>JAVQMG010000106.1:7617540-8837580 GCA_032878915.1 Castanopsis chinensis
TTTATAACAATCAACAATATACAAAGGTAGTGATCTGGCAGATTAGATTTCCTAAATTGACTATAAAAGTTTAGTTATGATGATCAACCTCCAAGCCTAATACAAATCATTTCAAAGTATAACTCAAATGAATGTGTAGTCATATGAAGGAGTGTTCATATTTAGCTTGGAGGTTGTGAGCTAAAAATAATTACGGAAGTCTATAACCAATATTTGTGACACAAATTTCTTCACAAATTATTTGATAAAAACTTTACATAGACCTACCACTAATACTGCTCTTATAATTACAAATCACAACATGCCACATTAATGATTGTGAAAATAAAGTACACTACATTATGCATTAAACCCGACAATCATTCCTAATAACAAAGGTAAACCATAAGAACATAATAGACACATAAAGAATTGGTCATGGCCACAATTGAACCAAAAATAAATAAATAGAAGAATCTAATATACATATATACATCAATCGATGGATTATGAATGGATAAAGTAAACACCCTCTTTTTTGTTTTAATCCTTGTATGAATGGGGTGTGGGTGTGTTTACCCACTGAAAGTTTTTATTTGTAGAGTTTTTACATTTTTTGGACAAACTTTTGGATCATTAACTTTAAGAATTTTTGACATATATGAGTATGGCAGAGTATGGTTCTGAAGGGAGAGTATCCACCAAAGGTGACATTTATAGCTTTGGGATAATACTGTTGGAGATGATCATAAGGAAGAAACCTACCGATGAAATGTTTGTTGGAGAACTAGGTATGAGGCAATGGATTGCATCACTTCCTGATAAAATGGAAGTTGTGGACGATGGTTTGCTTAGGATAGAAGAGAGAAGAGATGTGACTATCATGCAAACTATCCTTTCCTCTATCTTGGAATTAGGCTTGAGGTGTTCTGAAGAATTACCAAATGACAGACTTGACATCAAGGACGTGGTGGCCAAGGTTAATAAAATCAAATTGGCACTACTTGGAAACTGAAAAAAGGGTGTTTGATATTTGCGTTATTGCTCAAGTTTCTTATTTGTGCATGCGCAAAGACCCTGTTAAAGCTTGCTTTCCTTTTCTTCTCTTTTTTCAAGGTGTAATTTTGTGACCCTAGTTTGGTATGTACTTTAATTTTTTAAGCTTTACAAGTAGTATGTCACTTGGGACCAAAATCAATCAAATTTATCCCAAACTATTAATATTTGAAGTTAATAGACCAAGCTTTTAATTTATTGTATAAAGATACTGAGTTTGACATTCTGAAATCTTGTATGAACAAATGTAACTAGGATCTTTTGAATAAGAAAATCTACACTCTTAGTATCAATAGGCAAAGAATGACGAACGAAAATTTTCATACTCCATCACCCCCACAATGCCTGTGGTTGTATTTATTTAAGCAACTATATGAAGGACATAAATACCAATTATATGAAGGACTGACAAATACAATTACACAAATGTTCTTATACAAATATGTATAAAATTTGCCGGCAATAAGTAGTGCACGTTTTTTTTTTCTTTTTCTTTTTCTTCTCTTAATAACTAAGCATGATTTTTAAAGAGGGTTTAGCTTGAATTTGATCTTCTAGAATTTAGCAGAAGGAAGCCCCTTATTGAAAAAAAGAATGCTACAGTGCTAAAAATACTATATTTGACAACCAAAATACCTACCACATCAAACATGTCAAATGTTAAAATTTTTGACACTCAGCTATAGTGAGCTGTCATCTATAACAGCTAACTGTAGTTGATTGTTAAAACCAAATATCAATTTTCTAATCCCCACACGTGTGCCACAAAATCCTTTCTCCCTTTCTCACATACACAGCTGCCTCTCCCTTTTCTTTTTTTGTTCAACCTCAACCCACGCTGCCCAGCTCCCTTGCCTTCTCCCACGTTGCTTGCCTTCCCTCAACCCACGCCGCCAACAATCCAAGACCCTTTTTCCCTCTGACCAAACCCAAAAAGCTTGAAAAAGCCAAAGCCGCTGTCAATGATATATGGAAAGCCACCGACGACGCTAAAGTCAAAAGCCACCAAATCTTTCATCTCTCTCTCCCAATCTGTTACTATGGGTTTGTGATTTGTGGTGGTTGTGGGTTGGATCGTGGGTGTTGTGGGTTTTGTGGGTTGTGATGGAGGTTGTGAGTTGTTTTGTGAGTTTGTGGGTTATGTTTGATGGTGGCAGTGGGTTGTTTCACTGGGTGGCAAGTGGGTGTGGGTTGTGGTGGGGTTGTTTGGGCTTGTTGCGATGGGTGGTAGTAGTGGGTTGCAGTGGTGGCTACTAGTGACAATAGATTGTGGTGGCTAGTAAAGCAGTCAGAGAGGATGAGAGAGGGATTAGGTCATAGGTGAACTAAATTTGTTGGGTTTTTATATTTATTTAATTAGGTTGTTTATATTATTTTAATGTGTTGTGTGTTAAAATAGAACCTTTAATGTCGGGCGTATTTAAAAGTGAGATGTTAAAATGGGTAAAGTGGGTCATTAAGGTGTTAAATGCTATATTTTTTTAGCATTTTTAATGTGAATACCCTAACATACATAATGCTACCGTAGACAACCCTTTCCTTAACAAAATAAAAATCAATCTTAACGTGCTTCTTCCTAGCTAGAAACATAGATTTTTATACATTTTACCAAAAAAATAATTAAACCAATCCTTTAACATAGCAAACCATTACAAAAGATTTTTCACCGAAAAGATAAAATATACCATTACAGAGCATTTATATAACATAATAATCATTCCGATTAGCATTTAAATAAACTTGCACTGGCGCTTTGTAAGATATATAATTGCTGAGATTTTTTTTTATCACATTATCAGTCATCATCTATCTTCTTTCCCAGGCGTAGAGATAACAGTAATCTCTTAGGTGGATCAATTATATATCTCTGTTTATAGCCATTATGCAGTTATAGATGTTATAGATATAGTAGACACTAGCATCATGCCCGTGCGATGCACGGCTTAATCAAAATTCGTATGTAAATCATTTTTTTATTAATTTGCTTAAAATAAATAATAAAAATAAATGAATATTTTACTTTTAAGTTACATAATGAATGCAAGTTATGTGAGGCTAAAGTATCATAATATATATATATATATATATATATATATATAATTGATTGGAAGATGGTAAAGGTACCTAAAAAAAATATATATATATATATATAATGAAAATAAATTTAAAAAAAAAAGACACTTCAACTAATAATTAATATATAAAATGGAAAACCCTTGATCATTATTAACTTTTAAGGCTCAATTAATCACATATATTTAAATGGAAAACCCTTGAATTTAATAGTTAAAAACTATCTAAAACAATAATTGAAATCATGTTTAAGTGAAACCTCAATTCAATAATTAAGAACAATCTAAATTATTAAACATTTTAAAATTTGAAGTAGAGAGAGACTCACATGAGAATTTAATTAACTTAAACTAGTTTCACCCTACCAAGTTTAAGTCAAGTGTGTTGCACACTACATGTGTGTGTATATGTATGAAAACTAATCTAAATTTAACATTTATTGTAGAAAAGAGGTGGTATAGTCTTACACCTGTCTAGCTAATTTTTGTTATAATCCTTTTATTTTGGAGGAGAGAGAGAACTGCTTCTTTTGAAGAAAAAAAATGTCAATGTATAATATGTAATCGCTAATATATTAATATTTGGAAGTGGTATGTTATATGAATTAGTATTTCAATAGTAGGTTTTGGTAGTTAAAATTTAGTGCATAGTAATTAATAATTAGAAAAATACTTTGAAATTTTTAAAACCAGTCACTTAAAAAAGTTTTAGTAGAGTGTAAATCATGTTAATAAATTATCTCTCTATTCAATTTTTTTTAATCATGTTAATAAAAAGTTACTGATAAAATTATTATTAGTAAACATTTCTTAGACTTATCTATTTAGCTTTGTTGCCAAATTTATATAAACTCTTTTATTATAGTTTACTTTATTTCTTTTTTTCCGAAGAATATAACGCAACCAAAAACCTATAAATAACAATATACATTCAATAAAAAGAATATAATCAAACTTATTCATAATTTAAAATTAAGAAATTAACACAAATTATAAATTAAGATATAAATTTAAAAAAAGAACAAAAAAATAAACTTGTTTGTTTTCTCTATCATTTTGAGAGATTAAAGTGTAAGTATGTAACTAAAACCTGAATCAATTATCGTAGAAGAGAATAAATAAGTACAAAAGTTCAATATTATGAATTGAGCTAAAACGTATGTGAGAAGTTTTTATTAATTTTTTTTGTAGTTAAAGAAAAATAGTTTAAACAAAATGGAAAAATAATAATGAAGAAAGAATGCATACTTGTCATGGGATTTAGGCATTCACATAGCAATATAATTTTTTTTTTTACACGTACTAATATAATTTAAATAAAAAAATGATTAGATAAAAAGTGTGAATTGTAATTAAATTAAAATTTTTATCAATTTAAAAATTATAAGAGAAGAGGATAAGTAAAAAAATACATATTTATTTTTTAAAAATTTCAAAAAAATTTCTATAATTTAGTGCAGCCACTTAACGCAACCATAACTTCTAAGACCAACTTTTATCACATAGTATATAATATTAACCCAATATAATAAGTCTAAACCCACTTCTATTTATATTAGTAGACGTAGTCTAGAGTTTAATCGTCTATATATACTCATGTTATAGTTTATTATAACACAAGTTTTATACTACACTCTAACATAATAAAAATGTAGCTCTTTAAGAGTTTCCTTTGTGAACGTAGACTGACAAAGCTAAACCACCTAACCCCATGTTCTTAGTGTTCCTATTCTATGTTTCATCTTCTCCATTTACTCTAGCATATACAACATGGTATAAAACATCGTATTGCTAATATATTTAACAATAAAAAATCACACTGATTTCCTTCTTCAGTAAATGGGACAACAAATAACGACCATCAATATTCAGGATCCGTTTGAATACAGTTGAAAACTAAAAATACTGCAGCAAAATAATTTTTAAATATGTAAATATTATCGTGAGACCCATTTTCAATATATTTTTTTAATAAAGTAGTTGTAAGTCCCGTGAATAGTGCGTAATCAGTAAATTTTGTCCCCTTTGAAACATGTGCAGCAAAAAAAAAAAAAAAAAAAAAAAAAAAAAAAACGCCATTTCAGTTGAATCCAAACGCTACCTCAATCACCAGGCCCAAAGAAAATAAAACAAAATCTACAAGACCAGATCCAATGAAATGTTCAACTCTCCAAGCAATTAGCTGGCCCTGGTCGTATACAAAGTAAAATCACCAAATTCTACCTTTCACATATTTATCTGTAAGATTCATTTGCTTATTATCATTATCATATAAATTCAATGAGGACAATAAATACATTATTATCTTCCAGTTGTGTTTGTGACAGCAAAGAAAAAACTATTGAAACCCGCAATATACTTACAACAAACATAGCAAGATGTAAACTTCCATGCATAAATGAACTATCCGTTTGCATGTATAAGTGGCCTACTGTTGTATCTCACTTCCAGCCTCTTCATTTCGCAAAACAAGGTCTGTGTACACGTCTATATACAGATGGAAGCAGTTCAAAGGAAAAACTTTCAAGCAACTTGCTCACCACTAGAAGCATCATTTTCAGCATTACTTGGCAGGGATAAGAGTTCCATCAGCTCTCCGATACTCCAGGTCTCGGAGATAGTGCCCCAACAGCATGCACCTAATGGGAGAAAAAAGATCTCGATCAGAAAGAACAACCAACAGCTCCAGGAAGTAAATTATATTCAAATTAGAACGGGTTACCTGAATATAATTGAGAATACATAGTAAGGGTGGAAATCTTTAAAAAGAAGAAAAGAAAAAGCTAAATACCAGAAAGCATAACTGAATTATCCAAAAATGAGTCATTGAGTTTGCCTTCAGACTACTCATACCCAAAAAGTTCAAGGAAATTCACAAAATGACCGTGATTCAGAACAAGTTCAGTTTATGGATGGTTCAAATTTTCAATCCCAAACAACCAAGTGGTATCCGAAAACCAAGATAGAAAAAGGCTGACTTAAAACAAAGGGAAAAAAATAAAAAAAGCTGAAATCAAATGAATGTGGAAGTAGAGAAAGAAAGAGCTGGACTAACCAGAAGAGGAGACATGCCAAGTAGTCCCAAGTTAGTGAAATTAGGGGCTGAAATTGTAGCAAGGTGTTCTCAACAAGCTCAGCACAATCTTCACTCCCCACATTTACCGTTCCAGTTGGGGAATTCTCTGACAGAGGAGGGGCCTTAGAATGCATATTGGGAGATAGGGTGGCAAGGAGACCATGAACGAAGGAGTGGATTATTTCTTTCAATTCGGGAGATGTAGGCTCTGATAATTCAGCTACCTGTGCATAGAACTATTTGTATCAGCCACAAGATGGACACGTGAAAAAAATAAAGATAGAAAGCCAAATTCAAAGTTAGTAGCAAGATGGGGGAAAAAACCAATACCTGGGGTTCTTTGTGTTAAAATGTGTACCCTTAAATCCTATTGTATGATATTATGTATGACATTATATATGATTTAATGTTGTGTTTAATAAAGTTGTTTGTTTTTATCTAAAATAATAATAACATGAATATTTGGACATTATCATATAGTACATGAGATGCATAGTATGTGATTTAGTCATAGAAGATATAAGTCACAAGTTCTTTGTAAACTCAGAATTTATAGTTCGTAGCCGGTGATGAAATTGAGCATTTTATCTGCGAAGATTATAACGTATCAGCTAAGATGATTTATCTTGATCATAGAAGTAGAGACTTCTAGTTGATATGTTAATATGTTTTAAGAGTTAAAACATATTAAACTGGGCCGCTGTGAGATTTATTATTCTCTTAACGACTGTCAAATAAATAATAAATCTCACGACTTTTATTTGCATTAACTCTTGATCCTGAGAGAATAGTGGATCTGATCATTACTTGTAGGTTACTTTGATATATCAGGAGTGATATCTCAGTCAAAATCTCAGTATGTTGAGCAGCCACATTTAGTGTTGATAGAACATCTATTTTCAAGATAGAAAACAGAGATAAAATATTCTCATGAGATAAGTTTAATGAGTTTTGTTATTCAGAATGTTAGGCCTAACCACTTTAGTAAGGAGTTACTTAAGTATATATTTATGAAATTGGATTTCATAAATATATGATAAATAACTTTAAAGGATTAAACCAAGTACTCAAAGATAAGATGTAGTAATTTTCAAAGTGATAGTCTATATTCATGACTTTGTTTTTTTATGAATATTTTATGAAGGGGTTGCGTGTACAATAAAGTTTTGAGATATAATTTATTAATAAGGCGTAGAGTACAATTATATTTATATAATGGTATTAAATATAATTAATGGTAACTTTGGACTTGTCAAGAGTTGACGGAAAAGGCCAATGTCCATTGGAGCTAGTGTCTTATTGGTCCCTTTTGGTTCCCACTCCAAGCCACACACACTAAAGCCCAATTAAAAAGGCTCAATTGGATGCCCAATAGACCAACTCAATTAGATAATTAGTTAATTATAAAGGGAAAAACGTACAGAATTTTTTTTTTTTTTTTTTTTATAAAGAAGCATAGAGAAAAAAAAAGTGTGAAATACACTTTCATTCTCCTTTAAAAACTGATTGAGAGAACACACTTCTTAGGCGTAAAGTGGAATTTGAGTGAAAATTAAAAGTGTTCCCAAGTACTTCTAGTCTTTGTTTTGAATTTTCCACACCAAGGTACGCTATCTTGTTCTTAAATTCTAAAACTTACATAGTGCATGTTATCAATCATGAATGAAATAGATATTTGTTTGTTACTTCCGCTGTGTGTTTTATATGAGATACAAAACCAAATTTTTTCCAACACTTAGCTCATGAAAAGGTTGCATGCAATATGAGAGAGTATCAAAAGAGCAAACTGGTGTAAATAACACATCCAGACTCCAAATATGATATGTAGGAAAATTTTTAGTAATAACTATTAATAAGTTACTATCTTATAAGAGCAGGTTTAAACTATTAAATCATTAGTGTAGAAGTAATGTTGAAAAACCTGATATCTTGCACTATGCAGTCCAAAAGTTAACCTTAGGCCACACTTCATCCCTATACATCCACGGCCAAGAATTAGATTGAAACTTAGCAATATGAGCATGCAAATTTTTTTTTCTTGGTAAGTTACACATGCACCCAGGAGATCTTGAACCTACAACATCACCCTCCACCCCAATATTATGGGAGGCGGAGGTGCCACTTGAGCTATTGCACATCAAAACTTATGTAATGGAGGAACTGCAGGGACAGGTTCCTAGACTCAGAAAATGTCAAGTTATATCAAATCAGGAGCTGAATGTGTGGTTGAGTTTAGTAGTATAATTTTATCAGACTTTTCTCTATTACAAAACTGTGAAGTGATAGCAATGAGCTTACATAACCTAGAAACTACAGCAGTTAACACACTCACTGACACTACCTGAAAAGTAAAAAAACAATATGAAACTTATTTCAAATTTGCACATCCCATTCTATTAGTGGAGAAAAGAACAGAACAAGGATTATTTTGTCATAAAATAAGCAGTCTTATTGCAAGTAAAATCCTCAGGAACTTGGAAAGAAATATTCATAGAAACAAAACATAGCATTACTCAGTTTAGAGAGATTTTGTGTTTTTCACAGTAGCTCAAGCATATTTCCTGTGTACTAGAGTAATTTTCTAATATCAATAAATTGATCTTATACTAATCAATTATACTACTAATGAAATAAGTGGGGTCAATTCATGACATGGATCTTTTGGTGGCTGTCTTAGGCTGCAAGCAAGGGTCCCTCCCAATGAAATACTTGGGCCTTCCTTTGAGGGCAAAATTTAAGGACAAGTCAATATGGAATCCTATTCTTGAGAGGATGGAAAGAAAATTAGCAGGTTGGAAAAAATTATATTTATCTAAGGGAGGTAGAGTCACTTTAATTAAAAGCACTCTTTCTAATCTTCCTATTTATTTTCTTTCCTTATTCCCTATTCCTGCTTCTGTGGCCAATTGCATTGCTAGACTGCAAAGGGACTTTCTGTGGGGTGGTCTAGAAGACGAGCCCAAGTTTCATCTGGTTGATTGGTCTATAGTGTGTACTCCACTTTCTTCAGGTGGGTTGGGGATTAGGAACTTGAGATCTTTCAATGCAGCTTTATTAGGGAAGTGGTTATGGAGATTTGGGCATGAAAGGGATGCTCTTTGGCGTCAAGTGATAGAGGCGAAGTACGGTTGTGGTTGGGATGGTTGGTGTTCTAGCTCTTGCTCTGGTCCATATGGTGTTAGTTTGTGGAAAAATATTAGATAGGGGTGGCACTCTTTATCTCGTTTTATTATGTTTGAAATTGGAGATGGATCTAAAGTGCAATTTTGGCTTAATCTTTGGTGTGGATCTTCTTCTCTCGCTGTCCGCTATCCTGAATTATTTAGGATTTGCCGTAGCAAAGAGGCAAGTGTGGCGGATCTTTTGAGGCACACCAATGGAATCCTTCATTGGGAGTTACAGTTTTGTAAGGAGGTGCATAATCGTGAATTGGAAGCTTTTAGGAGCTTCATCAATTCCATTTATAGCACTCCCGTTACGGAGTTTGGGGAGGACAAGTGTTGTTGGCTGCCTTGTAAAAGTAAGGGGTTCACGGTTTGTGCTTATTACCATCTCCTAGTTGGCCATAGTGATCATATTTTCCCTTGGAAAAGCATTTGGAAGTAGAAGATTCCCCCTAGAGTGGCCTTTCTCATATGGACCGCAGCCTTGGGTAAATGTCTGACAATTGACAACTTAAGGAAAAGAAGGATTTGCATTTTGGATTGGTGTTATATGTGCAAGTGCAATAGTGAAAGTGTTGATCATCTTTTCCTCCATTGCCCGATTGCTTTGGATTTGTGGGATATGGTTTTCGGTTTATTTGGAGTTTGTTGGGTTATGCCTAGGTCTGTTGTTGGGCTTTTGGCTTGTTGGCAAGGTTCTTTTGGTCGCCATCGTAATGGAGATTTTCGGAAGGCCCGTTCCTCCTTGTTTGATATGGTGTATTTGGAAGGAGAGAAATAGCAGATGCTTTGAAGCTGTTGAGTGTTCCATGCCTGACCTGAAGCTTCATTTTTTCCGAACCTTACTTGACTGGCTCTCTATGTGGAGAAACCATCCTTTTTCTTCTCTTTTGGATTTTCTTTACTTTTGTAATGTTTGTTTTTTATTTGCTCCCCCTGTATACTTGGGTGTTATGTTCCTCTCTTTTTTTATCAATGAATCATTATTACTTATCAAAAAAAAAAAAGATATCATGTTATCAATCAACATGATACAGAACTCCAATCAACAAACTAGAGGTCTTTGATATATATATATATATATATATATATAAAGCCTCGGATTCATGTGATTAAATGACCGATCTACAGAACAACTCTATTGTGCTACTGAAATACCATTTCCTGCATATCAACAGACGAATCAGCTCAGGTATGCAAAATGAAAAGAAATTCCCTAGAACTTGAACACTATCATAACCAACAATCCACCAAATTTATACCATGGATTTTATGAGGATGATATCCAAAATTTTGAGAAAATAACTGTTTGGTCCGATTATAGTTTAAGATTAAAAAAAAAAAAAATGCTCAGTCAATTGGTAAAGAGATTCACATAAGATGAGTTGCTTTTTCACAGCAATCTGCAACCTGATTACAAATCCCATAATTCAACAAATAACTCCCAATTATTGCAGAAAAGAATCTGCATAATGTAAGTCACCCAATGTGCCTTCTTATGTTTCTGATAGGGGTAAAACTGTACTATAGTGCTATTAGTGTAATTACCCTCATATAAATAATATTCACATGTTAGGGTAAATTAATTAACCCTAAACAAACTTCTTGAGAACATGGTATTAGAGCAATCAAAAACCTATATCCACTGCAAACGCTAGCATTCCGGCATTCCGCCATCAACTCCGGTGGGAATAATCTCCAGAAACCACATGAACTTGACTCAACAATACCCTGTGACTCCAACCACCTAGCCTCAAACCATAAACCTGAGGCTTAGCTCTTGACGTTTTCTCTCTTAGAATATTTCTTGATGATGAGGATTTCTTTTCTATTTATTAATCATCACCCCCAAAAAAAAAAAAAAACTACAGCTTTAGCCCTCAACCTGCACTGGTAACAAACCCAATCAACATCCACAACAGCCAATCATGTCGTCGGACCAAGGCAACATTGTTCTCAGCTCAACTCTGCAATCAAGTCTGCGTCAAGTCTTCCCCATGAGTACTACTATACCAAGAAATATCATTGGGCCCATCATGACCTCCGCCAACTAAGTAAAATCCATTTAGGCCTCCAGAATATTGCCAACTCCAAATTACCAACGTTAATATGCTCTTCAATTGGCCTAATCAGACCCCTACAATCAACCATCTCTCAGGCTAGAATCGATACACACCTTCCCAACTGCTGTTGGCTCAATCCATACCGATATGTGTCAACTGATCTTTCTGTGCAAAACCTGCTATAATATCGTGTTGATCTGTGCAATTATTGTGTTGATGTGCTGATAGGTGCAACTGTGAGTGCAACTGTCTAGTTATCTGGTAGCATGTTAGGTCAGACGTTTTCTTTACTTGTGATGACTTCTGTGGGCGTAAAACAATTTGGGTTAGTTTTATAATTTCTTGGCGATTATCGTGGTAAAGGAGTTGAGATCATTTGTTTGCCTTTTGAACTCATTGTTGATCTATAGGCTAACAGTTGTGTGATCTATAGACTTGTGCAGGTACAGGCCCAAAGGTTGTATTATGGTGTCAATAATCTCATACACATTTATAACCTCCATCAAGCTTATTTCTCCCTTCCTCTTAATGACCTCTCTCCAGAAGATTGTTATGCCGAGTTTTAGGGTATGTTTGAGGAGCTTAATCATTACCTACAACTTTCTACTGATACCATAGTCATGCAAAAGCAAAGAGAGTGCATGCATGTAGCCTAGTTTCTATCTGAGTTGCCTCCAATATTTGAGCTAGTAAAGACACAAACTTTAGGAAGGAATTTCCCTCTCTTGGTGAGGTTTTTAGTCGACCTAGGTAGCCTGTCTATTTGATTCTGGTCCAGTTACATAATCCTCTAATGAGAAATCCGCTTTTGGCACTGCTGTGGGGACTAGTACATTCAGTCCAGGAGCAAGGGGAAGGGGGTGGCAGAGGATGCGGTCCCTGCAAATGCAATTACTCTCTTGGTGAGAATCATAGGCTAGATTTTTGTTGGGATCTAATGGGAAACTCTCAACTCTTTAGGTTAGTCTTTAGGAGAATGAAAATACTCCACAGTTACTTACAACAACTTTCACAACTGGTAGCATCCATTTGCCAACTTCCACAACCATAGTAGTATCCACTCCTAAGAAAAGTGTTACCTAGTATCTCTACAATCTAATTTGGTTGCATGACTTCTTCCACTGCAATTCTAGGTAAGACAAATACTCAAATTGTTTGTCTCACCACTCAAGAATCCTAGGTCATTGACTCGGGTCATTCACTCAGGAGCCACTGGTTATTATATGACTGGTACTTCAGGTTTGCTTTCCGACCTTGAGCATCTTCAGATCTTCCTAGTTTGTTGGCAAATGGCTCAACCACTATTATTTCTAGTTTCAGCACTGCTAAACTTAGATTGTGTATGTTAGCTATGTTAACAGGTACATAAGTAGGGTCAATAATGCAAAAAATTGTATCCATTTCTCCAAAAATACTGTAGATGACTATTGTCCAAAAAAATCTTACATAAAACTTCCAAAACTTGGGATAGGATATATTAAGATACTGTAAACAAGCATCCACCTTTTAGCGTTCATATGCTCTTTCGAATCATGCCATGACTAATGACTCATAATAATCCATGAACCATGCAAAACTAGGGATTGAAACAGATGACAATGGAGGCATCGAATCAGCATTAGCCCAATAAATGATATCCCTCCATAAATTCCACAAAAACAAAGCTCTAAATCCGAAGTACTGACTACTTTGGGCAGCTAAATATTCATTTTTCTCCAATGAACTCTATCAAGGACTGTCTACTTCATTAATCAGGGATGTGCCTTCTATCAGACCTTTGTAGTTCATCTACTGCCAACCACACTATTTCCAAGATCAAAGGCTAAACATCAACTGAAATGTCAAGATGAAATATCAACAATGTCCAACTTTTGATACCTTTATTGAAGATAAATGAGACTGCAAATGAAGAATATAATGTTGAGCTTCAGGGGGCATTTCACAAAGGTCTTGAATATCAAAATTCTCCGACAAGTCTTCAGTGAATTTTTCAAATTTGGATGACAATTCATGTTCTCCAGAAAAATTAATTATACTTGCATTGTCAAGCAACAACCCTTGTAAATCAAGTCTACTATTTTCTGGTATTTGTTTTTCAGGATTTCCTTCCTGCATATCAAGGTTTCTCTCAAGGCAAAGCCAATTCAGCATTCTGCAATGTATACCTGCAATAACATATAAATACCATTTATAGATGTCTAAAAGTTTGACAGACATTAGTCAGTGAATGAAAAAGAGGGAGATCCTATGTATAGGCTTCAAGAGAACATAATTTGAAGACAATGAAAACAAGGTTTCCTACAAACACCAAAACTGTACAAAAAAGTGTGCGAATTCAGGTTCTCTTCTCGTCTCTATCTCCTCAGCAATCGCATAAAAGTACATATTAGGTGACTCACATAATAATGAAAATGAACATACCCGGTCATCATTGAAGAAACCAATAACTTTGAGAGAGGTTCCCACAATGCCTCAATGAGAACCTGAAATTGATTAGATGGAAGTAAGCCCAACATGCCAGATATGGTCCGTTTCATGCCATCCACTGTCGTTTGTGGAACATCTTTCTGAATGAGGCCCACGTCTAAGGGCTCTATCTCTTGTATCAAATTTGAGAGAACTGATTTCTGAAAAATTTAAACACTCAAACATCAGATATAAGAGCAATAAAACGCAACCATTATTAAGTACATATATTGTTTATAGCAAGCATGTATCAAATACAAATAAGTTAAAAATCCCAAAAAAAAAAAAAAAAAAAAAAAAAAAACTTGCTAAGTTATCTACAAAAAATTCGCCAAGAGCCTTGTAGCTCAACTGGCACCTAGAATGCACGGACACTTCATTTCAGCTGTCATACCTGTGTCATACCAGCTATTTTATGTTATAATTTTTCAGAAACTGCTCATATTCATTGTGTCGTACCTATACCCATGTCCATGCTTCCTAAACTAGCCCTTCTTAGTGTTTTCAACAAAGACATAGGATTCAAATCCCTCTTCCAACTATTGAATTTTCAAAAAAATTTATCTACAAATTAATTGCCATTTGTTTCCCCTGCAACTACCAAGATACATCTAAAATAAAAATGTACTAGTTTCCTATGAAGCAGAGCATTTAAACCCACTTCTTCAAACACTCCATTAAAAATGCGAGCAAACTATGTATAACAGAATTTGTTATCTATGAATAAAATTCTCAACATATATAATTTTTGGTCATTTTATGTGCGAACTCTAAATAAAGCATAGCATCTGTGGGATTCCACAGATCCCGCCCTGATCCTTTTTCCATAACTCAAACTCAAACAAACAACCAAGATAAAAGGACTGTATTGTTGTGATAGGAAAAAAAAAAAAAAAAAAAGGTAAAAATTTCGTTTGCCTTTAAATTTCCACTGTGGGACCCGAAAATGTTTTCACTTTGACAACTACAACCAAAAAGAAAAGTGATCATATAGAAGAAGAGTAAACATATATAGTTTCAAATTAACTCCAATAAAATGTCCGTACAAGAAAAATAAAATAAAATAGTTAGAAATAATCAGTGAAACTGAGGGCAAGGAAGGGAAAAAGAGAGAGGAATGACAGGAAATCAATGAAACAGAAGGATTTCGAAAGAATAATAATAATGATTTCTATTGTTTGTACCGAAAGATTAAACAATCGGTAGAGTTGATAGTAATATTCTTTCAAATCCTTCCATTCCGAAGAATTTCCATTGCACCATCTCTCTTTCGCTCTAGCTCTTTCGTACTCATAACACACACTCTCTCTCTTTCTCTCTCTCAAACTCTCTACTCTAATCGCTCTTTTGGGCGCAGCGCAACAGCACACTCCGAGCGGAGTTGCAATGCTCACTATATAGAACCCACTTGCACTGTGCCGAACCCTAAATGTGGAAACAGCTCCCATCAAAAAAAAAATTTGTGGAAGCAGCTTATTTCAAAAAGTTTGTTTGGATGTGAAATAAGTTCAGCGTATTTGAGTTAGTCCCTTTTTTTTTTTTTTTTTTTTTTTTTTTTTTTTTTGCAGCACTATTTATTGTCCTATTATACCATTTAACTAGTTTTTTTTTTTTTTTTCTTTTTTTCTTCCCTTCTTAAAAAGTTTTCAATTGACAATTACGGCTAAGTAAGCTATTTCTTTGTTAAAATTTTTTGATAAAATAAGAAAAGTTGGGAAAATAGTATAAAAGAGGGAAAATTTAGGTCCTTTAGGAGCATAGTTAAATGGTAATTATCCGTGCCCTGAACGCAACTAAGAATTACTCGTAAAAGAGTGTGAATGGAATGTAAATCAAAGGATGCTTAAAATAAAATTTCTAAGACTACATAAAAAGTCACAACTGTTTAAGTGGCAGACTGTGAGTAGTGAAAAAAAAGTAATGAGTCCATGTGAAAATGACAAATAACTAGTTATTATCTAACATGTAAAATAGTTGTAGCAAAAGTTGTGACATTTAATGTAGTACTAGAATTAACCAAGCTTAAGAACCTCTCACACTATCTTCTATGGTGCTCTGGATAAGCATTTCTGAAACTGCTGCAATGAAACTGAAACCAAAATACTATTTAGCTGTGTTGATCACCAACATATTGATACTTCAATGTCAAAATCTAGTGGCAACAGGGTTTAAAGGAAAAAACAGCAATTAAAATATATTGCTTTGTTATTTTTAGATATTGCAAAGCTGGGGAGTTAGTACTTCCCCCATTCACAATTCAAACCCTTAAACAACCTCCAATAAAGTATAGTTTTAAAACTGAAACATGAACAAGACACTTTGTTTGAGGCACATTAAAAGCAATTGATCGCAGTGGTACTTGCAAAAATAAAAATTCCACCGAAGGTTTCTTACTTTTTTTCCACCGTAATTTCTGATTTTACTACAAGTTAACATGCTTATACAAAAGCACCAAAATGAGCACATTAAACTTAAACAATGATGCTCCGCATTTGAAAAGATACAATTTATCAACAATATGACAAGGAAAATAAATACATTCATGCCAACCCCTCCCCCCCCCCCCCCCCCCCCAAAAAAACCAAAAAGAAGAAAAAAGCCCTTCAATCCTCCCCTTCTTTTCTTTTCTCTATTATGTTTCTAAAAAGTGCAGCTCAAAGCTCAACTCCTAGAAGTTTGCAAAACCTACCAGATATACTTGGAAGGAATTTGCAGGCTAGCTAATGAGAAACAAAGAATATAATAAGTTAACGTAGGAAAAGAAGGATTGGGGAAACTAACATCTCGAGTTTTAGAAACTCGAGATGCAGCCAGGACTCAAGTCCCGTAAACTCGCTTTAAATCCGTTTTGTAACTGCTGATGTGGAAAAAACCTCCACGTAGATCTGGAGTTTTAAAAACTCGAGTTCCTTGCAAAAGAAAATCGAGTCTAAGAAACTCGATTTTTTTGGAAACTTTTTTGACACATAGATCTCGAGTCTTAGAGACTCGAGTTTTGTTGGGCAGTATATCAGTTCACTCACGCACAGACACACTTATATCACACTATCAGTCCACACCATCTCAGTTTGCTCTCACTGCCTCACCCACACTCAACCTCACCTCCTCACTGAACACATTGTCTCTTTCACTGCTCCTCCCTCTAAAAACAAATTCATATATCAGGTATGGGGTTCATTTTAGTTGGGTATTATTAATTGTTGGGTATTATTTGTAGATAATTAACATAACTTAGTTTAAGAAACCTTGCTTTGTTTGACCCATTTTTGGATTGTTAAATTTCTTGTTGTTTGTTGTTGGGTATTATTTGTTAAACTTTTGGATTGTTAATTTTTTGTTGCTTGTTGATGGGTATTATTGGATTGTTGTTGTTGGGTATTATTTGTTAAATTTTTGGATTGTTAAGATACCCATTTGTTGTTGGGTATTATCTGTACGTGATGAAGGTCATGTGTAGTAATGTGATAAATCATGGTGTGTCTTTCCTGAAGCTTGGGAACCACATTATATGCCTTCCTAGTAATTGGTCACTGAATATAATGTATATACATTGAGAGTTAGTGTTATGGGAAGAACTTTAGCTTTTCAGTTGGATGCTTTAACAAAAATTTGGTCACATAGTGCCTCTACCTTTTTACTTCTCTATGAGTACAAAGAAAAACCTTAACTGTCCAAAGCTCAAATTTTTGCAACACCAGAGGTGATTGTTGATAACAATGCATAAGGGGTTTATTAGATTCATTTTAATGGTTTATAGTGGTGTCTGGGTTAACTTACTTTTGCAGGAGTTATTTTATTTCTGGCCTTATGTATTAGTTGATGCATAATTTTTGCTTCTAGCCTTTTGTTATTAGGGTATAACAAGAAAAATCTCGGAACTAATTTTGTTTGATGTATGTGAGGTTGATGACTTACTTTGTTTTTTAACTAACATAGTAACTTGACTTAAACAAGTTCACAATGAGTGGAATTGATATAGTCCTATACCACGGTGGTCCGCTTAAGAACGCTGATTCGGAGCAGGGATTGCCATTTGCAGGGCCGGGTATAAACATGGAGTTCACCCAAATTGATCGTAGGTTGAAGACCCTTGATGAATTGAAGAAAATAGTTCTGGAAGAACTGGGTGTGAATCCTGCTATGCACAACGTACGAATTACTTATCATATGCCAACTGAAATCTTTAAGGAGAAGATTAATTACAAGTATATGGCGATAAAAGCCGACAAACATGTAAAAATGATGTTTGACAAGTTTGAGGGAATAGCCGAAGTGAGTACAATTGAGTTGTACATACAGTTGAAGCCACGTGCAGAAGTTGGTATAGAGGAATTCCAACAAACAACCACAAGTTTACAGGTTATAGTTCCGGATGTTCAATATGAGTATTCTACACATGTAGAGGATAATGTTTATGATGATGAAGATGATGATGATGAAGATGAAGATGATGATGATGATGAAGATGAAGATGATGATGATGAAGATGATGATGATGAAGATGATGATGATGATGATGATGATGAAGATGAAGATGATGATGATGAAGATGATGATGAAGACTATGTTGATGAGAATACTGCCATTAATGGTGAAGATTTTGTCGATAGAGATGAGTTTGAAGAGATGATTGAACAAAGGGACTTTTGGGGCCTTGAGAGGGACATTGATCACGATGACACATTGGACGGTATTGAACCTGATGCAGACAATCTAATACTATATATAATAGCAGAACCCTTTTAACCAGGTGCTGCCACGTTAGGAAAAATGCCCACTTTAAAAACTGACATGTATACCTTTTAAACTTAAAAAATCGCACGGTGCGTTTGATGAGACACACTTTCACTCCGTTAAAACACTGTTTGGAACCTATTGGTATAAAAAGAAACCAGCCGCTTAAAAAAAAAATTACTACACTGAGAAACAAGAAAGAGAGATCTGAGAGAAAAGAGAAAAGAGAAGAGAGAAAATAGAGAGGCAGAGATGGAGAGGCGGTGAAATCGACAGAGAGGCTCTGAAGACACTGAGAAAGAAACAGAAAAAAAGAGAGGCGAAGAAGACACAGTGAAAGTAACAGAAAAAGAGAGAGGCGATCCTGGGACACAAAGAAAGAAGAGGTCGCCTCTCTGTTTCTCTCACTAAGATTGGAGTTCATTCGCCATTTTGATTTTACCAGAGAAAGAAGCAAAAGAATGAAGATGATATCGACTTCAAAGTCAAGAACGAAAAAAGTCCCCTCTGCCCACAAACAACGCCACTGACGGGTTCTATTCTTTTTCTGATTTTTTTAGGTAAGTTAGATCTGTTATATGCGTTCATTTTTTTCAATTTGTTTCTAGATTTGGATTAAAAATTAGGGCTACGGAAACTAGGTTTTAATATGTGACTATTCTTTTTTTAATTTTTTCGGTAATAGATTTTTTTTTTCAATTCGTCTATTTTGGAATTAAATCATTTAATTTAAAAAATTAACCGGTTAAAAATCATTCAATTTTTTCGGTAATATGTGACTATATTATTTTTATTTTACGTTTTATACCCTCTCTTCTTCTTTGCCGTTCACTCTGCCTCTCTCAATTCTCAAAACCCCTAAACCATAGCCATGGTCACTCTCTCACTCTTTCGGCAAAGAGTGCCAGCCTCCCACCATCGTCATATACCACCAAATCTGCTACCAGTGCAGGTATTTCAATTTTTGTTAACTTAGATTTAGGTATTTGGATTTGGTTTGATTTTCTTTAATTTAGGTATTTGGATAATTGGTTTTGATTAAGGTTGAACCCATGCAAAATCGAAGATATCTACTTCTTCTTCAACTCTCTCTCAGCCTCTCCATCTTTTCCCTGAAAAACACAAAACACGAACTGACCTCTACCCCTGGGTTTTTGGTGTTATATACCATAATTTTGTTGCACTTTATTTGTTTAGGTTGATTGAAATAAATAAAATTTACTGGGAATATGTTATTATGCTATAAATTGTTGTTAATTTTAGTAAATTTTATTTATTTACAGTCCTTCTTGGGCCTCTGTTTATTATGGATTTTTACTTCAGGACGAATCAACTCGCCGGGTCAGTCGAGTTCTACCAGCGCCATGTCTTCCTTTGCTACAAGAACCCCCAGGTTTGGCCCTCCAAAATCGAGGCCTCCGAATTCGATCAGGTTCCCAAGTTGCTCTTTGCTGTTGTCAAGGCTAGGAAGGCTGATATGAACAAAGAGGTGTGTGTCTGTCACTGTGATTTTTGTGGTTTTTAGTTTCATTCTGGTGAAAGTTGGGTTTGGTATTTTGTTAATTGAAATTGGTTTTTTTTTACTTTTTTGATTTTGTAGACTTTTGTGTTAAGTGTTGATATGGGTTCATTGTAAATTTATAGTGAATTGAAATGGGTATGATTTTGGTGTCTTTTGTTCAAAGTGTTGATATGGGTTCATTGTAAATTTAGTGAATTGAAATGGTTTTTTTGTGTGATTTTGGAGGCTTTTGTTCAAAGAATTGATATGGGTTCATTGCAAATTTAGTGAATGGGATTTAGGTGGCTTTTGTTCTAGGAGTTGGTGTTTTTAT
The DNA here is from genome assembly GCA_032878915.1 of Castanopsis chinensis. Lineage (NCBI taxonomy): Eukaryota > Viridiplantae > Streptophyta > Magnoliopsida > Fagales > Fagaceae > Castanopsis > Castanopsis chinensis. The sequence goes on from JAVQMG010000106.1 coordinate 7,637,986, forward strand.
TGGCTTTACTTTTGTATGCAATTTTGTAATCAAATGGTTTGATAAAAGCTTATGTGTTCATAGTGGGTTTGTGTAATTGTGTCTGAAATTGTAATTTTAAGATGGATTTGCTTGATTTTGATTGCTTGAATTTATTTGTTAAAAAGAATTTTCCACAATGATAATTTTTGGGGTTAGTTTTATCACTTCTATTTAAACTAAGTGATATTTGAATTCTGGTAGAATTGCAAGTTTTACCCTATTTGCAAGCAAAGCCCCAAAGCAACAAAAACATTTGTAAGGCACATCGAAAAGAAAGAGAGATAAGTCTGAGGGCTGCCAGCATAGTTAGGCCAGCAACCACCTTCAGGCAGCATCCCACCACCGTAATACCACGTACCACAATAGTAAGGTATTTTCTTATAAACAAAATTTTGGCATTAACTTTGATTTAGGTTTGGTTGTTATGGACTGCTTAGTTTTGATAAAGGTTTATGTGTTATGACCTATTAGAGAAGAACTGGTTATGAGGACATGTAAGAAATATAGAGATTGTGGCTCATGTTGATCTAGAAAGACCTCTTTGGTTGATTCTATTTGTGTATAGTATGGATATAATCAGTTTCTATTTTCTTCTTGGTGAACTTTTGCCTACCAGCTGAGGCATACATGAGCTGTCAGTCAGAAGTTAACAGAAGAATTTTCTTTTAAAGGCTGGCCATAACCATCAGTTTTTCCTCTACCATCCGTTCCCTTGCCAGACTTAGGCTGCCGGAACCACAATCACAAAGAGAAACAGTTTAAGAGAGACTCAAAGTTCTAAGGAAAAAAAAATCAGTTCTAATTATTATTTTTTAGATTTGTATATTCATTTTTTTTTTTTTTGTTAATGTTGTTGTTTAAATATTGTGGTAAGTCCATCCAAACCTGATCTCCTCCTTTTCTTTTATCAAATTTCTTTTTCTTTTTTTTTTTTCTTTTCAATTTCCCTTAATTTTCAATTACTCCTCATTCTGTCACAAAAGGGGAGGAGAATTTAGAAAGTTCTCTGCAAGCATTGCAAATGATTGATATTCAAGACTCACCAAATTTGAGGAACTGCAAATTTTTTGGTATCTCCTTTCCTGTCAATAAAAAATGGCCCAAGAAAAGATTACCCATTTTCCAATAATACAGAAACAAAGTGGTAAGTTTATCTCTCACTCTTCCTCTTCTCTTATAGATTACTCTTTTCCTCTATTTTTGAAATCCAAATTCCAAAGGGTTTGCTATTTCTTTCCCAGTATTTAAGAAGATGGGTGATCGTGAAAGTGAGTAAATAATAGAAATTCAAGAATCAACAGTATTAAAATGGTTCACAAAATATAAGATACTTCCAGCTAGAACTAATCAATGCAACAACCATAGGAATTTAAAAGGTGTTCTTTATTGGTCGTGTCATCACATGCTTAGTATTTTAAAATTTTTAATTCACTGGTAGCTTCTGACTTGGCATAGGATTCTTCTGCATTGTTAAGGATACTTGGACACAACTTGCATTTGGGGTCTAATCTTCTTATAGTGACCTAAGCCAGCCTTCAATCAGCCAAAACTTTTAAACAAACACATTCTTAATCTTTGTTGGTGACTTCATAGTTTGTGGATCTTAAAGATTTGGCTGAGTGGTGGGTTAACTTTTATCTATCCTAAAGAGCTAAATTTTGGGTACAAGAATGCTATTTCCTAGCAGCAAAAGAAGAGGTCCAAGTCCTTCCTAACAACATGCTCTTTGGTGGTACTTAAGTGTAAGGTTTGTCAAAGTGGTCAAGAAATTTCTTAAAGTTATTTCCATAATCTCATTTTAATAGCAACAACTGGATAAATCTTATTTCTTGCTGCCAAAGTGGTTAACAATTGCACATGGCCCAAATGGGTGTTAATTTGAATGCTATGTGATTAGAGGTATAGAGTATGGATATATACACTTCACATGAAACTATAATTTGTATATACACTAATTTTACTCCATCTTTCTCATATAATATATACTGATGATGTGCAAGATATCTCAGATTTAGTAGTAAGAAGAAAATTACTAATTTTGCGAAAATCTTATCGCCAAAGAGAAAAATGATGAAGTGTTTGGCTCAGCTGTTGTGGCTGTGATTTAATTCTTACCAATTATTATATTACTGTTTAAACCTAACAGTATTTGTATTGATTTTTAAATTTCTTTGGATTGGTTGGTCAGAATATTTTGGTACCATTTGATTTTGTAATTATGATATTGGAATATGCTATCATGATTTATATGTTTGATTGATTTCCTACTTAAAAAGTATCTACCAGTGGGTTATAGAATGAGTTAATGGAGTTTCATGATTTCATCCATTACTATTTTGAAGAAGTTATTTACTGAATGTTGTGTACACAAGTGCACCAGCTCTTAACTCTCCCTTACCATTCATCTAATAGTGAATAGGCCATTCTGATTTTATTGTGTTTGTAAACTTTTGGAATTTTGAGTGCATAAATTTATTTTATCAGTAAAGTAAGTACATTGATGCTTCTATGCTAAGATTGAGATTTCCTTAATCTATTGTTATATGGGTGAAGAGGGATGTTTGATTGTAAAATGGAAGAGTTTTTGTTTTGTTTTTAATATGATTTGTAATGTAGTTTTTTGGCCTTTTAAAATCTGAAAATTATTGACTACTTAAAATGAGGAGTTCGTTTTTGTGATCATATGATTATTTCACTACTTTTTTGTCTTCTGCATCCTATTGATCTTATTCTGAACTAAATTTTGTGGGATGTGTATGGTTGTGCTGCAGTGGCTATTCTTTGCTTAGGGATCTCCAGTACAACAAAGGACTTACCAATGCTTTGGTCATTCAGTTGACTCCTTGCTGCCAGTCTGTACTTGCTGTCATGTTAGCAAAAACAGGATTTTCAGCCGTTTTTACCTATTATTGGATTGGAACCAATGACTTGCTGCTGACTACTTCACCTTTGAGAAGCGATTCTTATGGCTTTACCAGTAAGAGTGATTCTGATTGTGATTAGAATACATCTAAGAAAATCCACTGTAATAATCATTTACGTGAATCTAGAAATTTGCAACAATACAAGTACAGTATGATAAAAGAGAAGCCAATTGATTTGCTCAAAAAGGTTTGTGGGAATGATAAATGTGCTAATTGAGGTGCACCTGAACCTAAATGCATCCTTGAACTTTGGTATTCTTATATGCATTGAATGCTCTGGTGTTCATCGTAATCTTGGTGTACTTACATCGAAGGAATTAAAATAATAGTGTTTTCGATGGATAGTCCAAACTCCATATTTTGAGCAAAAAATCCAAGTTGAAGGGACATAAACGGGGTATTAATTCTTTTAGCAACCAAACATTGCAACCTTTTTCTTTTTTTATATTTATATTTTTAAATTATTGAAGGAATATCTTTTACAGGTTTGCTAACTCCTACAATATGTCAAAGGTCAAATAATGGTGTTAACATATAAAAAAGTTTTAAAAAATATTAAACTCACAATAATAAATTAGTTTTAAATTCTGATTTTCGATTTGACATTTTAAGTGTTATTTTAAAATCTTCAATTTAAAATTTTATAATTTAAAATACATTAGTTACATACTTATTTAATCAAATTTATTTAACTAATACTTATAATATAAAATATTCACTTCAAATATTTATCTTAAATTATTTAAATATATTTACTTTCTCAGATACTAATTATTTATAATATGTAGCCATTTATCTGTGAATTCTTACAAAATGATCATTACTTTTTTTTCTTAAAAATAGATGTTTTATTTTTGGGAAAACCAAAAAAAACCCTTGGATTTTTTTCTGAGAAGAAGTTTGGATGATAAATCTCAATTGCCAAAAACACATAAATCTCAGAATTAAAGTTAGGGATGATTAACATATTTTCTAAATTAGTGTTTGGATGGTTAACACATTTTCCAGGTTCCATTATTTTAGAGGATTTTATATTGATGTGCCCATTTTGACCTTAGGGATCATAAAATAATTAGTCAAAGAAGCAAAAGAATTGAGTATAGACAGTATAGAAAGAGAGTGTCTTCCAGTTTTCTTTTCTTCTATTTATTTTAATGTCTCTTTCTTGGGGGAAAAAGTGTGAGGAAATTCTGGGAATTGCACATTCAATTCAATGACACTACATTAGTTATTTAGACATTCAAAGATAGAAAAATACTAAAGCTACTACCAATTTTCCACAAAAGCTTACAACTGACATGGCAATGAATGTGTTTGGCGTTACATTAATAACATAATAAATTCCTAAATTGCTTAGTTGTTTATTTAAAAGTTGGCACATCAATTTGTAAGGATTATATAATAAAATTTGCAACAATTGTAAGATCACTCTAAGAGATACATTATTAGTGGGTAGCAGGAGTGAACCCACATTCCTTAGTTCAAATCTTCCCTTCGCCCTCAGCCTGGTACCAAACATATCAATATATATATATATATATATCTAATCCAATATTAATAGCTTTTTCTTCTGTAAAATCTTCAAATGTTAGTGAGTCATGGTCTTTCCTCTCTTAGGGCATTCATTTATTAGTAAGCATTTATAATCACAAGTAGATCGTTTGCTTCCCACCAAGAGAGTTTTCTAAAATAAGTGAAAATGCTATCACATGTTGGTGTAAATTAATTTTTTTGTAGTCCAACTCTTTTATATCTTTTTGTAGGGGACTTCATATGAAGTTGTTGATTGCTCCCATGGAAAGCAACTCTGGGAATTGTGTAAAGAGAAGTATGAACCACTATGGCTTAAAGGGGGAAACCACTGTGATTTGGAGCTTAGATTGAACACAAGATTCTTTCTTCAATATCTGTGCTTAATTTTGGTAGAATCTTACTTTAGCCGCTTATAGTAAAGAATTAAGAAATCATTTTTGTAACTAAACATGCATTTGAATTGAAACTAAAAGTGTTCATGTATAACTTCTTAGCAAAATCTCAAAATTAGCATGTATGTTGTGTGCAGTTTTTTGGTTGGTATGTATGTCATGTTTAAAAAAAATGCATATATGTTTAGACTTCAATAGGATTTTTTTTTTCTTTTTTAGTTAGTATGGTTTAGTAGGAGTTGTGAAATTGAATTAACCATCTATTGAATGGATATGGTATGGAGAATATGTCTTAAATTAATGAGGTTGAGAAAATTTGTGTCCTAAAGTAGCTTAAACAAAATATAGTTTCTAAACAAAATTTCTCTTTGTACCACATATATTTATCTTACCTCTTGAATTGATTCTATTATTCACTATAACATTTGTATATGTCTCTTGATTTTTCATGATAGAATTTTTATGTTAAGTTGATCATAATAGCTATTTTTGAAATGTAATGATATAATGTTTTTGCAATTTAAGTCTAATTTTGTAATTAAAGTTTAACATTGGTTTATTTGATCCCGCGCATTGCGCGGGACAAACGCTAGTATTATTAGTGTTGAAAACATTACGAACACAAATCCCACTTACGCACCTCCTACCTTGTCATTTACTGCAAATACTTGGGACAATATGGTTGATCCTTCACATATTGAGATACCATTTGTGTCTACTTGGAGACAGGGGATGAATTTGTGCAAAGGGTTGACTTTTGCCAATAAAGAGGAGGTGCAGTGCGCATTAAGAACTTGTGCCCTCAAGGAAAACAAACATTTTATGATCAGTAGGTCGACGAAGAAAAAACTTTCTGCGAAATGTGCGGATGAGTCATGCAAGTAGTATGTCTGTGCAGTCATGAAGCCCAATCTCCACGGACTATGGATGGTGACCGTGTATGTGGGTCCTCACATGTGTATACCGATTAGGGTGCAAAATGATGGTAGAATGATGACTTCTAATTTTATTGTATCAGACATCCTTAAGAAGATAAGTGAGGATCACACTACCCAAATTAAACATCTCATATTTATGATAGAGGCGAAATATGAGGGTCATAAGCCTTCTTACTACAAGGTATAGGATGCAAAACAAAAGGCGATTGCGAAGATGTTTGGGAATTGGGAAGAGTCTTACCAGAACTTGCAAAAGTTGCTAATGGCATATATTGATCAAGATTCGACTACTCAGGTGTTCTTGCGTACCACAGACCCCGATGAAGATGACATCGTAATGTTGCATTATGTGTTTTGGTCTTTCGGTCCGTGCATTGATGGATTCAAATATTGCAAGCCGGTGATCAGTATTGATGGGACACATTTGTATGGTAAATACCAGGGAAAGTTGTTGGTCGCAATGGCAACCGACACTAACAACAAGGTATTCCGTCTTGCCTTTACTGTTGTGGATTGTGAGTTAGGGTCCAGTTGGGGGTGGTTTTTATAATGCTTCAGAGATACGATTAGCCACGTGATACCTAAGGAAGACATTTGCATAATTTCTGACCGACATCTCGGTATAAAAAATGCCATTGCAAAGTGGCCTAGAGGGGATGATGGAAAAACATGGGTATTTCATAGATATTGCCTTCGACATGTTGCTAGCAACTTCAACACACATTTTCAGAACTCGACTTTAAAGTCAGCGACGTTGAAAGCTGGATATGCTACTCAAAAAGAAAAATTCGATACCATAATGGAGTCCATTAAGCAGGTGGAAATTGAGGCCACTAGGATTAAGAAGAAGGTGATGGGGAAGGATGGAAAGGAAAAGAATCAACATTATCTTCCATACACATACCTAATGAAAGAGTCTGTGGATATGTGGACCCAGTCACATGATGGTGGAAGACGTTTTGGGGCAATGACAACCAATATATCAGAGTGCTTCAATGGTGTACTGAAAGGTGCATGGGGTCTTCCTATTGCCGCAATGGTTGAGTTCACTTGGTCTAAACTTGTTCAATATTTTCACGACCGGCACAAGGTGTATAGTCATGAAATAGCAGAGGGTAAGAAATGGAGTACATGTGCATCCTCCACGTGGTTGAAAAATAGGCGTAAATCTGAGAAGTACTATCTCAAGGAATTTAGCAATGAACGTTTGGTATATCAAATAGTTACTTCATTCAACATGTGTAGCAGAGGAGGGAGAAACCACAGTTATGAAGTTCGGTTATTGGAAAGAACATGCAGTTGTGGGAAATGGCAAGACATAGGGATCCCGTGTTCACATGCAATTAGAGTCTTTGACTATCTACAAATTGATTTGACCACATATATTCACCCATGTTATAGTTTGGAGTATGCCTTTACAACTTACTCACATGCATTTGTGGTTCCTAAGTCATGGTCATTATGGAGGGATCTCATAGGGCCAAAGTGGTTGCCTAATCCAGAATTGTTGCGGGCCAAAGGTCGACCAGTGAAGTCAAGAATAAGGAATAAGATGGATGGAGTGAGGAATAAGGATCGAGAACCGGGATGGCGAAGGGAGGACACAGATTTGATAGAGAGTCAACCTAAGCAGACATGTGGACTGTGTTATGCTTCTGGGCATAACCGCAGAAGATGTCTGCAGTCCAGTGGCGCTTCCATAAGCGGTTATGTTCCAAACTAGGTAGGTGACAGATGGAAAAAAGTTCTAGATCAGGTTGTTCATTCTATGTTTACCTAATATTTACTATCTTCTCTCCTAACCTCTTGTTTATGTTTTTCAAGCATGCTTCCATGGATGATGTTTTTCTACTGCGAACCGCCAATCTTACCACTTGTGACTACGTTGTATTGGCACAATTAATGTTTTGGTTTTGTTTGAATGTACTTGTAATTCTCTATCCAATGTACTTCTATGAACTGACTGTGATTTGAGTAGTATGGTTAGAGTTGCAAATTAAGGGTGGTTGGACATGTTTAGAATGTTGATATATTGAGAATGACTTTTGTTGTGATTTGAGTGCATTTATATTGTAAAACAATGGTTATGCAAAGAGCATAACAATTTCTATACTTTGGTGCCCATTGAGATTGCATTTTGATGTAATTTAAATGCATTTACATTCTCAACTTCTCTACCTCTGAATGAGTATGTTAAGGATTGCATTTGAAGCTTCTCTATCTCTGTTTCTCAGTCAATTTGTACGCACATCTCAGTTTTTGGTTTGCTGTATGTGTAGGGGGAAAAAAATTCCCAATGGAACTCGAGTTTCAGAGACTCGAGTTCCATAGTCCCATGAGGATAAAAACAGGGCATTCTTCCCCTGCCTCTCTGCCTGAAACAGAGCATGTGGGGGAAAAAAATTCCCTGTGGAACTCGAGTTTTAGAGACTCGGGTTCCACTAGGCTAAAAACTCAAAAAACAGGGCATTCTTCCCCTGCCTCTCTGCCTAAAACAGAGGATGTGCTGGAAAAAAATTCCCAGTGGAACTCGAGTTTCAGAGACTCGAGTTCCACTAGGCTAAAAACTCAAAAAACTGAGTATTCTTCCCCTACCTCTCTGCCTGAAACAAAGGATGTGCTGGGAAATAAGTCTATTGAAACTCGAGTTTTCCAAGAAAAACTCGAGCTTTAAAGACTCGAGTTTTACATAAAACTCGAGTGTCAAAGACTTGAGTTTTCCTCAGCACATCTGTAGTCTAATTCGGTCCACTTTGGTCTAATTCAGTTTACTTTGGTCCTTTTAGTCCATTTTGTTTAATTTAGTCCAATTCAGTCTTTTAAATCTATTTTGGTCTCATTTGGTGAATTTTGGTCCATTCAGTTTAATTTGGTCCTATTCAGTCTACACACACAAGTTTGGTCCCATTTGGTCAACTTTGGTCCATTCAGACCACTTTGTTCCACTTTGGTAAATTTCGAGCCATTTAGGTTGAGAGCCCTTATTCTAAATCTAAATTTATTAAAAATATACTTGAGTTTGAAAGGCTTGAGTTCCTTTCACATGTTTTTTTTTAAATGTCACTTTTTTTTTTTGTTTAGACATATTAGCCTTTTTTTTTCTTGAAATTGAGCTAAAAATTAGGGGTCCCACTATTTACTCACAAACAATTACTATCTAATTATTGCATGTGGCTCTGCCACTGTGTTTCAAAAATAAGAATAAAAATCTACACAAATATGGGTTGCATAGAAAAAGAAGGTAGCGAAATGAGGTACAAACATTTTTAAGAGAATCTCACTGTGACATTGGGAACTACTGTATGTCAGATGAAGCAGTAGTTCCCAATGTCACAGTGAGATTCTCTTAATAATGTTTGTCAAATGAAACAGTAGTTCCCAATGTCCCAAGCAGAGAATCTCATTATCAGATGTGCCTCATGTCAGATGAAGCACAGGCATGCTGAAAACTCTTCACGTGAATACTGTTCAGCTGAATAGTCATGGCAGTACACTGCAACTACTGCCCACAACAAGAGAATCTCACTGTGACATTGGGAACATTTGAACAGCAAATTCATATCATGGTTTTACAGCCTGTATTCACATGACAAGCCCGAATACATTTAATTTTGTATGCTTCAATACACTGTGGTGTTCCCTGTTTGGCAAGTCCATGTCTCCCTGTCTGAAGCTGAAAACTGATTGGAACAGGTTGACACCAAAAACTAAAATGGTTCTTGAAAAGCTTCCTTCTTGGTGTTCCCTGTTTGGCAAGTCCACGTCTCCCCACACCCTAGCTTTTCTAACTAGTCTTCCTGTTGATTTCTAAGGATCTGAAATTCCATCTTCAGGTGCAGTTGTACCAGATATTGTCCTTTAGGGAAATGATATTCCCAAGCCATGTTTGCATTCTTCCATACCATTATGTTAATGGATCTCTCCATGTGAAACATGGTGGGAAAGAATACAAAATTGAGTGCAAAAATAAAGCTACCCTATATAGTTACACTTGATTTGAATAAACACTGTCACATCAACATTCATAGGGCAAAAAGAGGTGGGAAAAAAGATCATTCTGTTTTTTTTTTAGATAATTTATAAATAGATAGAAGAGGTTAATGTGAGTTTTTCTTTGTAATATAAAATTTTCCTATAGTTGATTAATGGTTTTCAATTGTGAACCCTCTCTCTCTCTCTCGTGTCAGGCTTGGTTCTTCTATGGTACCTCTAGGCTATGGTGGGTTTTAGAGAGAATCTTTTTATTTGAAGTGTTTTAATCTTACCCTTTTATTTATATTCATGAAGGAATAGTAGAGATTTATATACTTCAAAATACATGTATATGATCATGCATATGGCAAGACACTCAAAATTGTGTGTTTGTTTGTCAAATTAAAGATCATATGGCTACAAAATGTCATAAAAAAATATAAAAAATAAAAGACCATATAAATAACCCACTTCAGCCTGAATTATGATACTGAAGCCGACCCAGTCCAGCCTATAGTAGGCCTTCAAGTGAGATGGGGCTTAAAAACCACGACCTTCTCAAATCTCACATCTTCGCTGCGGTGCCGTTGTCTCTCTCAAACCCATATCGTCTCTTACTTCTTTCCTACATTTCATTTTTATCACTTCCTCTTTCTCATTCTCAATTTTCATTATGGCTTCTTCAAGCTCTGGAATCACAATCCCTGCCCTAGGTACCCTCCCATTTTTTTTTTCTTACATAAACACACTCCAATTCTCAATTCGCTTAATTTTACTTCTTTTCACACTCTTTAATTTCAAATTTATGTTCCTTCTGAATGTGAGTCCCATTCTTGGTTTTCTATGTTTTATGCCTTTACAAATGTATTATCTTGTTCTGTAAAGATTATAATCTTATCAGTTACTTTTTTGGTGAATGGTGCAATTCTTTCTTCTTATTTTTAAAGAAGACAAGTTTTAAGTTTGCATCTTTTCCTGTAGGAGTAGGAGTTTTAAGACATTAATAAAATTTTAATTTACTGTCTTTTCTATTTCTACATTTTTCTGCTACATCTTTTGGCATCATCTTGTGTCCTCACCTCCCAACCACAACCACTTAGGCGTCAAACCCACCAAACTTACAGCTAATTATAAACATACAAATTTGGACCCATTCATCATTTGCACTTGAGTTCCAATTTACACATTCTATCAAATTGGGCCCAGAAACCAAGCAAACAAGATGCAATAAAATGTAACCAAAACATGCAAATGTCACAAAATCTAACCAAAACCCAGTTTGTAAATAACTCAGACAGAAGCACATTAACAACACAATAAAATGTAAAATTCAAAAGAAATGAATGAAAGACAAGAAGAATACCAGTTCTTTGGGGGGGGGGGGGTGGTGGGGGGGGGTTATTTGGATAGATGCATAGGGTAAAATATTTACATTGTACCTTCAAAAGCATCAAACTATGATTATTGACTAGTATTGCAAATGCAAGAGCAACAAGGAGTTTGGAGATCAACTACTTCTACATTGTTCAGTGGCAAGGGATGTGATCAAATGAGTTTGGAGATGCATATATTTATGGACAACCCAGAAAGAAAAAGGTTATCATCTATTGTGGGTCGGAAGGAGTTTACTTTGTTAGCAAAATATCTGAATAAAACCACTACTCCGAAGTGTAAACTGGGTTCCCATAACACATGCAAATGTCACAAAATCTAACCAAAACCCAGTTTGTAAAAAACTCAGTGTAAGTCAAAATCTGCTTCTTGGGATCACCCTCAAACAACTTCACCCTTCGATGCCATTGTTCCACATTATGAGGATTCTGTCTTAATAACATACTATTAGCCAACTCCGGTCTCCTATTTATAAGATAATCCAATCGAGCAATCCTCAAATCCACATCCTTATCGTCGTGTAACCAAAACCCATCAAGAATCTTCTTCTCAAGCTTGGCCATCGATAAATTCACATCTAACCGAACATCTTCATCTTCATCTTCATCATCCATTCTCTTCCCCTTAACACCGTTTTCTTTTCCACCCTCTCCCTCCTCCTCCTCCTCCTCATCCTCCTCGTCACCCGAGCTCATACTCTCTATCTTAAACGTTAACATACTCTTTTCAAACTGTGTATACGAGTCAAAAATTACACTAAAATCTCTAATAGTAACCACACTCATAATCCTCTCCTCAAACACATCCCTCGCCTTCTCGGGCAAATTCCACCTAATATAATACTCTGCAAGCAAGGTCCACAACCTTCCTACCTCATCAGTAAACTTCCTTATCCCACCCCTAATAATTGCATCCACATTCAACCCCGAAACCTCATTAGCATGCTTAGTTAACAAATCACACAACTCTAACCACAACCTATGCTTAGTTTTCCCCTTAATCGAATAAAACCCATCATCATTCAACACTGAAGCTAATCTTTCCGAAGCCTCTTGCCAAAGACTAGAATTAACTAAAAACTCAATGAATTCTTCAATATGAGAAGGGTCGTATTTCAAATACCTGCGATAAACCCGAAGCGAGGTTTCAACTGGGCTCCTAAATTCTTGAAACCCTTCAGGAAATAACCTGTTTATCCTAAACCCTTTTCTATGGTTGCTCATGGATACCAACAAGTTGAGGATTAGCCTCAACTATAGCACCTACACTTTAATAATACAACCATCAAAAAAAATTTCTTGCAATATAAGTAATTTACCATTAAGTTAGAAAAGTAAGTTCTAAGACCAAAAAGAAACTCTTACAATCTTCAATTCATAAAATTAGATGCATAATCCCTACACTGTAAATCACTGAATGTCTAGCCATGACATTTCCTCCCACACAGAAGTTTTCAGTGCACAAGTAGCTGAAGTAACAGTATCAAAAATATCTACAAGGAAGATACCAACCAAAATATTCTAAATTTGACAATATTAATCATGACATCCTTGTCATTTAAGATTATTAGGCATGCAATCAGGTCTGAAGTTTTAATATCCAATCAAATAACAAATATATTTCAAGAAAAAAAAATCTTTTGGCATGAAATACATTACTTTCTTTTGAAAGGTCAAATAGAAATACATTACAAGATGTTTTATTGTACACTATTAAAATCTCATTACTATATTAAAAATGCATTGCAACAACTAAAGTCCCATACCATTAAAACATAGAAGTGGTGGAATTTGGCCCTAAAAAAGTGTTAGTATTTGAGTGGGAGATAGTGTCATAGGACAAATTATCAGATTTTAGTTGATAGTGTAGTCAAAACACCTTAAAATGAAACTCTAACACACTACTACTAATGCAGAATACGGTGATATAAACATGCTTATCACATTGTTTGTTAAGTTGTACCATCAAGATCATTGTCTTCTCATTAATAATTACTATGCATCTCCATTGCTAGTCACAATAAAATAAAAGCTGGATTACCAAGATGCTTTATTTAATAAAAAGCTGTAAATGCAAAAAACCACAACGCTTAAGCAGTTGAGCTATAGGACTGTGAAGTAGCTGATGCTCTACTATGTCGCAACTACACTTGCACATTCGAAAGCTATTAATAACCACCACCTTTTTTTAGTAAGATTATCCAAAGTGAGGATAAAATTCATGGCTGCACAGTTGTAAGAAGATCATACACTAAATCGTTTTTTTCAATTGATCAGAATCCAAAATAAGCAATTCTCAATTCCTTCTGAAAGTGTGCCATTGTACTCAAATGGAAGTGTTGATTAATAGATAATAAAAAAAGAGTGTTAGTATTGAGGCACACACGCATTAGTGTGTTCTTTTCACAAATCCTAGACAAATTTGTTCTCAGCTTCTTTTTATATCTTTTGCAACCATAAATAAAATCTTTTCCCTTTCGGCTTTCACTACCAAAATCCTAGCCGTTCATGAACCCTAACACTAACCCTTTCCTTCTAAAGTTGTAAACTCTACACACAGATTCCACAACCTGTCCAACATCATGGGAACTGTTGAGATCATCAACACACATTCTTACTCTTACAAAATCCAATAGAAAGGTTAGTTCTTTCAAATGCAATTATTCTCTAAATTCTTGAAACCATTTTCAGGAAATAACCTGTTTATCCTGACCCCACAATCTCGCCCTCCGTCTCCGACTCCAACTCCAACTCATTCTTATGCATTATAATTTACTGCTTCAAGACTTTCTTCAAATCCGTAACTCTTTCAAATTTGAACCTCTCCAACCTCAAAAAGTTGATTACCAATATACCCATTTATTTGTTCCAGGCTTTTGTACAGCAAAATGCAAATTTGGGTCTCATTTATTTGGCCTAGTACTCTAAGCAATTGTTCTATTTGGCAAAAATATTAAACTATGAAAAAAAGAAAGAAGAAGAAGTAACCTGCAGGCAAATGTTGCTTCTTTTCCTTGCGGTGGTTTCTCCTTCTCCCTAACACTGGCTACTATTGCTGTCCCGCATCTTTAACTTTGCCATATTTTCTTCTACACTGTTATTCAAAAACGCTGGCGGTCCTGAAATCTATTAATATTCACTGCTTTCATTATTCATTACTGTAAAATAAGAAAGCAAAAGCAAAATTTTCCCACAGAGAGAGAGAGAGAGAGAGAGAGAGAGAGAGAGAGAGAGATGTACTTCGGAGAATAAGTCTAACACAGAGGGAAGCCCTGAAGATCCCAATCCAGTTGTCACAAAATCTAACCAAAACCCAGTTTGTAAAAACCCAGTTCTTTGGCTTGCTTAGCGCAGCGGCAGCTGACAACGCGGAAGAGGAAATGTGAGATCGTGATCGGCGGCGGCAAACTAGAATGGGCGGTGGACTGACGACGAATGACTGTGACGTGTGAGAGTGAGAGTGAGAGTGAGAGAGAGTGAGAGTGAGAGTGAAAGTGACGAGTGAGGGAGAGTTTAGTTTAGGTTGAAGCGGTCAAAACCGTGGTTCTCAAACTCGGTTTCAGTAGGAATATGCATGTAGAAATCGAGTTTATAAAACTTGTTTTTATAAATCGAGTTTTATAAACTCGAAATACACGTGGAAGAACTTGGCCACGTCATGGTGTAACAAAAGCTTTAAAATCGAGTATTAAAAACTCGATTTCTTAATGAATCTTGAGTTTGCTAGTTTCCCACGTTCTTTCTTTTCCGGCCAACTAACTAAATCTTTACAATATTACAGTTATTTGGAAAAAAAATTCTGGAAAAAGGGTCTGGTGCGACGGCCGGATCTGAGGAATCCGATGGAGACGGCGGCTAAGCCTCTGAAAGTCACATTCAATGGGGCGGCCAACCACTGGACCGACGCGCTTCCCATTGGCAACGGCCGCCTTGGAGCCATGGTCTGGGGCGGTGTCGCGTCTGAGACTCTCCAGCTCAATGGTAATATGTAACCAAAACCAATGTCTTTTGCTTGCTATTTTTAAACTTTAATTCATCTTGTAAAGGTTCAAACTCCAAACCCAACTGGTGTCGTAGTGTTAAAGTAATGTAATGATACACAGCAATGATCATGGAGAAAGAATGTATATAAATAAAATAAGGGTCAGTTGGTTAGCTCATCTTGTAAAGTATTTAGGGTTCAAACTCCACTTGCTCCAAACCCAATTGGTGTCTTAGGTCTAATGATAGACCGCAACCATCATGGAGAAACAAACCAAAACCAAAACCAAACCAAACCCTCCCTGTTTAGCAACAGCGACCCAAAACACCCATTTGCAATAGTTTACATATTGTGATAATTTTTAGTTGCTAAAAGGCCTAAAATGTTTTAGCACAAAATTTGTATTAACAACTTTCTACTTCTTGCCAAAAGTTGTGAGAAGTGATATGATAGGAAGTTTCATTTTGCTTAATTTCCTTATTTTTGCAGCACCCAAAAATAATACATATGGACAGTTATTTTTTTTTGCTAAAATGGTCTGAATATCTTGGAATGATTAACATGTAAATGCAGGACTTTTGTGGCTGTCTTTGCTAAATATGGAGTTTTCTTTAATTACCACGGCTGTACAGTAGCTTCTGCTTTTAGTTTTTGGAGTAATTTTAGTATTGATTGTGATACTGATTGTTTAATTGGCTGCTTTATTTCAATCAAGTTTGACATCCATTAGGCAAAGCTCATAGATTTCATATTTGAGTTCAATGAACTCTAATTTAACTACCCTTATAAGTGCTAGGTGGAAGGTGAGGTTGTGGGTTCAATATCCGTCAGGTGCTTGTGTTACTTACCAATGAAAATAAGGTTCATAGATATCATATGTCAGATAATCTTCTGATTAATAATATCATCAGTTTTATGCTTTACAGATTTACAGATTAGTGATGGCAGAGGTGTGATTCATGTTTTGGATGACAAGAAGTTCAGGGTTGAGGGTTGAGGTTTCAGATTGGGCTATTTTGGTTTTAGTCGCTTCATCTTCATTCGATGGGCCATTCATGAAGCCTTTAGATTCTAAAAGGAATCCTACGGCAGAGTCTATCAGTGCATTGAAGCGAATTAGGGATTTGTCATACTCTGATCTTTATGCACATCATCTGGATGATTATCAGAATATTTTTCATCATCTCTCACTGCAGCTTGCAAAATGCTCAATATCTGTTGGGTCTCTGGATAAAAATGCATCTGCAGCAACTGATTTATATCTTGAAGGATGTAAAGATTATACAGTTTCAACTGCAGAGAGAGTAAAATCTTTTCAAACTGATGAAGATCCTTCCTTGGTGGAGCTTCTTTTCCAGTATGGACGATATCTACTTATTTCTTGTTCACGGCCTGGAACTCAAGTGGCAAACCTGCAGGTACTATGGAATAACGAACTTCATCCAAAATGGGAGTATGTTATATTCTCCCCATTCCTTTAACTATTGTTCTTTCTCTCATCCACTTTTGCCGTATTTTTATTTTGCTTGATATTTTCTGCTCTCTCTCAATCGCTCACACACACACACACACACACACACACACACTCAGCAGGGGTTTAGTGTGTACTTCAGATATATCAAATGTTGTGAAGAACACCCAAAACATTGAAAAGCAATACAAGACGCAAAATTTAACATGGTTTGACAAACTTTATGCATACAGCATTACAGCCACAGTCAATGTCAACCAAAAATGCATTATTAATAATAGGAATTACAATCACACAATAACTCTGACAAATCTCACAAACATAAACTAGTCCAACTCCCATTACACCCAAAACAAATTTTCAATACCAACCAACAAACTTAAAAACGAGATGCTCACAATCCCAAAGCTCCAATGCACCTGAGGCTCTCACACTTACACAATAACAAACTCACAACTCACACACAGGTATCTTTCAACCCCAAAAGTACGACCAAAGTACTCTTGAGAAAACCTCTCTTTGTTCTTCTAAGAGTCTTTTCATTTTTCCATTTTCCCCCTCTTGGGCTAAAATTACCAAATCTTTGCAATATTGTTTATATAAAATACTTAAATACCTATTCTTTAGTGGACTAGAATTGAATACCTTTCCCACTGGATAAGGAATACCAATTTACTTCCTAAATATGGAGTTGGCTTTTCATACTAAGAAAGCCCAAAAAAAATTCAAAATAAGAATTTGAGGCAATTTCTAACCAAAAGAATGACCTTAATTAATGCAGCTCGTTGAGTTTGTAACCCCATCTTTCACTATTGCAATTGTTCTGTTTTCTTGTACATGAGGTAATCTAAATTTTAAGTATATGGTACTCTACTTTGTTGCCATGTGCATTAGAAGTAATGTATGTCTTTAATTTTTGTCACCATTCCAATTTAAAAATAATTGGAGAATCAAAGGATGCTTTTCTCTCCTTTTTTCCTTAGAATTTCTTTTGGACTTTTAGAAGTGTTTATATTCCTTGTCCATCTCTCTAATTATTTGAGAGATTTTGATATCCCCAGTAAAAAGATTGTGCAGGAAATGAGGTGTCTAGAAAGACATAAAAGAGTGCAAGAGATAGAAACGAGAATATCTGTCATATCTAAAAGTACTTGGGTTTCTACTTTTTTGCATGTAAAATGATATGCAAAATTTGCCTAAACCTCTTCCTATAAGTGGTCTCACATTGATGTAAGATATTGATAAGTCATAAAGCACCTACATGCCTACAATTACTTTTAAATTACATCCATCAAGATTTAGTCTGAGAATTACTAACCCCTTCATGTTTGTGTTCAGCGGAGCTCCTCACTTGAACATTAGTCTTGAAATGAATTATTGGCCTTCCCTTCCTTGCAACCTTAGTGAGTGCCAAGAGCCGTTGTTTGATTTCATTTCCTTTTTGTCAATTAATGGGCGTAAAACCGCTGAAGTAAGACAGTTTCCCCATTCTAGTTTATATTAAGGCCTTAAATCAAACTATTCTATTTCATCCATATTATTTGTTTTTGTTTCTGAAACATTTATTAAAATGTTCTCATGTCAAGCCAATTTTGAACATTCTCAATTGGTGCAAGTTAGCATTCCCATTTTAAGTAGCGGGCATACAGAAATAGTAATAAACTAAGATGAGGAAATCTTGCATTTGCCTGTGCATATGAGGTTTTCATGACAAAAAAATATGGTAATCTTATAATAGGAAAGTTTAGTCTCTAACTCAATGCTGTTATGCTTTATACTGTGCCGTTGGGACAGCATAGTGCTTATCCAGATTAATCAATGCAGAAACAATTGTCAGCTTTCAGAAAAGTGGAGGCAGCCTAAACCATGAAAATTTGTTAACTTAGGCAATGAAGCATCAGAAGGCCTAAAACTAGCATGATCTCTGTCAACACCTTTGGCATCTGATATGACTGTTTTTCCAATAAAAATTTTTTATTTTTATATTCCTATGTGTAAATTTTTTATATCACAAAATGTTATTGGTAAACTATCTCATCGCAGAATGTTACAGGTAAATTATGAAGCAAGTGGTTGGGTTGTACATCATAAGTCTTACATTTGGGCAAAAACATCGGCAGATCAAGGTAATGTTGATTGGGCTTTATGGCCAATGGGTGGAGCATGGCTTTGTACCCATTTATGGGATCACTATACCTATACATTAGACAAGGTAAGATTCTTTATTTTTTTTGTAACATGTTTATAGCTTCAGTCTATTGTTGGCATAAAAATCTGCTCCTTGTGAGAGGAAGGTTATAGAAAAGACTCTTTTAATAGGTAGAAACTGTAGTAGATGAAATCCTAGTTTAGCTTTGCAAGTCTTCAAGATTGCCCTTTGTACTAGAATTGGACAACTGAAACAAGTTGAACAAAGTACTTACGTTAGTTCTTTTAGGTGACAGATGGTACTAAGGTAGAACCTGTAGTAGATGAAATCCTAGGTTAGCTTTGCAAGTCTTCAAGATTGCACTTTGTAATAGAATTGGACAACCGAAACAAATTGAACAAAGTACTTCCGTTAGTTCTTTTAGGTGACAGATGGTCCTTAGTACCCTAGTTATGAAGTAATGTGCAAGGGCCCTGGAATTTAGGCTTAGCTAATTAATAAGTGTGTTAAATTTTAATTTTCGATATGATAAAATAAACTTGTTGGTGAACCAATTGTCCAAAGCTAAAACTCGTAAACAAGCTCAACTATGTACATAAGCTCAGACAAACTATGACGCTACCGCTCATGTGCTGAACCAGAACACATCAACTTCTAACAAAAGGTATGAAAGCTGTAGAAAGTAACACACAACCACTTGTGCTATACCAATTGTCATGAACATTAATGTTGATATGTGAATAGCCTCACACACACACACACACACACATCAAGCTCATGCGGAGTGCTGTTGTACTTGTGTCTCACATTTTTAGTGCTACTTTACTAGATCAAGGAATAACGTATTTTGCTTAGGGGGCTTGAATATTTTTATTTTTTTACTCTTAAACACACTTTTGTTAATGTTGCAGCTAAGTACCAGATATAATTTCTGCTAACAGAAGCTAATTTACTGGATGCAAATCATTGCTAATATGTTTTGTCATTTGTGCTTAATTAGGATTTTCTTAAAGTCAAGGCATATCCTTTGTTGGAAGGATGTGCATGTTTTCTTTTGGATTGGTTGATCGAAGGCCGTGGAGGATACCTGGAAACCAACCCTTCAACTTCTCCAGAGCATGACTTTGTTGCTCCTGATGGTAAGTCTGCATCTGTGAGCTACTCGTCAACGATGGACATGGCAATCATAAAAGAAGTTTTTTTCTGCTGTTGTTTCTGCTTCTGAGGTGGAGTTTTTATTCTATGTCTTTATATACTGATAGATTTTGACCACAGGTTCTGGGGAGGAAAGAGGATTATCTTGTTGAAAGAGTGCACAAGGCTCTACTAAGGCTTTATCCAACAAAAATTGCTGGAGATGGTTCCATTATGGAGTGGGTATGTGAGTAGCTTAATTATAAAAACTTCTTGCTTTGGAGTTAGTAAAGAAGTTTGATTATACAATGTGATAACAAACTCAGTCTGTGTTAAGACAGGCACAAGATTTTGAGGACCCAGATGTGCATCATCGACATCTTTCGCACCTATATGGGCTGTTTCCTGGGCACACAATAACTGTTGAGAATACTCTGGACCTCTGTAAAGCTGCAGAGGCTTCTCTCTATAAACAGGGTTCATATATTTATGTTAATTTTTATTATCTTTCTATTTACCTATTTATTTTGCTAGAAACTAAGTAGATTGATTATTTGGTGCTGCTATGTCACCCTAGATTTGATACAATAGCCTTTTAACTATTTTTTTTTGGGATAGGCATAGATTATATAGTGTAAAATGTGCTAATTTTGATCAACCAACATCTCTCCAAGTTTGAGGTTCTATTAACATCCCCCTAAGATCCTTTTTTTTAATGCACCCTTGTTGAGGGGAGTCGACATGTTACGGGAGGATCTAAGAATAATTTTATATTCAGATCCAAATGTGGTAGGTCTAATGGGTTTGTGTTTTAGTTGTTTGTTTGCTGCAACACTTAAAAAGGGACATGATTTGAATATGGTTCTTTCTTTAATGGTTTGTGTCCTTTTTGGTGGGCTTCTGTTTGATTGGCGTTTGCTCTTGGATTTCATTTGAGGTTGTTTTATTTTCTAATTCCTATATCTTTCAACGGAATCAAAATGTAAATTTGTTGCATAATATTTAACAAAAGTGTTAATTTTACATTTTTGAAAAGTCATTCTAAATTGGTGAAGTAGATGCATAAACTCTAGAAAGCACAAGTGCGATTATTGGAGACTCTTGGGTGTGACCAGAATGACATAACATTGGATGGGTGTTAGAGAATTTTATACTTATACTTTCAAATGTCTTATAGTATAAAATACTTATATAATCAGATTGTTGTGCATTATCACCAATAGAAACTATTAAAATCCAAATGTTGTGCAACTTTAAAATGCAAAATGTTGTTTCTACACACATACAAACACACACAAAATTGTATACAGACTTTTAAATAATAAAGGAAGGAGGTCTACTATTATATCTCACAATAAAATTTAAAATATTTAAATACCAACTTCTCACTTGGAATTTGACTTTTATTGGACTAGACATCACACTATGCATGCTACCATGGTAAAGATTTTGGCATATCAACGAAGGAACTTATTAATGCAGGAGCATAACCAAAATTTATTTCAATATTTCATTTTAGATTTTCAGTGGATAATTTCATATTGTAACGTAGTTATTTGTTTAGTTTAGATTGGTATTTGAGTTTAATTAGGATTAGTAGTTTATCATTATCATTTGTTTAGGATTATTGGATTAGTATTTGGGATTGTTTAGGATTATCAGATTAGTATTTGAAATTGTTTAGGATTTGTTTAGGAGAGTTTATCCTTATCTTTGTGATTCCTGGAAGCTACATATAAAGCTCTAGATGATTTTTTTTTTTTTGGGTAGTATAGACTATTATTATTATCGAGATTATTTTGCATTGATTTGTTTGGTGGTGATTCCAACCACCTTAGGTAGGAAGCCTAAGGTTCTACGGTAAGACTAATCTAGGTGGGAAGCCTAGGTTGTCTTGTATCAACTTGGTATCAGAGCTCACTTCGATCTATCAAAATTTCAGAAACCCAAAATCTGTCGTTCTTTCAACCACTGTCAATCCAACATCACTGTGAACTCCTTTCTAGTCAAACAGGAAACATCCAGCCACTTTGATCAACTCTACAGCCCAACCCACAGTACAACCCACGATCATCAACACTCCAAGCATGTCTCACAAGATCTTTGCAAATTACCACCAATCAAGCCATATCTGCTCAGAAACAAAGAACCCAAATTCCACCACAATCCCAATCCGTGCCTGACTCTGAGGACTACTGCCAGATCAGAAATAGAGAACGTAGCTTCCAAAAAAAATCGGATCCACAACCTCAACCTGCTAGATTGAGAACAAGAGAGTTGAAAGTCAACACTAAGCCGCCAGTCCTACCAACGGAATGACGCCGTCACACAACCCGCCGTCGAAATCTTCACCAACAACCGCCGCTGACACGCTTTCCCCATCGCTCACACCATGCCGCTTCATGGGTTTCGAGATCTGACCCACCAGCTCCTATCTCCACCCTCGAGTACCGCTGCCAATCATCTCTGACAAGTCCAGGTCGCCTCTTCGCCGTCACCTCCAGCGGTGTTTGGTGTTTGATCTGCCGCTTCTTCCCTTTTCGTTTCCCTCTGTTTCTAGTTTCTTTAGTTTCAGTGTTAAATGTTTCAGTTTGACGTGTTACTGTGTGACACTAGCAGATTTTAGTTTTATATTGTAGTCTTTCTTTTTTATTGTATTTCAAAAAAATACAAAAACAAAAGTCAAAGGCCGAAAAGTTCCAGTAGACACTAGAGTTCAATTACAAGTCACGCTCATTAAGCCCCACATAATGATCAGTATAGAGCACTAGCCAAAGCCCAGATTACCAAGCCCATGTTTATTTCAGATTGTTGAAAGCCCATTCCAGTGAATCATGGTAGTCTTAGAAGCACCAATATTTGATGGACGTCCAGATCCATGGACCTTCATTAATTGGTTAGATGAGATGGATCAATTCTTTGATCAAATATGTCTGCCAGATGCTAATAAGGTAAGGTTTGCCAGGTTGAAATTGAGAAGTAGAGCTAGAGACTTTTGGTGTAATATTGAGAATAATCTCAAAGGAAGGAGCAAGCCTGCCATAACTGATTGGAATGAAATGAAACAAATACTTAGAGAGAAATATGCTCCCCAATGCTATCAAGAGAATTATCAACCTCAATCCTCTCATGGGAATTTTCTACACCACAGAGATAGTATTCAGCAAGAAAACACCTCATCCTTCCGTCAAGAACTTACTGCCATAGCTCAAGACTTAAGAAAAGTAATGGTTTTGCTAGACTCTTCTGCTCAGATAAAGAATGCCTAGGTTTCACCAAAGACTAATGTTGAAATAGAGGTACAAGTGCCAATAGATGATGTTTCAACATTCATGCAGCAAGAAGAACCTATTATAGAGTCTACACAAGAAGAGAAATTTCAACAAGTGAGCGAAGATTTAGAGGGTGCACTTGATGTGAAGGTTGATTCTGATGAAAGTGGTATTGAGCCCTTCATGATCCATGAGGTTGATGAACATCTACAAGTTGTTGAAGTCTAAAAGGCTGATATTATTGTTCAAGATAAAATTGTGTCTGTTCAATACATTGATTTTGTGTTTCTAGAAGAGTTCTATGGTTTCATGGAATTGAGGGTTATTCTACTCTCAGTGCTTCCTAGGGTGATTTTTGATCTGAAGGAAGTATTAAGCACCAAAGTCTTAATTCTATATCACTACAAAGCTCGAGGTCGAGTTTTCTTAAACCATGGGAGTATAATGCAGGAGCATAATCAAAAGTTATTTCAATATTTCATTTTAGATTTTCAGTGGATAATTTCATATTGTAACATAGTTATTTGTTTAGTTTGGATTGATATTTGAGTTTGGTTAGGATTAGTAGTGTATCGTTATCATTTGTTTAGGATTATTGGATTAGTATTTGGGATTATTTAGGATTATCAGATTAGTATTTGAAATTGTTTAGGAGAGTTTATCCTTATCTTTGTGATTCCTGGAAGTTGCATATAAAGCTTCAGATGAATTTTTTTTTTTTTTTGTACATACTATTATTATTAATCTATTATTGAGATTATTTTGCATTGATTTGTTTGGTGATGATTCCAAACACCTTAGGTGGGAAGCCTAAGGTTCTATGGTAGGACTAATCTAGGTGGGAAGCCTACGTTGTCCTGCATCACTTATGCAGCCTGAAATCTAGAGTAGCTTTCTGGGCTT
The DNA here is from genome assembly GCA_032878915.1 of Castanopsis chinensis. Classification (NCBI taxonomy): domain Eukaryota; kingdom Viridiplantae; phylum Streptophyta; class Magnoliopsida; order Fagales; family Fagaceae; genus Castanopsis; species Castanopsis chinensis. The sequence goes on from JAVQMG010000106.1 coordinate 7,662,068, forward strand.
CATCAAGTTTGACATTGCTAGGACCAGTAGTCAAATAATATTACTCTATTTCTTTTTCATCATTTTAAACAGGAGAGGATGGTTCGGGATGGTCGACTACATGGAAAACAGCTTTGTGGGCGCGTCTCTACAACAGTAACAATGCATTATGAATGGTCAAGAAGTTGATAAAGCTGGTGGATCCAGATTTTGAGAGACCATTTGGAGGAGGACTGTACGATAATCTATTTGCAGCACACCCTCCAAATTGATGCCAACTTTGGGTAAGTAGCAGTTTTTGTGTGCATTCCAATGATACTGTATGGCAGCCATCAAATGATTGTCTAAAGTTCTAAACCTTTTAAAAAAAGAAAAAGAAAAAAGATTGTGTTCTTATTAAGTGTGTGTTTGGATACTGCTTATTTCGTTGAAAACTAAAAATTTATTGTTGAAAACAATTAAAAAAAAAATTCTGAGTTACTGTTCACTGCTGAAAACACTGTTCAGCACTATTCATGTTCCATGAATAGTGCAAGAAGTGCTGGGCAAAAAAAGAAGGCAAAAACGCCAAACGCAATCAGCAATCAGCTATCTAAATGCATACTAAATCTTGATGCCAAGTATATCGAATTTTTTTTCCATTTAACGTTAATTTTATAAGAATATTGTTAATTGTCCAGTTGCAAAAGAAAGTGGGAAACTAGCATTTCGAGTTTTTAAAACTCAAGATCAATGCCAAATTCGAGTTTTAAAAACTTGAGACTTAAGCAGGACAGAAGCTGATGTGGAAAAAGTTCCACGTAGGACTCGAGTTTTAGAAACTCAAGTTCCACATTTTCCCCATTTCACTTGGAACTTGAGTTTTAGATACTCGAGTTCTACGATAAAACTCCAGTTATACCATTTTTCCCTCATCCTTTGTTCTTCTTCTTCATCATCTTCCATTCCTGGGTTTCTTCTTCTTTTCTTCATCATCATCGTTCTGGGTTTCTGCTTTTGTTCTTTGTTTCGTTCTTCCTGGTTCGGGCTTCATCTTCGTTCCGTTCTTCCTGGTTTGGGATTCATCTTCTTCCTGGGTTCGGTTCGGTTCATCTTCGTTCTGGATTTCTTCCTGGGTTTGGTTCGTCTTCGTTCTGGGTTTCTTCTTTTCTTCTTCGTTCCGTTCTTCCTGGTTCGGGCTTTATCTTCTTCTTGATCTTCGTTCTAGGTTTCTTCTTCGTTCCGTTCTTCCTGGGTTCGGGCTTGGGTTTCTCTCTTCTTTGAGTTTCTGGATTTCTCTTTTCTGCATCTTCATTCTGGATCGTCTTCTTCATTCTGGGTTTTTCTTCATCTTCGTTCTGAGTTTCTGGATTTCTCTTTTCTTTATCTTCGTTCTGGGTTTTGGTAGAACTCGAGTCTAAGAGACTCGAGATCTATGTGGCATTATTTGCCATTTCTGTCCAAGTCATCAGTGCAAAGCGAGTCTTGAAGACTCGAGTTTAAATTTAGATATCGAGTTTCTAAAACTCGAGATGCTATTTTTCATTTTTCTTTCAACCGTTGTTTAACTTACTACATAGAAGCCCCTCGCATTGTTAGTCTGCACTTTTCCTCTGATAACAAACAAGACAACAACAACAACAGTAAAAAATTCCGTTTGCTTTTAAATCTCCACCGTGGGAGTGGGACCCGAAAATGTTTTCACTTTGATAGTGACGACCAAAAAGAAAAGTGATGAGTAAACATATATAAAATATCCGTACAAGAAAAATAAAATAGTTCGGAATAATCAGTGAAATTGAGGGCAGAGTGAAGCAAGTTTAACGAAGCAAGGACGTGAAAGAGAGGAATGACAGGAAATCAATGAAACAGAAGGATTTCGAAAGAATAATAATAATGATTTTCTATTGTTTGTACCGAAAGATTAAACAATCGGTAGAGTTAATAGTAATATTCTTTCTAATCCTTCCGTTCCGAAGAATTTCCATTGCACCATCTCCCTTCGCTCTCGCTCTTTCATACTCTTATATCACTCTCTCTCTCTCTCAAACTCTCTACTCTAATCACTCTTTTGGGCGCAGCGCGACACTACACTCCTAGCGGAGTTGCAATGCTCACTATATGGAACCCACTTGCACTTGCAATGTGGAAACTGGAAACAACTCCTATCAAAAAATAGATAAAATAACGTGGAAACTGGTAACATATCCTATAAAAAAAATAATGATAATAATGTGGAAACAGCTTATTTCGAGTTTGTTTGGATATGAAATAAGTCCCGTTTATTTGAGTTAGAGTGGGTTTAGATATAGCTTATTCATTGAAAACTGAAAATTTAGAGTATGTTTGAAAAAAAAAAAACACTTTGTTTGGATATCGTTTCTTATTGTTGAAAACTGTAACAAAATAATTTTAAATGTATAAATAGTATTGTGGAATCTAATTTTAAAGTTATTTTTTTGAAAAAAAAAATAAAAAAAGTATTTGTGGGTCTCATAAATAGTACACGGGACTCACTAAAAAACGTTAGATGCTGGGAAATGCGCAAAATGTGCTTCCCAAACATACACTTATTGTTGTTTTGGCCGTGGGTCTAGGTTTTGCTTGTTATGCGTTTGGGTTTTTGCCCACGGCGAGTACTTTTTTTTTTTTTGTTGGTGATGATGTTGATTATGGGTTGTTGGTGGTGGTGGTGTCAAGTGTGTGTAGTACAGCGATTGTGGGTTCTTGGATAGAAAGAATGAGAGAGAAAAGAATAAATAATGTGTTATATTATAAATGATGGTGATTTTGAGATATATTATTTTATTGTGTAGAAATGTTATTTTAATGTGTTGTATTGTAAAATAAAAACTAAGAGCATTCACATCAGCCCATGAATACTCATGTAAAATGCAAAAAACAACACTTTTTACACATTTTGATCAAAAAATCACCCACATCAGTGGGTGCAAAGATGTGCAAATTATACACCCAACCGTGTAAATGAACAGTAGCCGTGTAAATATACACGGCTACTGTTCACTTTTAGGCGATTTTTTTACTCTCTTTTTCTCTCTCATCGATCAGACTTTCTCTTCCCCAACCATTGCAACAACCCAGCGCGCCAGAAAAACCAACCCAGCGCCACCACCAAACACCACAACCTAGCACAAAGAATTAACCCAAAATCAACAGAAAATTAACCGAAAATCAACATAAAATTAACCCAAAATCAATGGAAAAACAATTAGAAAATCCAACTCAAAATCAAAACAAACCCATTGAAAACCCAACTCAAAATAAATCAAAACTCACCGGTAAACCCAACCCAAAAACAGTCCAAACCCATCAGAAAACCCAACCCAAGCCATACCCAACGGAAAACTCAAGTGAAATGCCCAACGGAGCCGCCCGATCTGCTGCCACTGCTGCCGCCCGATCTGCTGCCGTCGGGTCTTCCATTGCTGTCGTCGGTTGGGGGTGGGAGGCGAAGGGTTGTCGGTTAGGGGTGGGAGGCTAAGGGTCGTCGGTTAGGGGTGGGCTGAGTCGGCGAAGGAAAGAGGGAGGCCGAATTGGTGGAGGGCTGAGGCGGCGAGCTGGGTGAGTCGACGAACTGGGTGAGTCGGCGAGCTAGATCGGTGGCGAGGCGGGCTAGGTGAGGCGGCTGTGAGGGAGAGAATGACGGAAGGAGAGGAACGGGTGAGATTGAGAGTTTTTTTTTAGAATCTTGAGATTGAGAGAGAGTTGAAAAAGAATAAAGGTAACCGGTGAGGGAGTGTGTTTTAATAAATAATAATAAAATAATAATAAATAATATTATTTAATTAGAATAGATGTGTAAAATAAATGAACTGATGTGGTTGTTTTGAAAATGTAGTAGTGTAAAATAGAAAAAGTAGGTTTTTTGGTGTAAAATAGATGGAAGTTTTAAATGAGTTGATGTGAATGCTCTAAGAGGATGGTAAAATAGTATTGTATAAATTATTAAAGTAGTTTTTTGAAATAATAAAGTAAAATATGATGAAATTTTGGACGGTCTTTAACAAAAATAATCTTCGTTAAACAAACACTTTTTTTTTTTTTTAATAAGATTTTCGGATTCCCTTTGGTTTCGGATTAAGCTCTCTTTATTTTTCTCCTCAACCCTCTCGTACACAAATGGCCGAATGCCTTTGTGTTTCTCTTCTTCTCTTCAGCGTGTCCCACACGGTGTATGTGTGAGCTGTACCCCAGCACCCAACAGTTGCTTTGTGGCTTTGCCGCTTGTGCAGCTGGTTTGGGAACTTGGAATTGCTGATGTGATGCTCAGATATACCCCATTACTGTCACAAAAGTCAGTCACACTTGTGCGCGGCTCTACTTTCTTTTCCTTTTCAAAATTTTTAATGGATTTTACTAATGTGTGTCCTTAAGACACATAGTAATTTATTATTTTAAAAAAAAATTTCGAGAATTGAAAAAATTTTGACAACATTTTCAATTTTTAAGAAAATTTTTCTAAAAATAGATGGGGCACATATTAACCGAACCCTTTTTTAAAATGGTGTTTAAGGCATACAAAAAGTTATTTTATCTGTATAAAAAAAAAATCTATTTTAGCAATTTTAATATATTGCATTATAATATATATTACGTAATATCTTCTATTCTGTTACTATTTTATTTAAATATTATTCCTTTATTTATTTTAAATTTTATTTTATTCATACTTTTTTGTTTCCAATAATAAAAGAAGAGAGAAAAAGTTTACATAATTCCCAATTTTCATAAAAAAAAAAGGAGAAATTTTGAATAGAAAGTGCACAAATATGTATAGCATATCTCACATTAGAGCATACACAGCTGGAATTCCAATCCTACTCTATTTTACCGTTCCAAAAAGTCACTTTATCATTAATACCATACCATTTTACAATACCTCCAGCAACCCAACTTTTATTTTCCTATTCTACTCATTAAAATAATAGATCTAAATAATAAAATATATTTTTCATTTTTTATTTTTTTCCAATTTTCTCCTCCACATTCCCTCAATCTCTATCACCCGCGCCTCCACTGCCCAGTCACCACCACCGCGCCTCCACCATGCCCACCACACCACCACTACCCACTGCCCACCAAAAATCCCACTAGAACAAAAACCCATATTAAAAAAAAATAATAATAATAAAAAACTCACGCCGTGACCCACGCCTACCAAAACGCAGAACCCAGACCTCGCCGACCAAGCACGACACAGCAACCCACCCTCTTCGATTCAAACCTTTGCCATACCCGTAACCCACTTCAGCCCACTCCAATCTTCGATCTCCGTGACCCACAACCCACTTTAGCCATACCCACCTCTTCCTTTAAGCACCGGTCACAGCAAAAATAAAATAAAATAAAACTACAGAACTCGGCGGATTGCAACCCACTAGAAAAAAATGAACCACTGTGATGTGTGATGTTGATGTTGGGAGGAGGATGGTGTTTGGGTCCGAAGAAAGGTGAGATCAAATGAGAAAGAGAGAAGGAAGAGAGAGAAGACAACAGAAATAATGAGGGAGAGGAGAGAGAAAGTTCGGGAAAGTAGAATTAATTTTTTTTTTTTTTTTACAATCTTGCTACAGTGCAATTCTAAAGGTAGAATTGCACTTTAGCAGAATCTCATAATTTTTTGCAATACTTGCTTTTTACAAGCCCAGCTGTGGGGAGTTTTTGTGCCTTCATTGCTAAATTCATCTTGCATTTGGTATTCCCATGCCTGGCTGTGGATGCTCTTACACTTTTATATATACAATATTACTTTAGCAAATATCAAATTTATTTAATATTTGACACACGTGCGTCATAAAAGTGATTTTTTTTTTTTTTTTTTTTTAATGTTTGGTGTGTTAAACCTAATGCTAGTGCTCTACCAGTAATGTTTAAACCAAGGTGTCATTTATGTCAATTATCAACCTCATTGGCACGTTTGGGTTTAAGATGACAATGTCATATCTGTTGTAAAATATCTCCTAGCATGCAGGGTCACTCTACACTATTTGATTGCTGTAGCTTTATCTATTGGTAGCAAGTATCTTGGAATTGAAACTTACGTATAGCATTATACTATCAGAACTCAGCTTTTGTGTTGATGGTCATATCATCACCGCACCGTTTGAATAGCCAATTAAATAATGCTATTCATTTCTTCTTTGGACTTCAGCAGACTTTGAAGGCCCTATGCATATGCCGATATGCATGATATTAGAAAGGTTGTAAGGGGATTTTTTATAAATGAGAAAACTTCAGTTGGCTTATTGTAGAATGTGGCTGACCACTTAAATAATAAAGATTCATATATTATCTCATCCAAAATTTTTGTATTCCTCTTTGCTTATTTATAACACGTTATCAGCACGAAATTCTAGCCAAACTCAGAAAAAGAGTTGCCATCATTTTGCCTCTTAAAGTAAAATGTTATTTCTTTGACACTCTTAATTGACATGTGTTACATAATCCATATAGAATAAGTTCACATCTAAATTATGTTGAACAAATATTGTATGGGTTAATTAAGTTTTGCATGTTATAAATATTTATGTATTGCAATTATTAATATTGTTACATTCCTGTCATACCAATAGATCATGTTCAACTTGTCAAAACTTGAATTCAATGCTTTTGACATATCAGGCAAGAATTATCTATCATGGGTCCCGGACTTAGAGATCCACCTGTGAGCGACCGCGACCCCAGCTTGCTAATTTTTTTTCAAATTGAGCCTAGCCTATGCGAACGGGTGGGATCATGATGCTCAAAATGTCAAATTCATTGTAAAATGTACCCCCCCTAGATCGAGGGTTTTACATAGAGTTGCCACTTATTTAATTTAAATGGAAAATAGGAAAACCTTCACTATAAAAAAAAAAAAAATGCTTTTGTTGTATTAATATATATGACAATTTACATCAATTTTGTAACATAATTTACAATGTTTTTTTGACCCTAGATACAATCTTAGAAAGTAAATTACATTACTTTATTTCCTAGTTACATTCTAAAAAATGTAAAATTGTATATACAAAAGCCTAATCTAGAACCCTTGATCTTGGTTCGGAGACTAATTTACGAGATGATAAGGGATTAAGCACCCATCTCGCCCAATAAAACCGGTCTTCTAAGTTAAGGTGGCCAATATCATGTCATGTCAAACAAATACAAACAATATATCATATAAACATGTTAATTTGCAAGAATTGTAAACAAATATGTGTTAGAGAATTTAACATAAAGAGAAACAAAAAGTGAAATTTGTTAGATAACAATGTAAATGTAAAGAAAGCATGAAAGTAATGGCATGTTCATCTAAGAAATTAATGTAAACAAGGAATTCCTAACCTAGACATGTTCATCTAGCATGTGAAGGAAAACAAAATCGTCATATTATTTGTCATCAACATTGACAGGCCACAACCGCGTTGACCCCTTGTGATAACTTAGATTAATTAATTAGCCCAATTATTAAGTAATCAAATTAACATGTAATATAACGTGGCAGCACAAACAAATCACCAAAACTAAGTTATGCAGCGGAAATAGAATGACACGGTGATTTGTTTACGAATGGGGAAAACCTGACGGCAAAAACTCCACCGGGTGATTTAAGGTCACCACTCTCGAAACTCCACTATTATCACAACAAGCAGTTACAAGCAAGGAATCCCAAGTACCTTACCAACCTACAGTTGAACTCTTACCCCAATACCCAATTGAACTTGTTCTGTAGTGACAGTTTCTTCTTTCAATGCATGGCTCCCAAGTACGTGACTAATCAGATGCGCGGATCCTAGTACGCGACTTCAAACACCAACTAGAGAGAGAGAGAGTTGTTGGCTGCAAAGTTCTTCAAATCATCAGAGATGAACTAGGGCACGGATTTTGTCTTTCAGATCACAAATTGCATGAACAAGAAGTTCTGAATGAATGTGCAACTTGCATCCTTTTGACGGCCCTTAAAATAATCCTTTTATATGTCTAGGGTTAGGAGAAAAGAAGTCCCAAAGACACATTTACGAATTGGACTTGAAACAGAACTGAAAATCTGTTTTCTTTAATTCTCGACAAATAGAGGTGTCGAGGATCTGTCGAGAAGTTGTTGAGGCTCGGGGCAAAACAGCTTCTTATAGCTCGATAGATGCATGTGTCGAGGTATGTGTCGAGCTTTAAAAACTTGCACTTTCTTGCTTGTTTCTTGGACAGACTTTGATGGCTTCAACACTAAATCTTGAAACACTGTTTCTTGAGGTGTTAAACACATTCTAAATCTACCAAATTACAAGTAAAGTGCGTTTTATCTAAGGATAAGCCAATTACATAAAATAGCGACATATGCTAACAACTTGAACTACATATGTCCTAACAAACATAATTTCAAAAGAAAAATTATTTTTAAGCCTACCAATCATCCAATCAATCATGAGAAGAATAAAGAAAACCACCCAGACATGTTCATCCAAGTATTTAAGTGAAAACCATAATGTTAATTAGACCTGTTCGTCTAAGCATTCAAAAAACAGAGAAACAACTACCTAGACATGTTCATCTAAGCATGTTATGAAAAGCAAATAATAATTTAGAAGTGTTCATCTAAGCATGTGAAGGAAAACAAAGAATTGCCATGCTATTTGTCATATAAAATTAAAGAAAAATCTCTTAGACATGTTCATCTAGAGAAAATCAAAATATTTATACATGTTCATTTAAGCATGTAAAAAAAAGTAAAACAACTACCTAGACATGTTCATCTAAGCATTCAAGAGAAATTTGTGCATTAGCCTAGAAGTGTTCATCTAAGCATGTAAAAAGAATATCAATGAGATATATGGGCAGTTTCATCCAAGCATATCATGAAAGAAACAAATAATGACTTAGAAGCATTTATTTAAGCATGGGCAGAAACTCAAAGAACCCAATTAACTACTTACTAGCATAGAGCGTAAATTAAAGGGGGAAGTAATCACTTAAAGGGTTAGGTAGAAAGTAAGGAAGTACTAAACTACAACAAAAGTCTTTTCTGCTTTCTCACTAACTCTCCAGAGGGAGTTGGGGGTCTAGAAAATGGAAGAGGTCTTCTCCATTTATAGGAAAAGGGATAACTTAGTTTTAAAGCTAAGATATTAGCTTTCTTCTAAAGCTAAGAGAGGAGATAAACCTGTTTAGATAAGGTGAAACAAATTTGGTGTTAATCCCCATTTGAATTTTGAAAGGAAGTTGAAGATGATACTGAACTTGTGTTATCTTCTGCACATGTTTCGTATTTTAGCTCTAACTTTCAATTCAAAATTCCAATTGATTTGAGTTTGGTGTTGTTTGAAAGGAAATTCAATTCCCTACAACTTTTCTAGAAATAGATCAAACCAAATTTCAACGTTTTCTCGGCCAAAAATGCGATTCAATTTGCTACTGAGAATAATAATATTTTTTTGAGCATTTTTCTGTTTTTTTGAATTTTTTTCATGGTCATTTTCTCTCTCCAAATTTTTTTATTAAAAAAAAAAAAAAGCAGATAAGATGCCATAAAGGAAAGCATTTTTTATGATTTCTTAAAAAAATGAAGTAAAATGAAATCTAATAAAAAATCACGCTTAATTAATTTCAAATTAATTCTTGTGAGAACTAATCAAAATTAAGTGTTTAAAATAGGACGTGATCGGGCCCATTGTGTAGGTGAGCCATGATCATTGAAAATTGTTTGTATGAAAACTTTTGATCAGGTGGTTCTATCGAAGCCAATGACATACCATTATGATTGTTAGACCATCAAGATTTGTTTTATATCACAAATCTGAAGATCTACCTGTTGGTTGAATGCAAGTTGTAAAATGAGGTGTCTACACCACCTGGAAGCAATGGCCCTCACAAAGACCATTAAGATGGCAATAGAGCGTCCTCACAACATAAGGCAAAGGCAATGATATTTATTCACCAACATCTCCATGAGGAACTGAAAACTGAGTACCTCACAAAAAAAAAAAAGATCCCTTAGTCCTGTGGAATAAATTAAAAGAGAGGTATGAACACCATAAGGGTGTAATCCTCCCAAAAGCTCATTATGAGTGAATCCACCTTAGGCTGCAAGATTTCAAAAGTGTAAGTGAATATAACTCAACACTATTTAAAATCACTTTTCAATTGAAATTATATGGTGAAAAGGTCACTAAAGGAGATGTGTTAGAGAAAACTTTTACTACATTTCAAGAATCAAATATGCTCTTGTTGTAGCAATATTGAGAGCCCAAGTTCCACGAGTATTTTGAACTTATATCATGTCTTTTGGTGGCTAAACAAAATAATGAGCTTCTATTAAAAAATCACCAATCTCGTCCAATTGGCTCCACACCATTCCCTTAAGTGAATGGAGTATCATTTGAAAGAAATGGAGCAAATAAAAGTAGAGGGTGTGGACGTGGACATAGTAAGAATAATCAATACAGGGGGAGATATGCTCATAATCTTTCAAAGGGACATAACACACCTTATAATAGAAAGTGGTCAAAACAATAAAGTGGCAAAGGCTTGCAAAATAAACCTTCAAAGGGCCATGAAAATATATGTTTTAGGTGTGGAATCAAAGGGCATTGGTCATGCACATGTTGTACTCCTAAACATTTGGTGGACTTGTACCAAGCCTTCTTGAAAGAAAAGGGAAAATGAGTTGAAGTGAATCTTGTCGAACCTAATAATCCAAAGGATCCAGTGAATTACATTGATAACTTAAATGAAGTAAATATGACTCATCTTGAAGATTCTAACTTCTTTGAGGATATAGATAGAGAGGTTGAGAATATGGTTGGTAACCTTAATGTTTATGCTAATTAAGTATTTCCTCTCATTGTATCATATTATGCTATGTAAATTATGTATGTGTTAAATATTTCCTTTTATTGTATCATCAAATTATGCTATGTAAATTACGTGTGTTTAAATTAATGAAGTTCAATTTACATTCTGCATATACAATCTTATTGAATAATTAGTCTATATAGACCCTATGATTCAGGAAATCACATGAATCACTTAGACATGCCTAGAAACCTAGTCATTGTTCACATGAATGACTTATAAGCTATACACCCAATACACTAATGAGGGGCAAAAATCTGAAAGTAATATCCTAAGAGATTTTTTGCTTTAGATTTAAGGGATTTTGTCTCACAAGTGATAAGATCTCAGCTGCCAAAGTCTCTCTCCTTTCCTCTATATATACAAATGCAAACATCCATTATCAAACACATCAAAAACCAGAAGAGAAGGCAGAGATATATACTTCGTATCAACAATATACTTTTCTTATTTTTCCTTTGTGTTCTTCTTTTGATCTTTGTGTATCTATACGTGTTAGCTATACAACACCATTATAAGGGATTTTGTCTCACAAGTGATAAGATCTCAGTTGCCAAAGCCTCTCCCCTTTCCTCTATATATACATATGCAAACATCCATTATCAAGCACATCAAAAACCAGAAGACAAGGCAGAGATATATACTTCGTATCAACAATATGCTTTTCTTATTTTTCCTTTGTGTTCTTTTTTTGATCTTTGTGTCTCTATACGTGTTAGCTATACAACACCAATATTTTGCTTTATATTTTGGTTATTATTTGTAATAGATTTAAACTTCCTTCATTATATGCTTATTTCTTTTGAAAGTATTAAAACTCAATAAATACATTTTGTACATTTTGAAGAGGCATGGATCCTACTAATGGATTTAATTCCAAGACGATTGGGAGAGATCTTTGTCTAGCAGACAATGCAACAACACATACAATCCTTAAAGATAAGAAATACTTTTAGAATTTAACATTGATCAAAGCTAAAGTCAATACCATATCCATTTCATCAAACACGATAGAGAGCTCTAGAAGAGCAAGCATGCATCATGTTACTAAATGGCACAAAATTTTTAATTAAAGATGTTTTGTACTCTTCTAAATTCATAAAAAATTTACTAAGCTTTAAGGATATACGTGGTAATGGTTATCATATTGAAACCAACAATGAAGGCAGTTAAGAATATCTTTACATTACTTTAATGGTTTCAGGCCAAAATCTCATATTAGAGAAACTGCATATTTTCTCTTCTGGGTTATATTGTACTACCATAAAAACACTTGAAGTAATTGTTGCAATACACCAGAAGTGCCCTGGCCCAAAAATCTTTTTGCTTTGGTATAATCATCTTAGACATCCAGGGTCAATAATAATGTGCATAATCATTGAAAACTCTTAGGGACACTCCTTATAGAACTAGGAAATTCTTTCATCAGGTGACTATTCTTGTTGTGCTTGTTCTTAAGAAAAATTAATTGTTAAACCATCACTAACGAAAGTTGTTCTTGAATCGCCGTCTTTCTTAGAATTCAAGGTGATATTTGTGGACCTATACACCCACCTTTAGGGTTATTTAGATATTTTATGGTCCTAATAGATGCATCAATAAAATGATCAATGTAGCATTTGCTGGACTCCTTGATCAAATCATAAGGTTGAGGGCACAATTTCTTGATTATCCAATTAAGAAAATCCATTTAGATAATGTAAGTGAATTTACATCTCAAGCATTTAATGACTGATATATCTATTGGAATTGATGTAGAACACTCTGTTGCGCGCGCACACACACACACATGCTCAAAATGGTCTAGCTGAAGCACTAATCAAGATACTTCAATTGATTGCTCATTATTTGCTTATGAAAACAAAATTACTTGTTTCTGTTTGGAGACATGCTATATTACATGGTACATCATTAGTTCACATTAGGCCAACTGCTTATCATAAACACTCTCCAATGCAACTTGTTTGTGGTCAACAACCAAATGTTTCTCACTTTTGAACTTTTGGTTGTGTTGTATATGTTCCAATTGCACCTTCACAATATATTAAAATGTGTCCTCAATGTAGGCTTGGAATTTATGTTGGTTTTGATTCTCCATCTATTATTAGATATCTTGAACCATTAACTGGTGATATATTTATTGCACACTTTAATGATTGTCATTTTGATGAAGCAGTTTTTCCACCATTAGGGAGAGAGAAGTCACTATCTAAAGCATGACTAAAGATAACTTGGAATGATTTAGCATTATCTCATCTTGATTCTCTTACGAATCAATGTGAACTTGAAGCATGGAGGACTATTCACTTGCAAGGTATTGCAAATCAATTACCAAATGTATTCATCAACAATAAGAAAATTGTGAAGTCTCCCATTCCAGTTGCTAATACTCTGGCAAGGACTGAAATCCTTAAGGAACAAAAAATTAATATAGCAGCGAATGAATCAAAACCATGTCTCAAGCGTGGGAGGCCTGTCGGTGCTGAAGATAAAATTCCTCGAAGGGGAAAATTACAAGAAAATCAAGTTGCAGCCCTTGAATAGGCTATACCCATTAAACAGGCAATAGAAAGAATTGATCTATCTTAAATTCATAAACAAAAATCTCTTGAAAGTGAACCCTCTAAAAGGGACCCTTCTGAAGAGGAGTCTCCTGAAGGATTATCCTTTGAAGAGGATCAGCTATCTTAAAATAATGAGATCTCAATACATTATGTGAATACATAAGATATATGGGATAAAAATAAAATCACTGTCAACAACATATTTTCATTAAAGTTGCCCTTGACATTACTAGAGGTGATGATCATGAAATGGATTGGCCAAAATGGTTAGAGGCAATTCAGGCAGAATTAAATTCACTGGTAAAATGTGAAGTGTTTGGGCCTGTAGTACAAACTCCAGAGGGTGTAATGCCTGTCAGATATGAATGAGTATTTGTATGAAAATGTAATTAGAAAAATGAAATTACGAGATACAAAGCCAGTCTTATAGCACAAGGTTTCTTAATGAGACCTGTCATTGATATGATGAAACATACACTCCAGTAATGGACGCAATTACATTTAGAGTCCTAATCAGCTTGGTGGTTAGAGAAAATTTAGACATGCATTTAATGGATGTGGTCACAGTATATCTATACGAATCATTAGATAATGATATATACATGAAAATCCTTGAAGGTTATAAAATGCCTGAAGCATATAACTTCACATCCTGAAACATGTATTCTATCAAGCTACAAAGATCTCTATATGGGTTAAAGCAATCTAGACGAATGTGGTACAATCGTCTCAATGATTATTTATTGAAAGAAAGATTTGAGAGTAATCTAATTTGTCCATGCGTTTTCATTAAAAGATCAAAATCTAGATTTGCTGTTATTGTGGTATATGTTGATGATTTAAATCTTGTAGGGACTTCAGAAGAGCTCAAAAAAATTGCAAATTACTTAAAGAATGAGTTTGAGATGAAAGAACTCGATAAGATAACATTTTGTTGCGGGCTACAAATTTAATATCTTACAAATGGAATTCTTCCTCACCAGTCAACATATATAGGAGAAGGTCCTGAAGTAATTTCTCATGGACAAAGCCCACCCTTTGAGTATTCCAATGGTGAATAGGTTGCTTGATGTCAAAAAGGACCCTTTTCATCCTCGAGAAGATGATGAAGAAATTCTTAGTCCTCAAGTGCCTTATCTTAGTGCAATTGGTGCTTTATGTACCTTGCAAATTGCACAAGATTCGACATAGCATTTTCATTCAATTTACTAGCAAGATATAGTTCTGCACTTACTCGAAGACATTGAAATGGAATCAAACATATATTATGCTACCTCTGTGGAACAACTGACTTGGGATTGTTTTACCCAAAAGGATCAAAACTATGGTTGATTGGATATATAGATGCAGGTTATCTTTCTAACCCATATAAACGTTGGAACAAGATATTTATTCACTAATGGCAACACTGCCTATCATGGAGATTTGTCAAATAGACATTATTTGCTACTTTCTCAACTCACTCAGAAATTATTGCAATTCATGAAGCAAGACATGAGTGCATTTAGCTAAGATTAGTAATACAACATATTCGAGAGAAATGTAGGTTGTCATCAATCAAAGATAGTCTCACAATCATATATGAAGATAATGCTGATTGCATCACCCAGGTCAGGGAAAGCTATATCAAAGGTGACGGAACTAAGCATATTTTACCCAACTTTTTTTACACACGCGAGCTTCAGAAGAATGGTGAAATTGATATTAGGCAAATACGATCAAGTGACAATTTGGTAGACATATTCACCAAATCATTACCAATTACAACATTTAAGAAGATAGTGCATGGCATTGGCATGCGACAACTTAAATATCTTCCATGTGCTCATGAGGGCGAGTAAAAGGCTCAACATAACATGTGTTGATTGTACTATTTTTCGTTAGCAAGGTTTTAACACGACATATTCTTAATAAGTGGTCATCCAAGGGGGAGTGTTGTGAAATAATTCTTAGCATGTGTAAGAGACTGTGCCCCCGCTCGTTATTAGGACGTTAGGCCAATGCCACATGAATGGGTAGAGTCGTGTTATTACCTCTCAAAATGGAGGTTCGACTTATTATATTTTCCCCTTTAAATTAAGAGTTTTACAATAGAGTCGCTACTTATTTAAATATTGAAAAAAATAAGAAAACCAAAATTGAAAAATTCCTTATTTTATTGATTTGCAAATGAATTTACATTGATCATAAGAAATTACATGGCTTTGATCCTATATACAATCTAAGATAAAATACATGGCTTTGTTTCCTAGTTACAATCTAGAAATTGAAAATTACATGGATAAGCATTGGTCTATCAACCCTTAATTTAAGCTCGGAGGCTATGTTGCAAGATGGGAAGGTGTTAGGCACTCACCTTGCTCAGTGAAACCGGCCTTCTAGACTATGATGGTCAACATTCATATCATATCACCCAATATATTATCAATTAATTTGCATGTTCATTGCTTTTCTTGAATTCAATGTTTGTGCATGTGATAAACTCTAATTCAATTTATTAAGCATTTCATTTGGATTGAAAAATAAATTTTAGTGAATGTGTGTGGATGGTGATATCTTAGATTCAAGGACTTGAGAGAATTATGAAACAAATATTTTTTTCATATTTTTTATGTGGATTTAAGATCAAAACTAGTGTTATGCATGAATATGTGATTAACAACCAAGAACATGTGAAGAATGCATATAAACATTTAAGAACATTCAAACATATTTAAGAGATTTAAAATAAACACTAGCATGCCTAATCCTAATCATCATAATAATATAAAAAACAAGTTAGGGAAAGTGATTATACCTGCATGTAAGATCCACACAGTGGAGGAGGAGACTCTTGATAGAGGTCTTAAGGGTGGAGTAGAAAAGAAGAACTAGGAGAGGGAGAGTAAGTCTCACTTAATACCTTGAGTCTTAGGAAGACCAAGATATGATAAGACTACTCTACTTCACTAAAAATCAAGGGAGGAGAAGAGATAGGGTTTTTGTGTGTCCTTTGTAATGGAGGAGAGAGGGGGTTTATATAATAGTAGTAGAGAAAATATGAATGGAAGGTCATTTAATAAGGGTTGACAAAGGATCAAAGAAAATAACGAACCTATACCCTATTTCAGTATTTAGAGAAAGTTGATGCATTAAATGTGGAGGTTGGTGCAAGTGATAAGCAAACAAAATAACCTAGAATTCGGTTTTTCTCATAGCTCATGTAACAACCCGCAGAGCCAAATTCAAAAAATCATATCTTACTCAATTTTGATCTGAATTGTCTCATTCTTGTGCTTAACTTAAAGGGTCTGTTTGGATACTACTTATTTTGCTAAAAACTGAAGACAATAAAAAAAATAAAAAAGGTTATTATTCACGCGCTTGGCACTGTTCATAAGCCTAAAATCACTGTTCATGGACAATGAACAGTGCTAAGCATGCTTAGCTTAAAAAAAAAAAAAAAAAGTAGGAGTCGCAAACGCATCTGAATCCAAATGTCTAGTTTTTTGAAAAATTAACTTCAATCACAGATTCAAAATATTCTGAGAGATATCAACGAAATGGTGAGCATATGTCATTTTTTAGAAAATAATTTCAGTACAATTAACATTAATACGTCCAAAATTATTTTCCAATTATTAGTTCCAAATTTACCCTAATTAAAAGGATAATTGCACAAATTATTCATTGAATAATTAATATTTGACTATCTAATTAATTAAGTGTGTGCAACCTTACCATAAAATGTAATTCTAGCCAATCAAATTATGACACGCCATTAATCTCAAATTGATTATAATTATAACCAATTGGAATTAATTGTTCATAATCACATATAGTCGAACTCAATTTATGATAGTGCATCTTGACCATTAAAATTTGATTTGATGATAACTTTCAATTTGATGGTCCCGATTAAGGCTTATGATCAGTCAATTTGATCGCAACAACATCAAGATCATTTTGATGAAATGAAATTAAGGATCTAATGGTCACAATTAAGATGCTTATTTTCAAGGTGAAATTACCCTTTTACCCTCCATGTGAGGTTAAATGTGGGTTGCAAAATGGGGTGTCAACAGCATGTAAGGCCACTTTACACTATTTGATTGTTGTAGCTTTATCTATTGGGAGCAAGTATCCCGGAATTGAAACTTACATATAGCATTATACTATCTAAACTTAGCTTTTGTCTTGATGGTCATATCATCACCTCATCGTTTCAATAGCCAATTGAATAGCGCTATTCGTTTCTTCTTTGCACTTCTCCAGACTTTGAAGGCCCTATATATATGTGTGTGTGTGTGTGTGTGTTATTAGAAAGGTTTAAGGGGAGATGAAAAAGCTTCAGTTGGCTTATTGTAGAATGTGGTTGGCCAATTAAATAATAAAGATTCACATATTATCTCGTCCAAAATTTCCGTGTTCCTCTTTGTTCTTTCTTTTGATTTATAACAATATCATTGTTGTTCGTTTTGAAGGTAATTTAAAGCATTTTGTTTTTAAGAGCATTAGCATTTCGGTATCTTCAAACTATTCTATTTTACCATCTCAAAAGCTACTTTATCTATTATACCATACCATTTTACAATGCACTCAACTTTCCAACTTTTATTTTACAATATAACACATAAAAATAATATTAATTATACAATAAAATAATAACAAATTATCTCTCTCTCCTCTCTTTAATTTCTGTCACTACCTTTCTATCACTCTCTCAACAACCAAACAGCCCAATCACCACCATGCCACCACCACTGACCACTGCCCACCAAAATCCCACTAGAACCAAAAACCCAAATTAAAAAAAAAAAAAATACACAACAAACCCAAAGAAAAAACAACCCAATCACCACTATGCCACCACGCCACCACAGCCCACCAAAATCCCACTGAAACCAAAAATCCAAATTGAAAAAAAAAAACCAAAAAAAAAAAAAAAAAAAAACCACCAGGAGCCCAGCAAATCCATAGCAAAAATAACCCAATCACCACCACTGCCCACTAAAATCCCACTAGAACCAAAAGCCCAAGTAAAAAAAAAAAAAAAAAAAAAAAACCCACTAAAAACCTAGTAAACCCATAGCAAAAACAACTCCATCACCACCACGTCACCACCATTGCCCACCACGTCAATCCAAACCAACTAATCCAAATCCAACCTAAACCCCATCAGAATCTAAAATCCAACCCATCTGAACCCAAAAGACAAAAACTCATAGC
The DNA here is from genome assembly GCA_032878915.1 of Castanopsis chinensis. NCBI lineage: Eukaryota > Viridiplantae > Streptophyta > Magnoliopsida > Fagales > Fagaceae > Castanopsis > Castanopsis chinensis. The sequence goes on from JAVQMG010000106.1 coordinate 7,680,649, forward strand.
AAAAATTCAAACAACCCCATCGGAATCCGAATCCAACCCAAACCCCATCAGAACCCACCCACCTCTGCCTCGGCCCACCTGATCTTGCCATGCCGTGACCACATCAATCTCAATCACTGCACATCGATCTCAACACCACGACCCTCATGCCTTACGATGAACTCCATGGAAAACGGCCCAACCCAACTCTGGTGGCAAAGATTTGAACGAAAGAAAGAGATAAATGTGAGAGAGGGAGTGAGGACAAAAGGAGAGAGAATCAAAGAAAAGATGACAAAGATAGAGAGTGGGAGACGAAGAGCTAAGTGGGAGAAAGAGAAAAAATTAATTTTATAGTATACATTAAGTTATAGTAGCATCATAAAAGTAAGACAATACTGTAGCAAGATCGTAAAAATTTTTACAATTAGAAGTCCTGTTAATGCATGTTTTTTGTGCTTTAATGCTAAAATCTAGCATACTATGAGTTCTACTAGCCCAAATACTAATGGTCTTATACTGCAATATTCTCTAGTTTCTTCTTCTCTTTCTTTGGCTTTCATTCTTTTTTTTTTTTTTTTTTTTTTTTTTTTTTTTTTTTTTTTTTTTTTTTCCTTAGAAGGACATAGACCCACATAATGCATGTTAAAGTTATACCCATACCCGACCCAAATAAATGAATATTTACCCAAATCCAACCCGATTCATCTTTACCCATGACGTATCGAGTAATATCTGAATATTTCGGGTAGAGTCGGGTCGGGCATCCATTACCCATTGGATTTGGCCATCCCTACCCACCATTAACATCATTTTTTTAATTACCAATAACAACTTATCACATCAGTAGTTTATAAAAAGTTTGTATCTGCCTTTCTATCACTCTCTCAACAACCAAACAGCCCAATCACCACCATGCCACCACCACTGCCCACTACCCACCAAAATCCCACTAGAACCAAAAACCCAAATTATATAAAAAAAAAAAAAAAAAATACACAACAAACCCAAAGAAAAAACAACCTAAATTTTTTTTGTATCTCTAGCATTACTCAATCAAGTAAATGAAATGTATTACAAATATGGCTAAAAATTGTAGATAAATGGAGTATTTAATACTCTAAAATCTTCAAAAAAAAAAAAAAAATCTAGTGCTTCAAGTGATAGCAAATGATGGCACTCTTTGTGTTGCTTGTTCTATGTCACTAGTGGCTCGCTTCATGTGTGAGTGTGTTTGTTTTCAAATATAGCAAAAATTTGGATAAAACTAAATTACGCTTCGATTAGAAAGCATTCTTTGTGCTATCCTATAACTTTTGAGTGAACTTTGTTATGTGCCTTTGTGATAAATTCAAAAGAACTAATAGATGCAAATTTAGTATATGATACCAAAATACCATGATTCCTATAGGAATGCAAATAAGTGAGAACAAAATTATTAAATTTAGACCGACCTGGTTGATTAGATCGCTAATCCATTGAATCAATACCTAAACCAATCCAATTATTTAATTGGACCACTTATACAATTAAATCAGTAAAACCCAATAAAACACAACTGGCTTTTGGCAATCAAGACAAGTCATTTTCATCATACTAGTTTTGCAATTTTGAACAAAATTACCTTTACAGGTCCATTGCAATATTATGCTATTATTTCAACATGAGGAACGCAATGAAAATAGAGGATTTTATAATGAAGTTGATGTTGGACTTTTCAATGAAGATTATGGTGAAAAAGGGCTTTTGCCCATTTCGTGCAAAAAAATTAGCGTTTTACCCCTTTTCTTAAACTAATTAGGGAAATGTCTCTCTTTAGAAACTCGATTTTCTCAAAATCGAGTTTAAAAAAAAAAAATTCCTGGAGTCCTATAGTGGCGTTTTAAGGAGCCTATAGTGACGTTTTAAGGACTTATAGTGGCGTTTTGGAACTTGAGCTCCATGAACCCGAGTTCCATGCAAGTTTTTTTATTTTATTTTATTTTATTTTATACTTATAACTCGAGTCCATAGAGCTCGAGTTCCAAAACGTCTCTATAGGGTTTAACTCAATTTTGAGAAAATTGAATTTAAAAAAAGGGATATTTTCCTAATTAGTTTGGGAAAGGAGGCAACACACTAATTTTTTTGCACGAAATGGGCAAAAGCCCATTTTCGCCGAAGACTATATCATAATCTATGTGAGCATCTAGTGAAATATGCAATATACATGGAATGTGATGTTGGAGTTTGAGATATGTTTTTGTTTCTTTAATTTTATGTAATGTACTTAATCATATTTTATTTAGAAAAGATACAACTACAATTTCATGGCATCCTTTTATTTTATATTTTCCGGTGTTTTTAATTGAAAGTTTTATGATGATCGAGAGAGACTTAAAAAAATTACAAAGAAATTCATTCATAGACACATTGAGTTATAAAATCAATTTTTTTATTGGCAAGTTAACACGCTCATCCAATAATGAACCCACAATCTCATCCATTTGCAAATAAACTATAAAATGATTGCCCTTATGAGAAGAGAGAGAGAGAGAGAGAGAGAGAGAGAGAGAGAGAGAGAGAGAGAGAGAGAGAGAGAGAGAGAGAGAGAGAGAATGAATGATAAAGTCATCAAGCTAGAATAAAGGTTCGTGAATATACTCGAGAAATTGCCTCAAAACAAACAACCTAATGCAGGGGCGATGCCGAGGGTTAATCAGGGTGGTCACATGACCATCCCATTTTTTTAATATGTCTTAAAATTTTTTGAGTTTTAAATTAATATAGGTCTTTTGACTACCCTAGAGAAAAACTTGACCACCTTATAAAACATGAACACCCTTAATAACAATTAAGTCCATTAAAAATAAAATTCAACCTCTCCAAAATTTTGGTCCATTGAATGTTGAACTAAAAAATTGCAAAAAATGCTATGTTTAGAATATTTTTGTAACAATTTCTAAGTAGCAAATTGTTACTGCTGAACTGAAAATTATTTCAATGGTAAGTTTAAATTAGAACCAGTAAAAACTTACAACCTAGGCTTTGTTGTAGAAGTGTTGCAAAAATGTTGTGGACGTAGCACTTTTCAAAACTTGTCCAAACAAACAAATTAGTTTAAAAACCAAAATCAAACATTTATTTGTGATTTTTTAAATTGTATTTTCAAACGACATATTTCAAATAACTAGTCTGTTAGTGCTTGCTTTAGTCTTTAGCTAAAATTGGTGGATTTATGTTGTTAGGGACATTATTGATGTAATTGGCTAATCCTTTGACAAAACACACTTTACTAGTAATTGGGTAGATCTAGGATGGTTTAAGACTTCAAGAAACATGATGTTCAAGTCAAGTGTTAAAGCATGCAATTCTGTTCAAGAAACAAGTGAAGAAGTACTATTCATTAAAGCTCGACAAATGTCTTGACAGAAGCCTATCTATCGAGGTTTAATGTTGAAGTTCGACAGCATCTTGACAGAAGCTTTATTTGTCGAGAATTACGAAATCAAACTTTTCAGATTTGATTATATGCATATCCAAGTGTATTTGTGTAGGGTTTCTTTTCTCACAACCCTAGACATATATAAAGATTATTTTAAGGGCCATCTTAGTGTTGCAAAATGTATTGTTGTATCCCTACATGCATATTGTGACCGGAGACAAAAATTGCCCTAATTCATCATTATCTTTGTAGAAGCTACTCTTTGCGCCAAGGGTTTTGTGATCAAGGAGCTTCTTTATCTTTATGTTGATGAACTGAAGAACTTTACAGCCAACATCTTACTTAAGATTGGTGTGTTAGTCACATACTAGGATCCGTGCATTATTGGTTAGTCATGTATTGGGATTTGTGCATTAAAATGAGAGATTGTCGCTACAATACAAGTCCAATTGGGTATTGGGGTAAGGGTTCAACTGTAGGTTGGTATTAGGTATTGGAATTCCATTTACTTGTAACTGTTTGTTTTGATAATAGTAGATTCTCGAGAGTGGTGACATTAAATTCACCTGGTGGGGTTTTGTCTTGGTGGTTTTCCCCATTTGTAAACAAATCACTTGTGTCAAATTTATTTTTTGTTACATTTAAATTAGTTGGTGATTTGTTTATGCTACCACGCTATTATATGTTAAATTGACTTAATTAATTAACTTGGATAATTAATTAATTAATTTGCCAAAGGGGTCAACATATTTTTGGTCTATCAAGTGATATCAGAGCGGGCACACTCTGATTAGATTTAATATTTGCTGTGTGATCCATTAACCCTTGTTGTCATGGCTACAAACAGCATAAAAAGATCTTTTATTTCAAATACATCTTGATTTTCTAATCTCTATTTGATTAAGTGTTTCTGAAAATGTAAGTCTAAAAGTTATTTGAAAGTTATCTTGATGATTGTTGAAAAAAGGTCTTAGTATGATAAGGAAGAAACTAGATTGCCTCAAAATGAAAATGTGCAAAGTAGTTTGTTTGAGAAGGGTGACAATTAAAGATTTTGTACATAAATGGCAGATGAGAGAGAAAACCATTCCTACTGATTTGTCAAGCAAGCATGAAGTGTGTTTTATGATGAAGTCTGGATTTAAGGTAATGGACACATGTTTATGGTACCTTGACAGTGGATGCTCAAGACACATGACTGGAGACCGTTCTCTCTTCAAGGTTTTCGAGTCTAAGAAAGGTGGAAATGTCACTTTCGATGATGGGAGCAAATCACAAATAAAAGGGAAGGGAACCATTTCTCTACCTAGACTGCCAGACATTACAAATGTGTTGTATGTAGAAAGTCTGAGAATGAACTTGTTGAGCATAAGTCATATATGTAATCAAGACTTCATGGTGCTATTCTTAAAAAGGAAATGCCTTGTGTTGAATAAGTCCAGGAAAAAACTCATAAGCAAAGTCTACACCTTGGATAATTGCTATGAATTGGTACCTGATGCTGATATTGTATGCAATAGTATTCATTTGTCAAATGAAGACCGATGACACCAAAGGATGGGACATGCTAGCTATAAACATCTGTCAATTATATCCAAGCATGAATCAGTGTTGGGAATACCAAAGCTCAGGAGGGTTAGCAATGTTGTGCGTGGAACATGTCAGCTTGGGAAACAAACGAAAGCAAAACGTCCAGGCACTCAGATATCAGCTACATTTAGAACTTTGAAGCTACTAGGGTCCAACTAGAATCGAATCTCTTGGAGGAAAGAGAAACATCATGGTTGTAGTAAATGATTTCACCAGGTATACTTGGATCATTCTTCTAAAATCCAAGTCAGATGCTCTGAGCATATTGATGTTTTATGTGCAAGATTGCAAAATGAGAAGAATATAAAGATTGATCAAATTCGCAGTGATCATGGTAAAGAATTCGAGAACTCATGTATGAAATCTTTTTGCACTAGATTTAGCATATCTTAAGAATTTTCTACTCCTATTACTCCTTAGCAAAATAGTGTAGTAGAAAGAACAAACAGAGTCATACAAGAGATGGCTAAAGCCATATTACACAATAAAGATGCGGCTAGAAATGTATGGGGAGAAGTAGTCAATACCGCATGCCATACGATTAACAGGGTATATTTCAGACCTTGGCACAAAGAAGACTCCCCATGAATTATGGAAGGGAAGAAAGCCGAATGTGATGTATTTCAGAATTTTTGGAAGTACTTGTTTCATTCTCAATGATAGAGAGAATGTGGAAAAGTTTGATTCCAGAGCGATGAAGGAATATTTTTGGGATACTATTCCACAAGCAAAGCTTATTGGGTGTATAACAAAAGAACCAAGAAGGTGATGGAAACTATAAATGTTGTTATTGATGAAGTTTCAGACTTCGGTTCTAAGAAAAGTAGTAAGGAAATACCTAAGGAAATTCTTCATTTAGAGCCTAAGGTTGTTCAAGAAGAAGTTGATCAAGAGCCTGCTTCTCCAAGTACTCCAAGGGCTATAGAAGTCTCAGCAGATATTCCTACATCACCGGAGTTTGAATCTCATGAAAAGAAATGACCTTCTTCAAGGATCAAGCTGAATTACCCTCCTGAAGTTATAGTGAGAAATAGGAATGAACTTATACTAAGAAAGCATACAATTGATAAATGTGTTGCAAACTTTGTGTCTTATTCTTGCAATTTGTCATAGGTTGGACCCACCAAGGTTGAGGATGCTCTCTAGGATGAAAGCTAGGTTGAGGCCATGCATGATGAGCTGCTCTAGTGTCAAAGGAATGATGTCTGGACCTTAGTACCTAGACCAGAAGGAGAGCACATCATTGACACAAAATGGATATTTTGCATTAAAACTGATGAGGAGGGAAATGTGATCCACAACAAGGCTCATTTGGTGGCCCAAGGATACTCTTAAGTCGAAGGAGTGGATTTCGATGAATCATTTGCTCCTCTAGCTCGCATGGAATCCATTAGGGTACTCCTAGCCTTGGTTTGTTACTTGAAGTTCAAGCTTTACCAAATGGATGTAAAGATTGCATTCTTGAACAGATTTCTTAAAGAATATGTCTATGTTGCTCAGCTAAAAGGATTCATTGATCCACACTTTCTGAATCATGTGTTGTACCTTAAGAAGGCTCTCTATGGATTAAAGCAAGCACCCAGAGCTTAGTATGATTGGCTTATAGAATATTTGGTCTCACATGGCTTCACAAGAGGATAAATAGATCAAACTCTTTTTATCAAAAAGGAGAATGACGGGTTGATAGTAGCTTAAGTCTATGTTAAGGACATCATCTTAGGGTCTACAAACGATGAACTTGCTCAAAAATTTTCAAAGCTTATGCAAGCCGAGTTTGAGATAAGCATGATTGAAGAGTTGAATCAATTCCTTGGATTGCAAATTTGTCAGCAAGAGTCTGGTATATTCATATCTCAATCTAAATATGCTAAAAATCTTGTGAAAAAGTTTGGATTGGAATCTGCTAGTTCTGTTAGAACCCCATGAGCCTAAATGTTAAACTCAATGTTGATTTGTTAAGCAAAGATGTTGATATAGAAGCATGATAGGTAGTCTCATTTACCTTACTGCGAGTAGACCTGACATTAGTTACAATGTAGGAGTTTGTGCTAGATATCAGGCTAGCCTCAAAGAGTCTCATATGATTGCTCTAAAAAGAATAATAAAATATGTCAAATCCACAGCCGATTTCAGAGTGTGGTATAGCAGACACCAATGACGTCTTAGCTGGGTATTCTGATACAAAATAGGCTGGGAATGCTGATGATAGAAAAAGTACTTTAAGGGATTGTTTTTATGTGGGTAATAATTTTGTCTCCTGGATGAGTAAGAAGCAGAATTCCATCTCATTATCTACTGCTAAGGCTGAATACATTGCTGCCAGTAGCTGTTGTACCTAACTTCTATGGAAGCAAAAACTCTTCTTTGATTATGGTATTCGTTAAGAACATCTTACCATTTATTGTGACAATACTAGTGCCATTAACATCTCTAAAAATTATGTTCAACACTTTCAAACAAAACATATGGAGATATGACATCACTTCATTCGAGAGCTTGTCAAATATGGCACACTCACTCTTGAGCTTATCCATAATGATGATCAGGAGGCCGACTCGTTCACTAAACCTCTTGATAGCAAATGGTTTGAATTCTTACGTTAAAACATTGGTGTAATCTCCATGGAGTGATCTCTCATTCTTCTCTTTTTTTCTCATTCATTTGCGTCTAGTTTTATGCTTTGTTTGTTTAACATGTTTTTGTTTCTTAGTTTTCAGTTTTTCCTTATTTTTTTTTCATAAAAAAAAAAAAAAATTGAAAAATCAGAAAAATACAAAAACATTGTGTGTTTGTGTATATTGGTATTTGTATACCTTGGATGGTCATTGAAACAAAGTTTTCTAAACTTTGTATCTCTTGTAGCTTAGATGCACACTCTAATGCACAACTAAGCAAGTGAGTTTTGTGGCTTATGTTTGTGATGAGTACGATTAAGTTTTTCTCTTTTACACTTAATATTCATATCACTCTTCTTTATGGGAAGGACTAGAAAATCCTAAGAGAAAGACATAAATAACCATTTCACCTCTAAAGTCCGCCAATCATGTATAACATCTATGTCCTTCGGCATAGCAAAATTGTGATATTTTGGCTTACATAATTGGATATTTCTTCTCTCTCTATACATGCTCATGCATGATATATTTAAAAAGAAAATATGCAAAGAAAAATAAAAGCAAAAAGAATCAAAATGCTTTTAAATATGGTTGCAAGTGTGTTTGTAGGTGATGTGGGAGTTATAAGATGTATTTCGAAGGTGACAGTCCCCATCAAGCGATTATGATTGTGTGTGAGTGTATTTGATTATCTTATATCTCAAATTGTCATAATGTGAGACACTTATGCACTCTTGCTATGGTTTTCACGTACAACACGCAAATATTCTTTGCTACTTTTAATACATGTGCAGGTACAATGTGATTTGGTCATTACAAGAAATACATGTGTTAATATATGATCACTAAACTGTCTTAACTTATTTTTTGAAATATAAAATTTGTTAGACTTGTTTAGTGTGTGCGTGTGTGTTTTGGATTTTGAATGCTTTGCATATATGTTGAGAGATGTTTTGAGAGCTTAATATGTTGATTGGATCTATGTTTGAGTAGTTTGCTTGTTGCATTCATCTCTTTATGTTTTTCCTCCTTGAAAAACTCTTATTCTTCAAGCTTGACAGCTTCTTTACAAATCCTCGACAGATTCTCTTCTATCGAGCTCTCCTTCTTCTTGTCTCAACAGATCTTATCGCAATCTCGATCCATCGAGAATTTTTGTGTTTCTTCTCGACAGTTTCTTCAATCCATCGAGAAACCTTTTGTCCGGCCGATAGATTCTCGATAGCTTCTCAATCCATCAAAGCATTTTTGCTGTTGACAAATTCTCCACAACATATAGACAGATTACCTGTGTCGAGATTTAGTGCTCGACATATACTTCGATCAATTGAGATGTGTTTTCTTTATATATGTGAGGTGAGAATCATATTTTTTTTTCCTTCTCTCACTCGACAAAAAATATTTTCTCTCGCCCCAAACACTTCTCCCTCACTAAAATCCTTCAACCTTTCATCTTTTCGGCCTATATCAAGTTTAGATCACTTCGTAAGCTTCCTCAATATCTTCTTTTTCATGCATTTCATGCATTTAGGCCTAGGTTTTGGGGTTTTTTTTTTTTTTTTCAAAATTTTTTTGGGGGTTTTGAGATTTTTGTGAATTTTTTGGTTGGGTGGTGTTGTTTTGATGCTATATGATCATGCATTGCATTTAACTTTTTTTCATGCATTATAGATGTGTGTTTGATTAAAATGTGAAATGTGTGCTGGTAGGTTTGGTTTGGGCCATGCCCACGATGTTTTTATTTTTTGCATGTCACATGTTCATGCATATTTCATGTATACGTACCTCTTTCTTTCCATTCTATGGTTCTGTTTGTGATGTTTTTCTTGTCCTCTCTCTCTCTTTCTCTCTCTCTCTCTCGGAAAGACTACGTTATGGCACCCAAACACAAATTCATTCTGGCTTAGAACCCTCTTTGTGGTTCTGGGTCTTCTTCTTCCGATCTTCCCCATTTTCACGTTTAATTCGTGATGAGAAGGCCTGAAAGGACTTCTTAAGGAACTTGTAGTGATGTGGCGTTCATTTGGAGCGCCAAGCCATTCTGTCGGACTTTTCCGACACTCCTCTCCCCACCATCATTCTGACCCGGGGTTGGGCTTTTCTCTGTGAGAGTCTACCGAAGTGTCCCATCTTGATTATACATGAGTTTTACTCCAATATACACAGCATCGATACCTCTGTACCTCAGTTTGCTACGTTCATTTGAGGTACACATGTCGTAGTTACCCTGGAGCTTATTTCTGAGGTACTACATATACCTAGAGTAGCGCATCTTGTCTACCCTGGCTGTGAGCATCTTAGGACTGTGTCTAAACACGAACTTCTGTCTCACTTTTGTGAGACACCTTCCACATGGGGTGGTAAGCTAAACACCCCATGCTTGGGCTTTGCAAAATGTTTGAGGTTCCTTAACATGGTGATGACATTCACTCTTACTCCACTGTCTCACTATAACTCCATCACTGAGCCTAGTGCTCGTTTTCTTCTTGCCCTGATAGAGGACCTCTTGATTGACTTCCCCTTTCATTTCATCACTTCTGTCATCGACGTTTATCAAGATACAGCTACACGTGATAAACTCATCTTTCCTTCGGCTATTACGCGTATCCTTTGACACTTTTCCATCGAGATTCTTGATTCTCCTCATCTCTTCCCCATTATGGGTGCCATCGATGCTGGTACTGTTCGACGGAGCGAGGCTCAACTTCGACCGAAGCGGTCACGTGTGGTGATTCTAGATCCTGCAGCTTTTACTGGTCCTTCCACCTCTGCTCTTTCTTCCTTGACCGATGCTGTGACTTTAGAAGCCATCATGGCATAGCTTTAGCACACAGATGCTCGCCTTGACACTTTTTCTGATGAGTTGTGTCAGGTGAACACCCATGTCGGTCGTATAGCGCGACGACAGGCTTAGCTTGGTGGTTTCATTCCCTTTCCATCTCTTTCTCTAGAGGCTTCAACTGATGAGGATAGTGATGATGGTGCTGATGGTGATGAGGATGCTAGCTCTTCTAGTGATGTTGAGATGACACACTTTCAATGACTTGCCCTTTGTCATTCGTGACAAAAAGGGGGAGTATTTTTGGATGAGAGTAGTCTTGTACTTAGGGGGAGAGTTAGTATAAGAAATTTTTGTTAGGGGGAGTTTCTATATATATATTTTTTTGAGGGATGTAGTGAGGTTCTTATGCATTTCTTTTCTTTATTTACCTTTACCTCATGTATATAGGTCTTGTGACCATTGGCATACATTGTACTTATCTTTTGATATATATATATATATGATGATGATGATGATGATGTATGTTGTTCTTCACCTATCTCTCTATGTGTTGTTTCTTTTCTTTCTTTATACACATGCCTCTTTATGTATGCAATCATTTATTTCTGTTTTACATATGATGCCCTGATGAGTTTTGTTTAAGTGTCTCAGAAAGACAGGTTGTGAAAGTCTATCTTGCCATAAACTTTCTTCTTGCGAAGTTTTTCAAGAGTTTATGTTAGGGTTAAATTTATTTTGTAATTCAACAAGTGATTATGAGTTTAGTGATTTAAGACTTCTCTCATTATTCATTTGTTTATAGTGGTTTTGTCACGGATTGCCAAATAGGGAGATTGTTAGGGACATTATTGATATAATTGGCTAATCTTTTGACAAAACACACTTTACTTGTAATTGGGTAGATCTAGGATGATTTAAGACTTCAAGAAACATGTTATTCAAGTCAAGTGTTAAAGTCATGCAAGTCTATTCAAAAAACAAGTGAAGAAGTGTTGTTCATTAAAGCTCGACGGATGTCTCGATAAAAGCCTATCTATCGAGGTTTAATGTTAAAGCTTGACAACATCTTGACAGAAGCTGTATCTGTCGAGAATTACGAAATCAGACTTTTTAGATTTGATTACATGCATATCCTAGTGTATTTGTGTAGGGTTTCTTTTCTCATAACTCTAGACATATATAAAGATTATTTTAAGGGCCGACTTAGTGTTGCAAAAGGTTTTGTTGTATCCCTACATACATATTGAGACCGGAGATAAAAATTGCCCTAGTTCATCATTCTCTCTGTAGAAGTTGTTGCGTCTTTGTATCAAGGGTTTTATGACCAAGGAGCTTCTTGATTTTCATGTTGATGAATTGAAGAACTTTGCAGCCAACATCTTACTCAAGATTGGTGTGTTAGTCACATACTGGGATTCGTGTACTAAAAGGAGAGATTGCCGCTACAATATAAGTTCAATTGGGTATTGGAGTAAGGATGCAACTGTAGGTTGGTATTAAGTATTGAGATTCCTTTTACTTGTAACCGCTTGTTTTGATAATAGTGGATTTTTGGGAGTGGTGACCTTAAATTCATCTGGTGGGGTTTTGTCTTGATGGTTTTCCCCATTCGTAAACAAATCACTTGTGTTAAATTTATTTTCTGTTGCATTTAACTTAGTTGGTGATTTGTTTGTGCTACCACACTATTGCATGTTAAATTGACTTAATTAATTAAATTGGATAATTAATTAATTAATTAATTTGCCAAAGTGGTCAATACATTTTTGGTTTATCATATGCAATACATTTTTTCAAAAAGATAATGCATTTCTTTTTTATATTATTACTTATTTGGGCAATATGTTGGTAATTGAATGGGAGATCAATAGCTTAATAATTGTTTGGTTGTGTACATTAAAAAAGATGTAGCAGATAACATTGATAGTGAAACTATCATATCACATAACGATTTCAAAATATAAGAACTTGTGAAATGAAATTTTAAAAGTTTATGTATTTGCGTCGGTTTTTATTTTGTGATATTAATATATTCAAGTTTTATTTTTATTAATTTTTTTTAGTGACCACTTAGAAAAAAGTTCCTGAAGCTGCCACTGACGTAATGATTTGAAATACAAAAATTTAAGAATAACGAAATGGCCATATGCCTGTCTTTGATCTATCAAAATAATTTTTAAGTGAACAATATCCTTAATTCATAAAAAAGATGTAATAATATATTATAAGATTGTCTCATATAATAATTTTTCATATACAGTACCTTTGTCCTTGAGTGAAGGAATGATACAAATGACTACGTTGAAATAAGACTAAAAATGCATATTAACAATTTTCATGAGTTAAATCTGAGGTTATTACTCCCTCTGGATCTGGGTAGCTAATTAGCTCAATAGATGGCACTAATTGAGATGCTCAACTATTTGTGAACTGGCATCACCATATTCTCTAGGAGGTGTTTCTAAAGCTCCCCAGGCAAGTAAAGGAGAGTTCATTGTGGTTTGAAAAGCTTGACTTTGCGGGTAGTTAGTGTTTGGTGAGGTTTCATTTGCACCTAAAAATATGCAAAATGCAAATTGCTAAAAAAAAAAAAAAAAAAACGTAGTTTGTGTTAGTTGAAGAATGGATGTGGCAGTGGAACACTATATGGTGGAAATCAGTGCAAGCATTAGATCGGGCTCATTCTCCCTACGCCAAGGCCAAGCAGGTTACATTTATTAAAGAAATAAATTACATAATTTTCTTATAGTTTGGGTTAGCTTCAAATTAAACTATAAAACGCACTGAACCTCATCGTGTACACCCCTAACTTCAACGAAGGAACGAATCACAGTCAGGGATAGAATGGAATGGATGTTAGATTACCTGTTTTTTTTGAATGAAAGTGATCGTGGATAAACATGTTAGCGTGGCTTACCAAAATTAAAATCTGGAAAGGGGTGTGCGGTGAGCAAGTTACTATTTGGGCCTCTTTCATGGTCTCTCTCATCCTCATAATATGTATTTTACCACAATTTGGCATCAAAATGCATCACTATTACTGGTGCGGATACAAGATACAAGCCCCCAATTATATACATGTATGGGAGGAAGAGTAAAAAGAAGACGGCTCAACTTGTGACCTTATGGATGGAGCCTGTTAGTTGTTGGGCTTAAGATTAAGCAAGTCCGAGCATTTAATAAATAAGGTTTCTTTATGCATTTTGTTGTTAGCTATTTAAACACTTTTTCTGATTATTGTAAGACAGCTTTTGAGAATTATTAAAAAAAACTTACACTGGTACCGACTCCAGTTTGCTTGGTGCTGACTCCAAGCAACCCTTAGATGCTGACTCCTAGAGTTTATCTCGTTGTTTTTCTATTCTATTGGAATACTGTGGTTGTTCTACGTCAATTTTGGTATCAAAGCAAACATCGATCTATTTGAAGCATCACCATAGTCATGAACCAAAAAAGCACTTAATTAAAAAAAAAAAAAAAAAATCCTTGCTGTCATTATTTTCACCCATTAGAACACCAGCACACCACACTACAGGAACCCAGATTTCAAACCAAACACAGAATCTCCTAAATTCCCAGACCCACCGTGAATCACCAATTCCTCCTTCCTCAAGCTATATCGCCACCATTAACATAAACAACCTAGCCACTCCGGGACCCCAACCCCACTACTAGATCCTAATTCCACACTCAAATCACCAACCCTTTGCAACCACGAAGACAGAGAAGAAGTCCTATTGTCGTCGACCCGGGTCATCAAATTTTGCCCTTCCTCTCACAACAATCTACCTCCATCAGTTCCTGCTTGCCACTGTGACTACCACCACAAACCACCACGTTCAGATCGGGTTGAATCCTTTCACGACAATTGCTATGCATGCCACCACCACCACCACCTCCATGAGTTGCCGCTTCAACTGGTTGCCACCACCATCACCTTTTTTCCACGCTGCCATGATCTCAGTTTTGCCCAGTGTCACGAAGCCGCAATCTAATCAATCTCCATCGTTCAGATTTCATGAGGTGACCCACTAGCCTTGTCTAAAGTCCAAACCAGGTCTCTTTATTTATTTATATTTTTTTTCTTAAACCATCAAGCTAACTCGACCCACTTTATGACCCAAACCATTACCTAATCTAGCCCATTTGTTAACAAGCCCAAAGCCCACATTTTACAACACCGGTTTTCTTTTTAAAAATGAAAATAAATACTAGACCCAGCCCACAAAATCCAAACCCATCAACTAGCCCAGTCCCAGCAACTCTTTGAGAGAAGCCTATTTCAACGATCTGTCTAGAGAGTATCACAGCAGCAACCCAGGTTCTTGTTCCAACCTCCAGCTATTTGTTGAAGCACTATTTTAGAGAATCATGGTAATATTAGAAGCACCTTATTTTGATAGTTGTAAAACTAATCCACGGGATTTTGTCTATTGGATGAATGGGATGGAGCAATTCTTTGAGCAAACTAATTGGGTAGATAACAAAAAGGTTAGGTATGTAAAGTTGAAGTTAAGAGGTAGAGCACAAATGTTTTGGGAGAAGCTTGAATATTTTCACTATCTAAACTATGAATCTGTCATTAGTGTATGGGAAGATATGAAGGAAAAGTTTTGTGATGAGTATTTGTCACCATACTTTCGAGCTAAGTACCTACCCTAATCTCAGTGTGGTACTTTTCAAGTTGAAGCAAATATGATGAATTCTCATTCCATTCCATGTCCTTAGCGCAGTTTTGAACAATCTATCAAGGAATTATCTACCAAGAAATTAAAAGAATTATCTATAAAGCTCATGAAAAATGTTCAAGACAGGATTGCTTAGATGAAGCAAATGAAGACTCAAACCGATTTAATTGGGAAACCAAGGATAATTGATCACAATGAACTTATTGCTGCCCTATAGAAGACAACATTAAGGATGATATCTTCGTCGTGGAGAATTCTCAAGCAACACCAAAGCCTAATGTTGACACAGACATACATGCCTCGACAAGTGTTGTTTTGACATGCGTGCAAGAAAATGAATCTATTGAAGAGCAGCAAGGTGAAGGGATGGTTTCTAAAGAGAGTATTATGTTAGAGGGTGCACATGATGTGATATTGGAAGCTAATGAATCTGCTTTTGATCAGCTTTCCATGGTACATGAAGAAAAAAAAAATTGCTAAAGTGGAGAAAGTGGATAGCATAGTGTTTCCAATGGTGCAAGATAAGATTACGTTGATTCCATATAGGAATGGCAACGGGTCGGGTTTGGGCCGAGTTTTTACATACCCAGACCCGACCTGTGGAGCAAAACCCGAGACCCGGACCCGGCCCGATTATTAATTGGGTTTTTTTCCGGGGCCCTAACCAGCCCCGCCGGGCCCCACGGGCCCCGTTTATCTCTTAGGCCCAAATCTAGCCCAACCCAAAAAAAAAAAAAAATTTGAAGCCCATTACAATTTTTTTTTTCTAGATTCAAACCCATTTAGTCAAGTTCACAAGGTTACTAATATGATATATATATATATATATATATATATATATATATAAATAAGGGGGGGTTTAGTCATTTAATATAACCGGGTTTTTATCCGGGTCGGGTTTCGGATTTTTTTAAAAAACTCGGACCCGACTCAGATCCGCTTCGGGTTTTTTTTAAAAAACCCATATTCGATTCTATTATTTATTGGATCGGGTAAAATCCGGCCCATTAGGGTCGGGCCAGGCTGGGTATCCGCGGATCGGATCTAAATTGACATCCCTAATTTCATACATTGATTTTGTTATTCCAAAAGAGTTTGACATGGTGGAATTCAATGTTTTTCTTTTCCTAGTGCTCCCTAAGGTAATTCCTGACTTGAAGCAAGTGTTACTTGTCTCATCCTAATCCTCCAATACTTTAAAACTCAAGGTTGAGTTTTCTTCAACCAGTGGAGAATGATGCAGGAGATGTAAGAAGATTTTTATTTAGTATTATTTATGTTTGCAAGTCAATTGTATATTTATGTTTTAGGCCCTAGTAGCTTATTAGGCTATTAATATTTTAATTTGTAAGCAAGGTTATTTTCGTAATAAGACAATTAGGGTTTCCCAATCAATTAGAACTAAGGTTTAGTAATCCTTTATAAGCAACCTATTGTACTCCTTGAAGAGATAGTTGATATTTTTGATAAATGAAAAAAAAAAAAATGGTTGCCTGGTCTTTCTTTAGTCTGGTGCCGACTCCAGGTCCACCCTAAGTGTTGACTTCTAGTGGTTTCTTCACTTGGTGCTGACTTCAAACTAGGCCTAAGTGCTGACTCCTAGGTCATATCCTTTATTTTATCGGTGTTTTAGTTTTGTTCTAGTTGTTCTGCGTCAATTACACTACTAATTTCTTTTGTTATTTTTATTATTTTTATTTTTATCATTATACACAGCTTACATTAATACATAACTAGAAGCTGGCGACTGATGAAGGTAAATCCACTTGGACCATCCATCTGTCTGCTTTGAATTTTCACTGCAGGACCACCTGACTCAGCCAATTATCCTTTTTCTTTCATCTGAATGGGGCTAGTTCACTATATATATAGGACAATTATACACAGCTAAGGGTTGGAATTTCGAAACCCTGAAGTAAAGTCTAAAATCTCATAACAAATAATACAGTTTAATGAAAATGTAATCATTCTGTGAGTTTTTTTTTTTTTTTTTTTTTTTTTTTTTTTTTTTTTTTTTTTTTTTTTTTTTCAATCACCTAGTAATCTTGTGAAGGGCATCAAAATGTGCAATTTCTTTGATTTTTGGTTATTTCAGATAACAATGATTTTATTAAGGAACCAATTGAAACAGTTTTTAAAAATCCAAGATTTTAATTCAAACTCGTAAAAAAAAAAAAAAATTAGGATTGAATTGCAATCACCCAATCTAAGTAACTAAATTGTGCAATATTTATATCCTTTTATGCAGATTAATACACATGTTTTGCATAAGCATGCTAATCACAGAGAGAGAGCCAAATGCTTGTATAATTCCGCATGAAATTGTTATCATCAACAACAAAGATTCTCTCACTTCTATCAATCAAACTAAACCAACTCACAATAATCCAGACCAAAAAAATGAATGAGAAAGACTGAAAAAGAAATACAAGGAATTAATCTGTAGACTTATTGAGCTATAAAATCAATGCTATAATGACAATCAATTTGATCTTAAGAATAAAAAGAAAAAGCCTCTTGCTTCTCAGAGTGAGTATGTCTTCACGCATTTTAATTGCCTATTGAATGTGTAAACCCTGCCGGATGATATACTTGCCTTGATTGTAGTTCCTCTATAATGTAATCTTTGAAGAGAATTCTGGTCCTTCGACCAAAGGCCAACTTCGTGAAGATCTCCTTCCTGCCAGCAGATGTTGACTGTCACCCCACCACGCGCCTTCAATCCTTTTACGCAACCATTTGCCCATTTATCCCGGGGAAGAGCAGGAAGTAAGTATAGATCCTTTATGGTGCTCTGGACAAGCATTTCTGCTACTGCTGCCGAAAAGCTAACACCAAAATTACAGAATTGTCAATCATAAATACTAATCGTACTTGAAAGGAAGCTTTTAGTTTACTTGGCATAAATATCAAGTGCATATAAGGGTGTCACTAAAAAAATTAAATGATAAACCAGCAATTACCATTATGATGATTTTTAATAGTTGGTATCAGATTCAGAATTCAGATGCCTGTCCAAGGTGAAAAACATACTGAAATTTTAGGCTTCAAGCCTTATTTGCATTGAGTACATAATTACTCAGGCACATAACTTTGACTTGAATATCCCGTTCAACTCCAAAATTGAAGTTTCTTCACAATGAGACTGTTTATTAAACAGTCTGTTTTACGAGTTAACAGTTTTAGTAAATGATCCTGTCATTTATTTAAATTGGCAGTAGGGGCTGCATTAAATAATATATACGTACAGATTGGAAATCACACATTCTCAAATTTAAGATTCTTGCCTATTAGTTCACAATTAAGAGATGCATAATTAATCTGCAAAGATACTGGTTGAAAAGCCTCATGTCCCGATAAGTGAATGTTTTTGACAATTCCTTGATTAGAAAATTTACTGCATCTGAACACCTACTTCTGAATTGATAAGTAAAAGTCCCATAACATTAACGAAAGAAATTATCAGTTAGAGATGGAATTGATCACAGATAACCTTGCTTTTCCTTGGATTAAATGATCATAGTCAAACATGTTAGTGTGGCTTACGCAAAGTTGGCATCAATCTGAAAAGGTGGGTGTGCAGTGAACAAGTTACTATATATTCCTCCTTCGTAGTCACTTTCATGATCTGGGTCTACCAAGTTAAATAAATGCTTAACCATCCTATACGCATGCTCACTGTTGTGAAGACGAGCCCATAATGCAGTTTTCCATGTAGTTGACCATCCTGGACCGTCCTCTCCTGATTCATATTATGAGAATATAAACAATGCTACTATGAGATTATTATTCAAGGAATATTATACTTAATGAAGTTCAAAAACCTGAAAAATTCATATAAAAACATATAACAAACAAAAGTACATAAAAAAAATTACAATTTGGCAAACTGATAAAATGAACTCTTGAGAGAAGTGATCTTTTACTAAGGACAATCGGTTTACACTAATTGGCCTATTGTAGCTTGTCACAATTAGTTGACCATTGCTATAGTCCTATTATAATTCAGCATGTGTCTGTTGTATTGCATTTATCAAAAATATCTTTGCAGTTTGAAATTTACATACTGCTATCAACATAGATTGCTATAACTTGCTATTTATTTTTATTTTTCCAACTTTGCAATGGAAAGACCTGCTCTTGTTTTTTATTTTCCTATTTTTACTTATTTTAGGTTTTCTTAATGCCAAAGGAAGGTATACTCCTTGTCAAAGAAGTAATATCATATTTCTTGTTCACCATGAAACAGGAATTGGAGCTTTATATACGTAGGCAATCTTATTAAGAGTGTTGTGGCTTTGGTGCAAGAGATTCTTCAGTCTGGGCATATGAGAAGACTCTTATACCAACTTTAGTTTGAGGGGAGAGGGAATGAAAGGAAAGACAATGAGAGAATCAGAGCAAGGAACGGATATCCATTGTTTGGTTGAGGTGAATTGGGTTGGAGGAAAGGATAAGGGGATTCATTTTCCTCCCAAGCTCTTTCCTCCCAAATTGAAAGGAAAGGGAGAGAATATAGAGAGTGGGACCAGCCAATAGGCTATTTTTCTTTCTCTTTCCTCCTTACAAGCATTTAAGCCAAATGCTTGTAAGGAAAATTTCTTTTGTTTATTTTCCCTTCCCTCTCCTCTCCCTCCTCCCTTTCCTTTTTTTTTCCCTCCCCCCTTGGTTTCACCAAAGGGAATTAGAAAAACACAAGTGGGTTTCTTTGAAGTGAAGTAGAGAGTTTGTCTATTGTTTGAGTGAGAGAGCAACATTGAATGTATTGATGTTTTGGGCTCTTGAGAGTGTTAAGTTGTGTTTTGGTATTTGAGAGTTTGGGTATATTGGATTTTGGTCAGTTTGTGTTCATGAATCGTCATGGGTTTTGAGCGTATTTTTGTTGTGTGAATCTATGATGATTTTTATTTGTGAGATTTGGTTGAGAGTGTTTGTAATTTATGTCACTAATAATGGATTTTGGTTGGCGTAGTCCATGGATTAGGCATGGAATTGGCCAGAGCAAGTCAAATATTATTGTCTTGTGTGTATCTTCATATTTTCAAT
The DNA here is from genome assembly GCA_032878915.1 of Castanopsis chinensis. NCBI lineage: Eukaryota > Viridiplantae > Streptophyta > Magnoliopsida > Fagales > Fagaceae > Castanopsis > Castanopsis chinensis. The sequence continues at coordinate 7,700,773 of JAVQMG010000106.1, forward strand.
TGTGTGAATCTGCTTCCACTGACCTCAAATTCCAACAAACTAAAATCAGAGCTTCCACCACCATAAGTCATAACAACTTGAATTTGACATCTAAATGGTCAATTATCACATACAAACCTCTTTTATAGAGAGTATTATCAGCAGCTTTACATAAGTCTGGAGTTTTCTCAACAGTGATTGTATGCCCTGGAAAGAGGCCAAAAAGGTGTGAGACGTGTCTATGATGTGGATCTGGGTCCTGAAAATCTTGTGCCTACAGTAAAATAAAGGCAATTTGTTAGCCCATAAAGAATTCAGACATTCCAGAGCATAGAATAAGACACACTAGCATATAACACCTTCCACAATAATTTGAGAAATTAAATTCAAGATGAGTACCCATTCCATAATGGAACCATCTCTAGCAATTTTTGTTGGTAATAGCCTAGGTTGAGCCGCAAGAACTTTTTTAATGAGATCATCCTCAGTTTTACCTAAAACCTGTTTGCCAGAAATAATTAGTAAATAGAATTTACAAAGATAAAATATTAGGACAGGTTTGGCCAGCACATAAGAGCTTCACCTCAGCAGCAGAAACAATTGCAGAGAAAACTTCTTTTATGATTGAGATGTCCATGGTTGATGAGTAGCTCACACTGGCAGGCTTACCATCTGGAGCAATAAACATGTGCTCTGGAGAAGTTGATGGGTTGGTTTCCAGATAGCCTCCGGGGCCTTCAATCAACCAATCCAACAGAAAGGATCCACATCCTTCCAACAAAGGATATGCCTTATTTCTTAGAAAATCCTAATTAAGCAGAAGACATCAGCAATCATATTTAGACTAGATATTTTGTGTCAGATATTACAACCAACGTAGAGAAAAAGTCATATATGAGTATAGGTAGAAAAGACATTCGAATTGTATCAATATCTCAAGGCTTTTGATTCTGCTTTTTTTTAATTAGCCTACCTTAGAACAATAGATATTAAGTCAACCATCTTCAACTAGGCAACAACAGCAATTTATATGCTGTACCTCTTATCCAGTCTCTTATGAATTGAGAACCGAATTAGACTCTACTTCCCATATAATCCAATCATATCTACACAAATTATTTTCTGAAAGTGTGATTTTCCTTTATAAAAAGGTGCACCAGTTCTAGTTTCCAATGATTAGAGTACAATAACAGAAGATTCCAATGCTATACAGACATTCTATTCCAGTTCGGCAAAATTTCCAATCCACTCAAACCCTTCAAAAGATTTTGCAATTTATTTTATTAAGTAAAGAAAATTTATTGAATCAAACAGAATGACACTTAGAGTGTGATTGGGAATAGCTTAGCATTAGCTTTTAGCTTTTATGTATAGCTTTTTAAAACTTCATTTTTCCCGCATTTTCTCACTTTTTCAAAATTTTTCAAAGTACAAGTATAATTTAGCACACTTTCAACAAAAAAGCTAGATAAGCTGTTACTAAACAAACACTTAGTACACAAGCTGTGTACTTTAGATGGCTATAGCCTACAGCATCAAGAAAAATTACAGCAATCAATAAAATCTAAAAAGTATAATGGGGATGAGTGATGACATGGTAATACTGCCATCCAGTCAAACAAAACCTATAGAAGGATCATCCAAAAATGTTATAATTGATTACTGAAGGATTTTGCTTAGTGGGAAGATATCACTTTAAAAGTTCTAGATAAGTTTGTTTCTACAATATTTCAAATGCCACAAGACTTGCATGGCCTTTGTTAATTCAAAAGCTGTGTGTGAGAGCTGTTTGATGTTCCTCTCATAATGGACAAACTTCATCCCGTTAGCCATAAATAATTGATGGATAAATTAGGAACTTACTTTGTCCATTTTGTACGTATAATGTTCCCAGAGATGGGTACAAAGCCATGCTCCTCCCATTGGCCACAAAGCCCACACAGCCTCACCTCGATCTGGTGATGTTTTTGCCCATATGTCAGACACTTGATGGACAACCCAACCGCTTGCTTCATAATTCACCTGTAATATTCAGCAACTATATAAGCAAAGACACACTTAGAGCAGGTAGAAAAGATAGAAACTCATTCAGCAAAAAGAGAAAAAGATAGAAAAATCAACTGTCTTGGTTAACATGGAGGCCATCAAGGGTCTAGATTGCTACAGAGATTATGCTGGTTTTAAGATATTGATGCTTCATTCATGTATGTGCACCACCACAACCATATTAACATGATACAAAGAATAATAAAACCAAATTGCATCAGATAATAAACAGTCCTTTCCTTCTTCAGGGTAATCCAAGGCTCTCATACTGTTTCAATAATTTACGTAAAGGCTCAATACTCCAACTCAAAATGTCACAGCATCCATGAATCTGTCAATAATGGTTTTTGATAGAACAATATTGGTTCAAATTAAGGTGAATGTCATCCAATAAAAGTTGGCATAAAAATAAATGTTGATACAAAAAAATAAAATAAACAATTCAAAAGTCTGTACGCTAGAAAGGTGATTAATCTTACTTTTGCAGTTTTACTCCCATTGACTGACAGAGAGGAAATGTAATCAAACAAGGGTTCCTGGCACTCACTAAGGTTGCAAGGAAGGGAAGGCCAATAGTTCATTTGAAGATTTATGTTCAAGTGAGGAGCACCGCTGAACAGAAAAGATAGGAGTCAAATAAGTAACTGTCCAAATCAAGCAAATAGCCACAAGAATTGAAAATTATCACATTATATGTTTATGAGCTATCACTGAGAAGGTGCAGCTTAGTCATGTCCATATAAACATGTCCATATAATTAAAATAAAATAAAAAAGGAAGGGGAGGAGGAAAGACGGACGATATTCTAGGAAGATACACTTTTATCACAATATTTTTGACTCTTGCCTATGTTCGTTACACAGCCTAATGTCCTATACTTTTGGAAAATTAATACAGTATGACTTGGGGAAGGGGGAAGCACATGCGCACACACACACACGCAGATGAATACATACTCCCATGCAGGCTCAATATCCTTGTTCCATATACCCTGCAGGTTTGCCACCTGAGTTCCAGGCCGTGAACAGGAAATAAGAAGATATCGACCATACTGAAATAAAAGCTCTACCAAGGAAGGATCTTCATCAGTTTGAAAATTTTTCACCCTCTCTGAAGTTGAAATTTTCTCATCTTCACTCTCCTTGAAATCTGAATTAGTTACCAAGGACACAACTTTCCCTGTCTTCAAAAGGTTATTTCCTAAAAGGCTCTTGGAGCTTTTTGAAAGCTGCAATGAGACACGACGGAAAAGATTCTGATAGTCATCCAAATGATGTGCATAAAGTTGAGAGTATGACAAATTTTTTATTGACTCTATTTTATTGAGAGACTCTGAAGTAGGATCCTTCTTAGAATCTGAAGGCTTAGTAAATGGCCCATCAAATGAAGATGAAGCCACCAGAAGCAATACAGCCCAATCTGAACCTTCCACCCTCAACTTATTGTCTTTCAAAACCTGTATCACCCCCTTGCTGTCACTAATCTGTAAATCAAGAACTGAAGAAAACTGAATTCCTTTAGGATTGTCATTTGCATTCGCTTTAGGGGGGATCCTTTTACCAGGACAACTTCCTTCCATTATTATCTGATTTTTGCCATGCACCTGTGAATTATGATGCATCTTGCTGTCTAAAGACACTGTAAATGACAGCGATCCTGATTTGCTTGTAGAAATCTTTGCCACAATCACTTGATCTGGTTTAGATGCAAAATGTTCCCTCAAATATTCTACACCAGCCACAGAATATTTTACCCTTACTGTTGCAGTATCCAAGTCCAGCTCTCTGTGGTATGTTTCTTCAGCATACTTAAGATGTGATTCATCAAATTCAAGCTTGATGTCCCCAAGAAGTTGGTAAACCTTTATCATCAAAATATAACAATTAGGACGTAAATCCAATAATTAAGTTTAATTTTTTAGTAACATGGAGAAGCTCATCTTCTCAAGTATCATTCGTAATAGAAATCTTGCCCCCACACAGGCTAACAAGTTGTGCAGAATAACTAATATTTTTAGATAAGGTATCACATAACATATCTAAGGTCACCATCAGGAGTTAAGGCACATTAGTTTAGTTAAAGTTAACTACACGGTTTGCCAGTGTTTTGTTCACCAGTATGAGGCACTGTATGATTAGTAAAAGCAAAGTGCATTAGGCAAGCAAGAAATGCCTAGCACCCAGGCAGTCCCAAACTTTCTTTTTCAGCAATTGAGTATGTTTCAGCTTTCACCACCCATTTGGGCAGGATAGAAACCTCAATGACAAAATAGGTTTTTCTTTGGTTGGACAGATTGCATACCCACTACTGACTAGCAAGTAGCAACGCAAAGGTTCATAATGAATTGCATGGCTTGTTTTACAAAATAGAATAGGCCAGACAACTCCAAAAAGTTCAATTAAGTCAAAATATGTTTTGTTTCATATCAATTGAGTAACATAAATGATGAAGAAACAGAAAGCATCAAATGTAATTAAGTTACATACATCAGAAGGAGCTCCTGACAACTTGACTGCTGCTGCAGTGGCTTCAACATACTGACCATTATCGACTAGTTTTCTGACCTGTGTTAATGCCTCTGGAGCATTTGGGTTGGTATAGTTCCCTGGATTCCCAGTCCAAAGCGTGTCCTCTACATAAGAATTGAAATAGCCATTAATGTAGATGCAAATCATTCTACCTCACTTGCTCCATTTGGTTTCCACTAAAATATATGAAAAAGAAAAGAAATCTTCGTCTAGATTTCCAGACCACTTATTTTCTAAAGCCAATTAAAACAAAAATGAACCAGCAATTTTTGTAATTTAGAAACCTTAACAAGCAGAAATTTTTTACTCCCCCCGCTTTGCCTAAGGAATCTGAGCAACCTAAGACAGAGTTACTTGACAGATCATACATATAAACTTATTAAATACCATTCCTAAACCAGGTTGAATCAAAGAAGTGAATTCTAATTCAAGAAAAACATCACCTAAAAATCCACCAAAATTCAATCTCAGAGACTAAGTTGAGTGCACCAAGATCTTGGTTGAAGCAAGAACAAATCTTTCATTTCAAATCTGATCACTCCAAAGCATTTCAAGTCTCTTTAGTGTCAAACTCAAATGACTGTATCATATCCACTGGTTAGTGAATTAGAAAGGTAATAACATGAACAAGTCGAAATGTCAAACCTTGAATCTTCAAAATAATGAAGAAGAAAAAGAAAAGTATAGCTGTCACTGAAATCATTCCAAACAATTCATTTTGTTATTCAGAAAAAAAGTACAGAACAAAAATATTATATACAACTAAATATTAAGTCTTACTACGCACCAAACCAAAAACTAAAAACTAAAATCTCATTCACCAATCAACAAAAACACAAAGCTAACAACAAAATGCTCCACTCGAGCCCCTAGTCAATTTCTTTCCTAATTTGAGTTTCTTCTTCAAGACCCAGAATTCTCTTTTCATTTCTTTCTTTTCCCAACAATCAAACAAATAAAAAAATCCCAACATTTTTTTCCCTCATTTCTTGTACATTGCTATCGAAATTCAACTAACAGTTCATAGAAACACAAGGGAATTATGTAGCATTGGTGTGATTGTTTACCATTAAGCTGGAGAGTTTCTTCTTTAACACCACCCCACACCATGGCTCCAAGGCGGCCATTCCCAATGGGAATTGCATCGGTCCAATGCTTTGCTGGTCCTGAAAACGTAAGTTTCAAAGGCTTAGAACTCTCAGTATCCACTAAACTCGGATTCCACAGGTCCCTCTCTGTAGGTGGCCGCACCAAAACCCAATCACCATCCTCCATTACCACAACAATCAAAACCCCACAAAAAGTACAAAGAAGAAAGAATGAAAGAAGCTTTGTTGTGTGTGCTATTGTGTTACAGTGTGTGTTTGTGTAGCTTCTTCACACTACCAGTCTGTGTGTGAGCTGTGGGAGAGTAAAGAAGATGATGGGGTAGTTTGGTTTGTAAAATAGAGAGAGAGAGAGAGAGAGAGAGAGAGGGCATTGGCCTTGAATATCACATGTCATGTAGTACTGTAGAAAAGTAAGAGGGACCCACATAACACGGCATTTTGTTCTGTAAACTTAGAAAGTTTGAAGCTTTCTGAATTTGTGAGACTCTATAGACGTGAATGTGGTGGGGCCGTCGGGGTGACATGACATCATTTTTTTTCAACGTAGATATTGTTGTTTTTCACTCTTTCTAGTTTCAACTTTCTACTTTCTGCTATCTTTTTTTTATTATTGTGTTTTTTTGTTTGTCAAGGCTTTTGCCTTTTGGCCGAATAGAGAGGCGGTGAATAAAAAAATATAAAAAAATCCCAAGTAAAATAATAATAGTTTATGAACAATTGAGCTTTTTTATGTGATTGGTATCCCTTGGGGACTGTGTTGTGTTAAAGAAGAAAGAATTTGGTTAATAATAGAATTTTAGGATATCTTGTCAGAAATCAGGTGGGGGATTAAGATTATTATAAAAAATAAAATAAAATGTGTGGGAGGGTTTGGTTGAACTAGATATGCTTTAGCTGTTCGACTTAACTTGTGGTGAGACCTCTTATCTCTAATTGCAAGAACTTTTTGAAGACCTCCCCTAATATTCAGCTTGAACACACATTCAGTAAAAGTCAATTGCTATGCCAATGCTTTATTTGAAACTTGGAAACTCTAGTACCAGTAATTTTGTTATTTTTGATTATATATCCTGGATAAAGGAGGAAGTTTGTTGTAATTAATAGATTTGTGGCTGTATAACTGTTTTTATGTTATGCCTATTTGACCATTTCTACCAAAAGAACATGGTTTTACTTTTACAGTTGGGGGAGAAGCTACTAGTAATGGAAAGGAATGCATTTTATTAAATCTGTCTTATCCATTATAAATGATGATTTCAAAATTTCAGAGAAAATGTAATGGGGAGGCATTCGGGCAGCCCAACACAATGAGGTAAACAGCCCACAAATGATTGAAGCCCATCTTTCAACTTTTACCGGGAAGAAAGAATCTCACTCCTTATCTACCTAGCTCCTTTGCAGGAAAGGGAAGGAAAATTATACGGTAAGTTAGGAAGCACATAAGATTTCAAAAGGAAGCAAAGTATCTGAAATTTGGATTTGCTATGTCTTCTGTCTATGCCCCAAGGGGCAAGAGTCACCCTTAATTAAAGAAAGAAATTTGTCATTTTTGTAAATTCGTAATACATAGTGCCCTTCCATTGTCTTTGAGCTCACATGCCAAAATCATCACCTATCTTCTCGTTTATTAAATGAAGAGAGCAAAATGTAATCTACCTTAAGGGTTAGTTTTGAAGCGTTTGGGTTCGGACTTCGTTTTCGAGAGTCAAGCTCGAAACTCACATTAGTCCAAGGGAAACTGATGGCTACTATCACACTTTGACAAGCCAAAAACTCGAAAAAAAAAAAAAAAAAAAAAACAAAAAAAAAAACAAAACAAAAATGTAAGTAGGGTACAGAACACAGTTATTGCAAGGAGTCAATTAGTGATACAAATCGCATATGATAAACTCTGACACTTTATAAGTATAAAATGAAAATGGAAAATTATGTATAGTAGGGTTAAAATTTAGCGATAATTAAAATTGTAAGGGCACAATTCAGACTAACCCAAAGTTCGTCTAATGGACCAGCCTAGTGGGCCTTGAACAATAAAATTTATAGAGAGTGAGTGTTTAATCTAGGTTTTTGAGACGATAGATAACACAAAGGTTGGATTTGATTCCATCATATGATTCATGCACTGCACTTATATAAATACGTAAGATCGAGTTGAATACCCTCATGCTGAGAACAATACTTCCTGTTTCTTTTACAAATTCTCTCCCTTCTTCCTCTCGTCCTCCCTTCCCTTTCACTCCCTCTTCCCCCTGCCATCCAGGTGTCCCCTCTTTTAGTATAATCATTCTCCCTTACTCCAGTATCAGGTGATGATGGTAGGGCTGGATTTCAACGTTCAGACGTCACTTCTTCATTAATGCGGCCAGAGGGGTAGGTGTAATGCTTTCAATGCGGTGACAGCAGCCTTTTCTCTAATATTCGCCCATTGTATCCTCTCTCTTAGTCATTTGTACGTAGGCCCCTAATACGGGAGTCTTTGGACCACCAGGCCACTAATATTGTCCTCGGCAACGAGTTGCCGAGGACAATATCATCCTCGGACGTCATGTCCTGCAGTGCAACGTTCGTGCATGGTAGCTTCCTTTATCAAGTGGCAAAAAACATTAAAAGTTGATATGGAGGCTTTTGGGCGGCCCATAATTTATGGGCACCACAAAAATTATTGTTAAAATTATGGTTAAGTAATTAAATTTATTACTCTTTTTAGAAACAAATTTATCGGTTTTTAATAGTTTAAATTTTTTAAGAAGAATGGAAGTTAATATGATATTATGATCAATAAGATACTATTCATTTTCTGACTTCATCTTGTGAGTCGTGAGTGTCTTGGTTAGGGACAGAGGGACCTATAGCTTTTTTGAAACTCTTATAGTATTGTATAAAAATAAATTGGGCCCCTACAAAATGTAATGATTGGCCCTTCCAAAATTTTTTACAGATACAAGATTACTCTTAACTTAGCTTAAATCATATCATACTAAAAGAAAAGATAACCAAGTAGTCCACCTACTTGCATTACATGCCAAAAAATCTAGAGTTTTCTAAATAATTGGATAGAAGAGCCCTAATTTTAGAGTTTCAATTAGCTATGGATGTTCATCATTTTCACAATTCATGCTCATTTTTTACTGTTATTTTACTTTGTTTTAGAATAATGAAAACTTATGACTTTCCTTAAAAAATGTCGCAAATGTTAGTCCAGTGTTAGTTCTTATGTTTTTTCCTTTTAAAATCTAGCAATGACGGAGTTTAGCTATTTAAAATTTTAATATTTAGTTAGTTTCTCAGCTGTATACCCAAACAAAACACACACTTTTTCCAAAACCAAATAAAACCCTACCCTCCAGGTGCCTTTCTTATTATTCTTTTTAAGAATACAAATTGTTTACAATTGTGAAAAGCAATGTGCATTGCTTGAATTGATGTGTTTTTCTTTTTCATTCTTGGTCTTCAAATGTAATATATTTATTTTTCTCATCATTATCACCACAATCATCGTTTTTTTCCACAAAATTTGATCTTTTTCTCATATCACCAATTTGTTTTCCTCATAGTTATATTTTTTTTTTCCTCACATTATCATCATAGTTGCAGTTATATTTCAAAAATAAAAAATGGTTATTGGTTATGAGTTATGACTAACCTATAAATACGTGATTCGCCCCCCAATTGAAAAATCCTGACTACCCTGGTCTTGGTGTTAATTTTGATGATGTATTTGCTGATTTTGTTTGCCTCTTGGTCTTCGGCCCTTTGGAAGGTGGGAAAAGAGATGGGCCGTTTCCTTTGGGCAATGAGCCTGTACATATAACTTGTTCCTCGGCCTCAAAAGGTAAGTCAGCAAAGTTTAGCCCTTTTGTTCTGTCCTCCCAAAGAGTGTAAAAGGTGCCAACTACTAGGGTAGTCAGGTGTAGTCAGAATTGGATTACGTTTAATTTTGACAGCCCTGAACAGAGCACATCGCCTGAAAGGGAAACTTATCCAACGTTTCCTTTAAAGCATAAAAATAAATAAATATATTTCAACAAAAAATTACATTTTTTTTTTTTTAGAAACCAACAAAAAATTACTTTATCTATTTAATATAGTATTTAACATTAGAGCTAGTATTAGGTGTTTTAAAAAAATATTATTTTAACATTTTAAAAAGTTACTTTATCTATTTTAATACACTACTTTATAATAAACCATACATTAAATCTTTTATTTTAAAATTACAATACATTAAAATAATCTAAAACAAACCTCTCACTTTTATTAAAAAATTAACAAAAACAAATATGTTGAACACATGGGGATTGATGAAGAGAGAGGGAGAGAGATAGGAAACAACCAAATATGTTTAGCACATCTTACCATACACTCTTATTACTAGAATGGCATTGGAGCAAATGCTGAAATTATTTGGCATTTGAGACATCTCATGAAGGTGATTTTTTGTGTTTGGTATGCTAAATGCTAAGCACACATTATGAGAATGAATTTGAAACCTGCAAAAGAATAACAACGGTGTTTCTCTCTCCTATGTCACCGGTGTGATGCTGACCAATGAGCCTCTGATGATGAAGTTAGATGTTAATTGAGAGAGATAATAATAACTGAGAGTGTATTTCAGTGTGTATGAATTTGAATGTGTGTACCTTCTTGGCTTTGATGTGGTTTATATAGATCTTTGTCTTTTTTAGCCGTTGGAGGCCTTCAATCGTGGCTTTAATTGCTCTTATAACGTCTCTGATCGTTTAATGAGGTGGCTTATTACTTTGCCAATGGTTATGCATACGAGTGCGTCTGTTGGTAATGATTTATGGTGCTTTGGTTGTCTAATTACACATGCTTTGGTCATCTAACTTGCTTTGGTCCTCTAAGGCTTGTCTAGACGGCGAGAATTTATTGGTTCATCAACAGTCTTAAAAATTATTAAATGAATTCCTTTTAATGCTGAGAATTAATACTAATATTGTAGTAATTAGAAAGGACTTTTTTTCCTTCCCTTTTTAGAGAGAAGAAATCGAAAGAAGGGGGTTGATTTGAGTTTGCGTTAGTGACTTAAGTCACATTTGAATGATTAATAAATTTGAAACCTTTAGTCAAAATTAGTGCATGAAAAAACATTAGAATGGTTAGAGTTTGTATAAATATTTATAACTTCTATAAGCTGTAAAAGGAGAGATTTGGGTGAATCATAGGATTTAGAAGCTAACAAAGTGCGCTTCAAAAAAAAAAAAAAAAAAAAAAAAGAAGCTAACAAAGTGACTCTCTGAAAAAAAAAAAAAAAAAGAAGCTAAAAAGTGATAGATTTTATTCCTCTTTTTAACATGATGTTGGGAAATTATATTTGGAGCTCAATGTCCTAACTTCTAAAGTAAGGTTTGTACAATTTTATTGTGATATAACCTGCAAAAAGACACGGTTCCTTAGCAGTTAGCACCAGGGGCATAGCTAGATTTTTTAACTTGGAGAGGCCGAATTACAAATTGATATGTTAGTCATAATTATCTATGAAATTTAACATATTATAATATTTATTAACTCAAATTAGTATGCAATATTCGTCCAATTTTCTATAAATATATACAAAAAATAATTTATAAAACCTAATATCTCCCACCAAAATTTTACTTGACGGTGATCTTGGTATAAAAAAATTCATCCCATTATCATTTAATTTCCATAGAAAAATTCTTAGCAATTTCCTTATATATATATATATATATATATATATATATATATATATATTGTGGAGAGTAAAAAAGTCCTTACCCAAACCTAAGGCCCAAATACCTGTTGGACCCCGTGGAATGGAATAAGGCTAGTCCCATATGCTTAAGGTAAGGCCTAATAACTTAGAGGACCATGTGAAGTGGAATAAGGCTGGCCAGAGCATTTAGGAGGCAAAGGGAATTCTCGCGGATCACCCCTGTGAAGTTGGCAATAAAATACATGGGGCAAAGTCTTATCCAAGGAAATGTACATGGATAATCCATGGCGTATGTTTGAGCATCATTGGGAAACGGGGATCGTAGTCATAAGGAGTACAAAATGTGGTGTCTATAGCGTACTTATAGCTGGCACTTTGAACCATGGGAAATCTTCTAGACACATAAGAATGGCAGAGATATTTACCTTTGCAATAATGAGGGGACCTCCACCTAACCTTTGCCGCATTCAATGCATATGAGATAACCTAAATAGTAGAAACACCCCCAAAAGTCACGTACTAAGATAAAGAAGGGGAAGAAACCAATAAAGAAGATGAGAAATATCCCTAAGAATCCAGTTGGAGACAAGATAACTGGAAGAATAAGGGCAGAAAATGTGCCTAATATAAGGGAGGGAATTGGCACATAGAAAGGGGATTAGCAAAAAAGGAGAGAGAAAGAAATAGAGAGAGAACTTCTAATTTGTTATAGTGCAACACCACGGGAAATAGAGTTTTTCCTATTGTAATGAGCTATTTTCAATTGAAATGCAAGCTGTGTTCGTTAAATCAATTGTTTGAGTTTCCTACAATGGAGTTTTATACCTACATTTTCAGATAAATAAATTGTGATTGTCATTTAAACACCATCTCTGAGATAGTTTCTATATTCTTAATTGAAGGGAAGTTTTTGAACCCCACAATTGGTGCCGTCTATAGGAATTCTCCACCAAGCAGTAGGCTTAAGAGTTGGTTTTTGAGAGAGGCATGGCGAATAGATCCTAGAGTGGACCCGCCGAACTATCTCGTCTAAGTATTTTTGAAGAGTCTGTTCATGTAGATAGGTGCTTTTGATCTGAAGTTCATAAAGAGACTTAAAGACAACCTGTCCCCCACCTGTAGGGAGAGAGGTCGGCTACCAATATTGCAGGTCTATCCCACTCCAGCTGAGATAGGGAGATAAAAAGGTTGAGGGAGCAAGTGATGGAATTGCAGCAGGAAGTTTATAAAGAGCTTCTTCATAAAAGAAGGCCAAGCCTCGTGCAAAGTCATTCCCTAGGAAATGAGCATAGTGTGGGAAGTGGCTCAAGAAACGAGAAAGAAGGCAATTCCCTCCTCATAGGGATATGAGGCTATCTCCTCACCATCAAGATAGGAGACAATCTCCTCTCCACAGGGAGAGAACGGTTTCTCCCCCCTAGAAGGAATAGAAGGGAAGAATGATATCGGGAGAAGTCTAAGGGGCCAATCCCTCAGCGTTTAACGTTTCACAATCTCCAAGACCCTGTTACTCCTCTAGCCTCTGGTACTATGCCATGAGCAAAGCCTTGTAGTAGATATCTCAATCCCCATTTTCTGAAGAAATTGAAAAGACGGATTTACTACGTAGATTCACTAGGCTGACCTTCACAATATATGACGGTAAGACTGATCTCGTGGAGCATGTCTACCATTACAATCAAAACATGGCAATCTATTCTAGAAATGAAGCTCTGATGTGTAAGATATTTTAACTTGGGTTTCATTGCAATGAGATGGTATGATGGATTGGAAAAAGGATCCATAAGAGGGTATGATGAGTTAATCAGAGCATTCGAGGCGCGATTTGTAACATGTAGTAGAACCTTGAAGCCATTTGATTATCTCCTTACCACGTCTATGAAGGAGAGGAAAGCTCTCAGGGCCTATTTAGATTGTTACTGGGAGTTGTATAATGAGATTGGTGGAGATAACGGGGAGATTGTGACTAGTACGTTCAAAGTGGGGCTTCCCACTGATTCTAATCTAAGAGCTTTGTTAGCTCTAAAGCCTGTCACAAATATGAATAAGTTAATGGAATGGGTAGAGGAGTATAAGAGGTTAGAAGATGACCAGTTATAGACAAGGATAAAGCCAAAGTACCTGCTAGGAAAAGAAAGAGGTTAAAGTAAATCACGTTCCCCAACCAAGAAGGGACTTTTTCCTTCAAGTTCAGAAACCAAGATCTGAGATAGTGAGCTCGCTATACAAGGAGCCAGTCTATCAGATTATAGAGAAAATAAAAAATGAGCCTTACTTTCGTTGGCCGAACAAGATGAGTGGGGATGTGTTAAGGAGGAACCAAAACCTTTACTGTTCATATCATCGGGACTGAGGACATACAACTGAAGATTGTCAGTCTCTAGAGGATCATTTGAACTAGCTCGAGAAAGCAGGGTATCTAAAGGAGTTTATAATACGGAAAGATCCTTGGCCCCAAGATGTTAAAGGGGCGAGCACCTTACAGACCTCGGTTCCATTACGGGGGCCTATAAGGGTGATACATGCGGCCAAGCAATCAGTTAAGATAGGATAATCTACATCTCAAGTCATGGTCATGGCCTCAGTTTTAGATTCGAAAATGGATTCACCCTTCCCCAAAAGGGGACTGTGGGAGGATGAAGGTATTGGCTTTGTTAGGAAGGACAAGAAAGGTACTATTCAACCCCATGATGACGTGCTAGTGATGATGATGCAGATTGGAGATTTTGCTATGAGGAGAGTTATGATAGATCAGGGAAGTGGGGCGGAAGTAATGTATCCTGATCTATATGAGGGTTTAGGCCTCACCCTTGATGACTTAACTAGGTACAAAACTTCTTTGGTAGCCTTTGATGGAATGAAATAATTGCTTGATTTTATAGTGGTTCGTTCTTATTTCCCTTACATAGCAATCCTTGGACGCCTGTGGATTCATTCTGTGGGTGTAGTACCCTCTTCCTTACATTAGAAAGTTAAATTCCTAACCGAGCAGGGCATTGTTGAACTCTGCGGAGATCAAAGTATGGCATAGAGATGCTAAGTAGCTGCCATTGGGCGTAAGCAAAAGGAAGAAATTAAACCAGTGAATTTGTTATAGTAGTTAGAGTCTCCACCATAGGACAGATGTGAACGATTAAAAAAGATACCCATAGACCTTGGAGACAAATATTTCCAAGTAGGGGAGAGCCTCCTGATCTCAGAAAAAGTGGAGCTAATACTATTTTTGATAAACAATTTGGACGTGTTTGCATGGAGCTCGTATGAAGCGTTGGGGGTAGATCTAGAGTTCATATGTCATCGACTTAATGTTGACCCCCGATGTCTTCCGAAGAAGCAAAAACCATGTAGGTCGTCAGATATTTATGTTGAAGTAGTAAAATGAGAAGTAGATAAGCTTAAGGAAGCTAGGGCAATCAAAGAGTTTTACTATCCTAAGTGGCTAGGCAATACGGTGGTAGTAAAAAAGAAGATTGATCAGCTTGTTGATGTGACTTTTGGACACTCAAGTTGACACTTTCCAAAGATACCATCAAATAGCCTTAGCTCTCGACGACCAAGAGAAAACCTCATTTATCACCCTATGGGAAATTTTCATTAAACAGTTATGTCATCCGGGTTAAAAAATGCAGGGTCTACATATCAAAGGATGGTTACTAAAATGCTTAAGAGACAACTGGGGAGAAACATGGAAGCCTACATAGATGATATGGTGGTAAAGAGTAAGGTCGTTGAGGATTATCTTTTCAATTTTGCTGAAACTTTCAAGACTCTCCAGAACCATTAATTGAAGCTGAATGCCTCTACATGTGCCTTTGGCATTAGCTTGGGAAAGTTTCTAGGGTACTTGGTTATGCATTGGGGCATCGAGGTGAATTTGGACCAAATTGTAGCATTGCAAAACCTAAAGTCCCCAAGAAATTCTAAAGAAGTCCAATGACTCACAGGAGTGACTGCAGCACTTAATCGGTTCATCTCAAGGTCTGCAGATAAGTGTAGACCCTTCTTCCAGTTACTAAAGAAATGGAAGGACTTCCAATGGACAGATGAATGCCAAGTAACGTTTAATGAGTTAAAGCTGTACTTATCTTGAGCTTCAATCTTATCTAGGCCGGTAGCTAGGGAGACACTTTATATGTATTTTGCTATGACGAACCACGTAGTAAGCACTGTTTTAGTAAGATTGGATTAGGATGTTCAGAAAATGATCTTTTATGTTAGTAAAACTCTTGTGGAGGCTGAGACACATTATCTCCCTTTAAAAGGAGCAGCGCTAGCAATAATCCATGCTACTCGAAAATTGCCTCATTACTTCCAAATTCAAACAGTGGTAGTACTAATCGAGCATCCCTTGCAAGCATTGCTCAAAAGACCTGACTTCTCAGGAAGGATAGCTAAGTGAGGAGCCTCTGTGGGAGCCTTTGATATCCAGTAAAAGCCTTGAACCTCTATTAAGGGCCAGGTCCTAGCTGATTTCATTACGGAGTTCACTCCAAAACACCCCGAGGTTCTATGGGTGGAAGGAAGTAGACTAGAAGAATCTTGGGAGGAGGTGACATGGTGAGTGTATGTGGATGGAGCATTAAACTGTCAAGGAGCAGGAGTTGGTATTATCCTAATCCCTCCGGAAGAGAATGGAGAAGTCTTTTAGATTGGGATTCTAGACATAAAAAAATGAAGCAAAATATGAAACTCTCCTAGCGGGGCTTCAGATGTCTAAGCAAGTTGGAGCAAAAAGGTTGTAGTTAAATTGTGACTTTTGGTTGGTTGTTAGCCAAGTCAATGGTAAATTCGAAACTAAGGATCAAAGGATGATGAGCTACTTGAAAGAAGTTGGGGGTCCTAAAATGTCAGTTTGATAAGGTGGAAATTTCATAAATCTCCAGGGGCAAAAATAGTCATGTTGATTCTCTAGCCACGTTAGCCTCCTCCGTGGCTGATCCTCTTCTGAGGATTGTATCCGCTGAGTTCTTGCCTTTCTCTAATGTCTCCCCTCCTGAAAGAGCTAGTTTTAAGTATACGCCCGTCCCCTAACTGGATGGATCCATTTGTGACATATCTCTGAGAAGGGATCTTTCTTGAGGACAGAAAAGAGGCCGAGCAAGTCAAGAGAGGTCACCCAGGTAATGGGTATCCAAAGAAGGGAAGCTGTATAAAAGATCATATTTGATACCCTACTTGGTGTGTGTGCATCCCGAGGCGGTCGAATTACTTCTAGAAGAATTACATGAATGAATATGTGAAAGTCAAATGAGAGGAAGGTCTTTGACCCATAGAGCCCTCACTCAGGGGTAATGGTGGCTGAACATGTAAAAGCTAGCGCAGGACTTCTCTAAGAAATGTGATCAATGCCAAAGGTTCACTCCAAGCATCCATAAGCCCGGGGGCCTCCTTAACCTAATATCCAGTCTATGGCTGTTCACCCAGTGGGGGTTAAATATAGTGAGACATTTTCCTAAGGCAACTGGCAGTAGAAGATGGCCCCTAGTTGGGATCGACTACTTTACCAAGTGGGTCAAAGCTGAGCCCTTGGCCAATATCCTAGATATTGATGCTAAAGGATTGCATGGAGAAATCTCGTGACACGGTTTGTCATACCTAAGGTTCTCATATTTGACAACAAATTACAATTTAATAGTAAGGCCTTCTGAAGATGTTGCTCGGAGTTAGGTATTATCAACAGGTATTCTACTTCATCTTACCCCTAAAGCAATGGTCAAGCCAAGGCAACTAACAAGTCTATTATGAATGGTTTAAAGAAATGGTTGGACGATTCGAAAGGAAGATGGGCAGATGAACTACCTAGTGTGTTATGGGCGTATTGAACCATTTCGAGACGATTCACTAGAGAAACTCCATTCTCAATGACCTATGGGGTAAAAGTTGTAATACTCGTGGAGATGGGGCTACCTACTTCGTGGACTGATATATTCAAGGAAGAAAGGAATGATTAGCTACTTTACAGACACTTGGATCTTATATAAGAAAACTGAGAGATTGCCTCTGTAAATCTAGCTAACTACCAGAAAAGGATTAGTTGTGGATACAACAAAGGTGTCAAATGCAAGGAGTTCATACCAGGAGATTTGGTTTTGAGGAAAGTCTTGGGAAATACCAGAGACCCTACCATGGGAAAGCTATGGCCAAATTAGGAAGGTCTATATCGAGTTACGTCTATTGTTGGCATTAATGCCTACCGATTAGAAGACTTGGACGAAAGACCTATAACTAGGCCTTGGAATGTACCTAATTTAAAGAAGTACTACCTTTGGTTTATTATATGAAATGATGTACATTACTCATACTTCATTCTCATTTAATTCAAATAATGGTGGTAGACATCGAGAAAGCCTGACCTATGGCATAAAGATTCTTAAAGTGGAAACAATCCCATGGCACTAGACCTTGTCTTTGCCTCGAGTAAGTCTTGAACTGAGTATTCTACCTTAGCCTGACTCTAGGGTCACTAATGGAAAACAAAATTAATACTTGACGAGAAAATGGAAGTAAACCCCGTGGAATTATACCCCGTCTTTGCCTTGGGTAAGTTCTAAACTGAGTTTTCTATTTTAGCCTGACTCTAGGGTCACTAAAAGGAAAGGAAATTAAGACTTAATAGAAATATATATGAACATATCCCGTGAAACTAACTTTGTCTCCAGCTTGGATAAGTAATAAAAATTAAATTCTCTATCTTGGACCAAACCCCAAGTAGCAAATCCCTTATCAATAGAGTTTAATTTGCTCCATATAAGGATTAAGTTATGTTCTATAGGAAATTGACTTAAAGAATGCTAACAAGAAGAGTAAATGAATATAGGAACTTAGAAATATTCTCTAATAAATAAAACCGTAAAGCATAAAAGTTCAAAGCACTAGAGTAAGTTATTATTACAAAACAGAGGCCCCCAAAATGGGCAAAGTAAAGCAATGTTTTGAAATGAGAGAAATGTAAAGGAAACTAAGGTTGAACTGCCTCCTTAGCAGGGGATACAGTCGCAGAGCTAGTCACCTCTCCACTCGATGCCATAGTTGGGCTAGTCTCCTCAACCTCTCGGACGGGAAATTCATCATTATGGCTTGAATCTCAGGGTTCGGAACTATGATTAACTTTGAAGAGATAGGGATATTGTTAGCCTGCCTTAGGGAGGATGAAGCTTCCACTTGCATCTTGTCCAAAGCCACGATCCACCCCTTTGAAAAATAACTTGTAAATTTTGCAATCATATTGGCCTTGGTAATAGGAGGCTTGGACTTTTGCATTGTCTGCCATCACATAACCCATCAACTTGGCATCCTTCTCTTCAAGGCTCTTTATCACCTCTTGTAGCTCATTTTCTAAGGCCTCCTTCCTCTCGGTTATGGCCTTAAGTGTTCTCCTCAACCTCTAATCAAGCTTCTCGGACTAGGAGACTTTAGTCATAACATTGGAAATCTTCCTTAGAAGATCCTCATTATCATTACTCAACTCCATGGCTTTGGCCTTTGTTGCCAAGTACCTCTCCTCAATCACCACGAAGCATTGATACCCCTACAACAAAACAAGTAAAAAAAAAACGTAAGTATAAAAATAAGAGGGAAAGAAGAAATTTATAATGGTGATATATTACCATGATGGTCTCCCTTTTCATGCTCAGCAGAAGGGATTCATTGTCCCATTTCATCCAATGGCTCATGTCCTCAGGAAGTAGGAGGGCCTTGCCCATGTACTAAGCAATTTTATCCCCACGACCTTCCCTCCAAGGCCTAACTTTATCGGTGGCAGGGAGGGGCTCCCCGTCTACTATGAAGGCCTTAATATAGGCCAGAGCTCCAACAGGGTTAGTAGGAGCATCACCTAGGTCAAGAGGGGAGTTCTCGACATCAAGCACCGTCACTGGTTGGCTTAAACTCACTCCTCTCAGACGTTTTCGCCCGGCTCTATTTTCTTGGGTAGGGGTAGTAGTCATTGAAGTAACTAGAGGGGTAGCAGGTGCTTGACTTGGTGAAGCAGGTGGAGTTTGAACTTGAGCCATGACAGGGGTAGCCAAAATTTGGCTAAGAGTAACCCGTCCCCTTTAAAATGACATCTCGGCTGAGGTTTCATCCAAAGGAATGGGAGTCTGGATCGTGGGTTCCTAACAGATAGGTGTAGGACTTCAAGAGGAAGTGTTGCTTGTCTTCCTTCTTCTCCTGCATCGCAGGCGATCGGCTGGGGTCAGAACAACTATAACCCCAAGATCTTCTGGGGTAAAAGGAGGTGGAGAATTATATCTCTTGGAACAAAAGTCAATATAGGGGAGCAATAGGTGGTTCTTAGTGACAACACTTCTCGTATCTTGAAAACTCCAATACACGGGAGAATATCCAAGGATGAGGTATGTTGCCTGGAGCTGCTTGTCCGAATATAGGTAGATGGGGGACCTCAACAATCTATTCAAGTAGGTAGAGTTAATTAGCTACCTTTTCTTTTTGAGGCGTGGTCTTCTGAAAGTGGAAAGGAAATGAAAGTTAGCAAAAAGAGAATATATGACAAGCAACTCAAGAATGCAAAAGGCAATAAAAAGAAAAAGCTCTTGTAAAATCTATCCACCTACTCTACCTGGGATTATGGGACAATGGATTCTGCTGGGGTACCAATTCCCTGAGATGACTAGGTAGTCTTATTCCATCTCTTTGTTGAAATCCGAAAGGCCTGAGATGAGTCTCACCTCCCCGTGCCGTATTTTGCAGTAAAACCCAGAAGTTGTACTATCTTGAAAACTATATATATGATTGATATTGTGCTCAGTCAACTTCAGGCCCAGCCTTTTGTTAAGAACATCTACACTACTAACCACTCTAAATACATTAAGAGTATATTGGTCGAAGCAAACTTTAAAATGCCATAAAAAATTTGTAAGTCACTCATAGGGACCTTAAATCCCCATCTACTATGGAAACGAGTGGAATCACTACTCTATCCTCACCCCTCAAGAGTATTGCCTCGGACTCCTAGCAATACCACACCTCAACATCATCAGGGATGTTATATGTCCTTCTAAACTTAGCTAACCTCTTAGGGGTGTCAAACATGGGTTTAACTTTCCTATTGTCTACAGATTACTATGGTATAGATAAAAGAAGAAGAAGAGAGGTAATATAAAGAAGAAAAAAAGGGAGGGAAAGAGAAGGACTTACAAAAAAAAAAACAAAGGAAGTACACTAGAAATTTCCTAAAGATTGCCGGAGGAATTCACAATGAAGAAAGAGGGAGAGAATTTTTCTAAGTAAAAGATAATAGAAAGGAACCCAAAAATTGGTTTAGGTTCCTCCTTATATAAAGAAGATAAGGGAGAAGAAAAGGGCAGAAGTGACCCTTTGTTTCCCGCCCATTTTTTGTTTTCCAAAAGCCCAATTTGACCGTCCATTTTGTAATGCGTGCCTCTAATCGTGAGGTGAGGAGCTCGGGCGTGTCTGGGGCATTAATTGCCTGACGCTGCCACTTCCCATAAATGACAGTTAATGATTACCTTCATTTATCTCAAACCACGATCCCTACTTCAACATTAACGACGTGGAGATCATGGGGGGCTATTGTGGGGAGTGGAAAAGTCCTTGCCCAAACCTGAGGCCCAAATACCTGTTGGACCTCGTGGAATGGAATGGGCTTGACCCATATGCTTAAGGTAAGACCCAATAACTTAGAGGACCTAGTGAAGTGGAATTTGCCGACTCGATCATCTAGGAGGAGAAGGGAATCCTCACAGATCGCTCCTATGAAGTTGGCAATAAAATACACGGGGCAAAGTCTTATTCGAGGAAACTTACATAGATAATCCACGACGTACCTATAGCTGGCACTTTGAACCACGAGAAATCTTCTAGACCTATAAGAATGGCAGAGATCTTTACTTTCACATTAATGAGGGGACCTCTACCTAACCTCTGTTGCATTGAATGCATATGAGACAATTTGAACAATGTAAACACCCCCAAAAGTCATGTTCTAGGATTAGGAAGGGGGAAAAAACCAACAAAGATGATGAGAAATATCCCTGAGAATTTGGCTGGAGACAGGACAGCTAGAAAGATAAGGGCAGAAAATGTGCCTATGTAAGGGAGGGAACTGGCAAATAGAAAGGGGATCCAAAAAAAGGAGAGAGAAAGAAATAGAGAGATAGCTTCTAATCTGTCATAGTGCAACACTATGGGAAAGAGAGTTTTTCCTATTGTAATGTGCTACTTTCAATTGAAATGCAAGCCGTGTTCGTTAAATCAATTGTTTGAGTTTTTCACTGTGGAGTTTTATCCCTGCCTTTTTTAGATAAATAAATTGTGACTGTCATTCAAACACCATATTTGAGATAGTTTCTATATTCTTAGTTGAAGGGTAGTTTTTGACCCCTATATATATGTGTACCTTATTGCCAACCTAAATTCTCTTCTAGAAAAAAAAAAAAAAACCTTGATAATGAGAAAAATGTAGAACTTTGAAGGGGGGGGGGGAATGGCGATGATGAGAAAATATCATCTTTGTGGGAAAAAAATGATGATCATGATGAGAGAGAAAGAAATAAATGAACTTGAAAAAGTCGCTCGTTTAAGCAGTACACAACTTTTTCAAAATTGGACACACACCGACGTAGTGCAGGCACTTTTGGTTTCTTAGACAAAAAAAAAAAAAAAATTAAAATAAAAGGCAACTTGAAAGCTTGGGATTTATTAGGTTTTCGTATATGAGTATTTTGTTATGTGAAGTACACGTGAGAAACTAAATAGTAACAGGGACCAATTGTTACAGTTATATAGCCTTATAGGAACCCAACTTGTTTTCAATTTATGATAGAATAGTATAAAGTCTCAACCGACTCTCAAGAGCTTTTTGGCAAGAAGACAATGGTCCCCAAGCCAATACGTGCCTCCGCCCCTGCTTAGCACGTAGATGTTTCTATGG
Organism: Castanopsis chinensis; assembly: GCA_032878915.1. Taxonomy (NCBI): domain Eukaryota; kingdom Viridiplantae; phylum Streptophyta; class Magnoliopsida; order Fagales; family Fagaceae; genus Castanopsis; species Castanopsis chinensis. The sequence continues at coordinate 7,723,045 of JAVQMG010000106.1, forward strand.
TAATTTCTAAACTGTACTTGTTAGTGACATAATTTGAGGAGACACTCAAATATTTGTGGTCCACCTCTATAGAAATTTTTTGTATAAAATTTCTAAAAATGTTGTGAAATAAATAAAATAGCAAGACAAAAGAAACAAAAAAAAGGGAAAAACTAATTGATGCCTTAAGGACATTGGTTTAATAAATCTATTTTTTTAAAATTTTTATGGAAAAAAACAACAACTAACTTTTTATATTTTATATAAAAGAAATATTAAAATTTTCCTAAAATTGTCTATTAACAAATATCCTAAGGAAATTTGTTAATAGGACCCAAGAATGAAATATGAAAATAAGATTATACCTGAATTTCTTCCACCAAAAAGACTAATCCAAATCTATAATGATGTGTCAGAAGATATAACATTTTTGTTATTTGACAAACCATCAAGAGAACTAAATATAACAAGTACACTAATTAGTCAGTTTGATGAAGTAGCAATTAATGCAAAAACAACCAATTTTAAAGCAATGCTACATAATCTTTCTAAATTTTAATCCTCCAATCTATCAACAAAAGAAACTATATACCATTTGATCCTTTCATTGGTGTCAACCAAAAAATTCATTCACCACATCATATTATTTTTGATACTAAATGAGTATGAGTAATGCTACATACATAGCAGTTGTTACAATAAATTTCACATCCACTGAGTTGACAAATTATCATTGATTTTTATATAGATCCATTGCTGATTTTACTTTATTATTCATCATTAACAACTTGCCACTTTAAACAATTGTGAAATTTATGTCAATTTTGGTGTGCCTCAAGACTTATTAGAGGTGTCTGTGTATATATACATATAGTCTCTAGGCATTTTTGTAACAACTTTTCTATCATTTTTGCCTCCTGGTGTGTTTCGTAACAAAGGATTGCTCACAAGTCACAAATATATAGGATGGCGTACACTTAAAGCTTAGGGACAGAGTCCTTCTAAGTAGCAGTGCCAGTTGTGTAGACTTTTGGAGTAAGTTTTGTGGGTGGTAATGGGGGGTGGTTCCAACGTCTCTCTCTGTAGGCTATGGCCAATGGCTATGTTCTTTTTGTACTTTGTATTCTTATCTCAATCAATAAAATTTCCACCTCTCTCTCCCCGCCTAACACTTCATCTGAAAATTTGGCATTTAAGGCGATTAGCTCATTCAAAAATTCAAGTCTATTTTATCATTTTTTTTTTTACACCCTAAATCGGATTATTTACTTTACTTGCATTTCATCATTTCATTAAAATATTAATTTTTTTATTTATTTATTTTGCAACACAACAACCACCACTCATTTTCTAGGGTTGTAAATGAACCAAGCTGATCGTGAACAACTTGAGTTCGATTTGATAAAAAATTTGTTCATATTTGTTTGTCTATAAATAAGTCAAGCTTGAACCTTAGTTTTAGGCTTGTTTAATAAACAAGCCGAGCCCAAGCAAAAAAATTTGTTCACGAACAAGCTTGTGAGCTACTAAGCTTGATACACAACAATTCAAGCATAAACTTATTTATAAGTTTATATGTGTTAGTTAAATATACTCATTACACATATCTTAATAATGACAAGGCCAACATGAATTCACTACCTATATTATCTTAATTTTTTCCTTCCCTTTAAACTGATCAAGAACCACTTTAGACTATAGTCAAATTTAAAAATAAATAAATAATTAAGTAGGCCACATATGATCCTTTCCTATCAATCATCTAAAGTAAAATTTTGAAATATGTTAGTATATTCTAGTTCATAATAGTTACAAACAAGTATTTGTTTTAGTCCTTCACCATCTAACATGAATGTAAAAGTTATATTTTGAACAATTGTTGAAGCTGTAGACAAGGAACGATGAATGAATGAATTTAATAACGTAAATTATTAATTTGAATAGTAGTTAATCATAAGTAAGACTAGATGCATGATAAAATGAGTATACTATTTTTTTTTTTCTTAATTTTAGAGATTTAAGCATATAATAATGTAATTTTTTTAGATCTCAAGTTCAAAAACTTGACCTGAGCTCGAGTTTGAGCATGATATTGGCTAGATTAATTAATCAAGCTAAGCTCAAGTTTTTTAACTTTCCCATGAGCTCAAGCTCAAACACTATTTTTAGGCTTGTCACAAGTTCAAGCCAAACTCAAGTTTTTGATTTTTCCTGACAAATCAAGCTTGAACATGCACTACTCGACAAAGCTCAGCTCGTTTACGGTCCTACATTTTATTAATTTATCTTTGAAATACGTAAAGAAAGAATAAAAAATAAATGCAAAACAAATAATTGTAGTGTAAATTTACAAGAATATTATAGCAATCATGTCTTTTCAAACAACTTTGCATGATCTCATATGGGTGAATTTTGGGCTTAATTAGCTAAATGTGGTACTTTTTTTTTTCTTCTATTATGATGCAAGTGCTCTTATATGCCAACTTTCTTCTCACATTTTCTCTCTTCTAAACCTGTTTTCATTGAACCAAATTTGATCATTTTTCTCTCTCCACTTGAGCAGGAAGAACGAACAAAGTAGGGCCTGGGTTCAAGTAGGGCAAAAAAGAAAAAATTGAGTATCAAATTCGGCAACATGAAAGCCAAATTTGGTGTCAGACTCTACCTCCTCTAGTTTGGCAATTTGAGTGCTGAATTTTCTCTCTCTCTTCAATTCTCTCAATAACTTGCTAGATATCACTAATAAACACCGCTTTTACCATTATATAACCAAAAGAGTCATCTTGTATGTGTTTGTTTCTTATATATATATATATATATATATATGAGTAAAATTTAGGTACAGTACTTAGGTGCTGTTCCTTAGTTTCCCCTTTTAAGATTTTGCTATGTGAATTTTTTCTTATGAGATAGAAGTATATATTAGTTAAGTAGCCACATAACTAAATCTTAAGAGAGGAACCTAAGGAATAACATCTAAGGTACTGTACCTAAGTTTTGTTATATGTATATATATATATATATATATATATAAATAAAGGAATAAAAGAATCACCCTTAAAGGAATGGAAAAATCTTTGTTTGGTTTTGTTTTTTAAATCATAATTTTATTCTTGGAAAACACTAAATACCACACTTTTAAATGAGACACTTCAAATTCCAAATTTCATAATGTACCAAAAAAATAAACACCCACCCTCACGCAGTTAGTTCTCATAAGGGTGGAACAAAATTTAAAACCCCAAATCCAAACAACATATAACACACACACACACACAGAGAATAGCCAAAGAGAGAGAGAACCTGACTATGAGGTTTTTTGATACTTTTTTAAAAGCTTGAAGTTCAAAGCGTCATATTTAAAAGTCTGTGTGTCCCAAGATAAAATTATGGGGGTTATTTTTTTTACATGCCCCTAAGCCTTTGTTTAGGAGTTTATGAAGGAAGGGAATGAAGTTAGTAAATATTAAAGGAATGAAATGTATTTAAGTAATGCAAAGGAAAGGAATGGAACAAAATTAGTAATCTTATTTTTTTGGGAAAAACAAAAATAGAAATGAATGAAATGTAACAACACTATTATTAATTATAGGCCTATTTTGAAATAAAGGGTTGAAAGTGCAGGGATGCTTTTGGAGTTTTCGTGAAAATTTTATTAAACCTAATTTTATTCCATTCAATTTTTCCAAATTTTGGGAAATGAAATTTTTGAGAGAAAATGGAGGAATGAGTATTCCCTCCTATCTTTTCTATTATTTCTAACTTATATAATTAAACTTCTAAACAAGATAATGAAAGGAATATTTCAAAATAATTTTTTCCATCCCAAATTGAGTGTAAATAATGTCGTAGAAGCTTGAAGAAAGCACACACAGTGCTTTATTTGATCGACAGAAACTAAACTATTAGTTTCTGGATAGTAAACCTTGAATCTATGAGGAGTTCCTTGAATCTATAAGATAATAAACTAGAATCTACCATAGAAAGAATTTGTCAAAAAGTCTGTATTTTATTAATAATAATCTGACTTGCCTTTAGCAGTTACAAAACATATAACTACTAAGAAAGTAAAACCCTAGGACGATTAGGAAATGTTTGAAACCATAATCCGTGCTAATTATGTGATTAGGTGACAAAATACCAAAATTTATCAAAAATAGCAAAATTGAGTTAAATGCAAAATCTTAAACTACTGACTTTAAGGGTTGCTCTAAAACATACGAAACCTTATTTTGATTAAACTAAAAGTTATTAAGGAAAAATAAATATTATTATAAATAGCAAAAAACTGTTTTAGGGGCCTTAATGAAGGAATTTGCCTAAATTTAGGCAAAGCTCAAGGCATTTGAGTTTGGATCAGAATGCCGTTTCCTTTCAACCTGCCAAATTTCATGGAATTCCAAAATTATTGCCCCGGTGACATCTACTGGTACTTCCCTTGACATCTACTGGTAATTGATCTAGACTTTCGACGTTCCTGCTACTCCAGAAAAGCACGTGCTGTCTGTTTTACATCAGTAAAAGAATCTAGAAAAGAATAAAGGAAAAGAGACATCAATTACATATGATAGATCATAGACCAATTATTTTCAATTCTTTACATGCATGATCAAGTTAGGAGAAATTCTCTTCAAGCAGACTTGAAGTGCGGAAAGTTTCACAGGGCAATCAGATTCTAGGATCCAGCTAGGAATTCAATTAGTATTAAATTATTTTCATAGTTGAGTTACCTGCATTTTGTCCAAATAACTTGATCATTGCGATCTGATGTTGACTAAGAACCAAAAATCTAAAGATTTTTTTCTTCTTCAAATTGCACTGCATGTCCAATAATTGATCAACTAATTAGGTCTTAGGTTCAAATTATGCCCCCATATTCCATAGTATCTTCATAATCAAATGAGAAATTACTTCATTCCATATGGCTTTGTATGCATGCATTGATGTAAATGAATGCAGTTGTAAGCTGTGACTGGACTGCCACTTATTTATGTGTACAAGCACCTAATGTGCCCCAAGTGTCAATTTGTATACATAATGAAGGTTATGATCCAGATTTATTTATTATTGCTTCATCAATTACATATGGACTGAAGGAAAATCAACATCTGAAAATAGAGCTAGAGATTACAACTCATGATGAAACTAAACTTTTTTACTTATAAAGTGCAAGTGGAATCATTCAATTGTGGATAACCATTCGTAGACTTAAATCCAAGTGTCCCCCACAACTAGTTGAGTGTTGTCTTCAAAATAGCTTCAATCACAGAGTTCAGTTCTTTCTAGTAGGATGAACATGTCAGAAGGTGTCAATTTGTCATAAATGACCTGCCACCCTCTCGTGGTCATTTTCTTCTACTACAACATCACCACCAGTGTTGAATTGAAACCACTTCCTGGACTTGCAAAGTTTCATCAAATAGTACCATCCAATCCCAGCAACTGTCATTATACCACTCACTAAATAAACTTTCTTAGTAGCAATAGCCATTATCACCACCAAAAACCCACATGGCATCAAGCACATGACCACCAGCAATGGCAGCCTCATTGGGACCCGGTATGGCCGCTTCAACCTTGGGAACTTCCTTCTCAACCAAACAAATGAAGCAAACTCTAGCAACATGCTCAAACTATACAAGAAATTGGCTGAGGATATAATGTCAGTGAAATTCATGTCTGAAACCCCTAGTGAAATAGAAGTTGATAACAATATTCCAACCCAAGGGGTGTTGAACCATTGAGACCTTTGTCCAAAAAACTGAGGCAAAGATCCAATATCAGCCATACCCAAGAGTTGGAAAGCACGACTGCTTAATTGGGCTTCAAAAGGCCCAATTGCTGCTAACATAGCACCAACTTCAAGAAAGATTTTCAACCATTTCCCAGCAATCAATTCTGCAGCTTGGGCCATAAACCCAGCTCCCCATTCACTTGGCTCCACAGAAAGAGCTCCAATGACGGCCAAAAGTGGAAACACGTAAGCCAAACAAGTGAAAATCACAGTAATAAAAAGAGCCCTTGGAAGAGTTTTCTGGGGCTTATCAACTTCTCCCGCAAAAGTACTAACATTGTCCCAGAAATTTAGGTTCCAAAAAAGGGTGTTAAAGAACAAGTTCCAATCTTTCTTAACACCTTTATGTTCCAAACTGAGCCACCTATGAGGTTTGATCTTCGGGAGTGCAATCAAGCACATGAATATAAATGGCAAGAGTGAAACCACAGAAAGTGCCACAGAAGTATAACCAACAATTGTCAAACCAGTGTAATTAAGAAAAGAAAGACCTAAAGTTGAACACAAAAGTGCGAGGTACCTTGGCAAGCCAGACTCAATAGCAGGGATTATTTGCTTCATATAGTCTATGCAAAGAACTGGGAAAGCAGCAATGTTGATAACACTACTGAGGAATTTCCATGTTCCCATTAGTGAACCCCAGAAAGGACCGAAGGCACGCTCTGCCCATATAACAAAGCCACCGTTGCCAGGATAAGCAGTGGAGAGCTCAGCTGTGACAAGAGCTTCTGGGACACTCCATATGAAAGGGAACACCAAGAAACCGATAATAGTTAAAAGGGGCCCTGCTGCTTGTACTGCTGGCTCCTCTCCATAAGGCCCACCTGCTACTTCAAAGTAGATAAGAAATATGAGAGGTATCAAAGTTAGCATCTTTGTGTTTGTGACTGTGGTTGTTGTCGTGGTGGTGGTGGTGGTGATCGAGAGTTCTTGAGGCATGTTTGGTGATTTTGAGGATGTTTGTTGCATTGTAACTGGTTCTGTTGTGCTTAAGTTGTAAGGCTGGTTTTGAGGTGGTGTGTGGGTTTTTGTCAAACCGTGATGACGTCATAATTAATTTAATAATTATTTAAATTATAAATAAATATATTTAATAAACTAAAATTGAAAATTTAACTAAAATAATCCAAAACAAATATAGATAGTATTTTTTATAACATAACTTTCATAATACAAATAAGAATTATTAAATTCTAAAAAAACATAAATAATTATTGAGTTTTTAAATTATTTTTAAGTCATAACAAAGTACACTTTAGTACCCCATTTTTATTTTATTTTAAAATAATTGCAAATTAAATTTGCTTATGCCCAAGCCCAAATGACTCCAAGCCATTTGAAGTGTAGCTATTTAAATACAATGTTTAAAAATGGTTAAAGTTAAATAAAGTAATAGTTTTTTAAAAACTTTCACAATAAAATTGATGTGAAAAGTTGTTACTAATTCTAATTTGATCCTATCATTAAAATTATTTTTTTACTTATTAATATTAACAAATAATTATCTTTTACTTAAAATTTATTGTAAAATATTGTGAAAATATTGTGGTAAATTATAATTTTTTATTCTTTTCTTTTGTTTCCTTGCATATAATTTCATATCTTTTACTTAAAATTTATTGTAAAATATTGTGAAAATATTGTGGTAAATTATACGGACCACATGTTTTCTTTTTTTTTTTTTTTTTTTTTCTCTTGCTTTTTATCCTCCACACGTTTCCGCAATTCCCATCCCATCCCCGTACCACTACCCACTCCTCTCAAGTCTTGTTTCATCTCATCTGACTCCTCTCTTCTCTTCTTTTCTTCTTTTACTTTTCTTCTTTTCTTCTTTTACATTCTTTTTCTTTCTCTTTAACTTTGTCAGTTCACCCCGTTTAATTTGTTCAGCCAAAAAACTCGTGTTAATTTTTTACACATAACTTTATGTGTAACAGGCCATGTGTAATTGACATTACTCTTGGTATAATATCTCTAGTAGTTAACATGATAAAATATGTCACAAAAACATTACATTATTACATGTGACGGTACCAATATCGTATTTGTATCGACATCACATACATATAATGTTACTTAGGTAACATTTAATGATTCCTTTATTTTCTTTAATTAGTCACATTGGATAATATGGACAATAACTACATCATGTTTATTACATATATAACATTGGTGGCAAATAGCAATTTGTTTTAATTTGAATCGACACCATATAATAATGTAAATTTATTATTTCTTTGTTTCCACAATAATATGGACAATAACTACATCATGTTTGTTACATATATAACATTGGTGGCAAATAGCAATTTGTTTTAATTTGAATCCACCAATGAAATTACTTGTGTCCACTAATAGTAGTTAATAACAATCCACCATTTAAGATTCATTGTGAATGTGTTGTGAAAATGTTTTGGATATAAAATTTCTTATATATATATATATAGAGAGAGAGAGAGAGAGAGAGAGAGAAGTTACATATGACGTAAATATAAACAATGTTATACTTAATTAATAACTTTTAATTAGATTAATATTTAAAAAAAAACTCACCATTTATTACAAATTCTTTATGTACTTAACAAAATATATCAAGTTTCGATTGTGTCATTTAGATAGTGTGTTGTATATAGTATAATTTGTTCTATCCTCTCTTAAAAATTACCATAATTTTTGTGTGAAATTTGTAATATGCCTTTATATTAGAACTTTATCCCCACTCTTTTGTGTATGTACGCGTATATGGTTTTTTTTTTTTTTTAACGTTAAAGATAGAGTTTTATTCAAGGTATTAGTATAAGTATTACGTAACTATCCACCTAAGTACGCTAGTGGGATATACGTGGGCCTGTGCATGCAGCTGCATGTCTCCCTACTAGACAATGCAAAACATGATCACGTGCACACCCCAACAAACACAATTTAGGCTTAAAGCACTTATCTAAGTCTACGGGACTTCTCCGCTGGCGTTGTTTCTCAGTTGTACCCAGTCATTGACACAGTCGCCGGTAGTCTTGTAACAGGGTCATCGCACTTCTCAAGATGTCGCACAGTTGAGTTTGCTTTTTGTCAAAGAGGCACTTGTTTCTAGCATTCCATATGGACCAGGATACAGTAGCTCACACCTCCAATTCTTTGGTTGAGAGCACAGCCATCCATTCTCGCACCAGTACATAGAAGTCCTCTGCTTCTGAGCGGCTTTTGTACGTTTCTAAAAATAAAAAATATAACAACATAAAAAATAAAACCCATATTTTAAAATAATGAGTTGGATATATAGGAATATTTTGGAAGTTTTAATAAAAAATTTATTAAACCTAATTTCATTCTTTTCTATTTGCCAAAATTTTTGGCGAATAAAAATTTGAGATTTTGAAGGAATATAAATAAATAAGTGTTCCATCATATCAATTTTATTATCTTCCACTTAAACTCTCAAACAAGAAAATAAAATGAATATTTCAAAATAAATTTTTTTTTTATTCATTTCATCCTTTTTCCTACCCCCAAAAGGAGTCTTAGGCCGTTTGGTTGGAAGAAAGTGGAGGGATGAAAAATAAAAGAGAGAAAATATGTGATATTTTGGATGAGAGTAGTGTATGGTTGGAGTGATTTTGGAGAGGAGAAAATGGTGGGACCTAGCAATTTTGTTTCTTTGCACACCAAAACTCAAATTCCCCAAATTTGGGAAAAAAAAAAAAAAAAAAAAAAAGTACAAGGGAAAACAAATGCTGGGTATTTTGACAAGACAGCTCTCTCCCCCCTCTCCCCCCCCCCCCCTTCCTGTCCCGCGGCGCAATGTTCATTATTCTCCCATCAAGTTTAGTTCTTTCCCTTTTTGTCATTTTGTTCAACTTCTTTTTAACTTTTTTTTATGAGAATTTTTTTTAAAAAAATTTCTTATATGTTGTTTCTTACTCTTTGCTTTTGTCATTTATGATGTATCATTTGTTGTGATATGCCATTTTTTTTTTTTTTGAGAAAACAGTTTTGGGTTCTTGCACGTTTTTTATTTTTATTTTTTAAAATTTTTAATGAAATGTCCATTTATACACAATTTTTAATAAAAACACAATGTATTTTTTGTTTTTGTTTTATTTAACAAGGATATGATGATAAATTTATACAAACTTCATTTTCCATCATCTCATTTTTCTTTTCAATCATATAAAATTGTTTCTGTCCCTTCACTTTTCCATATCTTCAAATGGACCATGGGGTGGATTTTAGGGGGATTAAAAAAGGGGAGGGAAAGAAATTTATTGGGGTTTTTGGTTGGGTGGATTACTGGAAGGAAAACTGGTAGGGGTTGAGTGTTTTCTTTCCATATCCACAAAAGTATTTTATTTGGGAAAAACCGAAGGGAAAACATGAAATTGTTGTTCTGTGCCAGTGAAAGAAAAAAAATGCCCATGTGAAGTGTTCTCATGATTTTTGTTGTTTTCCTTTTTTTTTGTCACCCATCTTTCATTTTTTTCCCTTTTTTTCATTATATATTTTCTTTAGTTTTTTTTTTCTTCTTCTTTAGCCTTTGTCTTTTACATAGTTCTCATTTGTTTTGGTTTTTTTATTTTTTATTTGTTGCTTTTTTTTTTTTTTTTTTTCATATGTTTTGGTGTACATCCCTTTTCTCTTTGTTGTTGCTAATTTGTTACTTCATTTTTATCTAATATAGGCATGAAAATAAATTTATATAAAAAATATTTTCTATCTTCTCATTTTTCTTCTTAACTAAACCGATAAGTTTTCAATATCTCCACTTTTTCATCCTCCCAACTGTGGGGGCCCTTTTGTGTTAATGGGCTAGGACGTGTTCTGCTATGCTTAGGCCCATTGGGTTATGGGTCGGGAAATTGGGGCTGGCCTAATATCCTAGTAGGACCACACTAAAGGCCAATATGTGCATTGGCTGAGCATTCCCAATATGCAGACAGAGCAAAGAGTGCTATGGTAGACTAGTTGTCATGGCAAACGCGACAATCGCACTGCAGAATCACTGCCATAACTGAAACAATTAATACAACAAATATGAAAGAGACCATAGCAGAAACAACTGATACAACAAATATATATATATATATATATATATATATATATATAAACCACAATTGAAACAACATATATGAAAAATTCCACAACTGAAACAACGGATATCACAAACATAATAAAGACTAACACAACAAATAATAAGTAAAAAATGCCACGGTAGAACAGTGATTTTGATTTTTAGTAAATGAGATTATGCATATCCACAATCAAAACCAAGGGCCAGACCTTTCAGCAAAAAGTGAACCAAGAAGGAACCCGAACCCTAACTTGACAACCTTATCATAGGCTGCTACCATTAAAGTTGTGCATTTTGGAGAAAGGGCCAAAATGGCTGTTCGTTACCACTTGTGAGATTATAAAGAGTGAGTTTTCTAAGAGGAAGGAAAAAGATGGTCTATTGATGCATGCATTTTCTATTGACTTTTCCCTTTTCTTTCTTTTTCTCTTTTCTTTCTTCTTCTTAGTCTGTTTTCTTTCTTAGTCTTTTCTTATTATTGCCTTACCATCCTCTCCCTTCCATCTATGACTACTGCCTCTCTTTATAGTGGGCTAATTTCATGAGATTTCTCCCTTTTACCCCTGAGCTTCACCAATTATTTTTGGTTTATTATGGTCATCCCTTCAGGGTTGCCTATCAACCCATTGGTTGCCTAGCCATTACCACCACTGGGTAAGCCTAATGTATTCTCTTTCTTCCACTACCCATCCTATGGCAAAATCTCTGTTTGTTTGTTCTTGCCCCTATGCCTCTCCCTTCTTGCTTGAATGGATAAGGATTTGGGTCTCTCACTATTTACCTTTATGGCATGCATCAAGTGGTTTAGCTATCTGCTACATCTTTTGGGCAAAATACCATCCTAGAAAGGCATTTTTCCCAAAGGAGTTACAGTTGGAAACCCAAAATAAACTCTTTTTCCCCCGCCTCCAAACCACACCCTCTAAGTCCCTTGTTTGTGGGCCACATTTCCCGTATTGGCTGGGTACAAGTAGGTGGTGCTCCGACCCTTGTGTGCTCATTCCACTATCCTTTGCGTTTGTTTTCTTTTATTCCCACGCCATTTCTGCCATTCCTGCTATGTCTCGTTCTGTTATGTGTCTCTTTTGTTTGTGCTTATTTTCCACGACACGAAAGGCATGAGTTTATGGGCTTGCATTATTTCTTATTATTTCCTCATGGGCTTGCACATTGGCTTGACACGAGTTTTTGCCTAACCATTTCATTGGGCTTTTACCATTCTTTCTTATTTCGTCGGACCAAGTGGCCTCTCTTCTCCTCTTGCTATGCCCATGGGCCTGTTGGCTACTATTTCTGCAATGTAGGCCCTTTGGGTTCTTTTCATCTTTTCTTGGGCTTTTGTAGCCCATTTACCTTACTTTTACCTCTTGTTGTGCCCATGGGCCTGCCGATTGTTATTCCTGCCACGTTGGCCCATTGGTTTTTTTTTACCTCTTTTCTTGGGTTTTCATAATCCATTTACTTTACTTTTACCTCTTATTGTGCCCATGGGTCTATTGGCTGTTATTCTTACCGCATCGGCCCATTGGGTCTTTTTACTTCTTTTCTTGGGCTTCCATAGCCCATTTACTTTACTTTTACCTCTTATTGCACCTATGAGCCTATTGACTGTTATTCCTGCCACGTTGGTTCATTTGATAATTTTACCTATTTTCTTGGGCTTTAATAGTCCATTTAATTTACTTTTACCTCTTGTTGCGCCCATGGGCTTGCTGGATGTTATTCCTGCCATGTTGGCCCATTGGGTCTTTTTACCTCTTTTCTTGGGCTTTTATGGCCCATTTGCTTTCATCATGTTTCTTCCACTCTTTTTCCCTTCCATCTTTTTTCATTGTTGGGCTTTTTTGCTATTGGGCCCTTTGTCAAAAACGGGTATCAACACCAACTAAATAGATATAAGAGAAAACTAAATTTCTTCCATCTTCCACTTTTCTATTATTTCCTCATTTTTTATTCTCTCACTTTTCCATTCCAACCAAATAGCCCTCAAAAGAATCTAAGAATAAATGAAAGGAGACATTAAATTAAATGAAATATGATTGACCAACTCTTATCAACTCTTTATATTGTGGTGGTTCTAGAATTTTTTTAGGACGGCCATTAAAAAACTTAAATTAAACAAAATTTTATAAAAAGAGTGAAAGTGAATATATCAAGTTATCGACCAAAAAAAAAAAAAAAGAAAACCCTTAAATACATTAAGTTTTACAATTCTTTTTTATGATTTTTTTATGATTTGAAATTGATACATGATAGTTCATTACCAGTTGTCATTATTAGTTGTCATTATCTATTGTCAATGTGGTTAGGTGTGACCATTTTATTTTGTTAAGTTTTTATAATATATTTTTATGTAGTTGTTATTATTTTTATAAAATAAATTAAACTAAAAGACAAAATGCAACCCACTAACACTATTATTTATTGACTTACATAGTGTTAGGGTACTGTTTTTTTACACCTAATTTTATTTGAGTACCACCTATTTAAATACTACTAATAAGTTATTGGGTTTTCCCAAATATTTTTTGCTCTATTATTATGTTAATCACAAATATTTCATAACTCATTATCTAAATTGGGTCATGATATAAACTATCACAAAAGGCCCAAAAGTTCATATTTTTATCTAATTTTATTATCATTATTTAGCTAAGCCCAAAACTGACCCTATGTACCCAATACACACATCCTATTCTATTTAAAGCCCAAGAATACTTATGCTTGACAATATTTGAAAAGCCCATGATTCAAATCCATGGCAAAACAATTTTATCAATGGAATTCAAATCTATAATCAAAGCCCATGGTTTAAACCCATGACAATTTATTTATTCAAAGCCGAATTCACATTGGTAATATCAAAGCCCAATTCTCATTAGCAATGTCAAAACTCAGTTCTTGCTGGCATTATTTAAAGCCCAATTTTTATTGGCAACATCAAAGCCCATGTTTAATTGGCACTATTTGATCAAAAAAGCCCAAGATTATTTACGCTTGACAAAGAAAAAAATCATGGTATAATATTACCATGGCAAAAACCATGTCAATCGTCTTATAAAAGCTCATTGAAGTTATCTTGAAGATTATGTTCTCATATTATAAACCCATGAAATACATGGTCATCATTTGCAGCACAACATCCATAATATATACCTTCAACATTCATGGTAAGTATTCAAACCCACAAGCTCATCATTTAAATTATGATGATGTACGGGGTTGGGCCCTGGGGTCATTGGGCCTTGGGCCCTAGCCTTGAGTACAACGCTTGACCCTTTCCCATTTGGACTTATGAACTAAATTCGAACACCCCTTGAGACCCAATATGAGCCTAAAAGCCGTAATGAGTTCATTTTGCCTCGAATGTCAAAAACGAGCACCCCTCCACCCCCCCCCCCCAATCTATCTCAACTTAAATGGTGTGTGATTGCTCGGCAGTGCGACATCTTAGATTCCTAGTATTGCCTTAGGGAATATCCTTGCTGAGCAGACCTCTAAAGATGGGAACCAGTTCTAATGCCATTACCACCTACCTCAACTAAATACCCACTTAGGAACGATGGAATTGGACCGCCATCAAAAGGTAATCATAACCCCTCCATTATCTCTAACTATAAATAGGGTAATAGAGTAAGAAATGGGGGTTGGCAATTCTGGGGAGAACACACAGAGAAAAGAGTGATTGTTTCAAGGAGGAGAGAGAGAGAGAGAGAGAGAGAGAAGAGAGAGAGAGAGAGAGAGAGAGAGAGAGAGAGAGAGAGAGGCTTTCAAAATCTAGGGTGAATGGCTGAGTCTCCAGGCGAAGGACCACTCATAGTAGGAAACCCAAAACTCATAATACAAATAGATTGTGAGCCCAAAAATAGGTCGAGCCTGTTAACAATATTTTTGGCACGCACAAATGTGATTATTAGAAACCATGGGCATTATTTACAATATGAAATTCATCATAGTAAATGTTATTTACAAAGGTATTTTGAAACTTGTCCTATTGTTTCAAACATTACAAATAAGCCCATTGCAAGTATCTATAAAAAACCCAAAAATATTGACTAATAAAAGTCCATGAGGAATGAAAACCCATGGCAAACATATGTTGTTAATGTCCATTTTGTAAGATGCATACAACCTGGCCCAAAGGAACCAGCCCATGTGAGCAAGCCCAATCCAAAAGACCCCAGCAAGAGGCAGAGGATTGAAAATGACAAACCAGCCCTTGTTCATCCTTGAACAAAGTATAGGTGGGGGCCCCTACAAGAGAACCGAGTCTTTGAAGATGAACTAGGGGCTGTCCCATCATCTTTCTGTCACCCTCTACCTGATGTGCACAGTGCCTGAGGGCTATGATAACAGCTGAAGTCTAAAGGACGATGGAACTCCATCATCTTCCTTAAAACTGTACCTTTAACGGAAAGGGAGTCGAAACTAAGTTATCCAAACTTCAACAAATTGATGTTATAAATGTCAAAAACGTTCAAGAGATGATTCATGTGCCAAGCCCATGAATCCTAAAGGGGAAAAATTGGGAACATGTGGTTTGGAGGGCATAAAGGGATCTCCACCGAAACCCCCTGAAATTGACTTAGAATTTGACACCTGGCTTAGGGTGTTGAATCCTACTTCTTGGGGTTCAAATCTTAGTTGCAGCATTAGGATTCGTTCTTGATACATGCCTTAATCCCATTAGTTAAACTCAGCCCCAAAAATCCTAGCATTTAATGCAAAACACTCCAAAATCCCATTATATGTCATATATTACCCAAAGAAGCAAGGTAGTCCCTAAAGTAAATCTCCTACTTCTGGCCAAATCTTAGGAAGATTAACCTTGATTCAATGCCTTTGATCAGTCCTACATTTTTTGGATTCTTGTTAATTAATGCTTCTTTAAAACTCCCTTATAAAAACATAAGCATCTTAGCCCATAAGGGGACAACCTCTCCCTCTGAAACTCTTGATTTGTTTGCCATCTTTTGCTCGTGTTTTAGCTCTCCTTAAGCTTACCAATCATTCCTCTTAGACTACACTCACTTAACCTCATATATTCTTCTCCCCCCTTACACAATCACAGCTCATAAATGTCTCCCAATTAATCACAAACAGCCCACTACTCACTAAAGCTTTAATCTCAGTTTTAATCCTATCTCATTCACTCAAAATAACCCATATTGCCTCATTCATGCTTTATGAAAGCACACTCACCAAAATCTTAGTTTAATACTTGTTGCACTGAGCTGGGATCTCTCTCTCCCTTCACACCTTGCCAATTAATCCTTTTTTTCTTCCCATGGAACCTTTAATCTTTACTTTTTATTTTTCTGTTGAAGGATATAATGTATTTGTAACAATCGAACTCTTCCCTCACATTGATGTAATGATGGCCGAAAATACAATAAATTCCCCTGACTGAGACATACAAGGACCCGTAGGAACTAACACTTTCCTAAATTTATTTAATCATTGACTATTGGGCTATGTAATTTCACCCTTACCGCTGTAGAATTTTTTTTTCCCTTGTACTATCAGAACAGGACCACTAACGTACTAATTAAGTATTGTAAAGTATTTTTCATTGGGCTTTTGTTACTGTTTTGTCAAGTGCAGCCTTTGTTTCTTGCTTGGATAGGCTTGTCACCACATCGAAAGCCTTTGGGTACCATCTCAAGAGACCATAGTCGAGTTTCGGCTTGGCTTCCTAACATTATATTCAGAGGCATCAATTTTTCTCTCAACATTTTGGCGACTCCATTGGGGAGCCAACCATAGTGAAAGTCTATCATGCCCTCAAGGTTGCATAATAGCCAACAAGAAGCAAGTCAACATGATGTATATTCATATGTATATATGTATATAAGAATACATACATATATATATATATATATATATATATGTATGTATATGTAAGTGAACACTATTTTCTTTCCTTCAAAAAAGAAACAAATGTTTTTATTTTTATTTTTAAAAGAACACAGCAACTAGGGCTGGAGGTGTCCTTTGCCATGAACAATACAATATTTACACATGGACAGTCAAAAAGAAAAAGATAACAATGCACGAATGTATGTTTATATACATGCATAGAAGAATGGGCACTATCTGTTTTCTTTCAAAATCACGAAACATTTTTTCTTTGCCTTTGGCTCAAAAATGGTTTTTGCAGAAAAAGAAAGGAACACAGTAGCTACGGCTGGAGGTGTCCTTTGCCATGTACAATATTTACATGTGAATGGCTAAAAGAAAATGGTAATAATACGTATGTTAGTATACCTGTGTATACATATACGTAGATGAATAAATATTATTTTATCACAAAACATTTTTTTTTCATTTCCTTTTGGCTCAAAAAAAAAAAAAAAAAACCATTCTTGCAGAATAAAAAGGGGCACAACAGCTACAACTAGAGGTGTCCTTTGCTATGAATAGTGCAATATCTTCACATGAACAGTTAGGAAAAACATGTGCACACATAAAAAAAGTAACAATGGGCAACCCCTTTTATGCGTAAAATTTCTTTTGGGCATGAACCTTTTACAAAACAATGTCCATAGTTAACTAGTCCTTCTTTCGCATGTAATGTTGGTACCTGCAGTTGAATGACCTTTTGCACAAGGAATAACAACACTTATAACTGAACAAATCATAAGTTTTTCTATAGCTTTTATGCAGAAAATTTCTTTTGGGTATGAACCTTTTACAAAACAATGTCCATAGTCCTTTTGCATGTAATATTGTACCTACATTTGAATGACCTTTTGCACAAGTAACAACAGCACTTATAACTGAACAAATCATAGGTTTTTTTATAGCTTTTGTGCAGAAAATTTCTTTTGGGCATGAATCTTTTACAAAACAATGTCCATAGTTAACTAATCCTTCTTTCACATGTAATATTGGTACCTACAATTGAATGACCTTTTGCACAAGTAATAACAGCACTTATAACTGAACAAAACATAAGTTTTTCTATAGCTTTTATGTAGAAATTTTTTTTGGGCATGAACCTTTTACAAAACAATGTCCATAGTTAACTAGTCCTTCTTTCGCATGTAATATTGGTATCTACAATTGAATGACCTTTTGTACAAGTAATAACAACACTTATAACTGAACAAATCACAACTAAATAAGTTTTTCTATAGCTGAATGAGTTTGCATATATGAATAGTAACAACGCCTACCGCTGGGAGAGTTTTTCCTCCTATTACATGCACAAAAAAAAGAGAGAAGTCTTTATAACTAGAGAGTCTCAAAACATGTAGTAGCACATTAGGTACATATTCCTTCCCAATAGAGTTGCTCACTAGAAAAATAAACTAAAGCATGTGTAGCCTAATCCAATAAGCCGCCAAAGGTTTCTGCAGAGGAGGAGCCACCGCTGGTGGGGACAGCATGATGGAACTCTCTTGACTTGTCAAAAAGGATAGTTTTGCTGACTTTGCTACAATTTCTTTCTCTAAATCAACATTCTTCATCACAAGCTCAGCCACCTTCATCTCACCATCACGAATGATGGATGAGGTAGCGGTAGTTTTGAGCCAATCAAGAATGATCCCAAAATAAGTTTAAAAGCATTTTTTATTATCCAAAAGAAAGGAAAGCACAAGGAAGCATCCAACAGCAAATCACAGCCACAATGTGAATAAACCCGGCTACGAAATGGAAGTATATATTGTTACTCATAATGACGTGTGAGGCTTAGTTGCCTCAAATAAAAGGGTACTATGTCAAATGAAGCTAGTACCAAACTTACAGCTGTATCTAGAAGAGAACATATCTAATGGAAGAAGAATTCTTGTCCAACAGCATAGCTGAACCATTTAAGGAACCTCCAACAGTACCTGATGTGCTTTCTCCATCTAATAAAAAGTACATTGACATCTTTGCTTAGGCGTACAAAATGTTGCTCAATTCTGATTGTAACTTGGTGATACATGCTCTCAATATCAAACCATGGAGAGACTTATCATGGCATATGGACTCCCCATCGTTGTACTCATGTTGTTGTGCTGCTGGACTGCCATTAGTTCACTGATATACGGCTTAAGTCATGAACTTTCAAGATCAGTCACCACATCAATATCTTTAAATTTATATTGAGTATAGGTTACTCTACTATGCTCATATCACTCAGTACAAATTACTTTAATATTATATCACATTCATCATTCAATTAAAACTATCACGTTAAATATATATTACTTTATCTTTACCATTATTGCAACCATTGGTCGAAAATTATTATGTGAAACATATTGTTTGTTTCAACCATCGTTATGCTTCTTATACTTTGAAATTTGTCTATTTTGTAGGCATGAAACCCCTGATCATAACTCCTTGCAACTAAAATCATCAGTATTATTCTAATCGCTAAAGGAAATCCTTCTTGTACCAACCGTTGAACCAAGTATATTGGCAATCATCCCTTAAAGAAGCTTTGTCGCCATTGAAGCCATGGCAGCCCCATGCATACTCAAGACCATGGTGACTTCATCACGTTACTAGAATCATTATATTCACATCATTGGAACCCTTCGAATCTCAAGCATCATTAAGGGTATCAACTATCCCACACTTGGGGGCTTTGATCTAAAGTGCCTAATCAATCTGACATCCTTACATCCAGGGACATTTGCCTTGAAAAAGAAGTCCATAACAACAGCTATTATTGCCTAGCCATGGTAGAAGGCGAAAGTCTCATGAAACCTATCAATGACAAATGGCTGGAGCTATATCATATTTAACTCAATAATCATATATTTTGCAAAATGCTTTGGAAATAGAAAGTACGCGTAAGACATGAATATCTTACATTTATTTCAAAACTATAAATATTTTAAGATACATTTTTAGGTATATATTTTTATTTCAAACTTACTTGCAAGGATTTAATTTTTTGAGCCTAAGAATTGTAATTTTTTGACAATCAAAATATCTTGACAAAAGAAATTTATGACTAAATAAAACACAGTCTACACGACTGAACTAATTTCAAGTTATAAAACACAACATGCATGACTAGAACCAATTTTCAAAACATCACATATAATACAACATTTACGGCTATATAGGTTTACAACATACTTCACATTACATAGTGATTACATCACGTAGTAATTACATCAAAATATATCACAAAAGTAAATTTTTTTGAAAAGAAAAAAGCACATGAGAAAATTTAAAGATCTACTCATTGCTGAAAAAAAAAAAAAAAATCCCTTATGATCTCATCCCTTTGATCAAAGGATAAAGTTTAGACATCATCAACACAATATTCTCCTCAGATCAGCTATCTCCATTATCACTAACAGTACATGATTTAGTGGCAGAATAAATATGACTACAACTAGAGAAATAGTCCTCTCATAACAACACCAATCTTGCCTCCAACCATGAAGCCAAAATATTTCTTTACAATGCCTTCAAGCACCCTTGAAGATTAATATTTTTTTTAAGAGCAACATCAGGAATTTTTCATGCACTGTTGTAAACTAAGAGCCCACAGTCAACTATCCAGCGATAATGACAAAAGAGCAGATTAACAGTATCAAGCCATAATTCCCTCTAGCAGTATGAGCAACTTTAGCTCAAGCTTGGAGATTTTTTTTTAATTCTAAGGAACATCATGAAGATATGGCAGAATCACAGCTGGAGCTCTGTAGAAACAATCTCTCCAGCTGCAACAGCATCAACAAAGCTTTTGTCAATTGCCATTATATCTTCGACAGCAAAACCTGAAGTGAAAATACATTAGCAGAAACTATACATGATGGGAAAGTGGAAAGGGTCATAAAATTACCGAAGTCTGTATCTATATCCTCAAATCCATCATCATACTTCCTCAGCTATGTCTTGTTATTATCAACAAGCTGCAGAAACCATAAGGGCAGAAAAATGCAAGGCCATGAATAAAGACAAGGAAGAGAAGAAAAAGGAAAGAAAGGATGTAAGAAGATAACGAGTTCTTGAAGAAAACATTAGTAGCGGCTGGAGCTCATGTAGTTTCGTGACTAGAATATCTCTTCACAGTACCCACTTTAGAGGTGCACTAATTGGATTATCGTTCTAAATTACTGCCGAAACAATGGAAATAACAGCATCACAGATCATGCAGTTGCAAAAGAGGCTCAATCTCATCAACCTCCTTGCTAGCGGCTTTAGTTCCACCAACAACTAAATTAAAGCTCAATCAAGAAGAATTGTATCAGAAAAGGAGCATGAAAGAAGAGTTCTTATCTTAAAAAAAAGGGGGAAGAAGCTCTCTCTTTCAAGCTCACCATTTCTCTCTCTTTCAACCCATGCAACACAAGCTTATGGACTCATTAAAACTCACATGTGTGACCAAAGGCCAGCTGATCACACATACTCAGGGGGCTAAATGTTGAGGTACACTTTTTTCACTCATGCCACATGCCCCAATCCTATTTAATCACCAAAAATACCAAAATATCACCTATATATTATTTTGGGCCTCCATGAATATTTCTCATTGGCCCGCAAATATTTCTTATCTCATTATCTCTAATAGGTCACCATTTTTCAAAGGAAAAAAAAAAAAAAAAAAAAACACTCGCACGTGTGATCCTTATATTTTTCTTTCAAAAAATATAGTATTACTAATAACTTGATCACACGTGACTCGGGGGGCTGAATGTTGGAGTACTTTTTTTTTATACCTAATTTTATTTGAGTACCACCTATTTATTTTTAGATATTACTAATAAGTTATTGGGTTTTCCAAATATTTTTTGCTCTATTATTATGTTAATCACAAATATTTCATAAAAAGAAAGGAAACAGAGAGTGAGGCAAGACAGAGAGATAGAGAGGCAAGAGTAGAGAGATCTCTATCCTACCCACGCCACGCCAACGCTGATGCGAGACGGCGAGAGTCTACCCAGACCCAATATGGCAGTCCCACTCTGACGCCGCCAACCATCATCACGCTCACGCAAGACGGCGATAATCTTAGCTGTTGCAGCCCACACGAGCCCCATCTTGCCTCAACCTTGGTTGCTCGAGCCTTCATAGGTATTTAATCTATGATCCTTTCTTAGTTTCCTTCAAAACCTAAAAAATAAATAAAATGTTTGTGCTTGCTTATGGAGTGTTTGTGTTTTTATTGATGACTGATGATGAGTGATGAAGTGATGAACTGATTACTGATGTTGCCATGTTGGTGATTGTGATTCTATGAATTGAATCTGTGTTGCTATTTGTGGTGTTTTTTTTTTTTTGGGCTTTTTGGCTTTGTGACTCTCTATCACTCTGTGTGTTTGTGACTCTCTCTTGTATTATATAGATAAGAGAGATAGAGAGAGAGTAGAGTTTGTAGAGATTACTTTGACTGTTTGTTTGTTCTTTCATCTTTGTTGACTGGTGATTGGGCATAATTGGGACAAGTGACACTGACAAAAAAAAAAAAAAAAGAGTCAAGTTAAGAAAAGTTTTTGTTAGTAGTGCTGCTGTCTTCTAGTGTAGAATAAATTTGTAGTGTCGGTAGTGCTGTAGTGGGATTGGGTTAGTGGCTGAATGTTAGAAAGATGGAGACAACACAAAGACAAAGATAAATAAAGGTAGACCAAAGAAAAAAAGAAAAAAAAATCATATAATATAGAAAATTGTCACACAAATTTAAAATATATGATTTTTATTTTATTTGTAGATCATGAAAAAATCAACTACAATGCTTGATTTTTTCAAAAGAAAAGATTCAAATTCTTCTGAAGTCAATGTGGGATTGCCAATAACTAATGTTGTTATTCCAATTCTAGAAATGTGGAGTTCCAATTATAGAAAATATTCATTCTCCAATTTTGGAAAATGTTGATGTTCCAATCTCTCAAACACAATTCAAAGATACTTGGTTGATAGTTTATTAATACTATATGGATGTGTATTTGAAATTTTTTTTTTTCGCTTATCTCCAGCCCCCTCAGCTTGAAATCCTGGGTTCTTCCCTAAGACAGAGGGAAGGAAGAGGGGAGGTAGTGGAGGAAAAGGGGGAGGGAAAGGGGAAAGAAGGGAGGGGCGGTGGTCGAGGAGAGAGGGAGGGGCAAATCGGCGACAGTGGCTTATATTTTATTATGTCTTTGGCTGAAATTCAAACAATAGGAAAAAAGATATATATATATATATATATATATAAATATAAATATATATGATACATAATAAATACATTTACAATCTGATCTGAAAGCCATTCATCCAATCACACGAGATCTTAACAAAAACTGCAAGTTGGGAGAGGTAGCAGTGAGGGAGAGAGTGAAAAGATGTGAGGGAAAGAGAGAATAGGGTGAGACATGACAAAATGGGCGGGTCGGGTCGGGTTCAGGTCGAGTCAATCGGATTGCAGGTCAAACGGGTCACGAGTCAAAAACGGGTCATCTTAAGCTGGTTAAAAACGGGTTCAGGTCAATCACGTTGCGGGTCGGGTCGGGTTGACCCGTATTTACCCGTATTTTTCACATGATTTTTTTAAAAAAAAATAAAACAACATGTATTTGTCATTTGAAAAGTTATGCAACAAATTATTTTATGTAAAATGCATTATTTTGGCTTCACCACTTATATCAAGAATAAATTCAGTTAAACTTATTAATACTTGATTCAATAATTTTAAAATTATACAAATCCTAACATTGCTATCTAAAACAAAATAACACAAATATAAGTAAAACAAATACACATGTTTTATTTCTACACAATATCCCAAAATATAAAACAAAATTACAAATGACTTATTGGATAACTCATTTGATAAAGAATAAAAACATATAAGAAATTTACAATCTTGAAAATTAATTTTATAATCCATTATCAATTGTGATTGGCACTCTATTTCAATTTGGAATATACATTAAAATTGGATCACTTACTTATTTATACATGATCTCTTTTATGAATATCATATCATTGTTAAGCAACACACACTCTAGGAAATATCATAATTTATTTTAAAAAGTCGTTTATTTTAGACATAAATTGTTAAAAAATGAGTCTAAGCATTCATAATTTATGCTAATTTGATACTTTGGCTTTACTATTTTTACACTTGTAAATGTTTCTCACACATGTCTACAATTTTAAATCTATATTTTTAACTCTATTGTAACCATATTATTTTGACATGTACTTTGTTATTTAATATCTAAAAATCTTTACTCATTACAGAATGCTCAATATTTTATCTTTCAATTAATTTGCATATGTAAATGTATCAATTATTTCTTTAAAACTCACAATAAACAATTAAACTACTATTGTCTTAATTTTACTTTTTTTTTACCAAAAAAAAAATTTTTAAAAAGTGATTCTGGTTCGGGTCGGCTTGCGGGTCGGGTCTAGTTGACCCGCAAAAAACTCGAAAAACTCGGGTCGGGTCACGAGTCAACCTGCTTTTTATTTTGGGTAAAAAAAATCGGGTTCAGGTCGAGTATTTTTTGGGTCGGGTCGAGTCGGATAAGAAAATTTTGACCCGTTTTGCCATGCCTAGGTGAGAGAGAGCTGAAATTTGCTTGGTGGGAAAGTGAAAAATTTAAGTGTGGGAAGTGAAAAAAAAAGGGCAGAAATCATGTTCTCTCTCGTGTTCTCTCTCTCTCTGTCTCGCGTGTGTTTTCCCCGTTTGAAGTGAAAATTTGGACTGAAATCATTTTCAGTCGTTCCAGCTTCAATTTTCGGTCAAACTGAAAACAAATTCAGTTTGCCGAATTTTCCTGCATGAACCAAACACCATATTTTCCAGAAAATAATTTCCGGAACTGGTTTTCAGTTGAAACAAACACAGCCTTAGTGACACGACTTGTATGTCGTCATAGTGCGGCCCTTGTGGTAGTATGGATATATACATACCCTTATATTTTATTATGTCTTTGGCTGAAATTCAAACAATAGGAAAACTATATATATATATATATATATATGTATGTATGTATGTATATATACACACACATTTACAATCTTATCTAAAGGCATTCATCCAATCACACGAAGATCTTAACAAAAACTGCTTGATAATGTGAAATAGGACCGTCAATAGTCAACACCATCAAAAGTGGTTACATAACTTGTGTATTAAAAAATTATCATTTGTTATAATCAATCAGACTCAGGGTACTTTATATAACTAATCCTTAGGGAAAGGGGAAAAAAATAATAAACCACATTTATATACATAGTAGTACTATTATGCGCGATAATGTGAATTTATGAAAATGACCAAAAGACGAAAGAGTAGATTAAACAGTCCAAGAGAAATGACCAAAGTACTCAGAGTTTGAACTACATATGAAAACCCCAAGCTCCACGACAAACATAAAGTAGTCCACTAAAAAAAAGTGCATCTTCCGTGTACAAATAATGTTATACAGAATATGAAGCATGCATGCATGGTGGGTTTACAAACTGCCTTCGAGTTCGGTGCTTATGAAATTTGAAGTGTTTGAAAATTTACTCATGATTGTTTCCCAGACCAATGGACAATGCCAGGCCCGAGAACTGAAGCGCATCCCATATCAGTGCTGTTAGTCAGCTCAGTACAAAGTTCATGAGCATAACATTCACTTACACTCATGGGAGCTCAAAATCAAGTCGATAATGCTTTGGTAACAGTACCAGTGAGCATTATATATATATATATATATATATATATATATATATGCACAGGGACGGAATTAGGATTCGATGTTGAGGGGGGCCAAAGTATAAACCAAAAAAAGTTTACGAAAATAAAAAATAACAACAATGTTTGTCAAATTTCATCACCTTCATTAATGTATTATCTCATATTTGCACAATTTGGGATCACGTTGCAATGGACCAACACTGATTTAATCGATGGTGATCCTTTGGTGGGAATTTTTTTTTGAAAAATTTCAAGAATTGGGACATCAACAGTGGCTTTGAATTATTCGTATTTGTTTTCTTTTAAAAAAATAGTAGTTCACTGTCCCATTATCTACAAATCAAATAAATGTTTCATTATTTCCATATCATATAGTTCTAATGTTTTAAAAATTAGTCCCAAAAAGAAAAAAGAAAAAAAAAAACAAACAAACATACCCCACAAGCTACAACAAAATTAATGTTAATAAATTGTATTCTAAAAATAGCTAATAATTCATAAAATAAACCAACTGTAAAGACAAAATTTGTACCTAAACCAAAAATAGGGAGGGAATTGGCCCAAAGAGCCCAATACAATGAATTTGTAGAGAGCGGGCTTGAAATCTAGGTTCTAACGAGATTGTATACCAATTATAATGAGTCAAGATCACAACAAAAACAAGTTTAAATAGGGTAAATCGTCCTCGGACTCAATCCGAGGAGGCTATCTCTTCTTTATATGTCTCCCTCACTTAATAACAGATTACAAATATTGTTCCTTAGTCTACAATGTTTTTCTCTCCTTCTTTCCCGATCAATCTTTCTAGGGGTTTCCTCTGCCTTTTATACCATCCTTCCTTCTCTCTCTACCCTCCATGTATGGATCAGATTGTTGGTATGTATATTTGTCTCATCAGCACCTCCCTACAACTTTTGGGAGTAGCTGTAAGGCTACACACTGCTGCACAGGCATCACCTCCTCATTAATGCGGCTAAAGAGTTAGCTGCAGAGTATTCAATGCGGTGGTAGCAACTTTCTTTTAGATATTTCATAGCCTTTCCCTATTCTGTGCTCTTACGATGTTTATCCTTACCTATAGGAAATCCTAGAACGTTGCTTCTAGGTGGCAAGTCGTACCTTTCTGACCTCGGCTTTGCTCAGCTGAGAAAGTATTCCTCCTCGGACCACTTTCTTAGACAATCATGATCAAACTTTATTTCTTAACTTACCAACACAAATTCTTAGGAAGATATTTGTCTGTCCTCGGACTACTTAATGTCCTCGGATTAGGCTTCTGGCCTAATATATACTCCTAGACCTATCACCCCTACACCAACAAACAAATATTATTAGTTAATATTTAATAACGTTGTTGAGGGCCAAAATTTCACAAGAAATCCCATTCCATGAAAAGTAAGGAAAGACCATGAACCTTAACAAAAGAAGACTTAATTCATGAAGCTAAAAAGGACCATGAAGGCCCAAAATCCCAAAAAGAAGAAAAAAGAAAGAAATAATAATAATAATAATAATAATAATAATAATAATAATAATAATAATAATAATAATAATAAAGAAAAAAAGAAGAGGAACTCAGACAAGGATCTTGGCTCGAGGATATGCAGCAAGGATCTCGATTAGGATAAAGGACATGCAGCAAGAAGAATCAACATCAAGGCCCTATGTATGTTCAGATTTCTAGCAAAAAAGCCATTAAAAATGTAGCAAAAAAACCAAGTATTATCTTTGTAACCCATGGTCCAAGCCTGTGGGATCTCGAGTAGATAGTAAAGGAGAAATAGTTTGGTAGGTAGGGAGTGATTTTTGTGAAAGGAGGATCCCGAAACTTTCCCTTGGTTCATATATTTGCTTGGAATGCATGAACCAATGAAAAACTCAGTTCCCCCATCTGCATGACACATTCCCACAATTTCCTCTCAATTGTCACTTTCAACTAAAGATGCCATCCAGTACATTAAGCAGCCCACCCACTCATTTGACTTTCCGAGAAGGAATCTTTCATTTATAGTTAAAGCTAAATGCCCATTTTGAGTTATAATTGCTTAAATAAGCTAAACCTCTGCCCAATGCACCTTTTTAGGTCACAAAGGACATAGTTTTACCCAAATAGACTTGGAACGTCCTCGCCCGGGGTACCAAACCAGGTCTACTATAAGAGGAACACAAGACATAGCAGAAAAAAGGAGGATTTGGAGAAGAGAAAAATGGGGATTCAGGGGAAGAGCTTAGAGGTTCAAAACACATATTCTTAGAGTTTTAAAAGCCCAGCAAGGGAGAGGAAAAGAAAAGAGAGAGTCAAGAAGTAGGAATTTGTCCTATATCCTTGAGATTATTCGAAAGATCACTTAGCCTCCAAAGAAACATATGCCAAAAACATGCACACATCAGTTATCATTCTCTCCCATGAAAATCCTTATCACCTAACTATCTTGGAAGTCAATGCCCAAGCAAAGCCACTTGGACTTGAGTTCCAAATTCCACAAATCTTGTGCAAAAACACTAAGTTTGTAAGAATTGTGGTCAGGATCCTCGTGGCTGAATCATTCTCATAAAATTTATTTACATATATGTATATGTATTAAAATGTATATCTTAATCTAAGAAACTAACAATTATTTGAAGATATGTATATTGTGTAGTGTGTTCTTATGCAGGACCTATAGAGGTAAAAGGAAATGACAAAACTCTATTGCATAATAAGCATGGAGAAAGATCGTATAGTTCAGAGAATCAGCATTCTAGATTTTTATAGGCCTAGTACCCCTAGAAACCATGACATCAAGTCCAGGGTACTACAATATTACGCTCGGGGTACCAAGTGAAGGAATTCTTTTAAATGTTCGCATAGTAAAAGATAAGCCCCAAATACTCTATTTCAATCTCCTTCTCATTGTGAATATTATGAATACTTATTTTACTTATTTTGTAAGAGTAAAGGGTTATTTTATGACAAAAACACTTATAATGGTATTTTATTGCTTAGGAGGAATCGCATTTTTTGCCTTGAGGAGATTTATGTGACTTGCGCACAACTTGGTTCATAATCAGCCCCCATTCAGCTGTGGTAAACCAAGCCCAGTCCACCAAATAACAAGTAAAAAAATAACAAGTAAAGGACCCAGGATCCTTATTTCTACTTGGGCCTTGGTACTGTCCAAAAAAGGACCCTCACAAACGTATATTACTATTCAGTATCCACACATTTGATTCATAGTTTCCACTAGCTTCACTTTTTCTTTGCCTCAGCTTTCCAGTTTTTCTATCTTTTTATTTATTTCTTTTCTTATCTCATTTGTCCTTTTTATTTTAAAATTTTCAGTTAGATATATATACAATGCTATATTTTTTTAAATTGGGGGGGGGGGGGGGGGGGATGGCCCCCTTAGCCTTAACGTGGGTCTCGTCTCTCTCTCTCTCTCTCTCTCTCTCTCTCTCTCTCTCTCTCTCTCTCTCTCTCTCTCTCTCTCTAATATATATATATAGCCAAAGTTGAGAGAATTAATTTAGTTTGAATCTATAATTGGAGTTCAATTTTGTGTCATATATTCCAAAATTTTATATTAATTTTGGTGTCAAATGTGGGGACTACATCATAAATATCCATCCAAGTGTCCATTATGAATAAATCATTTTAAGATTTCTCTTAGAAAAGAAAATAAGAGTTGTAGCCAGATTTTTTCCTTTTGCAAATCTTGTAATGGTTTCTAAATCTCGGCAGATCAGGAGCTTCCATAGGCACCATAAATTCCAGACCTACATGACTAACGGTACCTATTAGCACACAGTTCAAAAAAATTGTTCATGTACAGCTCCCTTGGCTTTTTGATGAGTAATATGAAATTCGAAAGGGATCTATTGAGATTTAGGATGCATGGTTTTAGGTATATATTCATGGTTACTTCTATATCTTATATAGGAAGAGGTTCTCTTCCCTTGCATTTTCTTTTTCTTCTACTTTTTTATGCACGTTTCGAAGTATTGCTAAGGTATTCTTACCCTTACCCCTGTCTTTCTTCTAGCTTCACTTAATTCCTGTTTAGTTGCAGAGAAAATCATGGACTATGATTTTGAAAGAAAAAGAAATGACCATGTGAATGTCAACGCAACTGACAATTGCTAATTCACAAAATGTTCTGTACCCACAAAAGAAGCTATTCTCAGATTTTCTCTATATTTAGAAAATGTTATGATAATTCGTGATTGATAACATTTTCTTTTTTATGTTTTAGCACAACAAATGAAACGTATTGATATATAAATATATATATATATATATATTTGTGAATTTAAAAAGTGTTTATAACTTTATATCTTGGATGACTTTCCTTTCACGTTTTCTCCAGATCTTATGATATACAATTGATATATATATATATGTTATTTTTTTTAGAGAGTTTCAACTTATGTCGTCTGCTCCTGATAATAGTTATTTATCATCAGATCAAAACCCTAATTAATTTTTGCTGTAGACATGAATTGAAATTTAGATATCTTATTTAATTATCAGAGACTTTATCAGAGATGTTATTGATATACTTGTTCTAGCCGAAACTCTTAGGTCCATGAAATGAAAGAGACTAGCTAGGTGTTCATTCTTGAGCAAAAGGGGCGTCCATCAAGTGGGAATGTGGTTGTATGGACGCCAACATCCCAACATTAGGTCGTAACTTCCTTTGATTGTTTAATATTATTATCTTTTTAAAATTTTCTTCTTTCTTATTAGTAGGTCAAATGATGGTTGGCACCTTCCAAGAATTTTATGCCCATGGTATTATCTTTTTCTTTTGGCACATTATTTTGGATTGGCCTTGATAGTTAATTAATCTATTGATATGACTATAATTATTGTTCAAAATTAATTAAGAATATAAAAATTCAATGGTTTTAGGTAGGAACCTAAAACTCCTATATCCATAATTTGAATTTGAGGCTTAGATTTGCTTTTTCAATAGCATTTAGTTTAAAATGCACTTTTATTTTATTGCTTATGAAATAAAGGGTAAAATTTTGCAAGACTTCCTCCATATCACAATTGTTAGTATTATTTTTCCTTAATGGATGCTTTATTATCATGAAGAATTGTAATTTATCTTCTTTTTTTTTTTAGAAAAAATTGTAATTTATCTTAAAGAACATTCTGAATTTTTGGTTAGATCAAATAATGTAATGGGTTAATTTGGAAGATAAAAGAAGGTACAAGAACAGACAAATGTTTTAATGCTAAGAATTTTATAATTCAGTATCACCACTTGTCCTCATCTAGGAAAAGATTTAGGATTCAAATCACTAATCCCCATCATTGTATAATTGTATTATATTAATAAATAAATAAGAATGTTCCAAATTTGAAAAGCTAGTCTAAAATCTAAATATACAGGCAAAAAAAAAAAAAAAAAAACACCCAGCAAAATGGGAGGAAAACTGGGTGTTACAATTTTCCTTAATTACAAAATAAGTAAAGGTTCACTCTTTCCCAAAAAAAAAAAAAAAGGAGAAGAAAAGGTTGAAATAAATTAATGCATCTAAAATTTCATGAAAGTTCTAATTAACCAAGACCTCATCTTAAATATTAAAAAAAAAAAAAAAAAAATCCAACATGAAATGGAATCAACAATTGGCAATTTATTAAAGGAGATTCCAAGAAAGTTCTATGAACCCCACCTCCCTCCCCCTCCTGGGCCTTCGCCACCTATCTCAAAGATGTCACCTCCTCGATCCATCGCCTCTATTTATCTATCTCAAAAACTTAAGAATTAAGCTGCCATGAAACTTCTTATTTACCTAACAAGTATACATTTTTTGGGATATGCCCACTTATTGCTTTGCCATTGAAAAATATATTGAGATATTACTTAACTTAAAAGCTAAACACCACTCATATGTTAATATTTTGGGTCCGTTTGGATAAGCGGTTTAAAAAAGTGCGTTTTCAAAAATAGCATTTTTAAAATAAGCGTTTCAAAAACACAATTTTGAAAATCACTATAAAACGTTTGGCAAACTTTGTGAACAGTATTAGTCTAAAATCTTTGTTTCGGTGCAAATTACCAAAAATGGCTTAGTTTGTCTACTAAAATTGTTGTTTGGTTTGTATTCAATTTAGTTTGTCTACTAAATCATCATCGAAAGTCCAATATATAAAAAAATATAATTAAGTACAACCAATTACATGATGTATTTGTTGTATATTTTTATTAGGTATAATAATAGTTTGTTATGTTCATTTAACAAATAAAGATGAACAATAAAAGTCATAAAAGAGTTTATGACCCATACCATTACCTGACCACCCAGGGACTCTAAATTTTGAGATTTCTAATTTCAACCATACACGTGGCGGAGGTAGGATGGGTAATTGATAAATGTTGTTTTTGTAAAATCAAAAAGTCACTCTCTGTGCTTCATAAAAATGACGGAAGAACTGAAGAAATAACGAAAGAAGAACTGGAAGAAAAAAGGTGGAAGAGTTAGATGCTGGAGATTTAAAGGAGATGAGCTAAGAAAAGTGTGAAAACTGCTTATTTAGCAAGTGCCTACCCAGGTGCATTTGCCAGCGAAAGCTAGTGTTGTCTGCAACTATATGGTGGTGCAGGTTAGGTAAGTTGCTAAAATTACATTAAGCTTGAAGTTTTTTATGGGAGGGGGGGGGGGGGTCATGGCCCCCTCGGCCTCAACGTGGCTCTGCCACTGGACAGAGAGCAAGCTTGAGGGTAACCAGTGAGGTGATTTGCTAGCTGGTGTTTTTGTCATTTAGCAAAAACTTGAGGGTGTTTTAGGTATTCAAACTTTAAAATGTACAAAGTGATTTGCGTATTCAATGAAGTTTTTCAAAAAGCTATTTCATACCTTAGTTTCAAAACGTAATATTTGACGTTTTAAATAACTCAATTTCTAGTAAAATCGTTATACCAAACGGGCTCTTTCATTTTTTTTTTTTTGGTGGTTGATAATAAATATATATATATATATATATATATAAAGTGGAAGTATAATTAGAATTCAAATTGAACCAAAATTAGTTTCTAATTGCATGTAGCCTACTTAGGGCGGAGATGACCACCGTATTCACATAAGTAAGACCATCTTAATAGTGAGTATCACTATTATTGAATGTTTCATCGCGTAATTAAGCACAAACTACAAGTTATTAAAATTTACAGAAGGGACACTCTAAAGCCATTAAAAATTGAGGTTAGCTAGGGATATGCCCACTTGTTGCCTTGCCATTGAAAAATGTTGTGATGTAGAAGAGGAAGTTGATGGAAGGTCTTTATAGCATAATAAACAAAAGGTTAAACTACCATTAACCTCTTATGGATTTAAAACTTAAAAAATAATGTATGTGAACTTCCCTCATACATGTTGAAATCAAACTTTAGTTCAAGTCAAATGATTCGGTTAGCAGGAAATACAAATTACCTTTACCATGTTGAAACAAATATTAGGATTATGTTTTATTTTAATGAATACATTAAAATATAACATGTGCCTGGGGTAGAGAATATACGTTTAAGCCTTTTTGGAGTAGGAAAAGGTTACTTAAGATTCGCATAATGACAAGACTATATGGTATTTCAAAAAATAAACATAAAAA
This sequence comes from Castanopsis chinensis, assembly GCA_032878915.1. NCBI lineage: Eukaryota > Viridiplantae > Streptophyta > Magnoliopsida > Fagales > Fagaceae > Castanopsis > Castanopsis chinensis. The sequence goes on from JAVQMG010000106.1 coordinate 7,756,103, forward strand.
TATTATTTTAACAAGAGCATCAACAATGTTCAGATATTTCATACTATGAAGAATCCTGCAACATGCTGTAGGGTTATACAAAAATCTAGTGAGTTTTTCAAGGGAAGCCAAAAAATACTAGTAAGTCAAATTTAGTGAGCTTTAAGCTCCGGTGCCAATTAATAGAAATTGAACCATGTAATTGAGTGTTAATTTATGTCAAATCATTTTGCTTTATGTTAGATTTTTTACTAGCTTTATAAAATATATAGCTAATGGAGCTAACTTTTTGAGTTCTGTTTGTCACTTCAGTAATAATTTAGTTCCCTTGTCAATTTATATCAATTTTTTTATTAGGTGGGCTCTACAATATATCATCCTTAACAAGCCCCTTTAGGTGTCCGTTAACATTTCCCTTAATTATTTTAGCATTAACTTAATTTTATGTATAGTTTTTAAAACTTCAATTTTTTTTTTCATTTTTCTCACTTTTTTCAAAATACAAGTATATTTAAGTAAATTTTCAGCAAAAAACTTTTAGCAAAAAGTTAGATAAGCTATTTTTAAATTGACAAATAAGAAAACATGTTGAGAAAGAAAGAGTCAATGGAAAGAATCAACTAGGAATAGTTACATGAGAAAGAAAGAAGCAACTAAAAAGTCTAAAATGCAAAGAAAAATATATATGGAAACATATGAAGACAGGAGGCATTACGCAGGTAATTTCCTACCAAAACCAAAAATTTTCTAAGGCATTTTGAAACATTCATTAGTCTATATTCTCTTCTGTACCATCATCATGCAACCATATATATGAAAATAATTCCAGGGAAGTTTCTTCAAGGCATAAGGCCACTTTAGGAATCACTTACGTCTAATAGAAATGTGAGCTATTTTTTTTTCCTAGGAAAGTTTCTCCAAAGCTATTTTTCACAAATGAGGGACTATAAATATATAGTCACTGAATAGGCATACTATTTTAGGAATAATTGTTGTATACACACTTACTGACTTAAATGATAAAAAGAAAAGGCACAACTATTCAGTATTTTTAAATATAAATGTGGAATTAATTTGTGTAGCCACGTGATGTACTAAAGAGTGGTCAACAAAAAATCAAATGCTTCGACTTTTAGTTATTAATATATATATATATATATATATATATATATATATATGATTATCAAATTAATGGGAGTTCACCTTATTATAATATATATACCAAAATAGTTCTATCAAAAATATATACCAAAAGAGTGGACAAGTCAAAAATTAAGGAAAAACGTAAAGGAATTACTCAAAAGTACGTCATATATCGAAAATAGATACATGTTTCAATGTAAAAACCAAGTATAACATTAACATCTAAGTATAAGGGAAAATCAAAATAAACTCCAAAATAAAAATAAAAATGTGGTGCGTTACAAACTTACAATATCTCCATACAATTAAAGGTTCACTTTGTAATAAAAAAAAAAAATCAAAGGTTCACTTTCTTCTTTTAAAAACAAAAATATAAACGTAAATATAAAAAAGTAGAAGTAAAGGTTCATTTTATTTATTTATTAATAAGTAAAAGTTCACTTGATTCTCCGATGGAAAAAAAAAAGAAGAAAAAAAAAATTAAAGTTCACTCAAATTTGATCCTATTAATTATTATTTGGGTAAATTATGTATTTGGTGTTTAACTTTTACACCATATTTTAATTTAGTCCATAACTTTTAATTGTGTTAATTTGGTCCCTACATTTTCAGTACCATATCAATTTAGTCTATGTTATTATTTTCTGAATGAAAATTGTTAACGTGACTAATATCCAAAATAAAAAATTAGTTTCTGTTGATGTAACAATAAACTAATTTTTTATTTTGGCAGTTTGTAATATCATTAATTTTCATCTAAAAGATAATAGCAGATACTAAATTGACATGACACTAAAAGAGTAGAGACCAAATTGATACAATTGAAAGGTTGATAATCAAATTGAAATATGGTGTGACAATAAACTAATTTTTGATTTTGGCCATTTGTAATATCGACAATTTCCATTTAAAAGATAATAGCAGAGACTAAATTGATATGACATTGAAAGGTTAGAGACTAAATTGATACAATTGAAATGTTGATAATCAAATTGAAAGATGGTGTAAATGATAGAGACTAAATACGTAGTTTACCCTTATTATTTTCTTATAAAATTTAAAAGTATTCAAGAATCAACATTCTTAAATATTAAATATTTTGAGGTGAGCCTTTCTTATCTCCCTTTTTCTTTTTCTCCTCCAATTCCTCGTTAATTGAGTAATGCACAAAATAAGTAGTAGATGTAGAACCATTAAAATAAATAAATAAATAAAAGGTGAAAATATTGAATAATGAGTAATACTATCATTACAAATTATTCCAATTTTTAAGGAAATTGTCTCTAAGAAAAGAGAGTAACATAGGTCTGTTACATGTATAAAAAAGAAGCTCACATCCCGTTCCCACTATCTACCGATTTCAACAAGAAGCTGCAGAGAAATTTCTTGTCTCAATAACAAGTACTATATAAGTACATATATATATATATATACACACACACACACACACACACACAAATGAAATTGTTACGAGTATTGCTTGCTATACTCTCCATTTTCTCTTATCATTACTCTGCCTCTCTTTTCAACAACCCTAAACTCTGTGTTTTCACAAAAAAAAAAAAAACAAATAAGCAAATTCTCTTTGTGCTTTTTTTAGTCTTCGTGTTCACAGACACTCTCTTATCTCTCTACTAGGCTCCATTGCCATGTCTACGTTGAGGTTTCGAAAGCCTAGAAAGATATATGTGATGAAACACAAGAAGTCAGGTGGTCAGTCTCCAAGAGCCACAAACGAAGATGGAGGATGGCTTTCACAGCCATATCTTTCATCAGGCTCCTTTTCACTTTGTCAAAGAAAGTCCTCGACAAGGATGGCTCCCTCTTGTGCACCCTTTCCTTCGTTGCCATTGACGTGTAGCTTATCAACGAGGACTACCCACTTGACAACAATGCCGTTACATTGCTTACTGTTGATCCAACAAAGCTTCGTGACATGGTAAGGGATAAAAACTTTGAATCTTTGAGTGAGTTTGGAGGGTTTCAAGAACTTGATTTAATTCTTGAAACCGATGTCAAAAATGGTATCAATGGTTGTGAGGCTGATCTTATTCACAGACAGCATGTTTTTGGTGCAAACAAATACTTACAAAAAACCACCACCAAAAATATTTTTAAGATTTCTGTTTGATGAATTAATTAAAAGATACAACTGTTTTAATATTATTGGCTGTGCTGTACTCTCTCTTGGCTTTGGTATCAAGCACCATGGCTGGAAAGATGGGTGGTATGACGGTGGGAGTATCATTGCCTTTGTCTTCTTGGTCGTTTTTGTGTCAGAAGTGATCGACTTTAAGCTATCAAGGCAATTTCAGAAGCCCTCAACAAAGAGTAGTGATATAAGAGTGGAAGTTTTGAGAGATGGGAGGCGCCAACCTATATCAATATTTAATGTTGTTGTGGGTGATATAGTGTTCTTGAAGTTTGGTGATCAGATTCCTCAGATGGGTTTTTCTTGGAAGGACATTCTTTGAAGGAGGATGAGTCTAGCATGATTGGTGAAAGTGACCACATTGCGATCAATGAAGGGAATCCCTTTATGTTATCAGGCACAAGGGTCACAGATAGCTTAGGTTTTATGCTTGTCAATTCTGTAGGCATGAACACTGGATGGGGCGAGATGATGAGTTCAATAAACCGTGACTTGAATGAGGAGACGCCATTGCAAGCACAAGTCAACAAGCTAACTTCTTATATTGGCATGGTTGGCATGGTGGTGATTATGCTTGTTAATGTTGTTATGTTGATTCGGTACTTCACAGGGAACACGAAAGATGACAAGGGAAACAAGGGGTTCAAAGGTAGTAACACAAAGTTTGATTACGTGATGAATTTAGTATTGAACATCGTTTCTGCTGCTGCCATTATTCAAGAAAGCTTGCCTTTAACTGTCACTCTCAACTCTGGTTTATTCAATGAAAAGCATGATACGGCTGACCATGCTATGGTTAGAAAACTATCTTCTTGCGAGACAATGTGCTCCGTTACAGAGTTTTGGCTTGGAAAGGAAGCAGTGAAAGATGACACTTTACGGGTTTTGCAGGTAATATTCTCAAACTACTACAAGAAGTAGTTAGCTTAAACACAACTGGTACAGTTTACAAACCACTTCCTACATCAGTTCTAGAGATTTCTGGTATAGCCCAACTGAGAAAGCAATTCTTTCTTGGGCAGTATTAAATTTGGATACGAGTATTAATATTGATAAAGTAAAGCAGAATTATTACACAATCCACGTAGAGACCTTCAATTCAAAAAAAAAAAAAAAAAAAAAAAAAGAGAAGTGGGGTTTTGGTGAAGAGGAACAATGAGAATACCATCCATACTCATTGGAAGGGAGCTACTGAAATGATACCGGCCATGTGTTCAGCTTATTATGATAGAGAAGTGGTGCTGAAAGTAATGGATGAGGAAGGTTGCAGCTGGAGACTATTATTAAAAATATTAATCACTAACCCATGCGATACAGGAGAAATGTATTGAGTAAACTATATAATTTAATCTTGGTTTATTTTACTACAACACCAAAATTGAATTTGTAAAATAAAATCATATAGCTAAAACATTTGTTAACAGCTATACGTTCAGACATATATTATTATTATTATTATTAGTATTATTATATCAACTTAATAGTATTTAAATATATGATATCTACATGCTTCAAGAAAATGTCCAACACTGAAAACAACTTCGAAAACAAACTCAACTAAACAGTTTGATGAATAAATATATTACAATCTATAATATAAGCCAAGAAATAAACTTTGAAACCAATATGAACAAAATCTACGTCAAGGAAAACCATTTTGATCATTTAAGAATACTACTCACTAAAGTCATGAAAAACACGCTTCATTATAAAAAAGAAGCATCTTTAGTTTTTATAGATTTTGCGTAAGTACCAAAACACGATGACACATACTCACACACAAACCATTAAGAAAGAATCAAAGAACATACACAACATGTACATACGCTATGAAAGAAAAAATAAGAAAAACAAAATATACATAAACACAGACAAGAAAAAAAATATTAAAAAAAAAAGCTAGGAATAGAAATATAACATAAAGATGGGTTACCCTCAAAAAGAATAATCCATGGATATTCATTGAAATCTTCTAGACAATTTCAGATAATGGAAAAAATAAACCCAAAAGTTAAGATGTTAAAACTTTCAAAATGCCAAAATTTTTTTAAAAAAATCAGAAGATTCAAAGCTTCAAAAGTATTGAAAAAGAATAATCCATGGATATTCATTGAAATCTTCTAGACAATTTCAGATAATGGAAAAAATAAACCCAAAAGTTAAGATGTTAAAACTTTCAAAATGCCAAATTTTTTTTAAAAAAAATCAGAAGATTCAAAGCTTCAAAAGTATTGAAATGAAACAATATATATATATATATATATATATATATAATTATGCAATAGAAAAATACAATAGAAAGAAGGGTTACTTTTAAAAGAATAATCCATGATTATAGCTTTTCTATTATTGAAATTGGCCAGACAATTAAATGTAATGCAAAATGAACTGAAAAATTTATATGTAAATCAAACAATTAGAAGATTTTGAGCCTAAAATTTATTGAAACAAAACAAAAATTATGTGACTACACAATGGAAAAATATAATAAAATTATGAGTTAGCCTTTTAAAAAAAATCTATCTATAGTTGTTGAATTTTGAAATCTACTAGACAGTTTTAGATATTGCAAAAATTGAACAAAAAACGTTAAATTTTGAAAGGCAAAATGAAAAAAAAAAATGAAGAATCAACAAAACAAAATATGTCTACACAACATAGATATATTAGAGGAATATGAGTTATCTTTCAAATGTTAAAATTCAAAACATTAAAACTTTTAAAAGGTAAAAAAAAAAAAAATTGAATATTTAATTAAAAGATTCAGGCCTAGCAATTAAATAAACAAAACAAACAATTGACAAACTTACAAGAAAAAGCAACAAAACTATAATTTTTATTGAACAAATCAAAAACCCTAACCTTGATGCATTGACCGAAGAAGGAGAGGAGGAGTCCAATACATAAGTGGAATATGTGAATTGTGAAGCATGAGCCACCGTCAAAAAAAATCTCGAAGAAAAAGAAGTTTTAAGGAGAAAATTTTGTTGCGGCAAAGGAAGATTATAGTAGATCTGATCATTGAGCACTTTATGCACACAAGCATGTGAGATTTAACAAAGTGAGACTTTGTGTTAAGAAAAAAAAATTAAATTAAAAGCTTAAATTCATAGAAAAGATAAAGAGAAAAAGAAGCATTATTATAAGTTTGGCAGTCTCATTGGACCAAAGCAATTGGATTCTCTGGATCTTCATTGGAGATAGAGATTGGAGTGAGAAAGAAGGAAGGAGGCAATTGACGCTTAATTCACCATATGTTTCTTTGGGTTTTTTTAGAAACTTGGAGTCAGGTCTTAAAACTAAATAATAAGGAGAGAGAGAGAGAGAGAGAGAGAGAGAGAGAGAGAGAGAGAGAGAGAGAGAGGTGTTTGTTTGTTAATTGGTAAATACCACCCAACCCAAGAGACAAAATATTGTGAAAATATCACTAAAACGTTTCTTTTATTCCACCAAATGAAAAGACACAATGTTTTGGTGTTGAATACACAAATAGGTGCTTATTGACAAAAAAAGTGCATATTGGCCGAAAATGTGTCTATTAAATGAAAATGTGCCTATTGATTGAAAAACTACCTATTGAATGAAAATGTGTCTATTGACCAAAAATGTGCCTACTGAAAAATGAAAAGTCACAACTATTCAATGTTTTTAAACGTATACGAGGTATTAATTTATGTAGCCACGTGGTGCAATAAGACGCGGTCAACAAAAAGTCAAACGTTTCAATTTATGTAGCCAAGTGGCACAATGAGGCGTGGTCAACACAAATTCAAATGTTTCGGCTATTAGTTATTACTAGTCACTAACCCGTGCGATGCACAGGTTTATCTCTTTGAGTTGCTCTTGATATGAAACATGTAAGTTCAAGTAGAACATGTTCTTAGCAACAATAAATGCTACCATAAAAAATTTCATTCCCAAAGCATTTGTACGTATAATGTGGTTTTAGTTGATATAAAGTGTTTTTTATTTACTTTATTTTTGAAACCATTAAAAAGTTGGCTGATAACAATTGTGCCAAATTTTTATAGATTGAAAGTATGAAATGTCTATAGATTAAAAGACAAAAGTTTTTTTTTTTTTTTGAGGAAGATTAAAAGACAAAAGTTGATAGTACATTTCACCTTGTGTAGTAACTCATAAAACAAATAATTAAAAGCATAAAATCAAATTTCCAAAGTGAATCACACCTTTTGCTAAGGAGACAAATTGAAGCATTCTAACATCTTAATTCACGTGTAGTAATATGTTGAGATATTTTTCTTGATGGATTCTCCTCAGATATTTTGGTACGTCCATTTGGAACATTCACATTCCACTTCAATTGCTCATCATCTTAATCAAAAACTTCAATTGATACTCTACCCAAGATGAAAATTCCTAAACTTTTTGTTTTCTCAAGCACTGAGATTCATACACATACGTGATGAAAAAATACATGTTTGTATCGCATACAAAACATACGCAGCGAAAAATTAACGGATCTACTTCATTCGCAATTGTTAACATGTACTATGTAAATTTCAGAATATAAGAATAAGAGACTGTACCTTGATATGATGAATTTTAAAACAAAGATTAGAAGTACTCAAGAACACCTTTAATCTTCACTCCAATTTCATTTTACACTCAAAAAGTGTGATCTCTCTATCAGTTTGTAAGGAAGAATAATGGAGTGTCTCATACTCACATACACACCATTTCATGTTGCTCCAAAAATTCTGTATGTTTCTCTCCTTTTAACTGATTATCTAATTAGACTATCCTTTTGGGCCTTTCTAATTGGGTTTTAGTGTGTGGCTTGGAGTGGGACCAAAAGGGACCAATAAGATACTAGCTCCAATGGGTCTTGAGCTTTTCTGTCAACTCTTGACAAGTCCAAAGTTACCATTATCTATAGTTAATACCACTATATAAATATAGTTACACTCTAGGTCTTATTTATAAATTATATCTCAAGACTTTATTATACATGCAACCCTTTTATAAAATATTCGTAGTAATACAAAGTCATAAATATAGACTGCCACTTTGTAAATTACTACATTTTAGTCCTTGAGTACCCGGTTTAATCCTTTAAAGTTATTCATCATATATTTATGAAATTCAATTTCATAAATATACTTTAGTAACTCCTTACTAAAGTGGTTAGGCCTAACACTCTGAATAGCCAAACCTATTAAACTTATCTTAAGAGAATATTTTGTATATCCGTTAAGAGACTATGAATTCCATCTTAAGAATGGGAGAATATATGTTCCCCATCACAATATTAAATGTGGGCATGTGTCCAGTACGCACATACGGGAGTACCTAATGATTTTTTAAGAATATACCATCAATACTAAAACTCTGAAGTTTTGACTCATTACTATATCTCACTCCAACTTACAAGTAACTTACACTTCATGATCAGGCTCATTATCCTCTTAGAATTAAGAGTTCATGTAAATAGAAATCGTAAAATTTATTATTCATTTGACAGTTGTTAGGAGAATAATAAATCTCACAGTAGTCCAGTTCAATATTTCTTAACTCTTAAAATATATCAACATATCAACTAGAAGTCTCTACTTCCATAATCAAGATAAATCATCTTAGTTGATAGGTTATAGTCTTCACAGATAAAATGCCCAATTTCATTACTGACTACGAACTTTAATTTTGAGTTTACAAAGAACTTGTGATTTATATCTTCTATGACTTTTCACATAAATCACATATTATGCATCTCATGGACTGTATGATAATGTCCCAATATTCTTGTTATCTTTATTTTTAGATAATAATAAAATAATTTTATTAATTACAATATTAAGTCATACATAATATCATACATAGTATTATATAATAGGATTTAAGGGCACTAATCCTAACAATACGTACATAAACACACACACACACACACACACACACACTAAATAATAGATTAACCACAAAAATATTTAAGCTCATTTGCTTTCTTTCTTTCTTCTTCTTCTTCTTCTTCTTCTTCTTCTTTCTTTCTTTTTTTTTTTTTATTTATTTATTTTTTTTTTTTTTTTTTGAGGTTGGTAGATAATGAGGGAGGGAAGTGTGGAGTTTAATCTAATATAAGGTACCACAAAAATGCTATTATCACTTGAATGCCTGAAATTTTTTATTTTGGTTTTAAAAATTAATTAAACTTTATTTTAGTAAAGAATCAGATTTCTTTTCTGAACTTCCAAGAACATTATCAATCTTAACTTACTGTTAGCCTTGCAAAAATGATAATTCCCAACCTACTTAAATGGGTTTTCACATATTAAGTAAACAACTTCTTCATATGGTTTGAGTTCTAAAAGAATGCTAGGCCTAGGAGTTGCACAATGCACCAAACAGTCTTTTTTTTTTTCTTTTTTTCTTTTCCAGATAATACAGTAGCCAGGTATTCATACTGATATTTTCAATAGTTAGTTCTTGACTCTCTTTTTTTTTTTTTTTTTTGAAAAAGTTTTGTTAGTATCATTAGGTATATGTTGTGTAATGAAATTTATTCATCTAACAAAGAAAAATAAAATAGATAAGAATGATTTTAGAAACAGTCAAGAGGCAATATCTTAGTTAATATGAAAGGAAAAAAGTCAATTTTTTTTTTTTAAGGGAAAAAATTGAACTTAGTGCTGTTTATTAGGTTTTTTAAGTATTTGTTCTGTGATGAAATCTATTCATCTAACAGAGAGAGAGAGAGAGAGAGACTCATTAAGCTTGAAGTTCACAATATGTCTCCATAAAACATGTGTAAGATGCTTAAGAGAAGAGATATAGAATTGCCACTGTCAATCAATAAGGACTATCATGGTTTGTGAGGGCTAGCCAATTATGGTTAAAATATCAAATGTGCATGAATTTTGTATTAGGATTTGAGCACGAGATGGTAATTTAGTAGAACCATCATTTACATATTTATAGTATCTAAACAGTGCCAACCTAAACCAAGTATCATACACAATAGAAATGAGTTTTGCTAGGGACTGAGACTGACCCGTGTTTTACAACATGCTCCTGCCACACACAGGTGCTCATGCATGCAGACACACATATGCATCTGACTATACTCTCATGGCAAGAGGGGTGATGCTCACCATAGAGACTCAATTCTCTGACAACCACACTAGTAGTTCAATTCTATTCAATCCAGTATATCACATAGCATTCCTAAGTTGCAGCCAATGCAGCACTGTTCTAATGATTGGTTCTCTACATTTTGAACTCCCTCTAAACAACAGTTTTCCATTTGGAGAACTTTGGGACTAAACAGATTAAGGTATAAAAAGGACAACAAATCACCCATTCACTCTTGCTTAGTTGGTAAATTGAATGATATCATTAGAAAGTCAGAATTGGTAGAGATTTATTGGAAATTTAGAATTTAATTTAGAAAAATCACCTGAGAAGGAACCTGAAAATAAAAATTCAAAAATTCAGAAAATACAAAACATCATATGGAAGTAAACATTGATAATTCAACTTTAAAATTTTCAAACTAAATCCATGCAAATTTGTACCAGCCAAAATTTGATTAACAACTTCAATAGGGTAATCAAAACTCTATGATGGAGTGAAGCAGAAGAATCAAATTCGATGAAAAACTTCAATTGTTAAGTCAAAATTCTAAGGAGAGTGAAGCAGAAAATCTCAACTGCAAATGAAAAGAAAAACAGCCTTAACTTAAAAAATAAAATTCCTATATCAAAACCAATAAATACACAATCAAATTCCAATTTCAGATTCTTTATGGAAACATATTAACAATAAATATGCAAGAAACCGTATAAAATAAAGGAGAAGACGGGAAAATACCTAGCTATTCTAGTCTTGTAGTTTCTGAATTATTCTAGTAGTAGGATTTGTATAACCTATTAAGAGTTTTACATAGATACAGAGAAACCACAGTTCCAATTAACCCAGATGATAAAATGCCAAATCCCTATAAGCAAAACAATAAGAGTTCAATTTTCAACCCACATTCAGGAAACATTAATAGAAAAGAACAGATTGAATAAACCTCAATGTAACTGCAACTGGAAAAGAACTACACGTGCAGTCATAAACTTCTTTCTGAAGAACAAAAATGCAAGCCTTATAGGAGTATTAAAATATTTTTGAAACCCCATCAAACAAAACATTACAATTATCCTTTCAAAACTAACAAATCCCAGTAAAAAATATAAAAAAAAAAAAAAAACCAACAAAAACACAAAAGCTTAAAAGAAAAAAAATGACCTCTTTACATAGACGTGGAGAGTGCCACCTAATTGAAAAATAAAAAAGGAACAAAACCCAAAAACTAAAAATTTCTAAATCCTAATAACAATTCAGGTAGAACTTGATCTTCTAGGTGTATACTTCTTTGACCCACATGAACCGCACTTGCACATAACTCTAAGATGGGTGAAAAATAAAATAATAAATAAGCATCTTAATGAATCCTTCAACAAAACAAACATAAAGTTGTTGTAAGGAGTGCATAAGAAGAAAATGAATGAGGTGGTGAAAAAGGAGTGCATAAAGGTCCTACAAGTATATTAAAGAAAAATATGTCAACATGCATGTAATATTTGGAAATGAGTTCAAGGCTTACATATGAAGGTTTGGAATATATGTTCCTTCCATGCCATTGCACACCACAGCTACCTTCTCAAGTAGAACATTTTGTCCACTGTTTTCTAAAGACCTGCTTCAAAAGTTGTCACAAAATTAGGCCTAAAACCTGATGATAAACTCCTCAGTCTATCAAGTCAAATATAAAATTGCCCCAAAAATCAACTGGAGGGAATAGAATTTTTAAGAAGGAAAAAGAATAGGAAAAATTATAAACCTAATTTAGATTTGCAAGTAATCTCACCCAATTATCGAAAAAGAATGGTCTAATATTGAGGCCGGGAAGGAGAATCTGAAAATTAGAAGAAGAGAGACAGAGATTGAAATTCCAGTGTGTTCCAGAAATTTTATGCTAAAAAATTTCAGACATTTTCAATCAATGCAAGCAAATAAAGAGAGGAATAAAAATTCTCACTTTGGTTAACAGTAATATCATTCTATAGCTTCATGGAGCACAGGAACAAACTACAAATAGTTTGGTACCAATTAGTTGCTCTAATGGCTTGAAGTATACAATTTTTTTACTAAAATATTAAAACGTTGAGCCTTTCGATACTATTAAACATGTACACAAAAAAAAAAATCAAATCTTGATGAACAAAACAAAATCACTTACTATCTTGCAAAAGATATATTATATTATGATACATATTTAAATAATACACAATTACAATAATCTTATTCTCATGTTCAAACCCATGCAATAATAAAAACACTAAATTAAAAATTTTGTATTAAAAAAAATGACAAAAATGACAAAACTGAAAATACAAACCCACTTTTGAGAAAGCCGAGAACTGTTTGATGAACTAGAACAATTAGGACATATGAAGAAACTTTCACTTCTCAAACTATTGAATTCATTAAGTAGAAACATAAAAGCAAAGAAGCTAACACTATCATATTGTTATGAGATGGTAAATTTAGTATTTGTGCACATGAACAAAAACGCCATGGCTTTCAATAAATTAAGATGCAATCTTTTTAACATTAAATGTGGAAAGGGTCTTCACTGCCTAATCTAGAATATAGATCTAATTATCTCATGTCATGAAATTAATTGAAAACTCAAAAACCTTTGTATGCAGTAAACATACCTTGTGAGCCTTATATCAAAACTAAAACCTATACATGAAATCTACCTTAATTTTGGACCCCTAAAGTCAACAATAAATACATAAGAAAAAAATGTTATGCAAGAACGAATGAAAATGATATAAGAATTTAAATCATTTAGCATATTTTTAGTATACTTCCAAATACATGTAATGAAATCTAATTCACCTTATTCACCCCAATGGAAATAAAATTTGAGAAGTTTTGCAATTTCTTTTTTGTTGAATGTAAGTTCCAATTTTTTCTAATTTAGAAAGGTATATGTTTTTAACAATTGTCTAGAATTCATGGTAAATGACCTACTATTAAAAACGACATCTTCCTCTTTGCCTTAATCTATTCAAAATTGAAATTTTAATTTGAAACCAAAGCTTGTCAATAAAAGAACTACAACTACAAAGAATTAATGTTTTCAAGCAAATCCGTCAAACATACTTTATATGTTCTACCTTTTAAATATTTTTCCCTTCTAATAATACCATTACCAACTGTCATATGTTATAGAAAGCTAATAAGTTAATTGTTAACATGTACCAACTATTAGTGTAACGCTTAGTCCAATCATTAGACAACCAAATATCTAAAAATTGTATCAAAAGCTTATCATAAAAATAATTAGAAAGACACATTCATTATCAATTCATCAAGTTCCACGACCATTTTTATATGGTCATGTGATTGATAATAGATCATCAACATGAAGGAAACTGCATTTTAAATTATAATCAGTCATGAATGAGTTAGTACTAGGACAATGTTAAAAATAGATTTTGTTTTTGGCAACTTATAAAGTGTAATTCATGAACTTAAGGTTCTAACCTTTACAATGAGTTAGATCAAGAAAACCTCATGCATTGTCTTCAAGAAATGGACCAACACCTAAAATTGCATTCTGCAGCAAAAATAGTAGGCTAGACATGTAGTTTACATGAATTAAATCAAGAATAAGAATAATCTGTCTCTTCTTTTTAGGGGCTGCTAAAAACTACTGTAACTTGCACATGATTTGTAATCCTATTTTCCAACTTACAAACCCCAAAGGTGTGCCAGTATTCATGGTTTTCATACCAGTGCCACACATTGCCTTGTTTGGTTATGTTGGAATCTAAGAATTTTTCAAAAGCAGAAAAACTACTGCAAACCAACTAAACCAAGAAATCAATTACAACTAAAAACTTACACACAAAAATTAAACACCTATGGTCAATTGATTTTGTGAATCCAACAAAAGGCCAAAATTTATATCAAGATAGGAAAAAGAAAAGATTGAATCAAAGGATTATGTACCACCTGTCTAAGAGAAATTTCCTCAAACACATAACATGCAACATTTTTTAGAGTCCTCCAATCATACCATAGTTTTTCTCATCTGTCTAACTCCCTCAAACCAATTCCAAATTTTAAACCTTAATCAAAATCAAATCTAGGCTAGATGCCTAAATCAAAACTAAGCAGTCCATATCAAATTTTTTGTGCATAAGAAAATACATTTATCGATGTGGTGATGGCAGTATTACGGTGGTGGGATGCCGACTGAAGGTGGGTGTTTGCTTGACAATGTTGGCAGCCCTCAGACTTCTCTCTTCGGCTCACTATTTCTTCTCAAAGTGCCTTATGAATGTTTTGCTTTGAGGCTTTGCTTGCAAATAGGGAAAAATTGTGTTGCTAGAAATAAAGTACATAGTGCGGGAGAGGGGGATAAAAAATACAGAGTTTGGGAGAAGAAAGGAATATGTAGTAATTTGCAAAATTTGTAACTACCTAGTGGACAAAACGTTGTGTCTGTTGTTAGAATAGTCAATTCGCCTTGGGATTGTCAGTGATTTCTTAAAAGACACAGGAGTGTGGTTTGCAAAATGAAATTGTTTGTGAAGGCTTTTCCAGACTGATTAAGGGATGATATTTATCTATACTATTATTTAAGGGTTTCTCATATTTTGACTAGATTTTTTTTTTTCCAAAGGGGTTTTCTCCTATTTGGACTTGATTTTTTTTTTTTCCAAAATATCCCTATTTTTCTAGATTTAAGTAGAGACAAAATTAAAAGACAACAAATTAAAAATACATTTTTAACTTCCACTAAAACATTACCTACAAAATAAGATCACTCTCCTACTAACCCACTTATTCGGAAACAAACTTCGCATTTAAACTTTTCTCTTTATTTTTTTTTAATTGACTAATTTTTTTTTAAACTGACCATAAATTTTTTTTTTTTTTAATTTTAGAAACCCACGTTAAAAAGTTACTATTTTTTTGGGTAAAATTTTAATCATTTGCATCAGTTATAATTTGGGATTACTATATTTTTCAATCACAAAAAAACTTAGGGGTGTGATGAATATTATGCGTTTGTACCAAATATTAAAATTATAATTGATGAAAATTATTAAATTTTACCAAAAAAATAGAAGAACCTCTGAGCATGCGCATGAGCGCGTGCTTAGAGGCTAGTAAGTAGTAAGGGAAAAGCAATGTTATTTACCCAAAAACCAAACGTTGTACATGGTTACTTTAATGGCTTTAGCAAAAAGGCACAATTTTTCTAGTTTTTTTTTTTTTAGTTGTAAATGTGACATAAATTTATATAGTCACGTGGCGCAATGAGGCGTGGTCAACAAAAAGTCAAACGTTTTGACTGTTAGTTATTACTAGCCGATGTTCCCGTGCGATGCACGGGTACGTTATAAATTTATTTTAAAATATTTTATAATAAATTATCTTAATGACCATATGCATAATACTCAATATGTGATTTAATGCTAGAGGAATTAGTTTCAATTATATTACATGTTATTAAAAATAAGAGTAAATACATTTTGTTAAGATTAATATACAAAGGAATATGAACCTAATAATCATATTTTAAATTGTTAAGTTTACTAAAACTAAAATGGCACCTAGGAAGGCAAAATAAAGAAAATGTTGTTCTTTCAAGATAGAAAGATACTTCTATAAAAAAAAAAAAAAAACATAAATATAAATATAAATATAAATATAAATATAAAACGAAAGATACATGGCACAAATTTTAAGTTGCAACATAGGTTCTTGCTTCATTGATTAAGCCTATCAATGCTCTTATGCCTATCAAATATTGATATGCATGTCGAAAAAAATCATAGTTGATAGGACTTCAAAACTTTAAATCCCAGTCATTCTGTTGAGTTTACAAAAACCATAAGTGTCAATGTAACTTTGACAAAACACCAAAAAGAAAGACACAGTAGGTAATTTAAGAATTTACTTTGATCAAAACTCTGTAAAAAAGAACTTATAAATCAGTATCATGTTTTATGAGTACATCAAGGGTGACATCCAAAAACCCCATATTTGCTTATTTTTAATATCCCCTAGGAGAAAAAAAATCTCTGATGTTATAGAAAATCTTGAGAAAATCAGTAATTTTCCAAAATAAATCACTAAATGCAACATGTATTAGAAGTGTAAATGAACCAAAATGTTGACATTAAATTAGTAATCATCCTCCTACCTATTTTCGCAATAAACTTATTTGAATTGCTTAGGGTGCAACATACAGATCGAATATAATGATTGGAAATTAACATCGACATAAAAACTTCTACAAATGTAATAGTGATCATAAGGGTCCAAATTGGAAGTGCATTTGCCCATAGAGGATAAAAGAAAACAAATCAATGAAAAGGTAACAATAATATTATTTAAAAAAAGAAATAGTCAAAAAAAATGAAATACAAAGTGGAAAATATAGAATCATATATCAAAACCACCATGGAGTATATGGAGCAACTGAAACTTTTCTTCTTTGGAAGCATTTTAGAGAGAGATAGTATGTTGGGGTATTGGTATTTTTTCCCCCTTAAACTAATCAAAGATAACTTGCATTAAATACTATTCATAATCATTACATCAATGTTTAGCCAATCAATAAGCAAGTCACACCAATAAATACGCGTGCTGATTCGCCTTTCACCTATAACTGCTTTACCTTCCATGGTTTGAACAGATTCATTCTTAATATTGCTTCCTCCACCATAGCTCCTAGCATGAATTATCTTCTTCCTCATATCACAACTTGTCAAAAAAAACTTGCTAAATCTCCCTTTAAGATGATATCTCTTGCACCTATTCCAATTGCAAAATTAATAGCCTGGCCAACTGCTACTAGTTTTGCCTCCTCCAGATCCATAATTGCTCTCCCTTTGCAACTCAATGCGGCAATGAGCTACCAATTATCATCTCGTATAAAAACTCCTACTCCAAATGTGCTTTGTTCTTTAAACATTGCTCCATCAAAGTTTATCTTGAATGAGATCTCTTGTAGCAAAACATATGGCCTCTTTGGCCATCACACGGGACAATTTGTACTGTTATTTGAAAAGCAATTAATTTCTTTAATTGCACAGCATCCGTGCTATCACAAAAAGTTCCTCCACCACCTCTTCTTCATTCCCTTCTAAAATTTTCCTGCAAGTTTAATGAAAAAAAAGTTTGATGAAGAGAATATATTGATTGGAAAAATATGTAGAGAAAAAAAATATCAAATCAACCAATCCATTGTATTTAACCCTTGCAATTCTACATAAATTTTGCATTGAATCTATTTTATACATGTAAAGTGATAAAGGCATACCAAAGATTTGAGTTGTTTGGCTAATTTAATGTGTAAAAGTTCCTTTCACTAATTAGCCAAATCCCTTTTAACCAATTTGTCAAAAGACTTTAATATAAGTTGAATTGAACCACCATAATCTTTGTTCCAACCAAAAAATAATTTTCAAGGAAATCAACCTTAAACAGTGTCACAAAATGGGAAGAACATGGCTCATATAAAATATGAAATTTCACATATCACGTCAAAAAGAAAATTTCAATTAACTTATGGCATGCAACAATAAGTCAATAACATATAATCAAAATACCAAAAGAATGTATATAGAACACTGCAGATATTCCACTTATTTTGAATTAGAAGATAAAATCAAAGCCACCAACTGTGCTCTACCACAATAACCATTATCAAGTAATATGTGTTACTATTTTGTTGAGCTTAGGTACATGGGCTAGAGACCCAAGTGGAGGCTTAAATCAATGGACTTGGTGAAGGTTTAGGGTTTTCATTAATCTAAAAAAATGAGAGAGAGAGAGAGAGAGAGAGAGAGAGAGAGAGAGAGAGAAGGGAATAAATAAAAATTAGATCTGGGAAGGAGAGAGATAGTAAGAGACAGAGTGGGAATGAATTTGAGATGAGAAAAAAAATGAGTCAAAAGATTACAAATCACGTCTAAGAGAATTTCATTAAACATGTGACTTGCAACCATTTTTTCTTTTTATAAAGCTAATCTTCCAAATGAAATATGCAAATGAAGGGATAAAACAATTGCATAAATATAGTGACACATTCTTGTTTTTTTTCTTCTTGAGTAGTGATTATTTGCCCTTTTTTTTTTGGTAGTCTCATTTGAGGGGGTTTAACTTTGATGAAGAGAGAGAGAGAGAGAGAGAGAGAGAGGGAGAGAGAGAGAGGGAGAGATTTAATGGCAAAGAAAATTGGAACGTAAGAAGCAAGAACAACCATTTTATGAAGAATACCAAGAAGTAGAAATGACAACTAAGTTGCACACATGGCAAGACCTCATGCTCTTGAACTTCAAGATATGCAACATTGCAACCTCAACAATAATAACTGCCAATGTGTTTAAATGAAATGTTTCAACCTCTTGTGGCTAAGTGACCAAAGTCAAAGCCAAAACTATGGTTTGATACCATCAAATTTATACTAAAGTAGTCCAACCAAAGCAACAGTCATGTAACAATTTTGCAAGTGTCAAGTTTTATATTAAGAAAAATATATGAATAACAATTGTAAATTAGAAAGGGATAACCACTTTGACTGATTACCTTAACAGAAATGATAGCATGACAAAAAAGTGGAAGCAGATTGGCATGACTGAACAGTGAGGAAACAGGAATCTCCTCCCTCACCAATTTCAACTGTTCAGTATTCTGAATCAGAACTTTTTTCATAGTGTAAGTGCCATCATCTGACCAATAAACCAAATTCATATCAAAATCAAGATTTCACCCCCTTCCTCCTCTACCAACTGGTAAAAAAAATTAAAAAAATAAAAAAGAAACAAAAACAGAAGTGTAGACACTTGATTTTGCACCCATGATTTAATCAAGGAAGATGATTGGAATGACCATCTATGTACCCCAAAACTAATGATTGCATTACATGCATCAATTTGTTCTTACATTAGATGCATTAATTTATTCATTGTATATCATAAAAATGAACTTGAGATTCTAACGATCGCAACGGTGTGTCCGGTTTCCAAATCGAACTATCAGATCAAAAGATATCGCATAATCAAGTTTGCACGGTTTGCATGCATTGTATGGAGTGAAGCCTATCACGTGTGATTAATTGAAATTAATTTTAATTGATTAATAATTAAAATTAATTAAATGAATTTATGTGAATGGTGGAATATTTTTCTTAAAGTGAGATTTGTTGCATGAGATTAAAACAAATAACCTGATAATATCTAAAGACTGTGGATAATTAGGCTTTTGGGAGAATTATATTAAAATGATTATCTTAAAAGTCATAATTATCACTTTGGAATGAAGTTTATCATGAAAATAACTCTGAAATTCGTCCAAATACAGTCTTAGAGTTGGAAAACACTTCAAAAACGTGCTAATCAAGTAACAGATTTCAGATTCACATTCGGAGACACTTTTGGCATAGTAGAACTCAAAATTAGTACTAGGCTATTTCTGAAAAAGTTGTAGAGAATCCAATTTCACTTCATATGTCAAAATATCAGCTTAAAAATAATTTTGAGTAAAGAAATATGATCAAAATACGAAACTGGTTTTGATTTGGAAAAATCAGCTTACTCTTATCCAAATCTCTTTTTTTTTTTTAGGATTTTCGCCATATGTTTTTTGCTGATTTTTTTCAGCATTGCAACCTCTACAAATAGGGAATGCCTCTCAAAATTTAGGGGGTTCTTTTTACACTCAAGGATGGACCCCTCTTGACACTTTTCACCCCCTAAGGAGAAACCTTTTTTTTACGCTCTGAGAGACATAGGTTTGGAGACTTACAAATTGCTGATATTCTTTGATCCACTCTGAGATTTGCTACAATAATTAGGGTTTTTAGGTTTCTAGGTTTCAAAGAGAACTGAATAAGTTTCTTTGAACCCTAAAACATCCTCTCAAGTAAAAGAGTGCTCATGCGAGAGATTGTTTTCTAACCATTTTGTTTTTATGTTTCTCTAATCATGATGATGCATGCTTTCTTGTTTTTAAATATTCATATGCTTTTGATTTTTTATTGTTACAATAATCTGTTTCTTAGTTTTAGAGATCTGCATGTACTAAACTAATTTTTCTTTAAAATGAAACAGATCTACATCCCCTTAGATGTAAACCTGAATGTAGATCTGAATTTTTATTAAAATAAAGATGGATTTTGTATCTTTTTTAGATACAGATTTAATTTTTTATGCATGTAGATTTTTGAAATAAAGAAAGAGATCATGAATTGTTGTTTTATTGTTTGTCTTGCTTGAGTGAGATCCTCTACAAAAAAAAAACATATATTTTTCAAATATAAAAAGCAGATCTGATCTTTTACAAAACTTAAAACCATTTTTTTTATCTCTTAAAAAACAGATCTGAATTTTTTTCTTTAAAACCCTTCTTTTTACACATACAAAAACAGATCTAATTTTTCAAAATCAATTTTTTCTAATCATTAAAATAGATTTGAATTTTTTTAAACAAAAAGAGGACACATTCATAAATGGTTTTGTGTTGTTTAGTTTATTTCACGTGTTCAACATATCATTCATGACATGTATAAAATGGTACATTGGTCACAAGAGTCTAGAAAACCAGACTCTATCTAAGTAGAATGGTTACCTAACACCTTCCCATTCCGTAACCTAGCCTCCAGATTTAGATTTTTGATTAAGTAGATTTAGCTTTATCTTTGTTTTTATTTTAGGTAGATCGTAACTAGGACAAAAAGCTATGTATATTTGGTAGTTTGTAACTAGGAACCAAAGCCATGTAAAGTTCAAGCTTTCAAATTTGTATTTTTTGTTATTCAATCAATGAAACAAAGCAATTCAGTCATGTATTTGTATTGTATTTTTTTCTTATTTTTTTTGTATAAAAAATAAGTGGCGACTCCACACCACTTACCCAAAAGAGAGGTGCCTTAAAAGGCCTACTACAAAAATCTCTTTTTTTTTAGGGGCACTCTCAGGCAAGGTCTCTCACAAGAAGAACTTATGTATATATAGTACAAGAATGGTGAGAGCCAACTAAGATTATT
Organism: Castanopsis chinensis; assembly: GCA_032878915.1. Classification (NCBI taxonomy): domain Eukaryota; kingdom Viridiplantae; phylum Streptophyta; class Magnoliopsida; order Fagales; family Fagaceae; genus Castanopsis; species Castanopsis chinensis. Next base: position 7,777,459 of record JAVQMG010000106.1, read on the forward strand.
ATTTATTAGTGCAACACCTTCTTATAGTTCTTCATATATATAGGGCAAAACAATGATGCAGCGGTGCCTTATAAAATTCCCTTTTTATGTATAATAATCATATTCTTTATAAATCTAAATTGTTCAAAAAAATTTATAAACATAAGAATGATCAATTTTTAAATTTTTCTTGAATCAACCAAGTTAAATTAAAGTAATCCATTTCTTTATTTAGAATGAATGGTATTGCATATATGAGCCAAACAATAACTTTTAATTTCAAGTAAACATAGGGATTCAATGTGTGTGTGATAGATATAGATACATACACACATACACACCCTAAGAGCATTCACATCAATTGGTTGGATAATATCAAGTTATCATCAAAGAATAGTTGTCTACTCAGCATATAAAATAAAATAAAAAATTATATAATGAATTCAATAAGAGATTATTAAGCTTATTTTCATTCAAACATCAAGGCCTATAAAATTCAAAAAATGTAATTACATACACAGATCATCAAATCCCATATGTAGATATAAGAAGAAAAAAAAGAAAGAAAGGAGAAGATAAAAGAATAACAACACCCCAGAAAATTAGAAAAAAAAAAAAAAATTCAAGGTTGCCATATTGTAAAATCTAACATCATAGAAAGATGCCATAGTTCCAACAGAATTCCCATAGCAAAGTATTAGATCACAATACAGAAATTCCAATAAGGCCATCATTTAAGAATTAAGATTTGCCCAGATTATCAAAGCTCACCATGGAACCATAACAGTACCAACCAAGAAGACCAAAATCCAGAACAAAACTGAATCTAACACAAATACCTAAACCTATACAAATCCATCAAAATGGCCAAAACTAAGTCGTATTTTAACCCAAATCTAAAGAGGGTAAAAAAAAAAAAAAAAAAAAAAACCTTTCCTGGTGGAGGTTTCGATGATCTAATGGTGTGTTTGCCTATGGTTCTGGATGTCTAAGGTTGGCGTTGGTGTGAAAACTAACGGTCAAGGCAGCCTTTTTGCTTTATTTTACATCGGTCTTAACGGTGTATTCCCAAAATTGGTGTAGCCTTTTGCTTTTAAAATGTACTTGCATATAATGAACAAAGCAGAGACATGTGGCAGAGAAAGAAAGCAGTAGGAGAAGAATTTAAGAAACAGGGCTGTTCACCTAATGTCCTAGATAATGTTTTCTAACAATCACCATAAGGAGCTGTTAAATAAAATTGGTGCAATCAATCATAGTAAATATAATTTGTACTAAGTTTCTCTACAATAAGTTAGGAATACAACTATATCTATATAGCAGATACACTTGCCAATGCAACTTGGATAGAGTTAGATCCAGAATTACCACTTCAAATAGTTATCTTCTTCTCTAATTTATTTCTCTCTTTTCAATTTCAATTTCAAATGAAGGAACATTCTTAACAATACTCACAGTGGTTCAAGATTAATTTGCATAGTTCTAATGGCTTTAAAAAAGGGACCGTTCAAAAACTTTAAAATTTAAAATAAAACTTTAGTGTAGCTTTGATTACTCAAAAGGTTTGCGCTTTGAGTAACAAAGCAAATCTTCATTTTATGTGACCTCAAAATCAAAGCAACCCAAATATTCAAAATCGATTCTAAATACCCAAAACATTGAGCCAAGCCAAATACCCTAAAAAAAAAACTTCTTATAACCAAAATCCCTTAAATCAAAACCAAACCTTACCCAAAATACCAATCTAAATCATAATTAGCCCCCAATTGATTCTCCAAATAAAAACCAAAATACCTTAATTTTTTAGTTTAAAACAGAACTTTACCGGTAGTGATTCTGGTAGTTTGATGGTGGGTGGAGGCTTACTGTGATGACAGAACTTGTGGTGGTTCCCCTCTCTCAATCCATGGCACATTAACTTAACAGTCTAATGATTATTCTTCCTCTTCTTCCAAAAAAAAACTCCAATCAATCGATCTCTTTGCACTCTGTGTCTAACTGACGCTCTCTACCATTCTCGGACTTTTGTCCTCTAAACCTTGATTATCCAAAGCCAATTATAAATAACCTAAAACTAAACCAAAATCAAACATAAAATTAATTGAATCCAAATACTCCCAAAAGTTTTTAGTATAATGAGAAACTAAATCGAATCAAAAGAATCAAATCAAAATCTAATGTAACCCAAATACCTAAATACAAATCAATCCAACCAAATTTCTCAAAACTAATTCATATTTCATACCTAGATCTAAGAAAGAATGGAAAAAAAAAAAGGACCTTACCAGTGGTAGTTCTCTCTCTATGTCTGTATCTCAAATCTTGAGGGCAACTTTAGGTTATCGATGCCAGTTCCAGTGGTCTAAGTCTGGCAAGGAACGGACGGTGGTGGAAAAATGATGGTGAGATGGTGATAGCCGACTAGCCGTACAAGCTCTGTCTCCTTCTCATCTCCATATCACAAGCTTTTTTTTCTTCTTTTTTTTCTCCTTCTCTATCTTTATATCGCAAGCCTAATTGTATTTTACCGGTTATTTTTTTGGTTTTATATACTAACAAACTATCAAACGGGGTTAAGATTGTGAAATATTATAACTTATGGCTTGTTAATTGTGAATGTGGTAGATTTTTAGATGGATCTTTTTGCTTACATGGCAATACCTCATTAATTGCAGGAAAAGACTTCTGCTTTTATATATAGTATTAGATTAGATTAGATATGGATAGATGGCACAAAAAAGCTTGAGATGCATGGCATTTTCTTACAAAGAAGTTGAAGAAGAAAGTGGACAAATTCTTGAGAAGCTAGAAGAAAATGGGCTGACATTATTTGGGTTAGTTAGCTTGAAGGATCCATGTTGGCCAAGAGTTAGCATAGTTGTGGAGTATTGTAGATCTACTAGAGTGGATATCAAAATGGTCACTGGTGACAATGTGCAAACAGCAAGGGCTATAGCTCTTGAATGCAAGATTCTCAATCCTGACGAGGATTTTGATAATGAAGCTATAGTTGAAGGGGTACAATTCTAAAACTACTCAACTGAAGAAAGAATGGAAAAGCTTGATAAAATCCTAGCAATGGCCAGGTCATCTCCTTTTGACAAGATTCTTATGGTATAGTGCTTGACACAAAAAGGTCATGTGGCTGTAGTCACAAGTGATGGAACTAATGCTGCACCTGCGTTAAAGGAAGCAAACATTGGGCTTTCCATGAGGATCCAAGGAAGTGAAATGGCAAAAGAGAGCTCAGATATAGTCATCTTGGATGACAATTTTACCTCTGTGGTAACAATATTGAGCTGGGGAAGGTATACACTAACATTCAAAAGTTTCTTCAGTTTCAGCTCACAATGAATGTTTCAACTCTTGTTATCAACTTTGTTGTAGCCGTTTCTTCTGGTAAGATCCCATTGACTGTGGTCCAACTATTATGGGTGAATCTGATAATGGATACATTGGGAGCTCTAGCTTTTGCTACTGAGGAACCCACTAATGATCTATTGATAAAGTGTAAAAACACATGCAATCTCACCAAGAAAGCAACAAACACTTAGAGAAAAAAAATAGAGAGAGCTAGAAAACTCAAATATTATTGACAAAGGAATTCAATACAATAATGAGTCTCTGATACAAAATATATAACTAATAGTAGTGAGAGAAAGAAGAGAGAGGGAGCGCAAGAAATATGGAGTCAGTTACAACTACTACTGTACATGTGCAGTAACTGAAATGTACACGTGAGATAACTCTCACTCAAGACTGAAGATTAATATAATACAAGAACGACACCATTTATATTAGTGAGAAATGATGACATTTGGCTTTAGACGCGTCTTGTATTTATCAATTCTCACTGACAACACCGTTTTGGGAGTGACTGTTGGAATAGAGCTCCCATCTTCTTCATTTGAATTTTCTGAGTTACTTCTACTGCTTTCATTTCCCCTCAAATGAAAAGGGAATTTTCACATGAGTTTGGAAGTAAGTCAATGAAATCTAGGAGAAGGAAGACCCTTGGTAAACAAATCAGCAAGTTGATCATGAGTAGAGATGAATTTAACCAAAAGATCACGCCTGAGCACTTTCTCATGAACAAAATGGTAATCAACTTCAATGTTCTTGGTCCTAGCATGAAACACTAGATTGGAAGCAATTGCTGAGGCATTGACATTATCACACCAAAGGAGTGGAGGTTGAGGAAGAAAAATGCCAAAATCACGAAAGAGCATTATAAGCCAATACAATTCAGCTGTTGTGGAAGCCAAGGCACAATACTCAGCTTCAATGGAGGATCGAGAAACAGTGGCTTGTTTCTTAGCAAACCATGTGATTGGAAAATTCTTAAAGAAAACCACAATACCAGTTATTGATCTCTTGTCTATAGGATCCCTAGCCCAATCTACATAACTATAGGCAAATGAGGAAGTGGGACCTGGAGTAAAAGCAAGCCCAAAATGGAGAGTACCTTGAAAATGTCTAAAAATCCTCTTGGCTGCTTGAAGATGGTTCTGAGTAGGACTACTCATGTATTGACAGGCCTGTTGAACAACGAAGGAGAGATCTGGTCTGGTGAAGGTGAGGTATTACAAGGCACCAACCAAACTTCTATAAGATTTGGGATCAAGCAAAAGAGGGCTTTCATTGGGAAGAAGATGGTGATTAGGAGAACAAGGAGTCTTATTGGGCTTGTAGTCAGTCATAGCAAACCTTTGAAGCAAATTAGAAGCATACTTGGTTTGATGCACAAAGAGACCAGTGGATGTGTAATCAATTTGACAACCAAGAAAATAATGAAGCAGTCCAAGATTCTTAAAATCAAATTCATTGCCCAAAAGCTTAATAATAGAAGAGACAAAGGATGAACTATTGCCTGCGACAAAAATGTCATCCACATAGAGCAATAGATACACCAGAAAAGAACCATGCTTCAAAATGAAGAGATTACCATCAGCTGTAGAAGCAAAGAACCCAAGATGATGCAATTGTGAGATAAATATCTTAAACCAAGCTCTAGGTGTCTGCTTGAGACCATAAAAATCCTTATGAAGAAGGCAAACATGCTTTGGAAAAGCAGGATCAACATACCCTTAAGGTTATGCCATATAGACCTCCTCCTTGAGAATACCATGTAGAAAAGCATTACTAACATCTAGTTGCCTCAATTTCCAACCATTGTCAACAACCACAGCAAGAAGAAGCCTCATAGTAGCAAGCTTAACCACTAGACTGAAGGTTTCATCATAATCCAAACCAAATTGTAGAAGGTACCCTCTAGCCACCAACCTAGCCTTGTACCTTGCAATTGAGTCATCACTATGTCTTTTCAGTTTATAAACCCAGTTACAAGTGACAATGTTCTTATGAGGAAGAAGAGGACCAAGGACCAAGTATGTTGCTTTTGTAAGGAATGAAATTCAACATCCATTACAGTCACCCACTAAGGATGCTTAGAAGCAATTGCAAAGTAATGAGGTTCTGTCACAGAATAATCACATTGAACCTGCATAACCTTAGGCTTATAGATACCATGCTTAGACCTTGTAATCATACAATGAGAATTACCAGAATTAGGAATAAGGGCAGTGGACTCAGAAACTGCAAAAGAAGAAGAAGAAGAAGAAGAAGGAATCATAGGATCTACAGTGACAGATAAGGGGGTAGGTGATGTGGCAACAACAGATAATGGTGTCTCAATGGGAGGAGGAACAACAGGACTAGGACAAGGAGAAAGGAACGAATCAGGGAAGATGTTAAATCAGGAGAAGTAAGAAAAGAGTTAGGAGCATCAGAAGTAATAGAAGTAGAAGTGGCAGAAGGAGAAGCAAACTAAGTGAACCAACTAGGCAAGGTTGAGGAAAAAGGAATTTGAGAATTGGTAAAAACAAGATCATGAGCAGAAGGAAAAAGAGATTCATTAAACAAGGCATAACAAGCGATATAGATCCTATTAGTGGTAGGATCTAAACAGATATACTCTTTAGACAAAGGAGGATAACCAAGAAAGACACAAATTTGGACCTAGGTTGCAACTTATTTTTGTTATATGGTATAAGATAAGGGTAGCAGGCACACCTAAATGCCTTATGAGCTTGAAGAAGAGGAGGTTTAGAGTAAAGTGTTTCCCAAGGAGAATGAAAATCTAGAATAGAAAAGGGAAGCTTGTTGATAAGGTAGGTAGCAGCAAAAAAGGCATATGACTAGTAATTATAAGGAAGGTGGGATTGATAAAGAAGAGCTAGGCCTGTTTCAACAACATGCCTGTGTTTCCTTTCAGAAACACCGTTCTGCTCAGGTGTGTAAGGACATGTAGTTTAGTGAAGAACACCATTAGCAGAACAAAAAGATTGAAACTCAGCATTAGTATATTCAAATCCATTGTCAGTTCTTAGAATCCTAAGTTTTGAGTTGTGTTGAGTTTCAACTAGAGAATTGAAAATTTTAAAGTTAGATAGAACTTCACTTTTATGCTTAAGAAGAAACATCCAAGTGAAACAAGTTTAATCATCAACAAAAAGCACATAGTAATTAAAGCCAAGTAAAGAGGTAATGGGAAAAGGACCCCAAACATCACTATGCACAATTTCAAGAACATAAGTGGATACAATTGGAGTTTTATTCAAATGATGTTTGTGCATCTTAGCAATTATACAAGATTCACAAGAGGAACAAACCTCTTTAATCATTGACAAAGAAAGTGAAGGAAATACATGCTTAAGAACTAAATATAAAAGCCTAGAACTTGGATGTCCAAGCCTATGATGCCAAAGGAGAAGTTGTTATGGTTTGACAGACACAAAGGAAGAATTCTTGAAAGGACTCAAAGATGGAGATGAAGACAGTTCAGAAAGTGTTGGAATAGGATATACCCCCATCTTTACTCAACCCTGCGTAGAGGAGCTTTCTCAAGGGCAAATCCTAAATTAAGAACTTCTTTGCATCAAAATAACAAAATGGATTATTTTTGAGACAAAGCTTATGAACAAACAAAAGATTAGAAGCAAGGTCAGGCACTCTTAATATATTTTCCAGCCAAAAATTAGGAGTCAAGGTTTGAAGCTCACCATTACCAATGTGAGTGATTAGCATTGAACTAGTTGCTAATGAAGAGAGAGCTGTGACAAGTTAGGAGTCACATGGTCAGAGCAACCTGTGTTAGTGAGCCAAGAATTGGAGGCCTGAACCTGAGCAACAGTAGCCACCATGGAAGCAATCTTATCAAGTGCATGCCTTCCTTGATATGCAAAATCCATACGATGGTAGCAGTCAAGTGCCAAGTGTCCACTTTTACCACAAATCTGACAAATTGGTCTATTTGACTAACCTTGACCTTGATTGTTTGATGACTTAGCTTGATTAAAATTCTGAAATTGAGAACCAGATTACGATAACTACCTCCATTGTAATTGAAACTCACTCCTCTAGAATTATTACCATTTCCACGAGCACCTCTACCTCTTTGGTTGTGATTTCTACCTCCTCTTCCTCGAGGAAAACCCTAAGAATGGAAATTGGCAGCCATAGTAATGGAATTAGGATCAACATTATTAGTCTCTTCTTAATAAGTCTCTCTTCAACATTAAAGCATTCAACTATTCCACTAATAAAACATCACTTTGAGTCCTTATAGCAAAGCTAAAGGAATCATACTCAGATGGAAGACCATCAAGAACAATATGAAGAAGCTCTTCATCATCCACGAACACAGCAATAGTAGCTAATCTGTCACAAGCTTGTTTAATCTTCTGAAAATATCCATCAATAGAATCAACACCTTTCTTGATTGCATTCAATTCATTATGCAAACTTATAACATGAGATTGAGAAACTGATGCAAAATCTCTTCTCTAACACCCTCTAGACTCTTCTAGTAGATTTTTGCCCAACTGTAAGAGTAAGAATTGTAGGAGAGAGTGTTGAATTTAGAAAGGTAAACATAGCTTGCTCACAACTCTTCCAAGCTATGAATGCTGGATTGATCTTAACAGTAAAATTGCCAAATGAATCTTTCAAAAATTGATCTGGAGCCATGATTGAATCATCAAGAACATCAATCATTGAATAGGTATCAAGAATTACCTCAATTTAATGCTTTCAAACAATGTAATTGCCATGGTCAAGTTCCACAGTCATCATAGATGACATATTTGATAACAAAAGTAGCGAAGCATTCACTGGTAAGCTAGAAGCAGCCATAGCAGGCAAAGCACTTGAAGTAGACGCTGAAGAAGATGAACCAAAGTTTGTAGAGGCCATTGATATGGATCACGCTTTGATACCATGTAAAAACACACACAATCTCACCAAGAAAGCAACAAACACTTAGAGAAAAAAAAATGGAGAGAAACAAAGCTGGAAAACTCAGATATTATTAACAAAGGAATTCAATACAATAATGAGTCTCTGATACAAAATATACAACTAACAGTAGTGAGAGAAAGAAGAGAGAGAGAGAGCACGAGAAATATGGAGTCAGTTACAATTGCTACTGTACACGTGCAATAACTGAAATGTACACATGAGATAACTAACTCTCACTCAAGACTGAAGATTAATGTAATACGAGAATGACACCGTTTATATTAGTGAGAAACAACGACGTTTGGCTTTAGACGCATCTTGTATTTATCAATTCTCACTGACAACACCATTTTGGCAATGACCGTTAGAACAGTGCTCCCATCTTCTTCATTTAAATTTTCTGAGTTACTCCTACTGCTTTCATAGAGCCTCCTGTTGGTCCCTTGGAGCCACTTATAACCAGAATCATGTGGAGGAATCTTATAGCACAGGCTATATATTAGGTAACCATCTTACTGATTTTACAATTTAAGGGAAAATCCATCATTAGAGTAAAGGAGAGCACCAAGGGCACCCTCATTTTCAATACTTTTGTCCTCCGCCAAGTCTTCAATGAATTTAATGCAAGAAAACTGAAGGAGAATAATATATTCAGAGGAATACTTAAGAACAAGTTGTTTTTAGCAATCATTGGGAACACCATAGTTCTTCAATTGCTGATGTTGGAGTTTTTGAAGAGGTTTGCCAATACTGAGAGACTAGATTAGGGGCAATGGGGTGCTTGCATTGGACTTGCAGCTTTCTCCTAGCCAATCAGTTGGCTTGTAAAGTGCAACCTAGTTTAGGCAAGCCGTTGGCAAACCAAACATCTGTGTCCTAAAAGACCACTAATATAAGCTATTAACCGAGTAACACAAATGTTTTAGGCTAGCTTTCATTAGTTTCTCATTCAAGTTTACAAAAATATTCTCTTCTCTAAAAATAAAAAAAAAGTTTACGTAAATATTCAATGTAATTATTACTGGCTATTACCTCCTTATGTTATAAATGGAATTTTCTAAAGATATATATAAAATGGTAATATTTAGGTATAATATTTAGGTGTTGTTCCTTAAGTTCTCATTTTAAGATTCTGCCATTATATTTTTTTTTTTATAGGATGAAAATGTATTTTTTAATTAAATAAACATATGGCTGAATTTTAAGGTAATATATCTAAGTTTAATATTCTCTTAAGTGCTTAAGATGCAACCAGTAACTTTTTTTTGGACAAAGATAAACAAACGTCGTCATCCTTTACCAAGGTTACAACTTACGAGTAAATAACTAGTACTCTTTTTGCAAGCAACCTATAAACATCCCAGTAGGTAGCCTAGTAGTAGGTTGATAGACATGTCAGGGGAGAGGAAGAAAAAAGAACACAAGCAAGGAAGTGACAGGAAAAATGGGCATTTGTCTCTAGTTTATAAACTATACAACAAAATGCTCTTGATTTGAAAATATTTAGTAAAATGTCCTTGTTTTTTAAACTAGATTTTGAAAAAATCGAGTTCTATATAAAACTCGATATCCTCAAAATCAAGTTATATGTATATTTTTAAATGAAACTCAATATTAGCAATACTGAGTTTCACATAAATTTTCAAAAAAAAAAAAATTTAAGTGGCAAAATATACATAGAACTCGATATTACTTATGTCAAGTTTCATTTGTAACTTGATTTTGTTAAAATAGAATTTCAAAAATCGGGACGTTATGTTAACAGGCACGGTAAGGATGCCTATTAACACACCACTTTATGTCAGAATTTATTACTTTATGGCAGAATTTTTGGCAGTCACCTAGTTTTATGTCAATATTTTGTTAGTTTTATAAACTTTAAGGTCAACTTTATACAGTTTCTATTATTTATCTAATTTTTTATTAAGTAAAATTCACATTATTTTAACTTTAACAAACACCGCACGGTACTTGTTAACATTTGTCAAGAAAGTCCATCAACTCTTGATCATGACAAGTATTACTCATAGTCTCAAAAATCAAAATCACATTTAAAAAAGTTTGACTCTTGTGTAGATTTACAAGAACATATATTTTCAACAAAAAAAAAAAAAAATGAATACATTCCTAGATTCTACGGTGCTATTAACAATTTAAAATGCATGTCAGGAATGCTAGATTTATGAATTAGAAAACCCAATCATGCTACTGTTATGCGCATAGGGCATGAAAATACATTCAACTACTTTTGGTTTATCTTTGTCCTTTAGGAATAGGAATCAGCATTTTTTTTCCAAACACCTGCACACTTTTAAGAATTTATAAGAAGGTGTTCGACATTTTTATAATTTATTGAGTGCCTCGTTCGTTTTCTTTTGAACCAACTCATTGAGAATGTAATTGGCGGAAATAATAGCCCCCCCCCCCCAAGAAGTTTTGAAGTAAATTAAAACTTATCAATATTAATCGCATTCATCATTTCCATTAATGCTCTATTTTTTCATGCAACAACTTTGTTTTGATAAGGTGAATAAGGTGCAATGGTTTGGTAAAAAAAAAAAATTCTTCAAAAGGTGACTCTTATGCCTTGCTTGGCTGCTTCTAATACTTCTTAGAACCTTAGTCCTTTTCTTGAGTTGATTCTCATCCTCATTTATACAGATCTAAAAGTTGAAGTGTAATATTGATTGTTGCTACGCTTTTGTTTTAAGCCACATTAGTGACTACATCATCCACCCATTTTCAACATTATCGCTCTTTTTTTTTCTTATTAATTTCCCAACTTATTGTTATATTTTCTCAAATTTTCCCCCTCCCTTTTACCTTTTCATCTCTTCACTACTATCTACCTTAATATCACTTTTCCTCTATCCCTTTATGTTCTTTTATTTGTCATTGTTCTTATTTCCCTCTTCTTACTATAAATTTACAATTCTCTATCTCATTCTATGCATAGTTTTCCCATACACGATATATTATTTCTCTCTCTTTCTCTCTCTCTCAAATTTTTTTCCCATTTTTTTGTGCATTTTTAATAAAACTTTTCTTGCATCTCTACTTTAGGTTGATGAATTTTTGTACCATTTTGAACCCTACTTTCGGTTGATGTGATTAAGTTGTGTTTTTAAGTTGTTATCTTTTTTCTTCTCTTTGACTTCATAGATGTTATCCTATTACATTATAAAAATAGTACATAAGAATAAAATATTATTTTATTACATAATATAACACAACTTTGATAGTTTGGTATTTATTACTATATTTTTTTACTTTTTACTTTTTTTCTTCTCATATTATTTTCTATAAATTTCTTATTATTTTTCTCTCACATTCTCTCTTGAAAAAGTGGTTATTTTCTCTCTCTTGATTTTTTATTCTTTCTTGCAATTCTACTTTCTATTGATAAATCATTGTGATTTTTAAAATTCTATTTTGGGTTCATACATTTTAATGTTGTATTTTTTTAATTCCCTATTACAAGTACTCCCTCTCTCGCTCTCTTAGTTTTGGTTTGATTTTTATTTGAATTAATACTTGATTATTTTGGAAGTAAGAATTTGAGTTTATATCAAAACAAATTTTGACTATACTAATACAGATCAACATTTAGTCAATTTCGGTCTATTGTCACTTCATGTATTTGGTCTAGTTCAATCTACTCCAGTTCACTTTGGTCCACTTCAACTCAATTAGGTCCATTTTTGGTCCACTTTTGTCCTATTCAGTGTATTTCGGTCCATTCGGTCATGTTCGATCGACTGTGGTCCATTCCATCCAATTAGGTCCATTTTGGTCCATTCAGTCCAATTTGGTCCATTGTCGACTTAGGCCTATTCGATCCAATTTAGTCCACTTTGTTCTATTCAATCCATTATTGATCTATTTAAGATCATTTTGGTCTAATTCAACATACCTAAATGAGAAAATACAAGTTTAGATTGAGAGTACTATCAATTATTTGAATAGCATCAATTATAATTATATGATAAGTTTTGGTTATTGTAAGGGGTGCTTTTCTAGGATAGCCCAAAGATGAAAAGGACTGAGGCCCAAAGAGCTCAAAATAATAAATTTGTAGAGAGTGGGCTACAAACTGAATTTCAAAGTGTTGGACAGTAATAACATTAGGCTAGATGATACTTGAAAGAATAAATAAATAGTTTAATGCAAAGAAAATCCTCCTCGGCAAAGTCCAAGGATGGTAGTTCTTATATATTTCTTTCAGACCTAAACACTATTACAATTCTTGAGTGTACAGTGATTTTTTTCTCCCCAGATTCTCCGGTCCCCCTCTATAATGGGGTTTCTTTCCTTTATATTCCCCTATCTTACTTCATCTTAACCCTCCACGTGTAAATCAAATTGCTGGTCTTGATCCATCTTCTACCAGCACCTTCCTGAATTCTTTGCGGGTAGCTGTAAGGCTGCATGGCCCTATTCAAGCATCACCTCCACATTAATGCGGCCAGAGAGTTAGCTGCAGAGCATTCAATGCGGTGGTAGCAGCTTTCTCTTAGATATTTCACAGCTTTTCTTTGTCCTATTACCTTTTGATGTTTATCCTTACTAGTATGATCATCTGGTGTGTTGTCCTTAGTGAAAGGTCGAGCCTTTGTCCTCTACTAGGCTGGGCCGAAGAGATATTTCTCCTCAGACTACACTTTCAACCCTTTACGACCAGACTTCTTCCATAGCTTAATTTGTACGACCTCGTTGATGTCTACTTGTCTTCGGATGACTTAATGTTCTCGAACACGGCCCACGGCCCAATATCTTTTTCTAGGCCCTTTATCCCTACAATTATTATAATAAGGTCTTTAACAAAATGAGAATTTAAATATAAATTTAAAACTTAAAAATTTTAATTGTACCAAAAGAAACTAGGAAAATATAATGCATAATAACAATAGTTAGAAGAATATGGATTATTTAAAAAAGAATAATATAGATAAAACACATAAAAAATGATAAAATTATATATTTGTAAAAATAGAATGATGGAAATAACTTTTTGAAATTGTTCAATTTTGAAGGAGAACAAATTATGTACAATAAAATTTAGAGATTAAATTATACATATTCAGTATAAGTTTGTGAGATGGGTTCAAGTTATACCTGGTGTAAGTCTACAAGAGTTACACCTTTTTTAAGTCATAGATCTCCAAAAGATCTAACGATTAAAAAGAAAACACAATTTTTTCATCTCATCATTAAATACTTACCTAATTAATAACATCCTTATTAACTCTCTCCTAATTAATTACTTCTTGTCTCTCTTTTTCTCTCCCTTTATTTCACTGTATCTCATTTTTCTTTTATCAATTTCCTTGTCCATTTTCATAAAATGTTCAAGCAAAAACATTAACACCAGGAGCAGCAATTATAAGCACTAGCAATTATAAGCAAAAATGTTAACACCAAGGCAAGTTAAGAACTATCACAAACTATGGCTTTGGAGAGGTAGCAACAGTCTCTAAACCAATAATCTCCATTTGCCCATTAAAACTAATCCACTTTACAAACTGAAACTCAGGAACAACAATACAATTACAATTAATTTTCTAATTCACAATTTGTTTTCAAATTTTCTCTTCCATTTTTTTCTTCTTTGGGTTTCAAGAGTAACCCAAGAGTTATGGGCGTCAAATATTACCTATATTTTTTTTTCTATTTTGAAATTTTAATTTAAAAATAAATCTAATTTTTGCCAACCAAATACATGGCTTTTGAAGCTTCCACAATTTTACACGTCAGCATTTAATTTTTTTTCTATTTTAAAATTTTAATTTAAAAATAAATCTAATTTTTCCCAACCAAATACATGTTACAAAACCAGAAAACCAAACCTTACAAAACCCGATACCTCTCTCTTCTCTTCTCACACACTAACTTCTCCTTCCCCTAAACCCAAAACTCACCCTTCCTCCAAAATCAAAGCCCAAAACTCAGATTCTCCCACTGCTGCCGTTGCCGCCGCCGCTACCACAGATTGCCGCCGCCACGGATCGCCGCCACCACGAAAAGGTAGCCTATTGAATGATGCAAAATCTCACACATCCACCGTCACTCCAATCCTATTCAAATCCTCACACAACCACTGTCTCTCTCCAAGTCTCTCTCAACTTTCAATGTCAGATAAGTAACAATTTGAAGTTAGAGTTCCAAATTTCATCAAAGTAAAGATTCTAAAAAAAGAAAAAAGAAGCTCTAGATGAAACTACATTGAGATAATAAAAATAAAAATAGAAAGTAGGGTGGGAAAGATAATAGATCCAATCTAAAAGTGGCGCAAGAGAACAGAGAGGAGGAACAAAGACTTAGAAAGAAAAAGGAAAACAAAGAAAGATATGGCAGACATGTACAAGGAAAAAGAGAGTAGTAGTGGTAGACTTGGAGAAGATGATGTAGGGTAAAAGAGTATTGTAAATATATTTGTTAAGTCACGTGGCCAAAAAAAGAATATATATGTAAAAGGTTTTAAACAATAAATATGGAGAGAGAAACAAAATTGCTATTAATTAACTGAATAATGTGTAAATCAATTAGCATTTAATGCTATTTTTTTTACCGTTAGATCTTTTGAAAATCTATGGCTTAAAAAAGGTGAAACATTTGTAGAGTTACACCAGGTGTAACTTGAACCCATCTCTAAGTTTGTTATGAGTTTTGATTACCACAACAATCTATTTTAAGAGAATGAAGAATTTGAACTCAAGCAATTCATTTAAAAGTAATGACTTTAAAAAAACTGCCCTAAAGATTAGATTTGTATATTCATTACTTTCATACTTAAATTTAACTAGACTGGAGTAGATTGAAATGCTACGTTAATGAGGCTAAACAAAAGTGTAGCAAAAATAAATGTTACGCGTAAAGATTTTAGATATTACGAGTTAAAGATATATATATATATATATATATATAATAAATTTAGATTTAGAATATGTGCTCTCAACCCAAAAAAGTTTTTTCTCTATATGTTAGTGCACAAAAATGGACGGAAGTGGACCAAAATGGATTGAATGAGACGGAAGTGAAATGAAGTAGACCTAATTGGATCGAATAGAAATTGTTTAATTTTTAGGAAGAATAAATTATCTTCAAAAAAAATTAGAGAACAAATTATACATTATATTATAATTACAAAATAATTATTTATTTCTATAATGATTAAACATTCCCAAAGCCTCACAACTTACTCCTTAGCGAGTACACATAACATATCTTGTGAATTCCTAATGTTAAATAAATAAAAAAGATGCATCAAATCATAAAGCAATAAACATAAATAAGTGAGGGCAGGATTTTGTAACCCTGAAACTCATAGAATTAACTGTAAAAACTAATATTTCACGTTAAAGATATGTTGAAGCAACAAAAATGTAATATTTCTTTATTTGTTTTCTTCGTCTTGAGGTGAAATAGTAAACGCCTTGTCCGCAGGATTTCAAAACCTGTAATCTAGACTTTTTTGGGAAAATTGGGGCGGACAAAATATGGTATTGACATCCTTAACTATTGATTTGTGTATTTATCATAGCAAAAATATTTTTTTGAGAAAGAATATTGATTTGTGTTTATAATAAACGTAATGTATGGTTTATACATTAGAGAACCTTAGGCTAACTCTAGACTAACTCAAGTTTTGTTTTCTTATTTTACAAGTACATGAATTTGGAGACTTCTTTTCTGTACGCTGGACAAGGCCACGATAGGAGATGACCCAATGATACTGATAAGAACCCTAGCAATAGTAGCAAAGACACCCATACTAGCTCGATCATGGACAGCGATAGAAAGCCTATTCCTGATGGTTAGATGTGTTTAGGGTATAAACAGGATAGTGACTTGGAGGGAGTATGGAAGCAGTTGACAACCTTCATTTGAATGGGGCATGAAGTCATCTGTTTCTCACAAGTGCCAAATCTCATCTCACATATTTTGTTTTGCTTTCTTTTGTCTTTGTTTTAAAAAAAAAAAAAAAAAGAGAATGGGGTAGTCATAGGAAATGGCGCACTGCAATAGTGGTGAATATTTTCCTAGCTATAGGTTACATGAAAATATACCTCCTGCATGTAACAACTAACAAGGCCAAATGTGGACAAAATAAGCAAAAAAGACTGGCTCAAAATGATTCTACATCTATCCTGTACATAGTATGATTGATTATAGAGTATGTATGATTATTGCATCATCTGCCTCATCATCTGATTTGGAGAATTTAACAACTGGGGGCATAAGATCAGCTTCATTTGCCATCTTAATTATTTTCTTGATTTCATCTAGCTCAGCTTGAACAGTTGATAGCTGTGACATTAGAGCAGATTTTTCTTCATTCCAGATAGTCTTCTCATCCTCATGTTCTTCTTCGATCTCACCCATTCTTCGTTGTAGTCGAATGCACTCATTGCGAATGAGATTTACCTCATCAGTTTGTCTATCACCAGTTGCAGCTGGTTTGTCAGCCCAGAGGAAATATCCTAGCAGCGTTAAGAACAAAAATAATGCAAATCAACAGAAATCTTAACCAAAAAATTTTCAATTACATGAAAAGAACTAAGTACTTACATCATGAATACCCTTGGAACAATTATAGAATAACCTAAATGGATTCTTGGGAGTCTCAGATACTCTCAGTTTTGCAGGAAGCCCACAGGTGCATTTCAGCTCATCAGATTCTTTGGAATCCTCAGGTGCACTCATCATGTAAAATATGAATCCTGTTGAAAATGAACATTCTTTGATGCGAAATATATTCTTTATGATATATTTATCTATTTATATGAAGACAAGAGGCCCTAGAAACTAACAAAAATTACAAGGAAATGGCACAATACAAGTGCCTGCACCAATGCTTCTACCAATCCTCGAGGTAAAGCTCTGATACCAAAATTGATACTCTGAAATTGTACAGTCAAATTACACTAAATCATCCACTGGTCTATAGTTCTCATTTCTAAAGGAACTTAATTTTAATTTTAGTAAAAATCCAAAGAGTTCTTATCTGTATCAAAGCATTATTAATAGCTTTGCTTGGCAACAATTCCTGTTAAATCAATATTAGTCACTAGTTTGATAAAACACGGCATGTTGTGTGCCTATTCTAAGAAAAATACACCAAAATCCAAACCCAACTTATTGAACAGTAAGTACTACCTGAACCATGAACTGCGGCCAATAGCTGATGTATATTCATCATTACTTGCAGTTACATCCTTATTCAAACAAACTTGGGACGATTTAAAGATAATGATACAGATCATGGGTAGTTTCTTTATATTCTACAAACTCATCTACATATACCAAATACCTATTTGCCATGATCATGTACTATCAGAGATCAAATCAAGAGGGTTGGGGGAGAGAATTTATTGGAAGCTTTGCTTGCAATGAAGCCACTGCTTTAGCAGGTATAGGTTAGCAAATCAAAGGAGAAGGGATTCAGTAATTGTCTGTCCAGTAACGGAATTCCATCATGTATCAAGTAAGCAAAACCAATTTTGGTAATTGAATTGTTGATTTTCTATGTAATTTATTAAAAAAAAAATACAGCCATTGTATTGTTACTTCATTTAATATATCAAAACATTTTATAATAAATCGAAGAATATGAGAGAAATGAAAATCAAGGACAGATAAAAAAAACTCAAGAAAAGATTGGGCATTGAGGTCTTGTTACTTAATGGGAAATTTATGACTATGTCTGCACATGGTTGAAAGCTTCACATTTATCTAGAAGAAATGAATCTCAAGGCACATATTTAATAGATAAACTGTATATGTATTGTCAAATGATGGTCAGGAACACGCACAATTACAAATGGAGTTTATTTGAAACACTCCATTGTGAAGCACACTCTTAAATCAATATCGTATAAAATCTTGACACAAATGGTACTAAATTTTAAATTAAAATCTAAAACAAAAATCAGTACAGTACAGGCTGTCCTCCTTTGGTTAGTAACACTAATTTAGTAATTTTGTGGAAGCTTGCTTTGAGTTCCTAACACAGCCCAAAAGATATGAGCCCTAATGAAGCCCAAGAGATATAGGACGCTTGGTTTTTGTTTAAGTTATTTTAAAAATGAATATCATCTTGTTAAAGGCACTATATGTCAAGAATCCGTCACCCCTGACATAGGGCATAAACCATGACAATTGTTCACTGGACCAAGGGATTGATTTGTGAATGACACTACATTGTCTTAGATTACCATAGACATGTTGTCTCACTCAATAAGGAATGTCATACTTTTTTTTTTTTTTTTCCTTTGATGACATAGGAGAACTTCACTTAGATTAGTTGCACGACGCAGAGCATATTGTACAACAATCATCATTGTTAATCAAACTCCTACGGGCAACTAATCCCACCCGCTAGAACCAGTTACTGGTAGTCCAGGGGCTTTTCATCCCTGACGGGCTAAGCAGTTTATCCTCACTCAATAAGGAATGGCATACTTAAGCTTTCATTTGATGTCCACAAAACACATACCAAAAAACCAATGTAGGTTTCTCTTAAAATGCAACTGGGAAATTTGCAACTTATAAAAGGAGATAAGTATAAGCATTTCTTAAGCAAAAGGTCATTCAAAAGATAATTCTTTCTACTAATCTCTAACAAGCTATCTTCACAGGTGTTATTTAGAAATCCAAGACATGCATTTTCACTTGTGAGAGGTATCCCTTAGGACTCCTGTTTTCAAACAACCATTTTCCATAAGAGAGCAAGCTACCATTTTTTAAAATTACTACACACCCTACTTTGTCTTATCGTAAATCTATACATAAGCTAAGCGAAACTGTTTTCCAATATATTATGTTCTACTACGGAAGAAGGGAAAGTGAGAAATCTATACTCTTCAGGGGCTGTATCAGCAGTACTCGTGAATAGTAATGCAAGAAAGATAATAAGAAAAGAGAAGAGAAAAGAAGAAAATGAACAATAAGCTCAGTGTGCCTTAATACTCAAAATGCTCAATATTTTTATTAATAAACTCAGTACAATATGATACATAAGACTCTAGATCTTATCTTTTTTTAAGATAACTAGAATCCTACTATGACTAGTAAACAAACTCCTAATTAGACTAGTAAACTAAAATCCTAATAAGGTGATAAAAGGCTAACTTTGACTCAAAGAAAATATACCAAAGATACTTAGGATCTAATCCCAGACTCAATTGAATTACCTAATTACTCTTAATTCGCAGTAGTTATTGAAATGACAGTTTTGACCCTGATTACAAAAATGACTGTAACATGTAAAACAAAAGCCCAAAATAAAAATGGTTTTAATCCTAGAACACATAACTAAACCTTTAAAACTGCATGATTTGTATTTCAATTGGACTTCACACAGGGACCCCATTTTATAATCCTGAATAGACGAACTTGCAAACTAGTAACAAATTGACCTTCCGTGTCTACTTCATAACACCTTAAAACAAACCAGTTTTATGAATGAACTAAAAAAAAAGTGCTGAATTTTACAAATCTAGACATACCAAAAGCTCACATGGCATAAACCTATTAAGATCCAAACTCAAAATACACTCATCCCTACCATATATACCTTGTCCATGATGGTTTCAGGTGTAAACAGCACTATGACTATGCAAGCTTGACTAGTTTAAACCCTGGAATTCATTCAGACTCAAGACTAGGCTAATAACAATGTTTAACTACACCCATGTTTGCACCTATAAGCATTTTCCAAAAGTGTACAAAGTACCTTTTTATCAGTGTAATTAATTATATACAAAACACAAATTGGTTGTTAGGGTCTTGGTAAATTACCAACATGAACATATATTTTATGGGTTCTATCAATTGAACTAATTGGGATTTGTTTATTCTTTTTCTTTTTTCTCTTGCAGTATGTATGTATGTGTGTGCAATAAATCCACAATTATGAGAGGAAATACAACTTAACACATAAACCAAGACCTCAAATTTTAACTTATATCATCCGCTCCTTGATTTTTTTTTTTTTTTTTCTCGTCAAGTCAAGATACTAATTGGTTATTAGCATAAGCGGATTCAAATTAGTCTCTTATTCAACCACAAAGTACTTTACTAATTAAGTTAATTAGGATCCGTCTTCTTGTTAAGTTAACCAAAACAATGCCTATATATATATATATATATAATTTTTTTTTTTTTTTGAGAAGCAAACAATGCCTATACACACACACACACACAAACAAAAAGAATTGCAGTTTAGTGAAGGTCGAATATAGTAACATAAAACAGAGTGAAACAAATTATATAGATTAAAAAAATAAAAACCTGATGAGGGATAATTATAATCTCTCAATTCGTCCCAGAAGAAGATCTTTCAGCTCGACCTCAGAAAACAAACTGACAAAAAAGACGGAGAAGAACTGAAAGTGACATAAATTTAATTTAATTTAATAATGAGGAAGATAACAAGTTTCTTTCTTTGTATAAGAAAAACGAATATATGAGGCGAGGTCCAGATTCCAGGAAGTGGCAACATATGGACCGGGCTTAAAACCAGGGTAACCATGCCTAGCCTTTTGAGTTTCCCAGGCCTGATCCCATCCTTTTGTTTATTTACTTTTTTTTATTTTATTTAATGAGTAGTGATTATCACAGTAGTATGTATACAATATACATACAGGCATTGAAGTTTTTAAACACGGTTTCAATTAAAATTGTAAAGAAAAATTTCAAAAATTAAAAATTATAACTCAAATCGTGTATGTAATTAACTATGTGTCACAATAATTAGCATTATTTTTATACTTTCAATAATTGGGCATTCGAATTTGGATATTTCTATTTGAAATATTAAAAAATGTTTGTGTCAGTTAAGTTAGCAACGCTATTGAATTTTTTTATTTAAAGTTAAAGATGCATTTTTGTGTAAACTTATTTTGATTGGTTTATTTTATTTAATAATACATAAATTGTATTTTTTTTCCTTTACTTTTCTAGTCCTTCAAAATTTTAAAATATAAGAACTTAATTCTTTAGTGTATTCATCATCCATTTATTACTTTTTGTCTATTTTCAATTTTAGTCCATTAAAATATAAGGCTAGTTCGATTTTAGTGCCTTAAATATGAGGTCAATTTAATTTTAATCCCTCGAGTACTGGATGCATCAAAATTTTGTTAGTCACAAATTTGAAATTCATCCCTCCAAGCGGATAAAGGCAACCAAAAAATAGAGGAAATACTAAATTGTTAAGTTTTAAAGTTTTGAAAGATCAAAATCGAAAGTTTTAAAATTGAGTAACCAAAATCGAACATACTATTTAACAATAAACCATACAAAAGCATAATTATACCTAAATGTGAGA
The DNA here is from genome assembly GCA_032878915.1 of Castanopsis chinensis. Taxonomy (NCBI): domain Eukaryota; kingdom Viridiplantae; phylum Streptophyta; class Magnoliopsida; order Fagales; family Fagaceae; genus Castanopsis; species Castanopsis chinensis. Next base: position 7,799,066 of record JAVQMG010000106.1, read on the forward strand.
TTTTAAAATATTATAAAAAATTTGGTAGTAAAAATAAACAATAGTTTTAACATAAACAAAGCCTAAATAAGACTACTTTTTTTTTCTTCAAATTTCAATGGAACATTTTTTTCACAAAAATTATTAAATGTCCTCCTATACAAAGTTGGTGAATAGTGTTCTCTCAAGTGCATAACCTCTCTCACTTCAAATTATTATAGTTAAAGTTATAAATCTATAATAATTATTATTTATGTTTATTAGTGACTTACTTATCAATACTAATGATTCTTTTGATTTTTCTTATTGTGGAAGATACAATGATTAGCTAATTAATATAAGACTTTGTTGCGTTTAGCATAGGCAAAACAAAAATTGGATTGTTTTGTTGTGAGGCTTGTGAATTCTAAAGGAAGATTTATTTTTTGCAAAAAGCCTCCCTAGGCGCAGAATGATAAGAGGAGCATTTGATTTTTGAGGAACAATTATTTTTGAGAATAATTACACAATTGTGATGATTTTTCCAAGAGTTTTATAGCTTGACTGGTTGGCACTTTTAAGTGTTGGACATCCATGATTAAAATATCCTCTCCTCTATTGTAACTATCGAATTATTAAAAAGACATTCTGGTGTTTATGTTGTACAGTTTAGCGGTTCTACAGTTTAATGTGTTAGATATTTAAAAGAAGCAAATGGATTATTTATTATATATCAAAATAGAGCTTGTGATCCTCCATTTATATTTTGTACTTTCTAATCCAATTAAAAGCCTAATTTCTTACCAAACGTTATGATAGAAAACCCACCATAATTAAATACAGTTTTGACGTCAAAATGAAGTGCCAAATGGGCCCTTTGTCTACTAATCTTGGTTTGAAGTATGATTATCTCTTAATCTTGTGTCCCAAATGAGATTCGACATGGTTAAGATCATGCCCGACTAGTTGTTCAGAGCCAAGTTTTTTTTTTTTTTTTTTTTTTTTTTTTTTTTTTTAGAGAAGGAAGGAGGGCTATAGTAAGATTTGAACCCTAATGTCCAGGTACCACAAGCGGTGTTGGGATCATTGGGGTATCAGTCAAACCCTCTAAGAAAAGCTATTTGAATAAGGTCATTGACAAAACTTGGTTTTTTTTTTTTTCTTTTTTGACACTTGAATATATGAGAGATGGTCTTCTAATCATTAAGAATATTAAGGTATATAATTAAATACACGAAAGTTGGTTCAATGTGATTAATTCGTTGTCTTATTTAAAAGTTGTGGGTTACAGTTAGCTCAACTGATAAAGTCTCTAATGGTTGAATAAGAGATCTGGGGTTCAATCCATGCTTATATAAAAAACCGATTGATGTCTTGGTTTGATGACAAAGAACTGTCATAAGGAGCAGATGTCATAGGTTGAAACTCTTAAAAAAAAAAAAACTAGTTTCTCAAAAAAAAAAAAAAAAAAAAATCATAGTCTTATGCTATATGATTCTGATAGTAATGCGGTTAGCATGAGTAAATTATGATGCTTAAGTTTGAAGGATAAGTTTTTTTGTTTTTGTTTTTGTAGAGATAATTAAAATATGTTGCTAATTCCACCAAGCACTTTGTGCATGAGAATGTGTCAATTCAGCTATAGGGATCATTATGGAATTCTTCTGGCCACATAATCCATTGTTATTCTGGTGTAAAAGGCCAAAGATCAAAGTGGGTACAAATGTTGCAACCAAGTTAAACAATATAAAGTTCTTCCCAGCAACGACAAGAAACTACATAACACAACACACCAGACCAAGTAACACCTACCACCTCTTACACAATCATTTTCGAAGATAGAAAAGTTGATGCTCCAATTACAATAGGGAACTCTATTAACTAAGAGCTCTTAACTCTCATTCCAAACTCAATCTGGGCCTTGAGGTCTCTATTTAGAGTAAGGATAGTCTCTTGGAATTTGATATCTTGGCAAAACACGAGCGTTCCTTTGGAGGCAGAGGTAGTACAGCAACAGCCAGAGCCAACCTTTTGGTTGAACCCTTAAACTTTTTCCTTTCCAATTATCAATCCCCCATTGAATAAGTTTTTCCCAACATTAGTCCAGATTCTTCACTAGACATCTCTTCTTGACTTTCCAAATCCTCTTAGCAAAAGGGCTCTAGAAGAAATGATCTCTATTAATAAAAATACTAGCATGCACCAGCATTTAATCTATGCAAGGATCACAACGGAAATGGGAGGCTGGTGCAACTTCTCCCTTGTTGCTGCAAGCCGGCAACACATGCCATGATCTTTTCTCTTTTGGTTTTCTATCAAACATTGTATTGTATTGATGAGTTCTAGTTCGAATGACATTTCCTTTCCTTGTAAGAGCAAGGAATAGAATGAGAGTGCACGAATAACTTATCCCAAAACAATCAAAGACAGAAAAACAAACATTACCTCATTGTGTTCTTTTGGAAAAACATACTAGAGGGAGGGGTGCATACCATGACCAGAGAACTTCAGAAGATTTGAGCCATAAGAAAGTGATTTTTGTATTCTTTAATACAGTGATTGACATTGATTAAATAATCTCTAATTAATAGTTTATCCCAAAATTTTGGGACTAAAATATTATTATTTGGTAAAACTCTATCTAGCATATTTACTTTGTAATCTTATCTATTTGGTAGAACTCTACCTAGCATATCTACTATTATCTTAAGATGCTTCATTCTTAAAAAGTTAGAAAAAGATTCATAAGATTAAGGAATGTACTATTAGTGTGCGTTTGGCTCTAAATTAAAAAGCCAGTTTATTTTACTATTTAACTAATTTTTGCTACAATTCATAGGGTTCCATTGTACTTTTTGATACTATTCATAGATACCACTGTATTATTTTAACTAGCTTTTATTTTTAACTATAGTATTTTCATAAAAAATTTTCAGTTTCAGCAAAATAAATGGATCTCAAATAGACCCTTAATGTGTTAATTGCAACTATTTACCTTAGAAAAATATAAATGATTTGAATATTAAACCTGAAAAAAAAATATATATATATATATATATATATTTGTATATTAATTCAAGATTTATTAGTATCTAAAATTGGTGTCATAGTTATCAAATTAAAAGACTAGTTGGACGGTGCAACGTTTTGGCAAAGCAAAGGAGTTTAGCAAATTTTTTTAGAGAATTATCTCTTTTATGGGGTTTGAAAAGCTCTTTTTTTTTTTTTTTTTTTGAAAACTTTGTCCTAAAACTCTTTAAAGATCCATTTAGGTTAATAGGGTTTTACCCTAAAAAAGACACATGATGCTTAACAACAACATTTAAACATTAACCATAAATTGGATTATTTGAATTTAAGTATGAATATATATATTTATAAAAGAAAATATCAATAATTAGTAGTTCTATTGTAATGTCTTCCTCTCTATATTTCTCACATGGAAAGCATTTTATTGGTTTGGTTACCAATTGAATATGAAATTATTAAAGAGCTTTATAACAATAGTTTACCTAGTGATAACATCATTCATAATAAATCTTTTTTCACAAAAACTTTTCAATTAAAATTACTCTACTCTTAGTGGATGGTTATTTCATAAGTAAAAGTATTTACGAAGTGTGGGGGGTAAGAGCCGAGGTTTTAGTCTTTAAGATGAAGATTTACACATATACACAAACTAGGATAGAGTAGAATTTTTATTTTGTATTAAAAAAAATTGAGAAACGCTATGTCCACAATATTTTCACAACAAATTCTAAATGACAGACTGTTATTGGCTGTTATCGGTTGATAAAAAAAGTAATTTTAGTAATTGGCCACTTGTGAATTATTGTCAAAATGTTGTGAAGGAAGCAATTCTCAAACTTTTTACAGTTTATCTTTTATCTCAAAAAAAAAAAAAAACTTTTTACAGTCAAAACTCGACTTCCTAGTTCCCACTACAATCTAAAATGGATAGTAAATATCCAACAAAAAATTGAACAGCTCACTCTAATATTTGATTCTACAATTTACTAAGGTTTCCAACTAATTAGAGTAAAATTTGAGAATTTTTCTAAAATTCATGAAAAATTTCAATTCACTTAATAATGAAAGGATAAATCTCGGATATTTGTAGTAAAATTTGAGAATTTTTTCAAATCAATTAATAATGAAAGGGATCTTGGCTAGATATGCTTTGTTTAAGGGGCCTTAGGTGATGACCTAGGTGGCATAGTCCTAGGGCTGGTCTTGGGTTCTATTCCTGTGGATGCTTATTTACTGGAAGAATGTATATAATTATTATGAATATTTGAATCTAAGAGTGCAATTTGTTTTTAAAGGAATTATTGATTTTGGAGCGTGAAAGCACAGAAACAGAATTTTAATTATATATAAAATGAAGCAATCAACTAAGTGATGGGAAAGTGAAATTGAAAAAGCGAGGGCAAAGAAAATTTAAAATAATATGTGAAAGAGCATTTTAGATTCTAGTCCTCAAATATTATTAGTATCTTTTTAAATATTTTTTCAAACACAACTTTTAAAAAGAGTCGTGTAAATTAATACAGGACTAGATAGAAAAATTCTCTTACGAGTCTCTCACATCAATCACGTGATTGACTCATATATAAAATCTCTAATAATTTGTTAACCATCCATTTTTTTAATAAAATAGTGGATTAAATCTTCAATTTGGGTACTAAATTTCATGTTCAATTGAAAGAGGTAAACCGTTTAAAAAAAAAACTCACACATGAAAACACAAAAACTAGTTGTTGGAGTTGCCAAATTAAGACCTTCTATATCCCAAAACCTAGCCCCTCACTCTTATCTTATGATTGTCCATTCTCTCTCTCTCTCTCAAATATAAACCCCCTCCCCATATATCACAAATTCAAAATGGTACCAAAAAAGTTTTTTTTTTTTTTTTTTTGAGGCCTGATAAATTTATTTAGTCTATGGTCTGTTATATTTCCCACAAAAAAGCAGCACTAAAATTTGAAACACATTGTGGGCTTTATGCCCGAATGAGCCCGTGCATAATTAATGGACAGTAAATAGCGTAGAGCCCATTGGTGATTTTTTTTGGGACTATTTAAAGCATTGGAGACGCAAGCAGACGGACCTAACCCTAAACCCCAAATCGCAATCGATTTGAGCCTCCACACCTCAAATCGTCAACCAGACTTCAGAAAACGGACGGAGCGGTTTCTCCATTAAGGTCCCAGATCCAGAGGGGAATAGGGTGGTATACCATCGAGAAACCGCTCCTTCCGTTTTATGAAGTCTGGGTTAGCTTGCGCATACGGAGAACATGCAGTCATCGGATCCCGACTTTACTCTCTTGGCGGCATGAATCCTGATTCTGAACCTTTCGCCGGCGTAACTACCCCCGATTTCGCTCGTTTTCTTAAAGTGCGCAGCTTGGAGCTTAGCACTCCTGATGATGGTTGGAAACCTGTTGCTACCATGACTTTTCCCAAGAGGTTCCAACCTCCCTGCCTCGTCCTCGACGATAAGTTATATGTGTTAGGTGCCGTTTCTGCTTCAGAAGTAGAAGCAAAAGGTTATGGCTGGATGGAGGTTTATGACCCCGATTCAAATACATGGGAACCCTTGCCCAATCCTCCTCTTGGGTTTTCACTCTCGGCTCCTTTCCCGATTCCAAAAAACAGATTCTTGTTGCTCAACATGAAGAAGGTGCGAGTTTGTTTGCCTCTTTTTATGTTTATCATGTGATCGATCGATGTTGGACATTACTTGAGCCTCCCAAACGCGAGCTACGTCCTTATTATCATGACCCGGTTCGTGGAAGACGAACACTATCTATTGGGGTTTCGTTCTAGATGGGTTTGTCCGCGTACAGATCCGTATCTAGAACGAAACCCCAATAGATGGATTTGAATCCGGTGATAGTTGAGTTATTGCAACTTTCAATCTCAACTTTTGAGAGAGGGGAGGGTGAAGACAATGATGTTATTGAACTTTTTGAAGACAATGATATCATATTTCTTAATTGTATTGTACTTGATATCTCTCTAAATCCCTTTAAAGATGAGGGCAAGCGAAAGTCTAAAGAAGAGTTCGATGAAATTTATAAATATCATTTCATGGGGGATTCCAGTAAACAGCTTAATATTTCCCTTGTGTCCGTCCAAAAGTATCCCGTGCGTAATGGTAGCTTCTGGCTCAATGATGCTGTGTTGCTGTAAGTTTATTGCTCTCTCTCTCTCTCTCTCTCTATTTTGCACTTTCCTCTTTCCTCAGTCATTCCAAATGTTTTTTGTTTTATATATATATATATATATATATATATATATATATATAAAGTGCTCAAACAAATTGGGTCTGACTTGCAGGGATCGCCCAACTTATATGCCAATGAAGAAGAAACCAAAGTTATCACATGAGACAAGCGTAATGATCAAAGATAATTTAAGGTTGTAGGTTGTTTCCTTGGCGATTATCCATTAAGAAACAGGTATACTCTGTTCCATGTTTATTCGCATGCACCTTACACTCTCAAATATAATCATTTTTCTTTATTTATTTATTTGATGATTGGTTCTAAGTTTTAGAATTTGTGAATAGTTCAGAGGTGTTTTACCAAATTCAATTAGGTTTGAGATTATGCATGCACGTTTTTTATCAGTATTTTCACTTGCACTTTCACCCAAAACATCATTTAACTTCTTCTTACATGTTTTCTGAAAGGGGTTAATTTACTCCCATCAACCAATCATCCAGTATGTATGATGAGATAGAATCCAATAGAGACAAAAGACGCTAAACTTCCTTTTCTCCACTTTGTAGTCATTTGGGTTCAAATGCTTTAACAGAGTAGACGTTATAAAATGCTAGATGTGCAATAATAAACAAAACATAACATAGACTATTTAAAGACTACTCTTAAATAGACTAACTGGCTGTCTTTGCTTTTGGGATTGGATGAGGTCTATGTAATAGCATAACTTCTTTTTTCTATTTACAATTTTGTGTATGAGGTGTTTGAAAAATGCAACTCGAATTGGTTTATGGATGTTTGCACAGTGTAAATTAAAGTGGTTTGTTGGATTTAAAGCTATATCAGTTGCTAGTTGGTTTCTATTTACCTTTATTGTATTATACTTGATTAACAATGACTCCATACATGAAGAGACAGATGAAAGACGAGTCTTATGATATGGCTAACAAGCTGAACCAAATAGACAATGGACTAATTAGGTATTCTCTGTTTTGGCTTTTTGATGTACCGATATCATTTTTGCCCCATGTTTAATCTGGTTGGTTATTAATTGATATAATAAATTGCTTGATGTTACTTTTTTTTTTTTTTGAAATTTTAAATTGAATAAAATGTTTCTGGTATAAACTGTGGTTGATTCATTGTATTGACACATTGGGTTTTGGTTGGGGTTGAGATCTGAGTGGGTGGGTGGTGAGTTTTGTGGTGGCTGTTGCAGCTGTTGGTATTGGGGTGAGGCTGGGCTGCAGTGGTGGCTGGCAGTTGCTAGCCTTGGGTGTGGGTTGTGCCGTGGGTTGAGAAAGATGGAGAGATAGTGGGAGAGAGAGACAGAGGGAGAGTGAGAAATAATTAAAAAAAAATGAATAATAATATTAAAGAAAGAATATTTAAATGAAGTTGTAAAAAAAATAGAATCTTTGATGTTTGGTATATTGTAAAATGAGGTGTTAAAATTGTAAAAGTAACGTTTTGAGATTGTAAATGCTAAAATTTTTACAATTGTTGATGAGAATGTCTTACAGCCTTCTCAATTTTGAAAGCGAGTTCCTCCACTTTCTTTACAATTTTACCTTAGTCATTATTGATTTCTATTGCGAGGATCGAGAAAACCAATCTTATTTTTCCAAAAACAATCTAAAACCTAGGTGTGTGTACATAAGCTTCTTCCACATACAAAAATAATGGGTAAATTTGGAGAAAATAAAATGACTCAAGTGAGAAATGTAGAAATGCAATGGTTAACAAATGTCCGTTTGGTGACTTTTGTACTTAAAAAAAAAAGGGGAGAACAGTGAGAAAAAGTGGGGAAATTAAGTTTTTAAAATCCTGTATATAAAAGTTGATATCAAACGCGCTTGAAATTTCCTAAACAAAAACTCAGAATGGGATTTTTTTTTCTTGCAAAGCTTTGGTCAAACTTATTAATGAAAAATATTTTGTTTACAACATTTTCATAGCAAATCTTATGTAGTAGATTGTTACTTGCTATTACTAATGGGCAACAAAATAATTGCAGTTGTATTTTCAAATTTAAAACATTTTCATAACTAATCTTGGTTGTCAGTTTGTTACAGGTTTTTAATTTGAATAACAACCTGCCACATTTGTTGTGAAAATGTTGTAAATATATCATATCTCTTTTATTTTTCTTCCTTCTACCCAGAACTCGGTTAGAGAAAAAAGCAAAGAATTTTGTTTTATGTTGGGTAAGCAAGAGAGAGCGAGAAAAGGATAGAATTAATTTGTTACCACTAGATTTCTTACAAATCCAAAAATATGGAGGAAAATGGGTATTTGTCCTTAATTTACAAACTATGCAGTAAAATACTCATGTTTTGAAACTATTTAGCGAAATGTCCTTGTTTTTTTTGATAGGTAATCATTAAACTTTTATAAATGATAGAAAAAAGAAATACAAGATGTTCATGATGATGACCAACAAGAAATATAAGGAATAAACAGTACAATAAACCGAGGGTATTCAGGAAACTAAGCTAAGGGAGGACAAAAACTTAGAGAGAGAAGAACAATCTGTAAAACCCCAACAACGAGACCACTCCAAAAGACTACGATGACTTAAAAACCTTAACTCAACTAACGTCTTCTCTTTGTCCTCAAAGGATCGACGATTTCGTTCTAACCACACAATCCACATTAAGCACCCTAGAACCAAGTTCCAAATGTCCAAGTTATGCTTCCCATGCCATTGATGCCAGCAAGATAACAAACCCAGCACCGATCCTGGCATAACCTAAAGAATACCAAAGGCCTGAAGCATAAAAGTCTTGAAGCATATTGAGTTCTATGTAAAACTCAATATCTTCAAAATCGAGTTCCTTGTATAAATTTAAGTGAAATTTGACATTAGCAATATCTAGTTCCACTTAAATTGTTTTTAAAATTTAAATCAAAAAATATACATGGAACTCAACGTTGCTATTGTCGTGGTCTACTTTTAACTCAATTTTGTTAAAATCAAGTTTTAAAAACAATGGTATATTGCTGCATAACTGTAAATTAGGGACAAATGTTCATTTTCCCTCAAAATATGTAACATTTACAAAGTTACATCTAGTGTAACTTGAGCCTATCTAATATATATATATATAAGGTCGGCTACTGCTTCCTAATTCTATTGGAGTATAGATCAATGGTTTGATTTATACAAATCCAAAACCAATTAGAAAAAAATTGGTTTCCTAAGCCAATACAGCAGAACCACCTACTTTGTATTGCCAAAGTCAATCCATTTCACAGTATTGTTAACTCATTGATATTCTCTTTGCCTGATGTCATTAATGCTTTATATTCTTATATCTCTTAAGTTATTACACTTTCAAAACTAATTTTATCATGTTTGTACACAATTGTGAATGAATTTTTGTCATGATATATTTCAATGACCCCATCTATGAGGGCAATATATGGGTCATGATGCAAATTATATAGTTGGTGTTGTTGAAGTTAGGATGTTGTGTGTGTGTTTTATTTGTTGTTGAGAAAACAGATAATGTGATTTGATTTATGATTATATAATTGTAGCGAACCTATTGTTATATATTTTGTAATATACAAGTGAATCTTAATTTGCAATAAAGAATGTATGATAAGATAGAAAACTTATTTTTTGTGGCTATAGTGACAGTGCCAATGAGATTTAAGGCTGCTCAAGCAAAATAAGAGGGCCATCAAGGAAATATATGAGTTCCCAAAATGGCACACTATGGGTGCATGGTGAGTTAGTGATACATCTTTATAAAAAGATAACGGCATGCCATAATATAAATTTTGTAAGAATATATAGTTCCATTCATATGTGTATGTCATTCTATTTTATTGATTTATGGAAAAATATATTTTATTTTGATTGAATTTTGTGACGAGATTTGTTATCACTAAATTTTAAAATTTTAACTTTATTTTTTAACATAGAATGTTTTTAATTATTTTCAAAGATATTTGTTTAGTCTGTCTTATAGATATGGGATGTAGACATGTGGTATTCTTTCCATTTATTTATGATTTAAAAAAAAATAAAAAAATCTTCTATCCTAACCGTCTTTTTCCATCACCATGTGAAGAAAAAAAAAAGAATTAAAAATTTTTCATGGTTTATTCCGAATATGAATTTGTCTCTATTATTATTATTATTATTATGAAAATGCATAAGTTTAATTAGAGCTTAAGTTTAACGGGGATTGAGATCCCGTGCTATACCTAGGTTATTGCACTGTGTGCAATAGTTCTCATATCAACCTTTGATTTAGTCCAACAGTTGTAAAGAGTTGCCATGTCATCGATCTGTGTCTCACTAATTTTTCACTCCACTTTCTCTCCCTTTCACTTCCCTTTCTCACCAAATTTCAAAAAAATTCTCTTCCACCAAACCTTACTGAACATGGGACACCAGCGTCGATTCTCCATGACCATGGCTACAACTGGAAGCCTCCAAGGCTCACACGACCACCACCGGCGGTGCTTGCTGGCCTGACCTTCTCCTCTCTTTAGGTCTCTGTTTTTCTGCTCTCTTAAGTCCAGCCGTGGCCAACCTTCTGTTTGCATCGCAACACGACCATTTCTGGTAATGCTTCTCACCATATATACCACCATTGGTAGAAATATAACAATAATTTATTTTCATCATTTGGGTTTGGCAGTAACTCAATGTTCTATTTTATCTTAATGTTGATTTTAGAAATACACAAGATGTTTGTGAAAATGTTTGATAGAAACTTTGAAGTAATGTTAAGCTCAATGATGATAAAAATAATTGGGGTTTTTGTCAATTTCTGATGTTTTGGTATGTGGCTTTTTTTCCTCTTGTTTGCTCACCGATTTTGGGTAAAAGGATGAGATTTACTTTTCTAATAATGTGACTTCATTTGTTTCTTTTATAGAGTTCTATTATCTTTTATTGGTCTTTTTCTGTCTAAATTCCCCTTTTATTAGCTAGTATTTTTTTTTGTTGGTAATGGCCACTTGCACAAATATTTTGTCTTTACATTCTTGTATTTGAGTATCCATTAGTTGCAGAGAAAATTTAAAGATGACTAGCACCTTATGCATGGTCAAATGTTAGACACTCTTTTACCTCTCAAGGATTCAATAGCTCATAAAAATTATTCAATGTTCATGTGTTTGAGATTTCGTCTATTTTTTCTGTATTGTGCAAAAGTGAGAGCAACAAGAACATTTTACTAATACCTCTGTCTTGTTATTGTTTCCTTTGTTTTCTTAATAATTTTTTCTGTTATTGATGTTTAATCTTTGTATTGTTCAAGGGGAAAGGAATTAGAGAAAAGAATCAATGCTTTGGATTTTAGACTTTTCATGACTGCATAGCCTAGGAAATGAAATAAAAACTTCTTTCAGTTAGCTTATTGCTACATATATGGCCATTTTTTTCTCTCTTGAAGATGGAGTAGAATAGGTCAAGAGTTTCTAGATAATTTGTGCAAGATACACCCACAAAGAGATGAAAATCAAAATTTTGGTTTGTGTTAAAGGATTATCCAATGATTAAAATAAAGTTGTTGGCCACATTGTGGTTTTTGTTTCCCTATATTCTTGTAGATACACATGAACAACATGCTTGTTGAAATTCCATTTTGAGTACATGGGTGGAAGTAAAAGGGGCTATGGAGGGCTGGAAATATTAATGCTAGTAGAACCTACGGAGGGCTGGGGGAAGTTGTAATTCCAAGATATGTTAAATATATGTAAAAGTTAAAAATAAATAAATAATGCTTTTAGATTGGAACATTAAGTGCCAAAGAGGTTATATAGTCTTCTTTAAATTTAAAAGGTTTCCTGTGCTTAAGTTTATGCATGTGACGTGTGGCTTAGTTATAAACTGATAATTTCATTTATAATGTACAGTCAAGAAGCAGGAGGCGCACCAATTATAACTTAATGAGCAAGTCATGCCATTTAAGGTTGTCGAAAAACTTGATCTTGAAGCTTACAAGACCTTCTTCTATTTTTCTTTTGTGGGAATTATGTATTATGAATATATGATGATGGGTAGATTTGTTTCTTGTTAACAAATTGTATATTTCAACAAAACTATTGTTATATGGCCTTGTGATCAAAGTGTACATTTAAATAAAATTTTGTTCATTTTTAGAACAGCTTCATTTCTTGTCTACTCTCTTGAATTAAACTTCGATTGTAAAATTGGCCAAGCATCCTTTGAAGACTTTTGATATTTATTCCTTGTTTTCAAAAGAATAAGAGTTGTACTTGTCAAAAAAAGAAGAATAAGAGTCACGTAAACACTTTGATATAATTTGTGTTTTTAAATCATCATCAATTTTAGTACTTGCTTGGTTGCTCCAAGCAAATTCATGCATAAGAAACAATTTCATTTAGACATAAAAATTTGAAATGCATTAAGATAGCTTATAACAAAAACAAAATTGTATACATCAAATGTATTGGTCAACACAAAATCAGCTTAGCAGCCCAAAATCAACTACAACATGAAGATGCAACAAATTGCTCAGCTATTCAATTACGTAGCAACAACAGAAGGCAAAACACAACACCTGCTAGTCAGAACAAGTTCATTTCAGACTTTTTTTTTTTTTTTTTCCCCCACTTTACTAATGATGTATGGTGATAAATACAAGATGTCCTCATTATTGTTGACAAAGCTGTATATGGTGATAAATATAAGATGGCCAGCAAAGGCTAAATTTTTTTTTCTTGTCAACAAGAATCAAACCAAGCACTTTTCTAAATTTATTAACTTCTCTAATTTTATCAACTGCAGTCTGCAGCCCCAAGAGAGAGACTCTCATACAAATTAAATTTGCCATAACACTATGCTTATTCAGGAGTTGATATGCCAAAGTTGGTTTGCAAATTGTTTTGAGGAGTCTTCTTTTGCACGCACACCTCACCAAGCGCACCTCACCGAGCAAAAAACAATAGTGAGCTTTAAACCAATGGACGTTCATGCTTCCAAATCATCAGGGTTAGCATTCACAACAACTGACCACCCAAGTATGGAATGAGATCCAATGAATGGTATCTACTGGGAAAAAAAGTTTGTGAGAAAAAATTAAGATATTCAGGCCAACAGTTTAAGTAAACTAATAAGTAATAACACCCATAGTGACACCAAGGAATTTTAAAAGGTAATAAAAACTTAAAAGCTTACAATAAATAAAATTAATCCCATTTTATTGAAGATTTGTTATAAAGAGTCTAATACTAACTGCCCTCCCAATGTATTGTGTGACATATCTAATTTGTGCCTCAAATTAAAATGCAACAAAAAGAAGAGAAAAGAGAAGTTTAGTATAGCTTTGGCAGTCAAAGCATGATACTATAAGTCTATAATTGACATAAATAGATTACTTGGTTGTCCGTAATGGAAATATCAGCTACTCCATAAGTGTGAATCGAAGATATACATGAGACTGCAATTAATTTCCTGTATAATAAAAAATGAAATCACATTCTGCAATAACGTTACCTAAATCACCTGTGTGATTCAATTTATCATGAGCTCCATGATCCTTCTTTATTGGATTGAAAATGGGTCTAACATAAAAATTCTTTAAGTCATCAATAACATTCTCCTAAGTTACTATACAGTATACATTACTCAGCAATATTTGTTTTCAAGGCACCCAACTAAAGGTATTTCATGTCTTGCTTCTTGACTATATGTGTACATTCCATCTGAAGCTTGAAATTTTTAATCTACTCTATAGATATAATTATAGCTAAGTTAAACATAAAATATAAAACACTTTCTCAATGATAACATTTAACATCATTGTAGATTTATGAAAGATATCGTTAATTTTTTTCAACCAATCATTGGCAAGTATCTACCAAACAAATAATAAAAATAAGCATAAGAAAAGTAGAATATCTCCCTGTTTGGAGCATCTTAAAAAACAACTTATTATTGGAAATCTGTCAACAACCAAAAGAATGCATCTTGACGTTAAATACAAAACAAGAAAAAGAAAAGGGAGAGAGCTAAAACCATTGCACTTTTCATATGCTCAAGTGTGCAACCTCAAGTGGAAAATCTGATTGTGTGAAAAAAGAAAAAAAAAAAAAAATCCACAGTCCCTATTATAGGAATGTGAGAATACCACATGAGAGAACAATTACTACCAAGCGAAAATTACCGTGAAACAAATCATATTATGTTATCATTTCTAGTAAATTTTGGCTATTCCAATGCTATTAGTTTACTACCAACCAAGAGCACCAAAAGTTTTCAATGTCTGCTCCCATCTAAAAGCATGAAGGACTAAAGTAAAGACTCACCTAAGATATTTGCTAAAAAAGCTTAGGGCAACCAGCAGACCTCTTAAATGGTTTGTGCTATTTTGAATACAACATCATAGGTTTTATGAGAATAATTTGTCTACTATCTGCCTAAGATAAATTCTAAATGATAACACACTAATTGATTGGTTTGAGCAGAGAGTATTGTCAGACATTCAGAGAATACTAATAAGGTACATAAGTTAAATGGTTTTTATTTTTCTCTATGCATAATAGCATTCTTCATACATTGGATGCCTCGTCTGATCAAATTAATTGCAATTTCAGAGCTGAAGTGAAAAGAGAAGAAAGAGACCTACCTTATTACTTTTTTCATCTTCCTTTTGTTCACTTTGTACTTTGTGTTCTCTTCCTTCAGTTTCTCTGTTTCAACTCTTATTAGTCTTTTCTGTCGTTAACAGCCTTATTAATCTTTGTACTTTGTGTCCTCTTCCTCCAATTTCTTTGTTCTCTTTCTTTACAGCATTCTTTCTAGTTTTAAACCCACACTATAATGGCTAACCCAGTCCCACTTCCAACAAATGCATTCCCAGGAATAAATATCATACCAACTTTTTTTTCTTTGATTGACTTCGTTATGTCTTCGGTTGCAAGGCATAAATTACCTGATGATGATGGTCGTGCTGATTTCAGTCAATATAATGTAAGTTTTTTTTTTTTTTAAATAATTTTCTTTAAGAAGAGTGTTTTTTCATTTCATACTTCTTTTGACAAGAATGTTTTCTCTCTGTAGACTTTTCAGGATTTTATACGATCCATAAATAGATATATGGTGTGCATATGGGACGCAAATAATATTATAGTTGAATTAAGCCCTGAAATCAAGGTTATGTTCATGAAAGTTGCAAGCATTGTTGCTAGGATTCACCTCAATAGTCAATGTGCTAGAGATTTGATCAATCGTATAAGAATTTACGAAAATCTTTCCGTAAACTTCCCTTTTCCAAACAAGTCAACTGATGGGGATATCACTTTGCTTGACGGCATTTTTACAAATCTTCTTCATTTCAGGCAGATGGTGACTGAACTTATAATTTCCACAGTTCCTAATTTTGATGTTGAAATCCCATTTTATGTGAAACTATTTTTCTCGAAGATTTTCCTATATAATCTAGCGCTAGAGTCTGCCTATTTGTAGCTAATGCATCCGGTTTTCTATGATGCAAACCAAATGTGCGCTTTTCTCCAACTCAACAAAGGATATGTGGAAAAAAACAGTGTTGCTGGCGTTGCACTCCAACTTCTTGATGATACGCAGTTTTCATTTCGTGGATGCTCTCTGAGATATCCTGGTAACCAAGGATCTGTTGAAAGGGCACTTTTTCGCCGCGTGTATTGGCATAACACTTTAATGTACGAACATGGCATGTCCTCTACCTTACCCATCTATATGCGAAATTTTCAGTATCACTGTCGGACTAAGAATATCCTGGTATACTTTCATTCTTTCGTTTTTATTTATTTATTGTTAAAGCATTCGTAGCACAGCAATTAAAATGCTATAAAGTTATAGTTTTGCAGCACAAATAACAAAAGCATGATACATCCACTACAAGAAAAAAAAACTTAATACAACAAAAAAAGTCGTTGCAATAACAACTAATGCCCTTGTAATAGGTGTTATTGCAACGACAAAAAAGTCGATGCAAGTCGTTGTAATAATATGCCACACTAGATTTTCGTTGCAATAAATTCCATATATTGCAATGATTTATATATTGCAATGATTTACTTTGAAAATCTCTTTGCAATAGGTTATTTTTTTATCAAAAAAAAAAAAATAATAATAGCATTCTCCATTCATTGGATGCCACGTCTGATCAAATTAATTGCAATTTCAGAGTTGAAGTGAAAAGAGAAGAAGAGACCTACCTTATTTATTTTTCATCTTTTTTCTGTTCACTTTGTACTTTGTGTTCTCTTCCTTCAATTTCTCTGTTTCAACTCTTATTAGGCTTTTCTGCCGTTAACAGCCTTATTAGTCTTTGTTCTTTGTGTCCTCTTCGTTCGATTTCTCTGTTCTCCTCCCTTACAGCCTTCTTTCTAGTTTTAAACCCACACTACAATGGCTAACCCAGTCTCACTCCCAACAGATGCATTCCCTGGAGTAAATCTCATACCAACTCTCTCTACTTTGACTGACTTCATTATGTCTTTGACTGCAAGGCTTAAATTACCTGATGATGATGGTCATGTTGATTTCAATCAATATAATGTAAATTGCTTTTATAAATAATTTTCTTCGAGAAGAATGTTTTTTTATTTTATTTTTTTATTTATTTCATACTTTGTCTAATAAGAATGTTTTCTCTCCGTAGAATTTTCAGGATTTTATATGATCCATAAATAGATATATGGTGTGGATACGGGACGCAAATAATATTATAGTCGAATTTAGCCCTGAAATCAAAGTTATGTTCATGAATGTTGCAAGCATTGTTGTTGGGATTCACCTCAATGGTCAATGTGCTAAGGATTTGATCAATCGTATAACAATTTGTGGAGATCTTTCTGTAAACTTCCCTTTTCCAAACAAGTCAACTAATGGGGATACCACTTTGGTTGACAGCATTTTTATAGATCTTCTTCATTTCAGGCGGATGGTGGCTAAAGTTATAATTTCCACAGTTTCTATTTTCGAAGTTGAAATCCCATTTCACGTGAAACTATTTTTCTCTAAGATTTTTCTATATAATCCAATGATAGAGTATGCCTATTTGCAGCTAATGCATCTGGTTTCCTATGATGCAAACCAAAGGTGCACTTTTTCCAATTCAACAATGAATATGTGGAAGAAAACAGTGTAGTTGGCGTTGCACTCCAACTTCTCGATGATACGCAGTTTCCATTTCGTGGATGGTCTCTGAGATTTCCTAGTAATCGAGGATCTGCTAAGAGGGAACTTTTTCACCGCGTGTATTGGCATAACCCTTCAACGTACGAACATGGCATATCCTCTACCTTACCCATCTATGTACGGAATTTTCAATATCACTGCCGAACTAAGAATATCCTGGTATACTTTCATTCTTTCATTTTATTTATCTATTTATTTATTGTTAAAGCATTCGTAGCAAAGTTGTTAAAATGCTACAAAGTTATAGTTTTGCAACAACAATAACAAAAGCATGATACATCCACTACAAGAAAAAAGACTTAATACAACAAAAAAAGTCATTGCGATAACAACTAATGTTGTTGTAATAGATGTTATTGCAACGACAAAAAAGTTGATGCAAGCCATTGTAATAAACTCTAAGGCAATAGGTCTATGCTACACTAGATTTTCGTTGCAATAAATTCCATATATTACAACAATTTATGTATTGCAACGATTTACTTTGAAAATCTCGTTCAATAGGTTATTTTTTTATTTAAAAAAAGCAATAGGTTTATGCAATACTAGATTTTTGTTGGAATAAATTCGATATATTGCAACGATTTACTTTGAAAAATCTCATGCAATAGGTTATTTTTTATTAATTTTTTTTAAAATTTAAAAAATAAATAAATAATTTTTTTAAATAATAATTTTTTCATTAACTTGTTTTGCAATTCAAAAACCATATCTAGGTACTATACTAACAAATTAAAGATATGCATAAAAGATGAAAAACACAAATATATACACAACTTGTTGAATTTACATTCAAACACATAGTTTCAAAAAGTATGCAAAAATCAATACAACATGAAAGAAAAGTTTCTTCCCGAAGGTGTTATCCAAGCATGCTTCACGACCATTTCATTGACTTACCACCTATTTTGGAAAAAAGAAAAAGAAAAAGAAAATAAGTATAAAGTTGAAAAACGTCATATATATATACACAACATAATGATAGCAATATACATTATCATTGATTCTAAAAGAAACACATACAAAACAATACTACTTGAAGACTGTACAATTAAACAAAGAAAAATCAACTTATAATTTAAAGAGAACCAAAAAATTACCTAAAATTTAGAGATAATATATTTAAATTGAGAAAGAGTCTCTCTAAGGAGACTATGAATTAAGAGAGACTGAAATTTGAAAGAGAAAATTTAGAGTTAGTGGATATGAGAGTGAGATGGAAATTTGAGAGATAAGTTTTGTAGTTTGTAGATAAATTTGAATTTTGAGATATGCTTAAGAAAGAGGGAAAGTGAAATGAAAAAAAAGAAAAGAAAAAAAAAGAGGCGTGGAGAGAGAGAGCGAGAGAGAGAGAGATGAGAAAAACATGGAGATAAATGAGGCACTAATCTCCAAACATCAATGTGACGATGCTACGCTAACTTTCCTTGCCAAGCCTCAAACAACTTAAGAACAGTATGAGGCATAACCCATTGAATACCAAACAAGTAGAAAACCAAGGACCATAACTCCCAAGCTATGGAGCAATGAAGTAGAAGATAATCCACCGACTTCCCACACCTCTTACACATATAGCACTAGTCAAGCACTATCACTCGTCTTTTATGAAGGTTATTTGCTGTTAAAATCTTACCTAAGGAAGCAAACCAAGAAAAGAAAGCAACCCTAGGAGGAACCTTTGATTGCCATATCATTCTCCATGGAAAGGAAACAAGAGTAGGAGGGTAGAAGGAGCTATAATAACCTCTAACCTCAAAACCTCTATTCCTTGCAAGTTTCCAACAAACCTTATCTGGGCCAAACCCCCGCACTGTCGAAGAATAGACCAACCCCATAAACCGGTCAAAGGCTTCTTCTTCCCCATCTTGGGGTGGACAACGAAATTGCACATTCCAATGAAACCTCCCAGCAGACCAACCCATAACTTCAGCCATCGAGGAATCCTTTGACCTACTAAGACAATAAAGCTTTGGAAAGGCCTCTTGGAGAGTACAATCCCCACACCACAGATGCTTCCAAAATTTCACTCTAGTACCATCCCCCACATAATAAAAAAGGAGTTTAGAGAAGTTCAACCATCCACTTCTAATGTATCTCCACAAGCTGACCCCATAAGGACTTGTCACCTTTTTCGTACACCAACCACCCCAAAATGTTCCCATATTTTGCCCTATAACCCTCCTCCATAAAGCATCAGTCTCCATACCATACCTCTATAACCATTTTCCTAGCAAGGTAGAATTAAAGTTCCCCAACTGTCTTATACCCAACCCCCTAACTTGCAAGGGCCTACATACCTTGGCCCAATTAACTATATGCATTTTAGGTTCACCACCAATCCCATTCCATAGAAAATCTCTCTGTAATTTCTCCATATGCTTTGCCACCTTCCCCGGCAAAGGACGAAGGGAAAGAAAGTATGTAGGTAAAGACGAGAGTGAGCTTTTAATGAGTGTCACCTTACCGCCTTTAGATAAATACATTCTCTTCCAACTTGCTAATCTCCTCTCCATTCTCTCTAGGATAGGATTCCAAACAGATAAATCCTTAAATTTTCCACCTAATGGAAGGCCCAAATATTTCAAGGGCAAAGAAAACTGCCCACACCCCAATAGACCCACCAAAGCCTCCAAATTATGTACCCCACCAACAGGTACCAGCTCAGATTTCCCCAAATTAATATGAAGCCCTAAGACCTCCTCAAATCTAGCAAGAATCGCCCTCAAATTAGCAATCTGAGAAGGTTTAGCATCACAAAAAATCAAGATGTCATTTGCAAATAAAAGGTGAGACACCATCACTGAAGGACCAGCCGTACTACCCACAGAAAAACCTGAGAATTTCCCGGTGGAGGCAGCCACATCCAACATATGACTTAATGCGTCCATCACAATATCAAACAACAAAAGAGATAAAGGATCCCCTTTTCGAAGCCCCTTAGAACTTCCAAAGAAATCAAATGGGCTACCATTGATCAGAATGGAAAACTTTACAGTTGAAATGCAATACCTTATCCATTTTCTCCATTTCTCTGAGAAACCACAACGTTGAAGCATATACATCAAAAAATCCCAGCTCACATGATCATACGCCTTCTCTACATCCAATTTACACAACACACCTAGAACTCTTGACTTCAATCTACTATCAATACATTCAGGAGCAATCAAGACGGAATCCAAAATCTGTTTGCCCTTCACAAAAGCATTTTGTGAATCCGAAATAAAACCATGCGCCACCCTACGAAGCCGATTAGCCAACACCTTAGAAATAATCTTATAAATCCCACCAACTAAGCTAATAGGCTGAAAGTCCTTGACCTCCACAGCATCCACTTTTTTGGGAATAAGGGCAACGAACGAAGCATTAAGACTCTTCTCAAACACCGTATGAGTATGGAAATTATGGAATACAACCATAATTTCTGTTTTCAAAACACCCCAGCAAGACTAGAAGAATGCCATTGAAAAGCCATCCGGGCCAGGTGCCTTATCACTATTAAAGTCATTGATCACCCCAAACACCTTTTCTTCCTCAAAAGGCCTATCTAGCCAACTTGCATCTTCCACCGAGATACTAGAAAAGTCCACATCATCTAAGACAACACATCCTCTAAATAAAGCTGCCTATATAACTAAGAGATACAATTTGCTATAGCAGCCGGGTCTGAAGACAACACCCCATCCACCATAAGTCTATCAATAGAATTAACCCTTTTGTGAGAGTTAGCTATGCGGTGAAAAAATTTAGTATTCCTGTCTCCTTCCCTAACACAAAGAACTCTAGATTTTTGCCTCCAACTTATTTCTTCCAACATAGTAGCTTTTTCTAACTCATCACGTATTCTTCCCATTTCTACCATTTCCTCTGCTGATAAACCCCGACTTTCCTCCATATTCTCTAAAGCACTTAGGTCCTTCCACAATTTTTTAATCTGAACTTCAACATGACCAAACACCTCCACATTCCATCTTTTCAAATCATTTTTTAAGAGCTTTAATTTATTGGCCAGAATAAAACTCAGTGCGCCATGAACCTGATAGGAATCCCACCAAGACTGAACCCTTTCCACAAAACCTTCATCCTTAAGCCACATATTCTCAAATCTAAATAGCATACTCCCTCTCTAAAAAGATCCACGCTTAAGGACAATAGGAAAATGATTCGAGCACAACCTAGACATCCGTCTTTGAGAAACTATTGGAAACTTATCCTCCCAATCTGCAGAAAACAAGAATCTGTCCAACCTAGCCTTCAAAGCAACTTCTCTAGAATTTGACCAAGTAAAAGAACCCCCTTGCAATGGCAGATCAATGAGACCTTGTTTTGAAATTAAATTGGAGAACTCCCGCATAGCAGCAGTGAAAGAATTAGATCCCAATTGTTTAGAAGGGAACCTAACCACATTAAAGTCATCGCCCACACACCAAGGGACACTCCACCAGCTATTCAAGCCACAAAGTTCCTCCCATAAAAACCTCCTGTCTCGGTGTAAATTAGGACCATAAACACCAATAAATGCCCAAACAAACTGATTTGACACACTTGTGAACTCACAAGAAACCAAAAATCTCCCCACTGCTTCCTCCATTTTATTCACTACCCGAGTATCCCACATCACTAACACCCCACCAGAAGCTCCACAAGAACCTAAGTAAGACCAGTCAACATGTTGGCCACCCCACAAGCTACAGTTCACCGCCCTATTAATCAGCCCCATTTTGGTTTCTTGAAGACAAACCACATCTGGCCCCCATTTCCTAATCAAATTTCTAACCCTGAGCCTTTATCTTGCTCATTCAACCCTCTAACATTCCAAGAAATAATCTTTACATTCATTGATAAAGCATAACAGCCCGCTCAAAACTTGCACTCCTTGCTTTATTTGGATCATACTTAACATTCAAAGATGACAGCAAATTCTTCAACTCTCGTTTACCTTTCTGATTTGACTTGACCAACATCGTTTGATCACCCACCACAAATTTCTGTTTATCTTTCTTTCTAGCCTCGATAGCTAATAACAATCCTATAATCTACTCCTCGAAACCTTCTAGTGAAGTGCTCACAGATTTCTTGAAAGCCTTTATCCTATTGGTTACCCATTGTGATAGTTGACAATTATCCACTCTCTCCTTACACCCAATCTCCTTCACATGACTAGACTCCAACTCCAATGGACCTTCAGTAGCCAAAGGTACCACAACTAATGGCTCATCACCACCCTCACAAGACCTCAGCCTTTCACCAGATCCCCACAACTCATTCTTTGACCTAGGAACCACATATATGGACTCTACTAGCCTTTCACCCTCATCTGCCTCTACCTAACTAACCCTCTGCCCTTCATTAGTACTAGAATCATTACCTGGTACACACTCTCCCTCCAAACTTGAGCAGACTGGCATACTCTCTGGAGAATGATACAGTGACAATGGGAGCACTAGTTGCCTGCCATCACGCAATTGTAACATCCAGTCTTTGGAATTACCCCAAGACTTATCCAAGTATTCGACCAAATCCCTTATAGTTGGGCCAAGTATTTGAGCTCCCTCAAAATCAGCAGTACCTAGCTCTTCAGAACCCACTAAATTGTCATCCCCATCCTTCGACGCCACTAGAGAAGACAAAGATACCAGCGCCGATACTATCGGGTTAGAAAGAGTTATTATCGGTTCCGATATTGTGGCCGATGACACCATCGGCACCAACCACGACCCACTCAGAGCACTAATTGGCAATATCTAATCGTGGGGGGCTTGGGCCACTACCGCTGGTCCTGTCGACACTGTGGGTGGCTGAGCTAGTGGAATCGTGCTGTCCTCTCTGCCCTTACCTGCCACTTTCGTCGCTGCTAAGGTAGAATTCATACCCAGAGATACCTTCGGCAACGTCGCAAGTTGCTCCAATGTGGTGGGTGTGATCCTTGAGCTCTCAAAATCCTTTGTGGCAATGAATTCACTCCTACCTAAACTCAGCATAATGAACCCATTCTAATAAGAAGTCTCTAGAGCCTTTGGTCCACTAAAGGAAATCTCTCCAGCCTAAAAAATAGGTGGGCTTGATAGACCCAGGCCCAAAATGGGTTCTTTATTTCCCAACAAGGCTTGGGCATTCTGCTTGGATGGGCCCAAAGCCACGTTACTCTTATGGGAAGTATTACTTATCACCCAATTGCCAGTTTGATTTCCACCCTTAACACTATCCCAAGATACCCGCCTCTTTCCATATTCATCCACATTCACAATCAGCTCTCCTATTCCAAATAGGTTTATACAAACCTTGGGTTTTCTTAGTCCAATCAAGTTCTTAAACAAATAGCCTTTTAGAATAAAAAGCCTCTCCCTAGCCAACGTACCTAGCTAGCCAACGTACCTTCCTCCTATCACGCAACTTTCCAAACTCAACCATATTTGAATTCAAATAGGGCTTTAGGGAAATATTGAATTTATTTCCTTCCAGGATTTTCTCCTCAAATTTATTCTTACCATTAATACCACCTTCTCCACCCTCACCACCACCTACGGCTGACTAGGGAAAACTTCCAGCTTGAGTTTCAAAAACTACTATCCGTGTGCGAGAATTGTCACTCGGAAGCTCCATAATATTCTTCACGATACTAGCCTGAACCTTTTCTTCGCAGAGGGGCTGCTGAACATGCTTCAACCTTGCTTGCATTGGAGCTTTGCCAGCTTCCACGTAAGCCCTGGCAGGTTAATACTTTGGGATTTGCTTAGGCCTGTATGGTACAAACTTCAAACCACCCAATGCATATTGAGAAGGTTCTAATAGCCTTCTTAATTCAATCCCAAAAGTTCTCCATCCATGTTGTAATTTTTCGGCAGGAATAATGATAGTTCGCCGCAACCCACCTACCTTAAGCTCTGTCACCGATAAGTACTGCCTAAACGAGTTGGACCCCCGTTGCAATGTGTAAGCAGTATCACCTTCCCTGAACGTGAAAAATTGCTTAGGACAAACCCCACTCACAGTGTGTTCTAGATTCTGCATTGTCCAAAGAGCTGCATTCTTGCCCATAAACACCGACTACATGTGGTATTTTCCCCGTTCAAAAATCTTAAGGGAGAAAAAATTCCCTCCTTCCTCAATCACCAACTAAAACAACTTAGATTCAATAAAGAAACTTTGAAATCCCCCCATATTTACCTTAGGAAATGACAACTAAAGCAGACTTTGTGGCTAATTCAAGGTAGCCGGGCCTCTTCATGTCCTAGAGAGCTATTTTCTTGAATTAAAACTCTAAATTATCTTTAGAGAGGTCTCCCTCATGAAATTAATTGAAAACTCAAAAACCTCTGTGTGTAGTAAACATACCTTGTGAGCCTTATATCAAAACTAAAACCTATACATGAAATCTACCTTAATTTTGGACCCCTAAAGTCAACAATAAATAAATAAGGAAAAAATGTTATGCAAGAATGAATGGAAATGATATAAGAATTTAAATCATTTAGCATATTTTTAGTATACTTCCAAATACATGTAACCAAATCTAATTCACCCCAATGGAAATAAAATTTGAGAAGTTTTGCAATTTCTTTTTTGTTGAATGTAAGTTCCAAGTTTTTCTAATTTAGAAAGGTATATGTTTTTAACAATTGTCTAGAATTCATGGTAAATGACCTACTATTAAAAACGACATCTTCCTCTTTGCCTTAATCTATTCAAAACTGAAATTTTAATTTGAAACCAAAGCTTGTCAATAAAAGAATTACAACTACAAAGAATTAATGTTTTTAAGCAAATCTGTCAATCATACTTTATATGTTCTACCTTTTAAATTTTTTTCCCTTCTAATAATACCATTACCAACTCTCATATGTTATAGAAAGCTAATTAGTTAATTGTTAACATGTACCAACTATTAGTATAACGATTAGTCCAATCATTAGACAACCAAATGTCTAAAAATGGTATCAAAAAAGCTTATTGTAAAAATAATTAGAAAGACACATTCATTATCAATTCATCAAGTTCCACGGCCATTTTTATATGGTCACGTGATTGATAATGGATCATCAACATGAAGGAAATTGCATTTTAAATTATAATCAGTCATGAATGAGTTAGTACTAGGACAATGTTAAAAATAGATTTTGTTTTTGGCAACTTATGAAGTGTAATTCATGAACTTAAGGTTCTAACCTTTACAATGAGTTAGATCAAGACAACCTCATGCATTGTCTTCAAGAAATGGACCAACACCCAAAATTGCATTCTGTAGCAAAAACAGTAGGCTAGACATATAGTTTACATGAATTAAACCAAGAATAAGAATAATTTGTCTCTTCTTTTTAGGGGCTGCTAAAAACTACTGTAACATGCACATAGTTTGTAATCCTATTTTCCAAGTTACAAACCCCAAAGGTGTGTCAATATTCATGGTTTTCATACCAGTGCCACACATTGCCTTGTTTGGTTATGTTGGAATCTAAGAATTTCCCAAAAGCAGAAAAACTGTTGCAAACCAACTAAACCAAGAAATCAATTACAACTAAAAACTTACACACAAAAATTAAACACCTGTGGTCAATTGGATTTTGTGAATCCAACAAAAGGCCAAAATTTATATCAAGATAGGAAAAAGAAAAGATTGAATCAAAGGATTATGTATCACCTCTCTAAGAGAAATTTCCTCAAACACATGACATGCAACATTTTTTAGAGTCCTCCAATCATACCATAGTTTTTCTCATCTTTCTAACTCCCTCAAACCAATTCCAAATTTTAAACCTTAATCAAAACCAAATCTAGGCTAGATGCCTATATCAAAACTAAGCAGTCCATATCAAATTTTTTGTGCATAAGAAAATACATTTATCGATGTGGTGATGGTAGTATTACGGTGGTGGGATGTCGACTGAAGGTGGGTGTTGGCCTGACAATGTTGGCAGCCTTAAGACTTCTCTCTTCGACTCTATATTTCTTCTCAAAGTGCCTTATGAATGTTTTTCTTTGAGGCTTTGCTTGCAAATAGGGAAAAATTGTGTTGCAAGAAATAAAGTATAGAGTGCGGGAGAGGGGGGTAAAAAATACAGAGACTGGGAGAAGAAAGGAATATGTAGTAATTTGCAAAATTTGTAATTGCCCAGTGGACAAAACGTTGTGTCTATTGTTAGAATAGTCAATTCGCCTTGGGATTGTCAGTGATTTCTTGAAAGACACAGGTGCGTTGTTTGCAAACTAAAACTGTTTGTGAAGGCTTTTCCAGACTCATTAAGGGATGATATTTATCTATACTATTATTTAAGGAGTTTCTCATATTTTGACTAGATTTTTTTTTTTTCCAAAGGGGTTTTCTCCTATTTGGACTGGATTTTTTTTCCCAAAATATCCCTATTTTTTTATATTTAAGTAGAGACAAAATTAAAGGACAACAAGGTAAAAATACATCTTTAACTCCCACTAAAATATTGCCTACAAAATAAGATCACTCTCCTACTAACCCACTTATTCGGAAACAAACTTCGCGTTTAAACTTTTCTCTTTCTTTATTTTTTTAATTGACTGAATTTTTTTTTAAACCCACCATAATTTTTTTTAAATGTTAGAAACCCACGTTAAAAAGTTACTATTTTTTTGGGTAAAATTTTAATAATTTGCATCAATTATAATTTGGGATTACTATATTTTCCAATCACAAAAAAACTTAGGGGTGTGATGAGTATTATGCGTTTGTACCAAATATTAAAATTATAATTGATGCAAATTATTAAATTTTACCCAAAAAAATAGAAGAACCTTTGACCATGCGCATGGGCGCGTGCTTAGAGGCTAGTAAGTAGTAAGGGAAAAGCAACGTTATTTACCCAAAAACCAAACGTTGTACATGGTTACTTTAATGGCTTTAGCAAAAAGGCACAGTTTTTCTAGTTTTTTTTTTTAAAAATGTAAATGTGACATAAATTTATATAGTCACGTGGCGCAATGAGGCGTGGTCAATAAAAAGTCAAACATTTCGACTATTAGTTATTACTAGCCGATGTTCCCGTGCGATGCACGGGTACGTTATAAATTTATTTTAAAATATTTTATAATAAATTATCTTAATGACCCTATGCATAATACTCAGTATGTGATTTAATGCTTGAGGAATTAGTTTCAATTATATTACATGTTATTAAAAATAAAGTAAATATATTTTGTTAAGATTAATATACAAAAGAATATGAACCTAATAATCATATTCTAAATTGTTAAGTTTACTAAAACTAAAATGGCACCTGTGAAGGCTAAATAAAGAAAATGTTGTTCTTTCAAGATAGAAAGATACTTCTATAAAAAAAAAAAAAAAAAACATAAATATAAAACAAAAGATACATGGCACAAATTTTAAGTTGCAACATAGGTTCTTGCTTCATTGACTAAGCCTATCAATGCTCTTATGCCTATCAAATATTGATATGCGTCGAAAAAAATCATAGTTGATAGGACTTCAAAACTTTAAATCCCAGTCATTCTGTTGAGTTTACAAAAACCATAAGTGTCGATGTAACTTTGACAAAAACTAAAAAGAAAGACACAGATAGGTAATTTAAGAATTTACTTTAATAAAAACTCTGTAAAAAAGAACTTATAAATTAGTATCATGTTTTATGAGTACATCAAGAGTGGCATCCAAAAACCCCATATTTGCTTATTTTTAGTATCCCCTCGGAGGAAAAAAAATCTCTAAGGTTATAGAAAATCTTGAGAAAATCGGTACTTTTTCAAGATAAATCACTCAATGAAACATGTATTAGAAGTGTAAATGAACCAAAATGTTAGTAAATTAGTAATCATCCTCCTACCTATTTTCGCAATAAACTTATTTGAATTATTACATGCTTAGGGTGCAGCATACGGATCGAATCTAATGATTGGAAATTGATATCGACAGAAAAACTTCTACAAATGTAATAGTGATCATAAGGGTCCATTGGAAGTGCATTTGCCCATAGAGGATAAAAGAAAACAAATCAATGAAAAGGTAACAATAACAATATTTAAAAAAAGAAAGAGTCAAAACAAATGAAATACAAAGTGGAAAACATAGAATCATATATCAAAACCACCATGGAGTATATGGAGCAACTGAAACTTTTCTTCTTTGGAAGCATTTTAGAGAGAGATAGTATGTTGGGGTATTGGTATTTTTTCCCCTTAAACTAATCAAAGATAACTTGCATTAAATACTATTCATAATCATTACATCAATGTTTAGCCAATCAATAAGTGAGTCACACCAATAAATATGCATGCTGATTCGCCTTTCACCTAGAACTGCTTTACCTTCCATGGTTTGAACAGATTCATTCTTAATATTGCTTTCTCCACCATAGCTCCCAGCATGAATTATCTTCTTCCTCAGATCACAGCTTGTCAAAAAAACTTGCTAAATCTCCCTCTAAGATGATATCTCTTGCACTTATTCCAATTGTAAAATTAATAGCCTAGCTAACTGCTGCTAGTTCTGCCTCCTCCAGATCCATAATTGCTCTCCCTTTTCAACTCAATGTGGCAATGAGCTACCAATTATCATCCCTTATAAAAACTTCTACTCCAAATGTGCTTTGTTCTTTAAACATTGCTCCATCAAAGTTTATCTTGAAGGACACCTCTTGTAGCAAAACATATGGCCTCTTTGGTCATCACACCGGAAAATTTGTACTGTTATTTGGAAAGCAATTAATTTCTTTAATTGCACAACATCCGCACTATCACAAAAAGTTCCTCCACCACCTCTTCTTCATTCCCTTCTAAAATTTTCCTGCAAGTTTAATGAAAAAAAAGTTTGATGAAGAGAATATATTGATTGGAAAAATATGTAGAGAAAAAAATATCAAATCAACCAATCCATTGTATTTCACCCTTGCAATTTTGCATTAATTTTGCATTGAATCTATCTTAAACATGTAAAGTGATAAAGGCATACCAAAGATTTGAGTTGTTTGGCTAATTTAATGTGTAAAAATTCCTTTCACTAATTAGCCAAATCCCTTTTAACCATTTTGTCAAAAGACTTTAATATAAGTTGAATTGAACCACCATAATCTTTGTTCCAACCAAAAAATAATTTTCAAGGAAATCAACCTTAAACAATGTCACAAAATGGGAAGAACATGGCTCATATAAAATATGAAATTTCACATATAATGTCAAAAAGAAAATTTCAATTAACTTATGGCATACAACAATAAGTCAATAACATATAATCAAAATACCAAAAGAATGTATATAGAACACTGTAGATATTCCACTTATTTTGAATTAGAAGATAAAATCAAAGCCACCAACTGTGCTCTACCACAATAACTGCTATCAAGTAATATGCATTACTATTTTGTTGAGCTTAGGTACATGGGCTTGAGACCCAAGTGGGGGCTTAAATCAATGGACTTGGCGAAGGTTCAGGATTTTCATTAATCTAAAAAAATGAGAGAGAGAGAGAGAGAGAGAGAGAGAGAGAGAGAGAGAGAGAGAGAGAGAGAGAGAGAGAGAGAGAGAGAGAGAGAGAGAGAGAGAGAAGGGAATAAATAAAAATTAGATCTGGGAAGGAGAGAGATAGTAAGAGATAGAGTGGGAATGAATATGAGATGAGAAAAAAAATGAGTCAAAGGATTACAAATCACGTCTAAGCGAATTTCATTAAACATGTGACTTGCAACCATTTTTTCTTTTTATAAAGCTAATCTTCCAAATGAAATATGCAAAATGAAGGGATAAAACAATTACATAAATATAGTGGCACATTCTTGTTTTCTTTCTTCCTGAGTAGTGATTATTTGCCCTTTTTTTGGTAGTCTCATTTGAGGGGGTTTAACTTTGATGGAGAGAGAGAGAGAGAGAGAGAGAGGTAGTAATGGCAAAGAAAATTGGAACGTAAGAAGCAAGAACAACCATTTTATGAAGAATACCAAGAAGGAGAAATGACAGCTAAGTTGCACACACATGGCAAGACCTCATGCTCTTGAACTTCAAGGTATGCAACATTGCAACCTCAACAATAATAACTGCAAATGTGTTTAAATGAAATGTTTCAACTTCTTGTGGCTAGGTGACCAAAGTCAAAGCCAAAACTATGGTTTGATACCATCAAATTTATACTGAAGTAGTCCAACCAAAGCAACTGTCATGTAACAATTCTGCAAGTGTCAAGTTTTATATTAAGAAAAATATATGAATCACAATTGTAAATTAGATAGGAATAACCACTTTGACTGATTACCTTAACATAAATGATAGCATGACAATAAAGTGGAAGTAGATTGGCATGACTGAACAGTGAGGAAACACGAATCTCCTCCCTCACCAATTCCAACTGTTTAGTATTCTGAATCAGAACTTTTTTCATAGTGTAAGTGCCATCATTTGAACAATAAACCAAATTTAGATCAAAATCAAAATTTCACCCCCCTCCTCCTCAACCAACTAGGAAAAAAAATTAAAAATATAAAAAAGAAACAAAAACAAAAGTGTAGACACTCGATTTTGCACCCATGATTTAATTAAGAAAAATGATTGGAATGACCATCTATGTACCCCAAAACTCATGATTGCATTACATGCATCAATTTGTTCTTGCATTACATGCATTAATTTATTCATTGCATATCATAAAAATGAACTTGAGATTCTAACGGTTGCAACAGTGTGTCCGGTTTCCAAATCGAATTATCAGATCGAAAGATATCGCATAATCAAATTTGCATGATTTGCATGCATTGTATGGAGTGAAGCCTATCACGTGTGATTAATTGAAATTAATTTTGATTGATTAATAATTAAAATTAATTAATTGAATTCATGTGAATGGTGGAATATTTTTCTTAAACCTGTTAATATCTAAAGACTATGGATAATTATATTAAAATGATTATTTTAAAAGTCATAATTATCACTTTGGAATGAGGTTTATCATAAAAATAACTCTGAAATTCGTCCAAATACAGTCTTAGAGTTGGAAAACACTTCAAAAACGTGCTAATCAAGTAGCAGATTTCAGATTCATGTTTGGAGACACTTTTGGCATAGTAGAACTCAAGATTCGGACTAGGATATTTCTGGAAAAGTTGTAGAGAATCCAATTTCCCTTCATATATCAAAATTTCAGCTTTCTCTTATCCAAATCTCTTTTTTTTTTTTTTTTTTTAGGACTTTCCACATACGTTTTTTGCTGATTTTTTTCAGCATTCCAACCTCTACAAATAGGGAATGCCTCTCAAAATTTTGGGGGTTCTTTTTACACTCAAGGAGGGACCCCTCTTGACACTTTTCACCCCCCAAGGAGAAACATTTTTTTTAAGCTCTGAGAGGCATACGTTTGGAGACTTACAAATTGCTGACATTCTTTGGTCCTCTCTGAGATTTGCTACAATAATTAGGGTTTTTAGGTTTCTAGGTTTCAACGAGAACTGAATAAGTTTCTTTGAACCCTAAAACATCCTCTCAAGTAAAAGAGTGCTCATGCTAGAGGTTGTTTTCTAACCCTTTTGTTTTTATGTTTCTCTAATCATGATGATGCGTGCTTTATTGTTTTTAAATATTCATATGCTCTTGATTTTGTTAATTTAGATTATCAAAATATGCTCTTGATTTTCAATTGTTACTATAATCTGTTTCTTAGTTTTAGAGATCTGCATGTACTAAACTAATTTTTCTTTAAAATGAAACAGATCTACATCCCCTTAGATGTAGACCTGAATGTAGATTTGAATTTTTATTAAAATAAAGATGGATTTTGTATCTTTTTTAGATACAGATTTAATTTTTTATGCATGTAGATTTTTGAAATAAAGAAAGAGATCATGAATTGTTGTTTTGTTGTTTGTCTTGTTCGAGTGAGATCCTCTACAAAAAAAACATATCTTTTTCAAATATACAAAGCAAATATGATCTTTTACAAAACTTAAAACCATTTTTTTTTTTGTCTCTTAAAAAACAGATTGGAATTTTTTTCTTTAAAAACCTTCTTTTTACATATACAAAAACAGATCTGATTTTTCAAAACCAATTTTTTCTAATCATTAAAACAGATTTGAATTTTTGTAAACAAAAAGAGGACATATTCATAAATGGTTTTGTGTTGTTTAGTTTATTTCACGTATTCAACATATCATTCATGACATGCATAAAATGGTACATTAGTCACAAGAGTCTAGAAGACCAGACTCTGTCTAGGCAGAATGGGTGCCTAACACCTTTCCATTCCGTAATCTAGCCTCCAGATTTAGATTTTTGGTTAAGTAGATCTAGCTTTATCTTTGTTTTTATTTTGGGTAGATCATAACTAGGACAAAAAGCTATGTATATTTGGTAGTTTGTAACTAGGACCTAAAGCCATGTAAAGTTCAAGCTTTCAAATTTGTATTTTTTATTATTCAATCAATGAAATGAAGCAATTCAGTCATGTATTTGTATTGTATTTTTTTGTATAAAAAATAAGTGGCGATTTCACACCACTTACCCAAAAAGAGAGGTGCTTTAAAAAGCACACTACAAAAAATCTCTCTTTTTTTAGGGGCACTCTCAGGCGAGGTCTCTCACAAGAAGAACTTATGTATATATAGTAAAAGAATGGTGAGAGCCAACTAAGATTATTATTTATTAGTGCAACACCTTGTCATAGTTCTTCATATATATAGGGCAAAACAATGATGCAGCGGTGCCTTATAAAATTCCCTTTTTATGTATAATAATCATATTCTTTATAAATCTAAATTGTTCAAAAAATTTTATAAACATAAGGATGATCAATTTTAAAATTTTTCTTGAATCAACCAAGTTAAAGTAAAGTAATCCATTTCTTTATTTAGAATGAATGGTATTGCATATATGAGCCAAACAATAACTTTTAATTTCAAGTAAACATAGGGATTCAATGTGTGTGTGATAGACATAGATACATACACACATACACACCCTAAGAGCATTCACATCAGTTGGTTGGATAATATCAAGTTATCATCAAAGAATAGCTGCCTGCTCAGCCTATAAAATAAAATAAAAAATTATATAATGAATTCAATATGAGATTATTAAGCTCATTTTCATTCAAACATCAAGGCCTATAAAATTCAAAAATTGTAATTACATACATAGATCATCAAATCCCATATGTAGATATAAGGAGGAAAAAAAGAAAGAAAGGAGAAGATAAAAGAACAACAACACCCAAGAAAATTAGAAATTTTTTTTTTTTCAAGGTTGCCATATTGTAAAATCTAACATCATAGAAAGATGCCATAGTTCCAACAAAATTCCCATAGCAAAGTATTAGATCACAATACAGAAATTCCAATAAGGCCATCATTTGAGAATTAAGATTTGCCCAAATTATCGAGCTCACCATGGAACCATAATAGTACCAACAAAGAAGACCAAAATCTAGAACAAAACTGAATCTAACACAAATACCTAAATCTATACAAATCCATCAAAATGGCCAAAACTAATTCGTTTTTTAACCCAAATATAAAGAGGGTAAAAAAAAAAAAAAAACCTTTCCTGGTCGAGGTTTCGATGATCCAATGGTGTGTTTTCCTATGGTTCTGGATGTCTAAGGCTGGCGTTGGTGTGAAAACTAACGGTCAAGGCAGCCCTTCTTCTTTATTTTACATCGGTCTTAACGGTGTATTCCTAAAATTGGTGTAGCCTTTTGCTTTTAAAATGTACTTGCATATAATGAACAAAGCAAAGATATGTGGTAGAAAAAGAAAGCAGTAGGAGAAGAATTTAAGAAACAAGGCTGTTCACCTAATGTCCTAGATAATGTTTCCTAACAACCACCATAAGGAGCTGTTAAATGAAATTGGTGCAATCAATCATAGTAAATATAATTTGTACTAAGTTTCTCTACAATAAGTTAGGAATACAACGATATCTATACATCAAATACACTTGTCAATGCAACTTGGATAGAGTTAGATCCAGAATTACCACTTCAAATAGTTATCTTCTTCTCTAATTTATTTCTCTCTTTTCAATTTCAATTTCAAATGAAGGTACATTCTTAACAATACTGACAGTGGTTCAAGATTAATCTACATAGTTCCAATGGCTTTAAAAAAGGGACCATTCAAAAACTTTAAAATTTAAAATAAAACTTTAGTGTAGTTTTGATTACTCAAAAGGTTTGCGATTTGAGTAACAAAGAAAATCTTCATTTTATGTCACTTCAAAATCAAAGCAACCCAAATATTCAAAATCGATTCTAAATACCCAAAACATTGAGCCAATCCAAATACCCTAAAAACAAAATTTCTTATAACCAAAATCCCTTAATCAAAACCAAACCTTACCTAAAATACCAATCTAAATCATAATTAACCTCCACTTGATTCTCCAAATAAAAGCCAAAAACCCTTAATTTTTTAGTTTAAAACAGAACTTTACAGGTAGCAATTCTGGTAGTCTGATGGTAGGTGGAGGCTTACAGTGATGACAGAACTTGTGGTGGTGCTCCTCTCTCAATCCATGGCGCATTAACTTAACAGTCTAATGATTATTCTTCCTCTTCTTCCAAAAAAAAAACTCCAACTAGTCGATCTCTCTGCACTTTGTGTCTAATTGACACTCTCTACCATTCTTAGACTTTTGTCCTCTAAACCTTGATTATCCAAAGCCAATTATAAATACCCTAAAACTAAACCAAAATCAAACACAAAATTAATTGAATCCAAATACTCCCAAATGTTTTTAGTATACTGAGAAACTAAATCGAATCAAAAGAATCAAATCAAAACCTAATGTAACCCAAATACCTAAATACAAATCAATCCAACCAAATTTCTCAAAACTAATTCATATTTCATACCTAGATCTAACAAAGAATGGAAAAAAAAAAAAAAAAAAAAACCTTACCAGTGGTAGTTCTCTCTCTATGTCTGTATCTCAAATCTTGCAGGCAACTTTAGGTTACCGATGCCGGTTCTAGTGGTCTAAGTCTGGCAAGGAACGGACGGTGGTGGAAAAATGATGGTGATAGCCGACTAGCCATACAAACTCTATCTCCTTCTCATCTCCATATCACAAGTTTTTTTTTTTCTCCTTCTCTATCTCTATATCGCAAGCCTAATTGTATTTTAACCGGTTATATTTTTTGGTTTTATATACTAACAAACTATCAAACGGGGTTAAGATTGTGAAAGAATATAACTTATGGCTTGTTAATTGTGAATATGGTAGATTTTTAGATGGATCTTTTTGCTTACATGGCAATACCTCATTAATTGCAGGAAAAGACTTCTGCTTTTATATACAGTACTAGTTGTAGACCCGGGTGTTGCACGTGATAATATTATTGTTTTAGTTATTATTGGTTAATAGTTGGGTTTCCATTTTCTTTCAAGTTAATATATTGACTTTTAAAAAATTTATAATCTAATATATTAATTCAACAACAATAATAATAATAAGTTAATAAAATATATGAGAAGAAAAAAAAGTAAAAATTTTAAAAAATTATTTATAAATACTAAATTATTTAAATCATATTATAATATTATAATATTACATTCTTATATACTATCTTCAATTCTTTACAATAATAATAAAATAATGAAAAAAAAAAAACCAACTTAAAACACAATTAAATCGCATCAACCTAAAGAGAGTTCTAAAAAACACAAAAAATTCTCAACCTAAAGAGAGATGCAAAATATGTATATATATATATATATATATATATTTTTTGTGAAGAAAAATTATGCATATAATGGAATAGAGAATGTCAAAATTTGTACTAAAAGGATAACAATAAGAAGAAACGAAATAAAGGGAAAGATGAAGAGTGATATTAATAGAGAGGGTAGTGGGGAGATGAAAATGTAAAGGGAAAGAGAAAGGTTGGAGAAAGTGTAAATGTAAAAAAAAAATGAGTACAATTTAATTTATTTAAATTTAAATAAAATATTATATGTTTAATAAAAAAAGAAAATATAAATGATTTAATTATATGGAGGATGTGACTGAGTTTAAATATTGAATAACATAAGATGAAAAGATTAAAAAGTAAAAATATAATATATATATATATATATATATATATATATAACAATAAACACCAAATTACCCAAATCATGTTATGTAATAGAATAATATATATTATATTCTTATATATTATCTTTTAAAATTTTTTTATAACGCAATAGTATAATATTTAAGAATCAAAGAGAACACAAAAAAAAAAACTTAAAACACAAAACTAAATCGTACCAATCCAACGTAGAGTTATAACAAACACAAAAATTTATCAACCTAAGCAGAGACGCAGAAAAAAAAATACTTAAAAAATTATTGTGTGTGTGTGAGAGA
The DNA here is from genome assembly GCA_032878915.1 of Castanopsis chinensis. Lineage (NCBI taxonomy): Eukaryota > Viridiplantae > Streptophyta > Magnoliopsida > Fagales > Fagaceae > Castanopsis > Castanopsis chinensis. The sequence goes on from JAVQMG010000106.1 coordinate 7,835,740, forward strand.
GAGAGAGAGAAAGAGAGAGAGAGGGAGGGAGACACAACATTTCTGTGATGGAAAACTATGCAAAAAATGGGAAAGAGAATAACAAATTTATAGAAGATGGTGTGAATATGAAGAGACAAAATAAAGGAAGATGAATGGAAAGATGAAAAGTGATATTAAGGTTGAGGGTAGTGGGAAGATGAAAAGGTAAAGGCATAAGAAAGGTTGGAGAAAGTGCAATTATTAAAAAAAAAGAGTAAATGTTAAAAAACAATTATAGGAAAATTGAAAGAAAAAGGATAATGACATGGATCCTGATGTGGTTCAACGTGAGCACAATAACATTATATGCTACGCTTCAGTTTTTAGTAATATATAGATATAGATTAGATTAGATATAAATAGATGGCACAAAAAAGCTTGAGATGCATGGCATTTGCTTACAAAGAAGTTGAAGAAGAAAGTGGACAAATTCTTGAGAACCTAGAAGAAAATGGGCTGACATTATTTGGGTTAGTTAGCTTGAAGGATCCACGTTGACTAGGAGTTAGCATAGCTGTGGAGTCTTGTAGATCTACTAGAGTGGATATCAAAATGATCACTGGTGACAATGTGCAAATAGCAAGGGCTATAGCTTTTGAATGCAAGATTCTCAATCCTGACGAGGATTTTGATAATGAAGCTATAGTTGAAGGGGTACAATTTTAAAACTACTCACCTGAAGAAGGAATGGAAAAGCTTGATAAAATCCTAGCAATGGCCAGGTCATCTCCTTTTGACAAGATTCTTATGGTATAGTGCTTGACGCGGAAAGGTCATGTGGTTGTAGTCACAAGTGATGGAACCAATGATGCATCGACGTTAAAGGAAGCAAACCTTGGGCTTTCCATGGGGATCCAAGGAAGTGAAGTGGCAAAAGAGAGCTCAGATATGGTCATCTTGGATGACAATTTTACCTCTGTGGTAACAATAATGAGGTGGGGAAGGTGTGTATACACTAACATTCAAAAGTTTCTTTAGTTTCAACTCATAATGAATGTTTCTACTATTGTTATCAACTTTGTTGTAGCTGTTTCTTTTGGTAAGATCCCATTGACTGTGGTCCAACTATTATGGGTGAATTTGGTAATGGATACATTGGGAGCTCTAGCTTTTGCTACTGAGGAACCCACTAATGATCTATTGATAAAGTGTAAAAACACATGCAATCTCACCAAGAAAGCAACAAACACTTAGAGAAAAAAACAGAGAGAGCTAGAAAACTTAGATATTATTGACAAAGGAATTCAATACAATAATGAGTCTCTGATACAAAATATATAACTAAGAGTAGTGAGAGAAAGAAGAGAGAGGAAGCGCAAGAAATATGGAGTCAGTTACAACTGCTACTGTACATGTGCAATAACTGAAATGTACACGTGAGATAACTAACTCTCACTCAAGACTGACGATTAATGTAATACAAGAACGACACCATTTATATTAGTGAGAAACGATGACATTTGGCTTTAGACGCGTCTTGTATTTATCAATTCTCCCTGACAACACCGTTTTGGGAGTGGCTGTTGGAACAGAGCTCCCATCTTCTTCATTTGAATTTTCTGAGTTACTTCTACTACTTTCATCCCCCTCAAATGAAAAGGGAATTTTCACATGAGTTTGGAAGTAAGTTAATGAAATCTGGGAGAAGGAAGACCCTTGGTAAACAAATCAGCAAGTTGATCATGAATGGAGATCAATTTAACCAAAAGATCACGCTTGAGCACTTTCTTATGAACAAAATGGTAATCAACTTCAATGTGCTTGGTCCTAGCATGAAACACAGGATTGGAAGCAATTGCTGAGGCACTGACATTATCACACCAAAGGAGTGGAGGTTGAGGAAGAAAAATGCCAAAATCACGAAAGAGCATTATAAGCCAATACAATTCAGTTGTTGTGAAAGCCAAGGCACAATACTCAGCTTCAGTGGAGGATCAAGAAATAGTGGCCTGTTTCTTAGCAAACCATGTGATTGGAAAATTCCCAAAGAAAGCCGCAATACTAGTTATTTATCTCTTGTCCATAGGATCCCTAGCCCAATCTACATAACTATAGGTAGATAAGGAAGCGGGACCTGGAGTAAAAGCAAGCCCAAAATGGGGAGTACCTTGAAAATATCTAAGAATCCTCTTGGCTGCTTGAAATGGTTCTAAGTAGGACCGCTCATGTATTGACAGGCTTGTTGAACAATGAATGAGAGATCTGGTCTGGTGAAGATGAGGTATTACAAGGCACCAACCAAACTTCTATAGGATTTGGGATCAAGCAAAAGAGGGCTTTCATTGGGAAGAAGATGGTGATTAGGAGAACAAGGAGTCTTACAGGCTTGCAGTCAGTCATAGCAAACCTTTGAAGTAAATCAGAAGCATACTTGGTTTGATGCACAAAGAGACCAGTGGATGTGTAATCAATTTGAAGACCAAGAAAATAATGAAGCAGTCCAAGATTCTTAAGATCAAATTCATTGCCCAAAAGCTTAATAATAGAAGAGACAAAGGATGAACTATTGCCTGTGACAATAATTTCATCCACATAGAGCAATATATACACCAGAAAAGAACCATGCTTCAAAATGAAGAGATTACCATCAGTTGCAGAAGCAGAGAACCCAAGATGATGCACTTGTGAGATAAAGATCTTAAACCAAGATCTAGGTGTCTGCTTGAGACCATAAAAATCCTTATGAAGAAGGCAAACATGCTTTGGAAAAGCAAGATCAACATACCTTTGAGGTTATGCCATACAGACCTCCTCCTTGAGAATACCATGTAGAAAAGCATTACTAACATCTAGTTGCCTTAATTTCCAACCATTGTTAATAGCCAAATCAAGAAGAAGCCTCACAGTAGCAGACTTAACCACTGGACTAAAGGTTTCATCACAATCCAAACCAAACTGTTGAAGGTACCCTTTAGCCACCAACCTAGACTTGTACCTTGCAATTGAGTCATCACTATGTCTTTTTAGTTTATAAACCTAGTTACAAGTGACAATGTTCTTATGAGGAAGAAGTGGGACCAAGGACCCAGTATGTTGCTTTTGTAAGGAATGAAATTCAACATCCATTACAGTCACCCACTAAGGATGCTTAGAAGCAATTGCAAAGGAATGAGGTTTTGTCACAGAATAATCACATTGAACCTGCATAACCTTAGGCTTATAGATACCATGCTTAGACCTTGTAATCATAGGATGAGAATTACCAGAATTAGGAATAAGGGCAGTGGACTCAGAGATTGCAGAAGAAGTAGAAGATGGAATCATAGGATCTACAGTGACAGACAAGGGGGTAGGTGATGTGGCAACAACAGATAATGGTGTCTTAATGGGAGGAGGAACAACAGGAATAGGACAAGGAGAAGAAAGAAAGGTAGGAATTAGGGAAGAGGTTGAATCAGGAGAAGTAAGAAAAGAGTTAGGAGCATCAGAAGTAATAGAAGTAGAAGTGGCAGAAGTAGCAGCAGACTGAATGAACCAACTAGGCAAGGTTGAGGAAAAAGGAATTTGATAATTGGTAAAAACAAGATCATGAGTAGAAGGAAAAAGAGATTCATTAAACAAGGCATAACAAGCAATATTGATCCTAATAGTGGTAGGATCTAAATAGATATACTCTTTAGACAAAGGAGGATAACCAAGAAAGACACAAGTGTGGACCTAGGTTGCAACTTATTTTTGTTATATGGTCTAAGATAAGGGTTGCAGGCACACCCAAATGCCTTTTGAGCTTGAAGAGGAGGAGGTTTAAAGTAAAGTGTTTCCCAAGGAGAATGAAAATCTAGGATAGAAGAGGGAAGCCTGTTGATAAGGTAGGTAGCAGCAAAAAAGGCATATGACCAGTAATTATAAGGAAGGTGGGATTGATAAAGAAGAGCTAGGCTTGTTTCAACAACATGCCTGTGTTTCCTTTCAGAAACACTGTTCTACTTAAGTGTGTAAGGACATGTAGTTTAGTGAAGAACACCATTAGCAGAACAAAGAGATTGAAACTCGGCATTAGTATATTCAGATCCATTGTCCGTTCTTAGAATCCTATGTTTTGAGTTGTGTTGAGTTTCAACTAGAGAATTGAAATTTTTAAAGATAGATAGAACTTCACTTTTATGCTTAAGAAGAAACATCCAAGTGAAACAAGTGTAACTATCAACAAAAAGCACATAGTAATTAAAGCCAAGTAAAGAGGTAATGGGAAAAGGACCCTAAACATCACTATGCACAATTTCAAGAACAGAAGTGGATACAATTGGAGTTTTATTCAAATGATGTTTGTGCATCGTAGCACTTATACAAGATTCACAAGAGGAGCAAACCTCTTTAATCATTGACAAATAGAGTGAAGGAAATACATGCTTAAGAGTTGAATATAAAGCCTAGAACTTGAATGTCCAAGCAGTCTGTGATGCCAAAGGAGAAGTTGTTATGGTTTGACAGACACAAAGGAAGAATTCTTGAAATGACTCAAAGATGGAGATGAAGACAGTTAAGAAAATGTTGGAATGGGATATACCCCATCTTTACTCAACCCTGTGTAGAGGAGCTTTCTCGAGGCAAATCCTAAATTAAGAACTTCTTTGCATCAAAAAGTCAAGGTTTGAAGCTCACCATTACCAATGTGAGTGACTAGCATTGAACTAGTTGCTGATGAATAGAGATCTGTTACAGGTTAGGAGTCACATGGTTAGAGCAACCTGTGTTAGTGAGCCAAGAATTGGAGGCCTGAACCTGAGCAGCATTAGCCACCATGGAAGCAATCTTATCAAGTGCATGCCTTCTTTGATATGCAAAATCCATACGATGGTAGCAGTCAAGTGCCAAATGTCCACTTTTACCACAAATTTGACAAATTGGTCTATTTGACTAACCTTGACCTTGATTGTTTGATGACTTAGCTTGATTGAATTCTGAAATTGAGAACCAGATTAGGATAACTACCTCCATTGTAATTGAAATTCACTCCTCTAGAATTATTACCATTTCCACGAGCACCTCTACCTCTTTGGTTGTGATTTCTACCTCCTCTTCCTCGAGGAAAACCCTATGAATGGAACTTGGCAGCCATAGTAATGGAATTAGGATCAACATTATTAGTCTTTTCTTAATAAGTCTTTCTTCAACATTAAAGCATTTAACTATTCCACTAATAAAACATCACTTTTAGTCCTTATAGCAAAGCTAAAGGAATCATACTCAGAAGGAAGACCATCAAGAACAATATGAAGAAGCTTTTCATCATCCACGAACACAGAATTAGTAGCTAATCTGTCACGAGCTTATTTAATCTTCTGAAAATATCCATCAATAGAATCAACACCTTTCTTGATTGCATTCAATTCATTACACAAACTTATAACATGAGATCAAGAAATTGATGCAAATCTCTTCTCTAACACCCTCCAGACTCTTCTAGCAGATTTTTGCCCAATTGTAGGAGCAAGAATTGTGGGAGAGAGAATGTTGAATTTAGAAAGGTAAACATAGCTTGCTCACAATTCTTCCAAGCTATGAATGCTGGATTGATCTTAACAGTAAAATTGCTAGATGAATATTTCAGAAATTGATCTAGAGCCATGATTGAATCATCAAGAACATCAATAATTGAATAGGTATCAAGAACTACCTCAATTTAATGCTTCCAAACAATGTAATTGCCATGGTCAAGTTCCACAGTCATCATAGATGACATATTTGATAACAAAAGTAGTGAAGCATTCACTGGTAAGCTAGAAGTAGCCATAGCAGGCAAAGTACTTGAAGTAGACAATGAAGAAGATGAACTAGAGTTTGTAGAGGCCATTGATATGGATCAAGCTTTGATACCATGTAAAAACACACACAATCTCACCAAGAAAGCAACAAACACTTAGAGAAAAAAAACGAAGAGAAACAAAACTGGAAAACTCAGATATTATTGACAAAGGAATTCAATACAATAATGAGTCTCTGATACAAAATATATAACTAACAGTAGTGAGAGAAAGAAGAGAGAGAGAGAGAGAGAGCACGAGAAAGACGGAGTCAGTTACAACTGATACTGTACACGTGCAATAACTGAAATGTACACGTGAGATAACCAACTCTCACTCAAGACTGAAGATTAATGTAATACAAGAACAACACCGTTTATATTAGTGTGAAACGACGACGTTTGGCTTTAGACGCATCTTGTATTTAACAATTCTCACTGACGACACCATTTTGGCAGTGATCGTTGGAACAATGCTCCCATCTTCTTTATTTGAATTTTCTGAGTTACTCCTACTAATTTGACAAAGCCTCCTGTTGGTCCCTTGGAGCCACTGATAACCAGAATCATGTGGAGGAATCTTATAGCACAGGCTATATATCAGGTAACCATCCTACTGATTTTACAATTTATGGGAAAATCCAATATTAGAGTAAAGGAGAGCACCAAGGGCACCCTCATTTTCAATACTTTTGTCCTCCGCCAAGTCTTCAATGAATTTAATGCAAGAAAACTGAAGGAGAAGAATATATTCAGAGAAATACTTAAGAACAAGTTGTTTTTAGCAATCATTGGAATCACCATAGTTCTTCAATTGTTGATGGTGGAGTTTTTGAAGAGGTTTGCCAATACTGAGAGACTCTGGCCAATCAGTTGGCTTGTAAAGTGCAACCCAGTTTAGGCAAGCCGTTGGCAAACCGAACATCTGTGTCCTAAAAGACTGCCAATATAAGCTATTAACCGAGTAACACAAATGTTTTAGGCTAGCTTTCATTAGTTTCTCATTCAAGTTTACATAAATATTCTCTTTTAAAAAAAAAAAAAGTTTACGTAAATATTCAATGTAATTATTACTGGCTATTACCTCCTTATGTTATAAATGGAATTTTCTGAAGATATATATATATAAAATGGTAAGATTTAGGTGCAATATTTAGGTGTTGTTCTGTAAGTTCTCCTTTTAAGATTCTGCCATTAGATTTTTTTTTTTTTTTTCATTGGATGAAAATGTATTTTTTAATTAAGTAAACACATAGCTGAATTTTAAGAAGTGAATCTAAGGAACAACATTTAAGGTAATATACCTAAGTTTAATATTCTCTTAAGTGCTTAAGATGCAACCAGTAACTTTTTTTTGGACAAAGATTAACAAACGTTGTCATCCTTTACCAAGGTTACAACTTACAAGTAAATAACTAGTACTCTTTTTGCAAGCAACCTATAAACATCCTAGTACGTAGCCTAGTAGTAGGTTGATAGACATGTCAGGGGAGAGGAAGGAAAAAGAACACAAGCAAGGAAGTGACAGGAAAAATGGGCATTGGTCTCTAGTTTATAAACTATACAACAAAATGCTCTTGATTTGAAACTATTTAGTAAAATATCCCTGTTTTTTAAACACGATTTTGACAAAATCGAGTTCTATGTAAAACTCGATATCTTCAAAATCACGTTATGTGTATATTTTTAAAATGAAACTCAACATTAGCAATGCCGAGTTTCACTTAAATTTTCAAAAAAAAAAAAAAAAAAAAATTTAAGTGGCAAAATATACATAGACCTCGACATTGCTTATGTCAAGTTCCACTTGTAACTTGATTTTGTTAAAATTGAATTTAAAAAACTGGGACGTATTGAAAAATAGGGACATTTTGTTTTATAGTTTGTAAATTAGGGGCAAATGCTCATTTTTCCCAAGAAGTTATTCTAGACATGCATTCATACTGGTCATTTCCAAAAAATCACATAAAAAAAATAAAATAAAAAGGAAAAAGAAGGGGAAGAAAAAGAAAGAGAGAAGTTTCCTATTAATGGTAACACAGAATAAATAAAAAAATGATTTTTTTTTAATATTGACTCTTTTTTTGTTCTCTTACCGCATTTTCATCTTCACCCTATCTCTTCCATTGATCATGACAATTATTAGTCATAGTCTCAAAAATCAAAATAACATTTAAAAAATGGTTATGTTAACAGGCACGGTAAGGATGCCCGTTAACACACCACTTTACGTCAGAATTTATTACTTTATGGCAGAATTTTTGTCAGTTACCTAGCTTTATGTCAATATTTTGTTAGTTTTATAAACTTTAAGGCCAACTTTATACACTTTCTATTATTTGTCTATTTTTTTTATTATGTAAGACCCATATTTCTTTTAACTTTAACAAACACTGCATGGTACTTGTTAACATTTGCCAAGAAAGTCCATCAACTCTTGATCATGACAAGTATTACTCATAGTCCCAAAACTCAAAATCAAAGTTTGACTCTTGTGTAGATTTACAAGGACATATTTTCAACCAAAAAAAAAAAAGAAAAAAGAATACATTCCTAGATTCTACAGTGCTATTAACAATTTAAAATGCATGTCAGGAATGCTAGATTTATGAATTAGAAAACCCAATTATGCTACTGTTATGCGCATAGGCCATGAAAATACATTCAACTACTTTTGGTTTATCTTTGTCCTTTAGGAATAGGAATCAGCATTTTTTTTTTCCCAAACACCTGCACACTTTTAAGAATTTATAAGAAGGTGTTCGACATTTTTATAATTTACGGAGTGCATCATTAGTTTTCTTTTGAATCAACTCATTGAGAATGTAATTGGCGGAAATAATAGCCCCTCCCGCCCCCGCCCCCCCCCCCCCCCCCAAAAGAAGTTTTGAAGTAAACCAAAACTTATCAGTATTAATTGCATTCATCATTTCCATTAATGCTCTATTTTTTCATGCAACAACTTTGTTTTGATAAGGTGAATAAGGTGCAATGGTTTGGTAAAAAAAAAATATTCTTTAAAAGGTGATTCTTATGCCCTGCTTGGCTGCTTCTAATACTTCTTAGAACCTTAGTCCTTTTCTTGAGTTGATTCTCATCCTCATTTATACAGATCTAAAAGTTGAAGTGTAATATTTATTGATGTGGTATGATAAAATACAAACTCCAATTGTCCATGGGGATCGTCCAGAAACGGGCGGCGTGCTCAAGACGAGGTAAGCTGTCTCGGCGTGCCCAAGAAGAGGTAAGCTGTCTCGGCGTGCTCAAGACGAGGTAAGCTGTCTCGGCGTCTCAAGACGAGGTAAGCTGTCTCGGCACGCTCAAGACGAGGTAAGCTGTCTCGGCGCGCTCAAGACGAGGTAAGCTGCCTTGAAGTCCTTAGGACGAGAAGTTATGGACGACGCGCGAACACTTAGACATTTATGAAAGTCTGAAGCGTACGAGTAACCTCCAGTGACCGTTGCGCACTGAAAGGGTAACTCCTAAACGGTTGAGGAAGTTATATTGAAATACACACCTCCTCAAATCAAGGGGAGGTTACAAATCCAATAACCGCTCTTAAGACTCTATATAAACGTTTGTTCAGACCAAGAAAAGGTACGTGAAAAATCATTCCCAAAAAATTGGAACTTGAAAATACTGGAGAGAAAAATTGACTTTGTCATCGGAGGGTTATTGGCCGGCAACCCCGGTCACCTTTGATTTTCTTCTTTCTTCTTCAGGCTATCAAGATCAACCGTGAGCCCTATCAAACCCGAAGCATCCAGCCTACTGATTTTCTTCGCATCATCAGTTGGCGCCGTCTGTGGGAATCGATTTTCGTTTTCATTTCACTCTTTTGATCACCCTTTGTTCCCAGACAAAAAGGCTGAATGGTTCGGACAAGATCAAGGGCTACTAGCCCAGGCCACCAGGGAAGTAGGGATGCTTCCAGTAATCCCTACCGCGACCGCCAGCCAATTCCTGCCGCGCAGCCGTCGTCCCTTCAACAAATGCAGTCCATGGCCGCGGCTATGGCTGAACTGACCCGCCAAAATCAAGAGTTGAACCAGGAGATCAACATCAGGAGGCAGCACCGTGAAGGACATGCAGAAGGACGACCCCAGGGTCAAGAAGGTAGAGGAGAAAATGCTGAGTCCGAGGATCATACAAGGGGTACCGCTTTAAGGAGGGTGCCACATTTGGAGAAAGAAATGGATCAGATGAGAAAAGCCATGGAAGAGATGAAGGAGAATATGAGGCGAACGAACCCCGTGGAGGACTTAGTTCACCATACGGATTCTCCATTCACGGCTTCCATCAACAGTCATCCTCTACCCCCTAAATTCAAGATGCCTTCCTTGGATTCATATGATGGAAATCGCGATCCATGTGACCACATTGCTACCTTTAAAACAACCATGCATCTTCAGGGAGTTCCAGATGAGATTATGTGCAGAGCGTTCCCTACCACGCTGAAGGGGCCAGCAAGGGTGTGGTTTAGCAAAATACCCCCGAACTCTGTTGGATCATTCGAAGAATTGAGTAAAATGTTCGTTAATAATTTCATTGGAGGACAGCGCCACAAGCGTTCTTCTTCTAGTTTATTAACGATTGAACAAGGGGAAAATGAGAGTTTGAGGTCCTTCATTACCCGATTCAACAGGGAGGCCTTGACAGTTGACGAGATGGACGATAAGTTGCTGTTGGCAGCTTTCCATAATGGGGTTAATTCTGACTTGTTCATTCACAAGTTGTACGAGCAGGAACCTCAGACCATGGCCGAACTCGTCCATTCAGCCCAAAATTTCATGAACGCCGAGGACGCAATAATAGCCAAGAAGAGAAAAAGGTCAGAACGCTCGGAAGCCGGGCACCGACATTCAGATCAAGCTCCTCGTCCTAAGAAGGCCCAGGTAGGAGAAAAAAGGGATAGGGATGGTAGGAAGGCAAGTTCAACCTCAAGAGGTCAGCAGTACACTTCCCTGAACACCCCGCTAGAGCAGGTCCTTATGCAAATCAAGGACGAACCATCCTTAAAGTGGCCAGAAAAGATGAAGGGAGATCCTAACAAGCGCAATAGGAACAAGTATTGTCACTTCCATAGGGACCATGGGCATGACACGGACGAGTGTTTTGATTTGAAGCAGCAGGTAGAGAACCTCATCAGGCAGGGAAAGTTGAAAAATTTCCTTGGACGAGACCACAAGGACGAGAAGCTGAAAGCCAAGGTGGAAGAGCCCTCACGACCCCCGCTAGGAGAAATAAGAGTTATTATAGGAGGAACTTCAGCAGTGCAGTCATGAAAATCGAGGAAGACATACCTGAAGGTAGTGCAAAACGTCCAGCTGTCAGGACGATCTCCAAGGACGAGGGAAGCTGACGAGCAAGCAATCACGTTCACGGACGAGGATGCTGGAAGAATTCACCAACCCCATGACGACGCGATTGTCATTACTTTACTTATTGCCGACTATACGACCAGAAGGGTGTTGGTAGACAATGGTAGCTCGGCGGACATTCTGTATTACCCTGCTTTCCAACAAATGAGGCTAGGACGAGATCAACTTCGTCCAGTGAGTTCGCCCTTGGTAGGATTTGGAGGAATGAAAGTACAACCAGTGGGCACCGTCACACTGCCCGTAGTGATTGGAACATACCCGCAGCAGATAACCAGAGAGGTAAACTTTCTCGTAGTTGATTGTTCGTCATCATACAACGCTATTGTCGGAAGACCTACTTTAAATAGCTGGAAGGCGGTAACCTCTACCTACCATTTATCCGTCAAGTTTCCAACTGAACATGGCGTGGGTCAAGTGCAAGGAGATCAGTTAGCCGCTAGAGAATGCTACCTAGCTATGTTAGCTATGGACGAGCATTTACAGACGATGAGCATAGACGAGGGTGCTGGAAGAATCACAGCGGAGCCTGTTGAGGTGTTAGAAGATGTCCCCTTAGACGATAGTAGAGCTGAGAAGTTTACTAGAATAGGGGCAAGCATGGAAGAAGAGGCGAAGAATACGCTGGTCCAGTTTTTGAAGAAAAGCCTTGATGTTTTCGCATGGAGTCATGAAGAAATGCCTGGGATTGATCCAAGTGTTATTACTCATCGTCTGAATGTAAGTCCCTCGTCCAAACCCGTACGTCAGAGGAAGAGGGTATTTGCTCCTGAGCGAGACAACGCCATCAAAGAAGAAGTACAGAAGTTGATCGCGACAAAGTTCATTAGGGAAGTTTACTACCCTGACTGGTTGGCGAATGTAGTCATGGTAAAGAAAGCCAATGGTAAGTGGCGAATGTGCGTAGATTTTACTGACTTAAACAGAGCTTGCCCGAAGGACAGTTATCCGCTCCCCCGCATTGATCAGCTGGTAGATTCGACGGCTGGTCACCGGTTGCTAAGCTTCATGGATGCCTTTTCAGGCTACAACCAAATCAAGATGGACGAGGCAGACCAAGAGAAGACTTCGTTTGTCACCAGCCAAGGCTTGTTTTGTTACAAGGTAATGCCCTTCGGTCTGAAGAACGCAGGGGCAACTTACCAGAGGCTGGTGAACCAGATGTTTCGTCCTCAAATTGGCAGGAATGTAGAGGTCTACGTTGATGATATGCTGGTGAAAAGCTTGGACGAGGGAAAACACTTGGAAGACCTTCAAGAGACTTTCAACACACTACGACGGTACAACATGAAACTTAATCCAAGTAAGTGTGCCTTTGGGGTTTCATCAGGGAAGTTCTTGGGTTTTATGGTTTCACATAGAGGCATTGAAGCAAATCCAGATAAGATCCAAGCGATACTCAACATGGAACCGCCGAAAAACATCAAAGAAGTGCAGTCCCTTACAGGACGAGTTGCCGCCCTCAACAGATTTGTGTCGAAAGCTACTGACAAGTGTGTACCGTTCTTTAAAGTCCTTAGGAAGGCGTTTGAATGGATGGATGAGTGTCAAACGGCTTTCCAAGACTTGAAGACTTACCTCACAAAAGCACCGTTACTGAGTCCGTCCGTACCTGACGAAGAGCTATACTTGTATTTGGCGGTATCCCCGCATGCCATAAGTTCCGCGCTGGTCAGGGAAGATGAACGAGTGCAGAAACCGATATACTATACTAGCCGGGCCCTTAGAGGAGCAGAGGGAAGATATCCCATGATGGAGAAGTTAGCCTTTTCCCTGGTCACGGCTTCAAGGAAGCTGAGACACTACTTTCAAGCTCACATCATCATTGTCTTGACGGATCATCCCCTGAAAAAAGCAATGAGCAAATTGGAAGCTGCAGGAAGGCTAGTCCAATGGGCGGTGGAACTTAATGAATTTGATGTCAGGTATCAACCAAGGAATGCAGTCAAGGCGCAGGCGCTGGCGGACTTCATTGTGGAGTTCACTCCAACCCAAGACGAGCTGGTCAAGGACGAGCAAACAAGAAGGTGGGTTATTAACGTGGATGGATCATCTACGATGTATGCAGGAGGGATTGGAGTCATACTTCAGTCCCCAAAGGGTGATAAATTGGAGTATGCAGCCCGCCTACAATACCAAACGACCAACAATGAAGCTGAATATGAAGCACTTCTCAAAGGGCTGGAATTGGCTAAGTCCTTAGGAGCGGAGTCGGTAATAGTCAGAAGAGATTCTCAGCTAGTCATCAACCAGGTGAATGGAATGCGTGATGCCAAGGAAGAACGAATGAAGAGATACCTCAGCAAAGTGAGGAGGCTTGTGCAAAAGTTTTCAGAAGTGAGTTTTGTCCAACTCCCGAGGGAGGAAAACATGGAAGCAGATGCGTTGGCGAAAGAGGCGTCGGCAGGTGGAGTTATGGACGAGTATGGGAAAGTCCAATACATGCCAAGCATAGACCTCCCGGAAATACAGCAGATTGGAGGAGAAGAAAATTGGATGAGTCCAATTATACTCTATTTACAGGATGGGAAGCTCCCAGAAGACAAGAACGAAGCTAGGAAGCTAAGGGTTAGGGCTGCAAAGTACGTCCTTATAAATGAAGTGCTTTACAAGCGAGGCTTATCTCAACCCTACCTGAGGTGCCTAGCTCCAGACGAAGCAAATTATGTTTTGAGGGAGGTTCATGAAGGAGCATGTGGAAATCACTCGGGGGCAAGGTCCCTCGTCCATAAAGTCATTCGTGCCGGCTACTATTGGCCCACGGTTCAGGCAGATGCCAAGGCTTATGTCAAGGTATGCGATCAATGCCAACGCTACAGCAATATCCCTAGGCAACCATCGGAGTACCAGACTCCAATGACGGCCCCTTGGCCCTTTGCACAATGGGGGCTGGATATCCTAGGTCCTTTCCCCCCGGGAACCAGACAAATGAAGTTTCTGGTAGTAGGGATTGACTATTTTACTAAATGGGTGGAGGCTGAACCTCTTGCAAAGATTACGCAGCAAAATGTGAAAAATTTTGTTTGGAAGAATATTCTGTGTAGGTTCGGAGTACCGAGGGTGCTAGTATCGGACAATGGACGACAATTTGACAACGCACAGTTCAGGGACTTCTGTGAACATTTTGGAATCAGAAATCATTACTCCTCACCCTCCCACCCACAAGCAAATGGACAAGCAGAGGTAGCTAACCGATCCTTGCTGAAAATCATCAAGACTCGGCTAGAAGGGGCAAAGGGGATATGGCCAGACGAGTTACCAGGCGTTCTTTGGGCCTACAGAACCACTGTGAGAACCCCGACAGGAGAAACTCCCTTCAAGTTAGCTTATGGAAGTGAAGCGGTCATACCAGCGGAAGTTCATATGGCTAACCATCGAGTGATGAAGTATCAAGAGAAGGAAAATGAAGAACTGCTTCGTCTTGACCTTGACCTTATTGATGAAGTAAGGATGGATGCGGAGCAGAGGACAGCAAGGTACAAGAACCTTATGGCCAGACAGCATGATGCCATGGTGAAACCCAGGCGCTTCAGCATAGGGGACCTCGTTCTTAAGAGAGTATCCTTGGCAACTAGGAACCCAGCTCATGGAAAATTGGGACCCAATTGGGAAGGACCATACAGGGTAGTAAACTGCAAAAGGCAAGGGTCATATTACTTAGAAGCTTTGGACGGACGAAAGCTGGAGCACCCTTGGAACGTGGAGCACCTGAGAAGATACTATCAATGAGCTTGGACGAGGTTGATCAAAGACGAGGTTTCTATCATGAACGACCCAACTACTATGGTTAATATCTACTAGTGTTCTTACTACTGCTATGGTGTGTACTAAGAATAAAGGTACATTAGTTCTTAAACATTTGCACCGTCTACAGACAAGTTTGTTAAAGACAAGGTTGTGTATTTTAAGTATTTTCATAATGCACTAGCTTCCAAGCAGGTGCTATGTTTGTGAACAATGCTTATATAATATGGTTTGATTTTAAGTGTATTTTATGCGCAAAATCTAACTCCCATGGTAAAACCAACGAGGGGGGCAAAATCTTAAAACGAATGAAAAATCCTTGGACGCAGGGATATAACGTTCGTAGAGCTTTCCTCAAAACGAGGATAAAGTATAAATTAAGCTAAGGCACAAAAAGTTAAGTCCATGGACGAGTATCTGTCCAAGACACAGGTGCTCTAAGGACGAGACAAGGGCTAGAAAACGTCCTTGACGAGAGGCCAAAGCCAAGCTCATGGACGAGACGAAAGTCAAGCCTATAGACGAGGAAAGTGAGCCATGCCTATGGACGAAGGAAACATCTGACAAGGCCGTAATCACTTTGTCTATAGAAAGACATGGACGAGCTAATAACATTGTCCATAAGGAAAGTACAAGGACAACCCTTTAATACTTAAGAAATTTACAAATTTCAATCACAATAAAAACAAAGGGAAGCACGTCCATACATTAACAAAATATGGATAAAGATAAATATTCATTAAATTACAATAAAGGGGTAGACGTCCATCGTCCAAAAAACCCTTGCACAAATTAAGCCCTAGAGGCAATTGTTTATACGCTCGTCTATAAAACTCTAGACGATACAATTGTACTCGAATACATTTCAATAAAAACAAAAAAAAAAGAAAAAGATAAAATTACATCAAAGCAAGTGAAATCTTAAACGGATGGGGGTTGGTCTGGCTCGTCTTGAGGTAGCGAGGTGGTAGCGTCATCGTCCATGTTGACATCCTCAGAACTGGTCTGGACGAGGGAGCTTGTGGACGCCCCACCAAGATTGAGCTTTATGGAGCTGAAGTCCACTTCTGGGAATCTCTCTAATGCGTCCATTCTAAAATCTTCGAAGCCAGCCGCGTAGTTGGCGTCCATTGAATCGGTGAATCCTTTGGACGCCTTAAACTCAGCGACGGCGTCTTCTTTAGCTTTCTCCAGAATGACTTCTAACTCGTCATGCCTCCTTTGAAGAAAGGCAAGACGGTCGTCCTTCTGGTGGACTTCTTTCTCCAGCTCAGCAACACGTCTTCCCAAGTTCTCAGCCTCGTCCTTGGACTTAGCCGCCACCTCCGCCCACCTCTTTGACTCGTCCTTTCCTTTCTGGACAGTCTTCTCCAACAACACCCTCGTCTTGTCCAGGTCGGTTGCCTGCCTAGACGCTGCAATGAACTTGGACATCGCCTGCATAAGCACAAAGCTTCATTAGAATGCATACATAAGCTAACTGCAAGACGAGATAAACGTATAAAAGTTACATACCTTGAAGAGGTCATGAACGCCGGAGCGCTCAAAATCCTTTAACGACATGTTGTAACATGCCATTATGTCCTCGTCCGTCACGGCCTTCTCAAACTTCTCCCAAGCCAAGTTCTCGTCCTCAAGAAGGTTATGAGGAACTTGGAGGGAAGTTTGAGATGAAGTTGGGACTGTGGACGGGATAGGCGCAGACAACTCCTGTTCAACGTCCAAAACTTGAATAGGAGGGCTTGGAGGGACGAGAGGGCCACGTTCCTTGGCTTGGACGTCTTGAAGTTTCGACGACTTATTCTTAGCCTTCTTCTCCTTGCGCCTACTTGGGAGGTTTCCCAAGCCCACGCCAAGAGAGAGGCTCTTCCTCTTCTCACCAGAAGATGGACGAGGGATGGACTTCACCCCTGGCCTAGTCTCCTCGTCCATAGCGTCCTTGCCTTTATTTTGTTTCATTGTAGCCATTCCTGCAAGTAAAGACGTCAGTAAAAAAAAAAAAAAAAAAAAAAAAAAAAAAAAGAGGAGAGAATAAAAAACGAGGGTAAGGACGACTTACGTCTTCTCACAGTAACTTCGTGAGCAATCGCTTCGTCCGAAGGGTCAGGACCTAAACCCCAAGTGGCAAGACGCTTAAGAGTAACCAAAAAGTGGAAAGTCCTGTCGCTGTAGAGACGAGCTTTTTGGACTCGTTCCAATTGGAGACTATCCAAATGAGGTCGTCTAACACCTTCAAAACAAAACACACAAAAAATGTTAGACGACCATTAGTAAGGACACTTGCAATAAACATTACTAAAAATGCATACCTTCAGGACGAAGGTTCCCTATGTCTCCTGTGTAGGGAGGAAATGAATCTTGGGCTATTTCATTAGGACGACCAGCCCAGCAACCAGAGACGAAGAAAAACTTCGTCTTCCAGTTTCTGTCTGACGTGACTAATGACTTAATTAACCTACAATATGTCCCTCTGGCTGTAAATTGATAAAAGCCAAGGGACTGGTTAATTTCGGAGGGTTTATAGCAATAGAGGAACTCGTCCACGGAAAGAGGACGGTTCCCCTCAAACACCTCCCTCCACAAAACTTGCATAGCTACTATTAGACGCCATGCATTGGGGTTAAGTTGGCATATACCTATACCTAACCTAGAAAGCAACTCCCTGGCAAAGGCATTTAGAGGCAACCTCAAACCTCCTAGGAGGTAAGCCTCATAAATACCCACGCCGAAACGGGGTTGACAACACCACTCCCCACGGACGGGTAGCCTAGGGTTTAAGCTATCAGGGATTTGGTACCTAGCTCTGAGAAGCTCCAATTTTTTCTCGTCTGTCTTAGAACCAACCCCTATAGCACAAGTATAAACGACCTCCTCCTCCTCCTCGTCTTGAGCAGAAGACGAGGGAGCACTTGTGCCAACCATGGAACCGGACTTAACCCTCGTCCTATGTTGTTCCCTAAACACCTCGGGAGGAACCCCTGGGACACCAGACGTGTACTCGTCTGTAGTGTTCCCATTGCTACTACTGTTGCTACTCCTAGAACTATCGTTAGAGCCACTAAAGCTACTAGGGTCCTGGCACTCGTCTATAGCCTTGGCAATGCTATCACTAGACGAGGAAAGGACTACTTCAGATATTTTTAAGAAAGAAGCTTAAAATCTAAGGACGAGTATTGAAGAGAATACCTGGAACTAGACGAGGGGAGACTAACTGACGCAGGAAACTTCTAGACGAGCGCTAAGACGAGGTAGGTCGAAGGAGAAAATTTGAGAAAATGAGGAGGGCAGCGGAGGAATTCAACTATTTATAGGCATTGACCCCAGTACACGAAGCGACGCGGCCATCCAGAAAGCGACAAATGGCATGTCCCTCGAGAAACGAGCTGACATGATTGGTCCCCAATTAAATCATGACACGTGGCACCTACGACAGCTGGCATTGAGACACCTGTCCAAACGACGACACTAGTAAATATAAGGTCTAGACGACCCATGGACAAGGGGGCAACTGATGTGGTATGGTAAAATACAAACTCCAATTGTCCATGGGGATCGTCCAGAAACGGGCGGCGTGCTCAAGACGAGGTAAGCTGTCTCGACGTGCCCTAGACGAGGTAAGCTGTCTCGGCGTGCTCAAGACGAGGTAAGCTGTCTCGGCGCGCTCAAGACGAGGTAAGCTGCCTTGAAGTCCTTAGGACGAGAAGTTATGGACGACGCGCGAACACTTAGACATTTATGAAAGTCTGAAGCGTACGAGTAACCTCCAGTGACCGTTGCGCACTGAAAGGGTAACTCCTAAACGGTTGAGGAAGTTATATTGAAACACAAACCTCCTCAAATCAAGGGGAGGTTACAAATCCAATAACCGCTCTTAAGACACTATATAAACGTTTGTTCAGACCAAGAAAAGGTACGTGAAAAATCATTCCCAAAAAATTGGAACTTGAAAATACTGGAGAGAAAAATTGACTTTGTCATCGGAGGGTTATTGGCCGGCAACCCCGGTCACCTTTGATTTTCTTCTTTCTTCTTCAGGCTATCAAGATCAACCGTGAGCCCTATCAAACCCGAAGCATCCAGCCTACTGATTTTCTTCGCATCATCATTTATTGTTGCTATACTCTTACTTTGAGCCACATCAGTGACTACATCATCCACCCATTTTCAACATTATTGCTCTTTTTTTTTTTCTCTTATTAATTTCCCAACTTATTGTTATACTTTCTCAAACTTTCCCCCTCCCTTTTACCTATTCATCTCTTCACTACTATCTACCTTAAATCACTTTTCCTCTATCCCTTTATCTTCTTTTATTTGTCATTGTTCTTATTTCCCTCTTCTTACTATAAATTTACAATTCTCTATCTCATTCTATGCATAGTTTTTCCATACACAAAATATTATTTCTCTCTCTCTCTCTCGCATAGTTTTTCCATTTTTTTGTGCATTTTTAATTAAACTTTTCTCGCATCTCTACTTTAGCTTGATGAATTTTTTTACCATTTTGAACCCTACTTTCGGTTGATGTGATTAAGTTGTGTTTTTAAGTGTTTATCTTTTTTTCTTCTCTTTGATTTCATAAATGTTATCCTATTACATTATAAAAATTGTACATAAGAATATAATAGTATTTTATTACATAATATAACACAACTTTGATAGTTTGGTATTTATTACTATATTTTTTTACTTTTTACTTTTTTTTTCTCATATTATTTTCTATAAATTTCTTATTATTTTTCTCTCACATTCTCTCTTGAAAAAGTGGTTATTTTCTCTCTCTTGATTTTTTATTCTTTCTTGCAATTCTACTCTCTATTGATAAATCATTGTGATTTTTAAAATTCTATTTTGGGTTCATACATTTTAATGTTGTATTTTTTTTAATTCCCTATTACAAGTACCCCCTCTCTCTCTCTCTCTCTCTTAGTTTTGGTTTGATTTTTATTTGAGTTAATACTTGATTATTTTGGAAGTAAGGATTTGAGTGTATATCAAAACAAATTTTGACCATACTAATACAGATCAACATTTTGTCAATTTTGGTCTATTATCACTTCATCTATTTGGTCTGGTTCGATCTACTCTAGTTCACTTTGGTCCACTTGAACTCAATTAGGTCCATTTTTGGTCCACTTTTGTCCCATTCAGTGTATTTTGATCCCTTCGGTCTACTTTAGTCATGTTCGGTCGACTTTGGTCCATTCCATCCAATTAGGTCCATTTTGGTCCATTCAGTCTACTTCGGTCCAATTTGGTCCATTGTCCACTTAGGCCTATTCGATCCAATTTAGTCCACTTCATTCTATTCAATCCATTATTGGTCTATTTCAGATCATTTTGGTCTAATTCAGCATACCTAAATGAGAAAATACAAGCTTAGATTAAGAGTACTATAAATTATTTGAATAGCATCAATTATAATTATATGATAAGTTTTGGTTATTGTAAGGGGTGCTTTTCTAGGATAGTCCAATGATGAAAAGGACCAAGGCCCAAAGAGCTCAAAATAATGAATTTGTAGAGAGTGGGCTAGAGACTGAATTTCAAAGTATTGGACAGTAATAACAGTAGGCTAGGTGATACTTGAAAGAATAAATAAATAGTTTAATGCAAAGAAAAATCTCCTCAGCAAAGTCCGAGGATGGTAGTTCTTATATATTTCTTTCAAACCTAAACACTATTACAATTCTTGAGTGTACAGTGATTTTTTTCTCCCTAGATTCTACAGTTCCCCTCTATAATGGGGTTTCTTTCCTTTATATTCCCCTGTTTTACTTCATCTTAGCCCTCCACGTGTAAATTAAATTACTGGTATTGATCCATCTTCTACCAACACCTTCTTGAATTTTTTGTGGGTAGCTGTAAGGCTGCATGACCCTATTTAGGCATCACCTCCACATTAATGGGACCAGAAAGTTAGCTACAGAGCATTCAATACGGTGGTAGCACTTTTATTTTAGATATTTCACAGCTGTCCTTTGTCCTATTCCCTTTTGATGCTTATCCTTACTAGTATGATTGTCTAGTGTGTTGTCCTTAGTGAAAGGTCGAGCCTTTGTCCTCTACTTGGCTTGGCCGAGGAGATATTTCTCCTCAGACTACGCTTTCAACCCTTTACGACTAGACTTCTTCCATAGCTTAATTTGTACGACCTCGTTGATGTCTATTTGTCCTCGGACGACTTAATGTCCTCGAACACGGCCCATGGCCCAATATCTTTTTCTGTGCCCTTTATCCCTACAGTTATTATAATAATCTCTTTAATAAAATGAGAATTTGAATATAAATTTGAAACTTAAAAATTTTAATTGTACCAAAAGAAACTAGGAAAATATAATGCATAATAACAATAGTTAGAAGAATATGGATTATTTAAAAAAGAATAATATCGATAAAACACATAAAAAATGATAAAATTATATATTTGTAAAAATAGAATGATGGAAATAACTTTTTGAAATTGTTCAATTTTGAAGGAGAACAAATTATGTACAATAAAATTTAGAGATTAAATTATATACATATTCAGTATAAGTTTGTTATGAGTTTTGATTACCACAACAATCTATTTTAAGAGAACGAAGAATTTGAACTCAAGCAATTCATTTAAGAGTAATGACTTTAAAAAAACTGCCCTAAAGATTAGATTTGTATATTCATTACTTTCATATATAGAAAGACTTTTACTTAAATTTAATTAGACTGAAGTGGATTGAAATGCTACGTTAATGAGGCTAAACAAAAGTGTAGAAAAAAAATAAATGCTACGCTTAAGGATTTTAGATATTACGAGTTAAAGATCTATATATAATAATAATAATAATAATAATAATAATAATAATAATAATAATAAATTTAGATTTAGAATATGTGCTCTCAACCCAAAAAAGTTTTTTCTCTATATGTAAGTGCACAAAAATGGACGGAAGTGGACCAAAATGGACTGAATGAGACGGAAGTGAAATGAAGTAGACCTAATTGGATCGAATAGAAATTGTTTAATTTTTAGGAAGAATAAATTATCTTCAAAAAAATTTAGAGAACAAATTATACATTATATTATAATTACAAAATAATTATTTATTTTTATAATGATTAAACATTCCCCAAACCTCAACTTACTCCTTATAATTACATAAAAATTATTTATTTTTATAATGATTAAACATTCCCAAAGCCTCACAACTTACTCCTTAGCGAGTACACATAACATATCTTGTGAATTCCTAATGTTAAATAAATAAAAAAGATGCATCAAATCATAAAGCAATAAACATAAATAAGTGAGGGCAGGATTTTGTAACCCTGAAACTCATAGAATTAACTGTAAAAACTAATATTTCACGTTAAAGATATGTTGAAGCAACAAAAATGTAATATGTCTTTATTTGTTTTCTTCGTCTTGAGGTGAAATAGTAAACGCCTTGTCGGCAGGATTTCAAAACCTGTAATCTAGACTTTTTTGGGAAAATTGGGGCGAACAAAATATGGTATTGACATCCTTAACTATTAATTTGTGTATTTATTTTTATTTTTTTGAGAAGGAATATTGATTTGTGTTTATAATAAACATAAGGTATGGTTTATACATTAGAGAACCTTAGGCTAACTCTAGACTAACTCAAGTTTAGTTTTCTTATTTTACAAGTACATGAATTTGGAGACTTCTTTTCTGTACGCTGGACAAGGCCACGATAGGAGATGACCCAATGATACTGATAAGAACCCTAGCAATAGTAGCAAAGACACCCATACTAGCTCGATCATGGACAGCGATAGAAAGCCTATTCCTGATGGTTAGATGTGTTTAGGGTATAAACAGGATAGTGACTTGGAGGGAGTATGGAAGCAGTTGACAACCTTCATTT
Source organism: Castanopsis chinensis (assembly GCA_032878915.1). Classification (NCBI taxonomy): domain Eukaryota; kingdom Viridiplantae; phylum Streptophyta; class Magnoliopsida; order Fagales; family Fagaceae; genus Castanopsis; species Castanopsis chinensis. The sequence goes on from JAVQMG010000106.1 coordinate 7,858,497, forward strand.
TAATGGGGCATGAAGTCATCTGTTTCTCACAAGTGCCAAATCTCATCTCACATATTTTGTTTTGCTTTCTTTTGTCTTTGTTTAAAAAAAAAGAAAAGAAAAAGAGAATGGGGTAGTCATAGGAAATGGTGCACTGCAATAGTGGTGAATATTTTCCTAGCTATAGGTTACATGAAAATATACCTCCTGCACGTAACAACTAACAAGGCCAAATGTGGACAAAATAAGCAAAAAAGACTGGCTCAAAATGATTCTACATCTATCCTGTACATAGTATGATTAATTATAGAGTATGTATGATTATTGCATCATCTGCCTCATCATCTGATTTGGAGAATTTATTAACTGGGGGCATAAGATCAGCTTCATTTGCTATCTTTATTATTTTCTTGATTTCATCTAGCTCAGCTTGAACAGTTGATAGCTGTGACATTAGAGCAGATTTTTCTTCATTCCAGATAGTCTTCTCATCCTCATGTTCTTTTTCGATCTCACCCATTCTTCGTTGTAGTCAAATGCACTCATTGCGAATGAGATTTAGCTCATCAGTTTGTCTATCACCAGTTGCAGCTGGTTCGTCAGCCCAGAGGAAATATCCACATTGCTAGCAGCGTTAAGAACAAAAATAATGCAAATCAACAGAAATCTCAACCAAAAAATTTTCAATTACATGAAAAGAACTAAGTACTTACATCATGAATACCCTTGGAACAATTATAGAATAACCTAAATGAATTCTTGGGAGTTTCAGATACTCTCAGTTTGCAGGAAGCCCACAGGTGCATTTCAGCTCATCAGATTCTTTGGAATCCTCAGGTGTACTCATCATGTAAAATATGAATCCTGTTGAAAATGAATATTCTTTGATGCGAAATATATTGTTTATGATATATTTATCTATTTATTTGTAGACAAGAGGCCCTAGAAACTACCAAAAATTACAAGGAAATGGCACAATACAAGTGCCTGCACCAATGCTTCTACCAATCCTCGAGGTAAAGCTCCGATACCAAAATTGATGCTCTGAAATTGTACAGTCAAATTATACTAAATCATCCACTGGTCTATAGTTCTCATTTTCTAAAGGAACTTAATTTTAATTTTAGTACAAATTCAAAGAGTTCTTATCTGTATCAAAGCATTATTAATAGCTTTGCTTGGCAACAATTCCTGTTAAATCAATATTAGTCACTAGTTTGATAAAACACGGCATGTTGTGTGCCTATTCTAAGAAAAATACACCAAAATCCAAACCCAACTTATTGAACAGTAAGTACTAACTGAACCATGAACTGCGGCCAATAGCTGATGTATATTCATCATTACTTGCAGTTACATCCTTATTCAAACAAACTTGGGACGATTTAAAGATAATGATACAGATCATGGGTAGTTTCTTTATATTCTACAAACTCATCTACATATACCAAATACCTATTTGCCATGATCATGTAATATCAGAGATCAAATCAAGAGGGTTGGGGGAGAGAATTTATTGGAAGGTTTGCTTGCAATGAAGCCACTGCTTTAGCAGGTATAGGTTAGCAAATCAAAGGAGAAGGGATTTAGTAATTGTCTGTCCAGTAACGGAATTCCATCGTGTATCAAGTAAGCAAAACCAATTTTGGTAATTGAATTGTTGATTTTCTATATAATTTATTAAAAAAAAAAATACAGCCATTGTATTGTTACTTCATTTAATATATCAAAACATTTTATAATAAATCGAAGAATATGAGAGAAATGAAAATCAAGGACAGATAAAAAAAACTCAAGAAAAGATTGAGCATTGAGGTCTTGTTACTTAATGGGCAATTTATGACTATGTCTGCACATGGTTGAAAGCTGCACATTTATCTAGCAGAAATGAATCTCAAGGCACATATTTAGAAGATAAACTGTAAATATATTGTCAAATGATGGTCAGGAACACGCACAATTACAAATGGAGTTTATTAGAAACACTCCATTGTGAAGCACACTCTTAAATCCATATCGTATAAAATCTTGACACAAATAGTACTAAATTTTAAATTAAAATCTAAAACAAAAATCAGTGCAGTACAGGCTGTCCTCCTTTGGTTAGTAACACTAATTTAGTAATTTTGTGGAAGCTTGCTTTGAGTTCCTAACACAGCCCAAAAGATATGAGCCCTAATGAAGCCCAAGAGATATAGGATGCTTGGTTTTTGTTTAAGTTATTTTAAAAATGAATATCATCTTGTTAAAGGCACTATATGTCAAGAATCCATCACCCCTGACATAGGGCATAAACCATGACAATTGTTCACTGGACCAAGGGATTGATTTGTGAATGACACTACATTGTCTTAGATTACCATAGACATGTTGTCTCACTCAATAAGGAATGTCATACTTTTTTTTTTTTTTTTTTTTGGTGACATAGGAGAACTTCACTTAGATTAGTTGTACGACGTAGAGCATATTGTACAACAATCCTCACTGTTAATCAAACTCTTACGGGTAATTGATCCCACCCGCTAGAACCAGTTACTGGGTAATTCAGGGGCTTTTCACCCCTGATGGGCTAAGCAGTTTATCCTCACTCAATAAGGAATGGCAAACTTAAGCTTTCATTTGATGTCCACAAAACACATACCATAAAACCAATGTAGGTATCTCTTAAAATGCAACTGGGAAATTTGCAACTTATAAAAGGAGATAAGTATAAGCATTTCTTAAGCAAAAGGTCATTCAAAAGATAATTCTTTCTACTAATCTCTAACAAGCTATCTTCACGGGTGTTATTTAGAAATCCAAGACATGCATTTTCACTTGTGAGAGGTATCCCTTAGGACTCCTGTTTTCAAACAACCATTTTCCATTAGAGAGCAAGCTACCATTTTTTAAAATTACTACACACCCTACTTTGTCTTATCGTAAATCTATACATAAGCTAAGCAAAACTATTTTCCAATATATTATGTTCTACTAAGGAAGAAGGGAAAGTGAGAAATCTATACTCTTCAAGGGCTGTATCAGCAGTACTAGTGAATAGTAATGCAAGAAAGATAATAAGAAAAGAGAAGAGAAAAGAAGAAAATGAACAATAAGGTCAGTGTGCCTTAATACTCAAAATGCTCAATATTTTTATTAATCAACTCAGTACAATACGATGCATAAGACTCTAGATCTTATCTTTTTTTAAGTTAACTAGAATCCTACTATGACTAGTTAACAAACTCCTAATTAGACTAGTAAACTAAAATCCTAATAAGGTGATAAAAGACTAACTTTGACTCAAAGAAAATATACCAAAGATACTTAGGATCTAATCCCAGACTCAATTGAATTACCTAATTACCCTTAATTCGCAGTAGTTATTGAAATGACAGCTTTGACCATGATTACAAAAATGACTGTAACATGTAAAACAAAAGCCCAAAATAAAAATAGTTTTAATCCTAGAACACATAACTAAACCTTTAAAACTGCATGATTTGTATTTCAATTGGACTTCACACAGGGACCCCATTTTATAATCCTGAATAGACGAACTTGCAAACTAGTAACAAATTGACCTTCCATGCATGGCTACTTCATAATACCTTAAAACAAACCAGTTTTATGAATGAACTAAAAAAAAAAAGTGCTGAACTTTACAAATCTAGACATACCAAAAGCTCACATGGCATAAACCTATTAAGATCCAAACCAAAATACACTCATCCCTACCATATATACCTTGTCCATGATGGTTTCAGGTGTAAACAGCACTATGACTATGCAAGCTTGACTAGGTTAAACCCTGGAATTCATTCAGACTCAAGACTAGGCTAATAACAATGTTTAACTACACCCAAGTTTGCACCTATAAGCATTTTCCAGAAGTGTACAAAGTACCTTTTTATCAGTGTAATTAATTATATACAAAACACAAATAATTTTAACAGAAATTGGTTGTTAGGGTCTTGGTAAATTACCAACATGAACATATATTTTATGGGTTCCATCAATTGAACTAATTGGGATTTGTTTATTCTTTTTCTTTTTTTCTCTTGCAGTATGTATGTATGTGTGCGCAATAAATCCACAATTATGAGAGGAAATACAACTTAACACATAAACTAAGACCTCAAATTTTAACTTATATTATCCACTCCTTGAATTTTTTTTTCTCGCTAAGTTAAGACACCAATTAGTTATTAGTATAAGCGGGTTCAAATCACAGTCTGTTATTCAACCACAAAACACTTTACTAATTAAGTTAACTAAGATCCGTCTTCTAACTGTTAAGTCAACCAAAACAATGCCTATATATATATATATATATATATATATATATATATATATCTATCTATCTATACACACACACAAAAACAAAAAGAATTGCAATTTAGTGAAGGTCGAATATAGTAACATAAAACAGAGTGAAACATATTATATAGATTAAAAAAATAAAAACCTGATGAGGGATAATTATAATCTTTCAATTCGTCCCAGAAGAAGATCTTTCAGCTCGACCTCAGAAAACAAACTGACAAAAAAGACGGAGAAGAACTGAAAGTGACATAAATTTAATTTAATTTAATAAATATAGCAATGCTATTGAATTTTTTTATTTAAAGTTAAAGATGCATTTTTGCGTAAACTTATTTTGATTGGTTTATTTTATTTAATAATACATAAATTGTATGTTTTTCCCTTTACTTTTCTAGTCCTTCAAAATTTTAAAATATAAGAACTTAATTCTTTAGTGTATTCATCATCCATTTATTACTTTTTGTCTATTTTTAATTTTAGTCCATTAAATATAAGGCTAGTTCGATTTTAGTGCCTTGAATATGAGGTCAATTTAATTTTAATCCCTCGAGTACTGGATGCATCAACATTTTGTTGGAAAATTATTAAGTACTCCCGGAGTACCATAAATACGTACTTCCTCCTCTCACATGAATGGTGGGTCCCACCATGAATTTAATTAGTGGGACCTACCATGCATGTGAAAGGAGTGAGTACGCATTTATGGTACTCTGGAAGTACGCAATAATTTCCCCATTTTGTTAGTCACAAATTTGAAATTCATCCCTCCAAGGGATAAAGGCAACCAAAAAATAGAGGAAATACTAAACTGTTAAGTTTTAAAGTTTTGAAAGATCAAAATCGAAAGTTTTAAAATTGAGTAACCAAAATCGAACATACTATTTAACAATAAACCATACAAAAGCATAATTATACCTAAATGTGAGATTTTAAAATATTATAAATAAATTGGTAGTAACAATAAACAATAGTTTTAACATAAACAAAGCCTAAATAAGACAACTTTTTTTTTTCTTCAAATTTCAATGGAACATTTTTTTCACAAAAATTATTAAATGTCCTCCTATACAAAGTTGGTGAATAGTGTTCTCAAGTGCATAACCTTTCTCACTTCAAATTATTATAGTTAAAGTTATAAATTTATAATAATTATTATTTATGTTTATTAATGACTTACTTATCAATACTAATGATTCTTTTGATTTTTCTTATTGTGGAAGATACAATGATTAGCTAATTAATATAAGACTTTGTTGTGTTTAGCATAGGCAAAACAAAAATTGGATTGTTTTGTTGTGAGGCTTGTGAATTCTAAAGGAAGATTTATTTTCTGCAAAAAGCCTCCCTAGGTGCAGAATGATAAGAGGAGCATTTGATTTTTGAGGAAAGATTATTTTTGAGAATAATTACACAATTGTGATGATTTTTCCAAGAGTTTTATAGCTTGACTGGTTGGCACTTTTAAGTGTTGGACATTCATGATTAAAACATCCTTTCCTCTATTGTAACTATCGAATTATTAAAAAGACATTTTGGTGTTTATGTTGTACAGTTTAGCGGTTCTACAGTTTAATGTGTTAGATATTTAAAAGAAGCAAATGGATTATTTATTATATATCAAAATAGAGCTTGTGATCCTCCATTTATATTTTGTTCTTTCTAATCCAATTAAAAGCCTAATTTCTTACCAAACGTTATTATAGAAAACCCACCATAATTAAATACGGTTTTGAGGTCAAAATGAAGTGCCAAATGGGCCCTTTGTCTAGTAATCTTGGTTTGAAGTATGGTTATCTCTTAATCTTGTGTCCCAAATGAGATTCAACATGGTTAAGATCATGCCCGACTAGTTGTTCAGAGCCAAGTTATTATTATTATTATTATTTTTTTTTTTTTTTTTTTTTTTTTTTTTTTTGAGAAGGAAGGAGGGCTATAGTAAGATTTGAACCCTAATGTCCAGGTACCACAAGCGGTGTTGGGATCATTGGGTATCAGTCAAACCCTCTAAGAAATGCTATTTGAATAAGGTCATTGACAAAACTTGTTTTTTTTTTTTTTTTTTTTTTTTTTTTTGACACTTGAATATATGAGAGATGGTCTTCTAATCATTAAGAATATTAAGGTATATAATTAAATACACGAAAGTTGGTTCAATGTGATTAATTCGTTGTCTTATTCAAAAATTGTGGGTTACAGTTAGCTCAACTGATAAAGTCTCTGATGGTTGAATAAGAGATCTGGGATTCAATCCATGCTTATATAAAAAATCAATTGATGTCTTGGTTTGATGATAAAGAACTGTCATAAGGAGCAGATGTCATAGGTTGAAACTCTTAAAAAAAAAAAAAACTAGTTTCTCAAAAAAAAAAAAAAAAAATCATATTCTTATGCTATATGATTCTGATAGTAATTCGGTTAGCATGAGTAAATTATGATGCTTAAGTTTGAAGGATAAGTTTTTTTGTTTTTGTTTTTGCAGAGATAATTAAAATATATTGCTAATTCCACCAAGCACTTTGTGCATGAGAATGTGTCAATTCAGTTATAGGGATCATTATGGAATTCTTCTTGCCACATAATCCATTGTTATTCTGGTGTAAAAGGCCAAAGATCAAAGTGGGTACAAATGTTGCAACCAAGTTAAACAATATAAAGTTCTTCCTTGCATCATTATATTGATGTAAAATTGGGGATGTCATTTAAACTAAATCATGAGTGTTGTAATTTCTAATGTTGGAATGTTTGGATTAAATCTAAAGCATTGTTCTCCCCTTTCATGTAGCAAAAAATTAAATCATATGGCCATGTGAGAGACTGGGAAACTTGGGTGCTCTCAAAAAAGAGATTTGGGTACTTTAAGGCACCTCTCTTTTTGGGTAAGTGGTGTGGAGTCGGCACTTTTTTTTATACAAAAAAATAAGAAAAAAAAATATAATTAAATATTCAAAATACGTCAAATGCAATTGATTGAATAAAAAAGGAAACATTTGGTAGATTAACCTTACAAGGCTTTGGTCCTAGTTACAATCTATGCAAAAAAATACAAAGCTTTGGTACCAGGCACATTTTACCAAAAGTAAAGACAAAACACTAATCTACTAACCAAAATCCTAAGTTCAGAGGCTAGGTTACGGAATAGGAAAGTTTTAGGCACCCATTCCACCCAAACAAATTCTGGTCTTCTAGACTCTAATGACCATTATATACCTTTTTGCATGATGTTGAATGATATGTTGTAACACATGACAAAGTTAATTTAAAAAAAAATTTTCTTGGATATGTCCTCTTTTCAAAGAAAAATCAGATCTGTTGTTTGTAAATTTTAAAAAATGAGAATTGATTTGTAAAAATCAGATCTATTTTTGTAAAGGAAAAAAAATTGAGATTTTATCAAGAAAAATCAGATATGTTGTTTGTAAAATTAAAACAAGTGAGATTAGATTTGTAAAAATCAAATCTACTTTTGTAAAAGAAAAAAAATGAGATTTTATCAAGAAAAATCAAATCTTTTGTTTGTAAAATTAAAACAAGTGAGATTAGATTTGTAAAATCAGATCTATTTTTGAAAGTAAAAAAAAAAAAAAAAAAGATTTTTAAAAAGAGGATTTATATTCTTGAGACAAACTTATTATGCATGCATAACAAATTTAAAAAGACTGACTTTAACCTAACTCTTAATTCCTTCTTTGAAATTTCAAAATCTGCAATCTTATAAAAAGAAAAAAATTTCAAAAAAAATTTCAGATCTGTATTTAATGAAAATACAAATCTAGTTTTTGGTTGAAAATAGAGATTTTCAGATCTTTTTTAAATGAAAATACAGACCAGTTTTGTGACCAGAACAAAAATATAGATTTGTATTTAATGAAAATATAGATTAGTTTTGAGACCAAGAAAAATTCAGATCTGTATTTAATGAAAATACAGATCAGTTTTAAGACTAGAAAAAATTTAGATTTGTATTTAATGAAAATACAGATCTGTTTTGAACTTAAAAAAAAAAAAAAAGGTTTTGATGATCATTAGCAAATTTTGAAATCAAAGAAAAAAAAATTAAAACAAACAATCAACTAAAGGCACAATGAAAAATAGAACATATTAACTGTATTCATGAAACGAACAACCACAACGTATTAACTAATGGAAAAGGGGGGGAAAAAAAAAAAAGGATAGAAGAATATAACTAAATACCTCTTGCATGAATGTGCTCTTCAGTAGAAGAATATTTTAGAAATCAAAGAAGGTTCTTAAAGCAAAAGCCTCCAAAACGTCTTTAACGTAAGGGGACCAAAGAAGTCAGAAAAGAAGAGCCCCTAATTATGATCTTTTTCCTCTATTTATAGAGGTTGGGATGCTTAAAAAATAAGCTGAATGAAATCAAATACGAATTGGAACATGTCCTTATCTCTTAAAAGTAAAAAAAGATAGGCTTTATCTCAATTAGGCCAATTGGCACTTCCCAAGTGTCGATCAGCACTTGCCATGTGCCGATCGGCACTCCAAGAGTGCCGACAAACCCTCTTGGATGTCGAGCCCGCTTTTCAATTTTAGTTCGATTTGGACTCTTTGATTCGTATTCTAAAAATTAATCCATTTTCTTGATATTCAGGTCTTTAAAGTGATAATTATCTTATAGATAAATATTCCAAAAAGACTTAATTATCCATAACTTCTTTGTTATCTGATTATCCACTTTATTCCCATAAAGCAAGACTATTTTTGACACTAACCAACAACCAATCACAAAATTATTTAATTAATTTTAATTGTTTAACCAATTAAAATTAATTTAAATTAATCATGCATGGTTGGTTCCACCCAAACAAAATGCATGCAGACCGTAAAAACTTGATCATGTGATATCTTTCAATCTGACTGTCCAATTCAGGGATCGGACATATCGTCATGATCATTAGAATCTCAAGATCATTTTTATGATATGAAATGAATGAATTAATGAATGTAATGCAACTCTAAATTTTGGGTATATGAATTGTCACTCTAGTCATCTTCCAAAATTAAATTATGGGTGCAAAATCGAGTATATATAGCTAAACATTTATAAATTATTAAATGTTAAATTAGATTGGCTTTGTAGCTTATAATAATACTTTCATATATAAAATCCCATAACTACCTTTTAGTTGGGAGTCATAAATCTTGGGCTTTCCAAGTATACCACAAATATTGGGCTACTAGTTTTAAGCACCTAAACGGATTTTTTAGCCATGGCCCATGGCCTATAACCCACCCATCCATTTGATTTAAATTAGACTCAAATGTCAATAAACGTTTGGCTCAAGGGCATTATTGTAAATGAAACATAAAATTCAAATAAAAAACACATATGAAAGAAAAAATAGCCCGAATCTGAGTGTGCAAAAATTGAGCATTTCACCAACCTCAGAAAAATCAAATCAGAGTATCAAAATGAGAGAGAGAGAGAGAGAGAGAGAGAGAGAGAGAGAGAGAGAGAGAGAGAGAGAGAGAGAGAGAGAGAGAGAGTTGGTGAGGTGTAGAGAAGATCTGCACTGTACTTTAAGTGAGACCTTCGGTATCCTCAGGCTCCTTAAATAGAGCATACTGGAATGTTGAAGAAAATCACATTTCTCTTCACAGGCTTCAGGCCACCCCTATCTCTGGCCTCTCTTACACTTTTGGTACTCATTCATACATACATTGTGAGAGATTGGGGAGATTGCCTCTCAAAAAAGAGAGATTTTTGGAGTGCTTTTTAGGGCATATCTCTTTTGGGGCAAGTAGTGTGCAGTCGACACTTATTTTTTTATATCAAATTTACATGACTGAATGTTTCATTCATTGATTGAATAAATTAAAAATACAAGTTCAAAAATTTGAACTTTACATGGCTTTGGGTCCTAGTTACAATTTACTAAAAATACATGGCCTTTTGTCCTAGTTACAACCTACCCAAAATAAATAAAGATAAGACTAGATTTACTTAGCTAAAGACCTAAATCTGGAGGCTAGGTTACGAAATGGAAAGGTGTTAGGCACCCATTCCGCCCAGACAGAGTCTGATCTTCTAGACTCTTGTGACCAATGTACCATTTTTATGCATGTCATAAATGATATGTTGAACATGTAAAGTTGTGATTTACAACTATGTTTTATATTGGCTTTATTCCATGACAAAAAGTGTTGTATTTGCTTTATTTTGTTCCTTGTATTTTGTGGGATTCTATTGTATTGGGTTTAGTATTAAGTTAGTGAAGACTTAAGCTTAATCGAAGATCAGTGCATTCTACAAAAAATTCTGCGAGTAATTTCGCGAGTAAGCTTCCCGCGAAAGTTTTCAGATCAGCTTTTTAAAGGGCATTTCGTGGGACATTTGTTTTAAACGTCTCTCATCTTCTCCTAAACCCTATGCTTCTACATCAAAACTTAACTAAATTCATGTGTTTTTCATTCCATTAACATCTCTAAGGTAATCTTTAGCTCTTTTCATTGATTTTGATCCTTAGATTATGTTTTTGGGGGTTTTATGTTCATAGTTGGGATTTTCTCAAATGGGAGTTGGAAAACTTAATTTTTGTCAATCTTTTTCATTGGGCTTTGTTTTAAATGATGATTTACTTTGTATGTTGGCCCTTGTGTCAAAAATAACATGTATATAAACAAGATTTCATATGTTCTTGCATTGTTTATCATACATGTGTAGTATGTGCACTCTAAGTGTTTGATAAAATGTCCAAATGACATTTTCTCATTCTTTAGAACTCCGATGAGTACCAAACTTTGGAAATCACAATAATTATTCATGTTTATCATGTTTTGATCATTGGTGGTGTGTTTTATACGCTTTGCCTTGTGAGTGCTTATTCATGCATTGGTCATGCATCTCACATGCACACTAAATACATACTAGATGCTTCTTTGCTGCACACACTCTAACACTTGACATGTTTTACATTCACTCATGCTAGTTAAGTCTTTTTAGACCTTTTAGCTCATATAACATGTTCTTGTGCCTATATTATGCTTAGGTCTTTATCTTGTTCCACATATTTAGCATGCTATGTTTACTTTATGCTTTGTAACAATGTCTTCTTAAGATGTTTTATTTATTGTTTGAGCTTCATTTTCTCATTCATCTTGCACCCTTCATGCATCTTGTCCTTGTTCATATCTTATTTTCTTTCCCTCTTTCCTCCTTCTTCACTTGTCTATTCGTGACAAAAAGGGGGAGAGTATACTAAATAGTATACCGATGTGTTTCGTCATTTCTATATGATTCATGTGTACATTCTTAGGGAGAGAAATTCTACCTCGTGCACATTTTTAGGGGTAGAAAGCCATGGGGGATGCATATACCAAGGGGAAAAAGACATCTTTTTGAGAAAACCTTGTTTTTTCTTTGTTTTACTTTATGCTTGTTTTCTCATTGCTTTATGGTGCTTTTAGTTACATTTAGTATCTATACTTTGTTGCTCTCATTGCATCATGTTTATGTGTTGGAACACATTTGTGCCCTTGTTGGATCTTGTATCCTTAATGCAAATACTTTGGTGTTTTGCATTGGTTATGTGTTAGACATGTATACATCCTTATGCTATTGTGCTTTATTGGTTGCATGTTCAGATGATCATTTGCTTTGTTATATGATCATTGTAGTCATTTCCATATAATTGTTTTAGTGTATGATCAAGTTGCTTATATGTTTCATATCACGTTTACTTGATCGCATTTTACTTGTTACATTATATTTGTCATTTTATCACTTGATTTACCTTGAGGGTCTAATGCATTTTGTGCAAGTGTTTCAGGTTACAGGTATATATGTTCCAATGCTTCACAACTTCTAGATTTAGGTGTGAGTAAATTTTTCCATTGTTTCCAAACTCACGTTTAAGTCTAGAGTCTATTATAGGGTGTTTTGTCATGGAATAGCCAAAGGAGGAGATTGTAAAGTTGTAAGTTATAACTATGTTTTATGTTGGCTTTATTCCATGACAAAAAGTGTTGTATCTGCTTTATTTTGTTCCTTGTATTTTGTGAGATTCTATTGTATTGGATTTAGTATTAAGTTAGTGAAGACTCAAGCTTAATCGAAGATCAGTGCATTTCGCGACTAGCTTGCGAGAAGTTCGCGAGAAGGGTTCTCGTAAAAAGGGCATGTGAGAAGCACACAACTGGAAGCTGAAGAGTCGTGCTAGCCTAGAGGATTTTGCAAGTGTCTCGCGGGTAAGGCCTTTTCACGAGATACCAGCGAAACTCTCTCCTTGGAGGATTTTTAAATGTGACTTTCTTACCTTTCACCCATGCTATATATACCCTCATTACCCATAAAAGTATGAAAGGCTATTCAGAGAGAAAAATCCTAGATAGGTTTTCTACAACACACACACCCATCTTTTAGAGAGAGAGCTACCCATCCTTAGTGAGAAATCATTATAACCTTTTCTCCTTCCCTCTCCCATTATCATACCTTAAGAAAAGATTTGTACCCAAACACAACCCACACATTTTCAGAGTGTAGAGAGTGTTTTAGAGATTGGAAAGCATTGGGGATTTGCCAAAAGAAGCCAATGAGGTTTGGCTGAAGCAATCGGGCGTATTGCGGGATTCAGAAAGTTAGACAAGACACAGTTTTGAGAAGCCTTGTTGTAGTAGGAGTTTGTAGGGCTTAGGTACATTGGGTAGATTAGGCTTGGAGGGTCTCTTGCTATTCGTGTATCTCAACTTATTGTCTAATGGATTGATTTACCGCTTGGAGGGCGGCGAAGAGGTTTTTTACCAAATTCTTCGGTTTCCTCTTCAATAACACATCGACGTATTATCTTGTATTTGTATTTCACTTCCCTTACTCTTGTGCTTTATTTTTATTGTTTGTTGTTCATGTTTATGCACTAGAGTAGTATCAGTTGATTGCGCTTCATTTAATCTTATTTATGTACTTAGAAAAGTTAGAGTAAAATCAACCGAGCTGTAATTTATTAATTTGGAGTCTAAACAGCTCTTGTGTTTTTAGCACAAATCCGAGCTTTCGGAACATGTGAAAAATAAACATAAAATCACAAATTTATTTATGAATGAATTCTCTCTTCTTTTGAAAAGAATCATATTTGTTATAGTTGGTGGAAAAAAAATGAATTTTTATTTGAAAAATATCATATCTGTTTTGTAGTATATATATATATATATATATATATATATATATATATATATAAGTGGTTTTTGAAGATAAAAATTTAGATCATTTTTGGGATGATAAAAGGATGGTTTTTAATGACAAAAAAAATCAGATCTGTTTTTGAGAACTTAAAAAAATGTTTTTTTTTTTTATTTGTTAAAGATCAGATCTGTTTTGAGAACTTAAAAAAAATGATTTTTAATGACAGAAAAATCAGATCTGTTTTTATATATATTTAAAAAAAAAAAAAAGAATGGAAAAGGTTTTTTAAGAAGATAGTTTCACTCATAATATGAATTTATGCAATTATGAATTAAATAAAGCAAACACAAACACAAACATGTTTAATCTTTTTCTTTATTTCAAAAATATGCATATGTTAAAGAAAATCATATTTGTATCTAGGAAAGATACAAATCAGTTTTTAATTGAGAAAAATTCAGATCTACATTTAGAAAAGATGCCGATCTGTTTTATTTTAATAAAAAGAATTATTTACATGCAAATTATTGACATTCAAAAAAGAGATTATAACAATCACATAAAAAAAACAACAACAATCAACAATCCATATTATGACTATTTGAAAAAGAAAGAGATGTAAGATGCATCATCACATCATAAGAAAAATGGTTAAAAAACAACCTCTTGCATAAGCTCTCTTTGTTCTTGAGAGGATGTTTTAGGGTTCAAAGAAATTTGTTCAATTCTCTTTGAAACCTAAAAATCCTAATTTAAGCAGCAACACTCAGAGAGGGGATCAGAAAATATGGGTGATTTGAGAGCCTAAAGCGTATGTCTCTCAGAGCATAGTGAAAAAAATTATGAGGTTCAACCTCTATTTATAGGGGTTAGAGGACTCTAAAAAAATAGGTACGGATGATTAGGGTTTGAATACGGACGCATCCTTTTGCGAAAATGTCAAAAAGGATGTGCTTTATCGTCACCCGAAGGCTGTTGGGCCAAAGCCCAACAAGGTGCAATTCGGCACTCCAAATGTGTCGAATTGGCTCCTGAAAGCCGAACGTGCTTTAGTGTTCTAGGGCCATTTGGACTCCTTTTCTAGAGTTTTTTTGACCGATCCTTGTTTGACCGATCCTTGTATCTAGACATGTTTTCATCCTCCATCCATGATTTTTTTTATCTCTCTTCTAGATAATTCAGGCTTTTAAGAATAATTATCTTGACCCATTATCTTGAGGATAAATCCCTTAAAATAAATTCTGATAAAGTTCAGATTATCTACAATTTTATTGTTATCTAATCATCCCTTTTATTCCTATGCATACATCCCTACCTTAGACACTAATTATCAACTAATTACAAAATTATTTATGTAATTTTAATTGTTTGACCAATCAGAATTAATTTAAATTTGTCGTTTGTGGTCGATTCTTCCTAGACACAATGCATATGATCCATACAAACTTGATTATGCGATATCTTTAGATCTGATGGTTCGATTTAGAAACCGGACACACCGTTGTGATTGTTAGAATCTCAAGATCATTGTTATGATATGTAAAAAATGACATGATGCATGTAATGCAAGAATAAAATGGTGTATATAATGCAAGAACAAAATGATGCATGTGATGCAATTATGATTTTTGAGGTACATGGATGGTCATTCGAGTCATTCCCCTTGATTACATCATGGGTGCAAATTTTATAAAAAAAACATGGGTGCAAAATTGAGTGTCTCTCTCTCTCTCTCTCTCTCTCTCTCTCTCTCTCTCTCTCTCTCTCTCTCTCTCTCATAGAATTTTGTTGCAATAAAATATTATTATTATTATTATTAAAAATATTTTATTACAACAAAAAATATTGTTGCTACAATTTATTACAATAAAATTTTTGTTGTGATAGGTTGTCATAATAGTACAGTTGATCATTATAAACAACATTATCGTCATTGTTACTAGCCACATGAACCAGGGTGGCTCTAGGAATTTTTCCAAGAGTGTTCCTTAAGAAACATAAATTACATAATCTAATAAAAAGAAAAATTCATATATTGATAACAACAACAATAAAAAAAACACACAAATACATAAAGTTTACAATTGCTTTCTACAAATTTTCATATTTTGAAATTGTGCATGATAGTCTCATTATCAATGCTACAAGCTACATCTCTTTCAATATACACAATCAAGCAATCATTCATCCACTGATCTCCCATTCAATTGCGCAATTCATTCTTTATATATTTCATTGCTGAAAAACTTCTTTCTATTGTTGCAGTAGCGACAAGAAGGGTCAAAACTAACTTCACAAGCAAGTAGACTAATGGATAAGTCTCATACTTCCCTGTGTTCATTAACTTTTTAGTAAATTCACTAACTCCTTGAAGCTCTAAAAACAAGTCATTGTTGCCCATATTGAAAATGTAATTTTGAAGTTGAGAGTCAAGTGCCAAGATGTCTGTCCCAAGAAAATAAGATAAATAGAACTTTGCTAGACGTATTAACTTTTTCTTATCAAAAACTACAAATGAATCACTTGGATTCAAGCAAGCCATACAAAATAGCAAATCGATATTCACTTCTGAAAAACAGTTGTTAAGCTCTAAAGTTGCATATATATGACTGTGTAGAATAGTTCAACACGATAATGATGTAAATTTGTATTTTGTTAGGTGTTGCATCGTGGCCTCCCACTAACTACAAATATATTATCCATGTTCAAGATAGGAATATTATGTATGGTATAAAATGAAGACACTTCAGTTAATAAAGATATCCATTCATCATTTCCCATCTCTTGCAATCATTGCTTAGACACTTTAACAAGATCCATAGCATTTACTATATCTTGATTTATTTATTATTATTATTTTTTTTGCAATGCTATTGACAACTCATTTGTGATCCCTAAAATATTTTTCATCAAGTTTAGAGCAAAGACAAATTCAAAAGATAGAATTGACCTCATAATAGATCGAGCTTCAACTTTTTGGTCTGAGAGGCCATCTTCTTCAATAATCTTAAGTACATCAACAACAGCAGAGAAAATCAAAATCAAGTTGAAAATAGTCCCATAATATGATTCTCAACGTGTATCACCAGGATGTTTAAGATCTGTCTCTTGATTCAAACCTTGCCCACTTCTACGTATATCATTCTCTAAATCTTCTTTAATTTTGGCAAATTGTGCATATTGAAGAGCATCTCGTCTCTTACAAGAGCCTCCAACAATAGTTACTAAATTACTAACCACATAAAAAAATTCAGCAATGTTAATGTGATTTTTAGCAACGGCAACAAGTGTCAATTGATATTAATGAGCAAAACAATGGACATAAAATGCTGACTTATTCTCTTTCAAAATTAAAGTTTTGAGACCATTGATATCACCTTGCATATTACGAGCCCCGTCATAATCTTGCCCACGTAGTTTTGATAAACTCAAATTATGTTTACAAAGTAAACATTCAATAGCATATTTGAGTGACAAAGCGGCGGTACTTGCTACATGTACAATACCAAAGAATCGCTCTATAATAATTCCGTTTGCTCTTTCACTGAGATATCACTTGACTTATCAAATAATATTGAAAAGAACCCATTGTCAAGATCCTTGATGATGACTTTGGATGTTTCAAATGCAGTTGCATTCACAATGTCGTTTTGAATATCATGGTGGGTAAGCTTGCAATTTTTCGGAGCTTTCAATTTTTCGGAGCTTTTTGCAACACTTCATTGATAGATTCATTGTGATCCCCCAAAAATTGTAGAAGCTGAAGGAAATTTCTTTTATCACTTGAACCTTGAGATTCATCGTGACCACGAAAAGCTAATCCCCGACATAAAAGGAATCTTATGCAATCAACTATTGCATTTAATTGAACCCGATATTCAATTTTATCTTGATTTGATTGCTTAACCAAAACACTTTGAATGTGTTGCTTTTCCTTCAGTAGATCTTCACTCTTCTTGACAACTTGGTTATGAGCACTATTAACTCCTCCAATATGGGAATTTAACTTCTTTTTCTGATTCCATAGTTTGAATCCCTTTGTTACAAAAGTATCACCTCCTCCTTGCTTACCAAAATCTTGCCCAAATAGGTAGCAATAAAAACAAAAATACTGCATCCTTGTCTATACTATATTCCAACCACTTTCTATTTACATATCATTTGGATCTAAATCGACGGGGCTTTCAAGAAAAATATGATTGATTGTAATCATCATGGCGTTGGAAAACAGGTTGACAAGGGCCTTTTTATAAATAATATCTTCTTATTTCATCATGATTATTAGGATGATAAGATGATATCTTTTCTCGTAGCTCAAGATCTTATGGAAGATTTTCTAAGTTAAAGTCAACACATATTTGCTTTGAAGATGAAGATGAAACTTGCATAGGAGATGAATCTTGGATACATGATTTTCTTATCAAATATTTATCCATAATTCTAGCAAAAGAATAAACAATAAACTATAAGTTCATTTGAAATAGTAATAAAATTATTAATTATTATTGTTTAGTTCATTGATTGTTTCATTAATTTGTTTGTCTTTTATAAACTATAATTTGTTATATTTTTGTTTCATTAATTATAAAATTATTAATCGTTGTTTAGCCTAACATAGTAACATAATTCAATTTGTGTCTTTTATAATGTATTTGTTATTTAAATTATTAATTATTGTTTATTGTTTATTAGTTGCTTCTCCCAATTAAAATTATTAATTGTTGTTTAGCCTAACATAGTAACATAATTTAAAAAAGGATTGTTTATTAATTAAATGATTGTCTTTTAGTGTTGCACTACTGCACTAGCACACAACCACTGCTTTTAAAAGCACACGCATTCCCATCCCCAGCGCTGGAATAGGTGCTGCCTATGCCAGCGCTTTCGAAAGCGCTGGTATAGGTCATGGACGTATATAATTTAAAAGACCTATACCAGCGCTTTTGAAAGCGTTGGCATAGATAGTACCTATGCCAGCGCTTTTGAAACCGCTGGTATAGGTCATGAATGAATATATTAATAAGACCTATACCAGCACTAGCACACAACCACTGAGCCACACACCCCATCCCCATGGGCATTTACCCTGGCCTCATGCCCCCCCATCCACCCCCCAATTCAACAAAAAAGCCCCAATGCTCCGTGGCCCCCGGCCCCCAATCACAAGACTAGAGCCAATAAGATAAAGCCAATTAATTCTACTCTCCAAAAGACACCAACACTAACACCAACACTAACACTAAAAGACAATTAATTTATCTCACTAACCCCAACACCAACGAATAACTCCAAAAACAGGGCAAATATTAATAAAAATTTATAAAGCTAGGCAAAGCAAAAGGCAAAAGCAATAGACAATCACAGTTCAAAGTCTTAAAGAAAGAGAGAGAGTGAGAGAGAGTCTGAGTCTCATTACATTTTTCACTTTCATTCTTCACTCTTTAGAGAAAGAGCAGAGAGACTGAGACTGAGATGAAATATCTTGAGGCTGAGGGAGTAGGGAGGCCTGAGGCTGAAGGGTGGGGCCGTCAGGTAGCACGTCGAGGCGAGGAAGATCGATCTCCGAGATTCCGATCCGATGTGTTCTGCCATTCTAGAGCTCGAGTTTAAGGCCCGATTTGGCGATCTCCTTCTTTTTTTGTTGGTTGTTGTCGTTCGTTCAGTGGCGGTGATCTCCTTCTCTGTCCATTAGGTTAGGTTTCTTTCTTTCTTTCAACATCTATTAGTGTTTGGCCATTCGTTGGTTTTTGACTTCAGTATATTGGGTTTTGGTTTGTTTGTTTGTTTTTTTTTTTTTTGTTTTTTTTTTTTTGTTTTGTTTTTTTTTTTTTTTTTTGAGAATCCATGAGTTTGCTACCTCTATAATGTATTGGGCTCGCCATGGGCTTGATGTTGGGCTTGCCGTTTGTTGTTTTTTTTTTAGAATCCATGGGCTTGCTGCTTGCTCTATTACAAATTTTTTTTTTTTTTTTCAGATTTTATTTCAAATTTTTTTTGGACTTTTTTTTTTCCTTGAAAGTAGAACAAATAATTTTTTTTTTTTAATTTGAGGGTGTTCCTAATTTTGATTGAAGATATTCCTAATTTTTTTTAAAGGGTAAACAAATAAAAAAAATTTAATTATTATATATAATTTTTTTTTTTTAGGTCAGGGTGTTCCTGGAAACACCTTGAGCTAAACATGGCACTGCCACTGACATGAACTGCATCATCCATTAGATAATCATCGAAATCTGTTAATATTGAATTTAAGAGTTTTTGTTGTAATAAACTTCAAATTGTTGCAATAAACCTTTATTGCAACGAAAAAAAAATATGTTACCCACTATTGCAATAAAATCTGTGACAATAAACTATTGTGACAAAAATTTCGTTGCAATAGAGTTTTGTTGTAATAAAATATTTTTTTTATTATTAAAAATACTTTATTGCAACAAAAAATATTGTTGATATAACAGTATAGTTGATTATTATAAACAATATTATCGTCATTATTAGCAACCACATGATTCGCATCATCCATTAGACAATCATCAAATTCTCTTAATATTGCATTTGGGGGTTCATTCACTTCATTTTCATTGGCATCACCGAACTCATATTCATCCCTAATAGTATGAACTTTTTTGTCATTTTCACCTAGCCAAAAAAAATTGAAGTTTATATTTAAAGTTTTATCAATTTGGGCTAAGGCCATTAGTCTGTTTATTACATTTTTTTTAATATCAATTTGAGGCATTTAGGCTCCATTTGGAGGCCCAAAAAAAGATTTTTTTTTTTTAATTTTCCTTTATATCATAAGATTTTTAGTATCGCTGTGGGATCAGGATCCTATAAGATCCTAACATTCGGATCACTGTAGTAGAGATTCTAGTGAGATCTAGGATGGTTTAAGGATGTTGGATCTTAGGATCATAAGATCCTAAGATCCAGATCGAGATATTGATAACCATACTTTCAAATTAGTACACTCCTATACTGAAGTTAGTGATAATTTGTAAATCCTTATGGTTGATACTATATTCAAACTGATATATACCATTATTGGTTCCTTTCTAACATGTTTTTGATAACAATGCAAAACATGTTCAAACATTCCAAAAATTGTTATTACATTATTAGTTCAATGCATGCAGTCAACTTTGACTACCTGTAACTACATATCTAACATGGTAAAACATCCCACACATAATTTAGTAACTAAAACATATAAATCTTTACCAGTAACTACATAACTAATATACCCACACATAATTTAGTAACTAAAACATATAAATCTTTACCATTAACTACATATCTAATATATCATCAACATATTTGCATCATACAATCTTGCCTATACGCCAAATTTACCAGTAATCAAAGGCAAATCAACTTCATCACACCATTCCACACACCTTGTCTCAAAGTAGGAACTTTTAACCTCATTAGGCCAATAACTTAACCAAACTTGCCCTCCTATCCTCCACTTCAACACACTCCCTTCCATTTCTTTACTTAGCCTCCAGCCTACTCCTTCCCCATACTCATCTCCAGCAAAAACCAACCCCCCACTTTTTGTAAATGCCCTATTTGCTCCCACATATCGGTTTCGAAAATTGTGCCTCAAGTTACCACCGCCACTCAAAGGCTTCCACGTGGCCACTTCGATACCTGTCACGTTGTCATATAACATTGCATCGAAGATTGCCGCATTTCCCTCTGCATCGTGGTCCCACCTCCAATTCTTTGTTTTTGTCCTCGTCATCATTGTTGCCTTCACCTTTGGAGGACCCATTGATTTTTCGAAATCATCCTTCACTACCTTTTGTCTTTCCACCTCTCTCTCTCCATTACTTGTGGATCGACCCAAACTCACTCCGGCCACATAAGTCGCCCCAACTTCTGGCCCAACCCAAACTCGAATCCTTGACGGAAAATGGGTCTCGGCATAATCCGCATCATCACTTTTATTGAATCCTAGATTTGCCACGTGGAGACGTATGTTATCCACACGTGTGTTTACCTGAATAAACCCATCATAGAATCCAACTGTATATTCCATTTGAATGACAGCCTCAAGCTGTTGGTGGGCCAAACCATATCTTAGCACACACTCTTTAGCTTCCATAACATTGACAGGGAACTGAAATCTCTGATCACTTGAGCGCGTGAGTTTCATCCCCAACACAGGCGCGTAACCCTTCAATACCCAAAACCCATTAGCCTCATTAGCATAAGAAAACCCAAGGTTATTACCATGAGATGGCGTTAAGGTTTGTAATCCTACGCCCACTTCTCTTACAATCAACCATTTTGCTAACATGTACCCAACGGTGCGCATGAAGCACAGCTCAGCATCTACACCCACTGAGACTAAAAATGTTCGCAAAACTGGCACGTGCGTACACGACAAAACGTCGACGTTTGGACCCAACAAGGAGTTGAAGTAAAGTGAGCCAACTTCACTAGGCGCGTCACATGCACACAGCCAAAAAAGGCGCGTGAGGAAGACGAGGTTGAAGAAGCTGGAGAAGGACTCGGGTGAGTGAGAGTCCATGACCCACGAAACCGGTCCGGGTTTGAGCTTCTGAAGCTGTGACCTGGGGCATGTGCTAACGTGCCCCGTGGGTGAGCGGGACATGATTTCATTGAGCAGCTGGAGTAACAATGGGAGGAACGGTTTTTCTGAGGAGATAGGACACGTGTCAGAGACCCACAAGGTCTTTGGGGTGTTGGAAGGGTGAAAGCCCTGTAAGCATACGGTGAAGGTCACCAACGTGTCCGTGTTGGACCCGGAGGTGGAGGTGCGCTCGGCTCTGAGTTGGATGGACTGAGTTGAACCATCCGGACTCGGTTTGGAACTCGCGAGTTCAAACAAGGGTGGTGAGTCTGACTCGTTCCTCTCGTCCGAGTTGGGAAGCTCACATATCCAAGACCAAATATCCAACATTGTTTGTGTTTTTGGGAGATAGGAAACTGAATGTGGATGGAGTTAGTGTTATTGGTTTCGTGGGATTTTAAGGAGAGAATGAGTGACTGTAAATTTGCCAACTCGGAAGCAACATGAACCACGTATGAGATAGGGTTCTAATTAATGGTTCTAATGAGTTTGTGGTTTGGGATTATATTGATATGAGGTTTTAGTTTTGGGTGCATTAATGAGTGTTGATATGCTTTCACTTTCTTGCTTGAAGATTGTTCTATTTTTCTGGTTTGAAGAAGTGAAAGGAAAATGTTTGCATGGACTTTAGCAAACTGAGGACGTAAACGCTTGGAGTTTTCTTGGGGCGTGTCTACCTACACGTGTAATGTTTGTTTATACTGACCAACTTGCATGTCCAATTCTGAATCACAGAAAGAAATAATGGATAAATATAAATAAAAATAAAAACGTTATTTTTCCAAATTTCAACAATTATAATATGCGATAAATTATAAATTTTTTCTGAAAAAAAGAAAATTTTAACTGATTTTTTAAAATAATTTTTTATATTTATTAACGAAAATGTACCAAGTGCCTCTATCTAGCTCGAGAAAACCTTTGAACGATTCTATTACCTTTTGGAAGGCCTATGCGCTACGCCCATAGAAAACATCTACCTAAGATTGTCTCTTGGCCTGTAAGTAATGACACAAATATTAGCATTCTAGCTTTTTCAAAGTGGAATCTCATTCACGGCTCGACCCCAAAAAGACTCTTAATATATATAAAAAGCTATAAATTATCATTCATGTTAATATGCTATTATTACATAGCAAGCGCAGTACCGCATGTCGTATAGTTGGAGCATGAGTGCACTAGTTGTGTAATCAAGGGCGGCTCTAAAGTCAGCCTACGGGTTCAAATGAACCCCCTGGCTTGGCCCAAAAAAAAATTATAAATAAAATTTTTAATTTTTAATTTTTAATTTTTTGTTTTGTTTTGAGTCTTTTGACCCTTCAAATAAAATTTTGAACACCTTGACTCTAAATTTTGTTTAAATCCAATTCAAATAAATATGAAATATAATTATATTAGTGCTATTTTTACAATAAAGGATAAGTGACAAGTTGTAATCGTTTTTTTTTTATCTAAACTCATAACTAACATCATTTTTTTTACATACTTTTAACAACTTGCCATCTAGATTTTATTGCGTGAACATTTTGTCAGTAGCAGTACTCTTAAAATTGTTCATTTGTTAAAAAATATATAAACTTTGTCTCTGGACTTTAGCTTACTTTACTGTTGATGGTAGAATGAAAAAGTTTTTTCCTGCACTTTTCTTCTTCATCAACAAAAAATTACACCGCTTATACAAGCAACTGATCTATTGTTACATCTATGATTCTTTTCTCATTCCCTCTTTCTCCCTTCTATATCTTCTTTCTATCTAATCAAGTAGTTTGATAAGTGTTCTTCAGTTTTTCAAGTCCAAAAAGTCTTTTAACGCTTGCTTCATTTCCAATAGAATAACCACATGTGTAGTTAAAAATCCATAAACTACAAAAGCAAAATCCTATATAAGTTACTCTTTTTTTTTTTTCCTTAGTTTAAGATTTACTCCCAAACCCACTCTTAGGTGTGTTACTATTCTTCTTTATCATATATTTTTATTTAACTAATATTACGTATAATTATAATAAATTATTATTAATTTGACAAATATTATGATTAGCTATTTATTTATACATTCTATCATTGTTTTCATACCAATCTTAAAACTATTAAAAAAAAATTTAGACTATTGTACAATATAGTTTTATTATATACTATTTAGAATAATATGTTAGATTATTGTATGTAATATGACAACTGTGTATACAAAAAAAACAAAAACAAAAAAACAAAACAAAAAATTAATTATTTTATTTTTTACTCCCCACAAAAAAATCCTATTTCAAGACACTATTGACTCTCCTAAAAACAATCTTAGAGCCACCACTATGTGCAATAGACGGAACTATGTAGTTTGGATATGTTATGTCAAGAGACAAGAAGTTGTAACTAGATTCTTAGCCATTTCTTAGAGTAGACATTAATTATATGCATATCTGATTTTTAGAATCTCATTAGGGATGGTAATGGGGCGGGGTGGGGCCGAAGGATAGGGCCTTCATTCTCGCCCCACATGGTTTTGTCTCGCCCCATCCCTGCCCCGCACGATGGGGAAAAATTTTTCACCCCATCCCTGTCTCTTAGGGCCCCGCGAAGCCCCGCCCTGCCCCGTAAAATTATACTTTTTGTTAATTTGCCCTACAACTAGTGCAATTTTTGTAATGAAATATATTCCATTAATAAAAATATACTTGAAATTACAGCTAAATTTATCCCATCAAATCAAATCAATTTTTAAAAAGAATTGAATAATATATCCAAGTATTTAACAAGACAATCACAAAAAAAAATCTCATAGCATAACACATAACAAAATAAAGGTAGAGAACTACATTAGGTGGAATAAAATAAGCTAATATTGATATATTTGTTTAAATAGTAGGGTTTTAAGGTATAAAAAATTTACAATTATAACCTTTGGCAACGCAGGGCGGGGTGGGTCTTAGAAGTCTAAACCCATCCCCGCCTTGCCCCTTGGTGTGGGGTAAAATCTTGCCTCGTCCCTACCCCACCATTTTTGCGGGAAGGGGAAAACCCATGCGGGGCAAAGCAGGAAGGAGCGGGTTAAGTGGGACGGGGCAAAATTGTCATCCCAAATCTCATGCTATATGATACCGTCAATATGTAGATAAGAATTTGAAGTTATCTCTATATATTAATCTTTATATATTAAGAGGATTCAAAAAGTTAGTTATGGCTTCAAAAAAAAAATGTCAAAAATACCTTTAATCTAGTTAGATAATCTTTAATTTTTTTTTTAAAAAAAAATTATGGTTAAAATTGTAATTTAACAAAATTCAAAAAAAAAAAAAAAAAACCTACTAGAATTAATTTTTCCCTAAAATTTAGCTAAGTTTCTATTTAAATATTTAAATATATGTCACGCAAATTTGATACTTGTTTCCTTAAAAACGACCACACACTAAAACTAGCTGTTTACTCCATTTCAAATCTTAAATTTTAGTTTATTAAAAAAAAAATCCTATATAACCTCACTAACAATAGATAAATTCAAGTTAAAAATTTACATTAAACTCAAAATAAAAAATAAAAAAGCTTCATCACTCATGTGGAGCGCGTGTGATAAGACTAGTATATATAATAAGGAAAGGATCACCTCTAGTTTTAAAAACTCCCATTTTCTCCAATTTTAAAATAGATGAGTGACACGTGTATGTAAAATGATCCAACGGTTTGGAAAAGAAAAACCCAATAGTTTCTCATCTCTCTCTTACCTCTTCCTTCATCGTCTTTGGAGCCAAACTACTCTACCAAACATTCCATTGTTTAACTCAAGACTACCGCTACCTTCACCACCTCCATAAGGCATCTCTGCAGTTGCGTCGCTGCTATCAAAGCCACAACCGTCACACCATCAGTTCGAGCCTTCCTTGAGATTTATTAGTTTTTCTCCATCCTTTCATGAAACCGACGCTGCAAATCTCTTCTTTGACCTTAGATTTGCAAAACCCAAGAGGTCGATCTCCATTTTCAGAGACACGCGCCGCCACTCACGGTGGCTATTGACCCACGAGCCATCACAAATTCCCCGTGGACTAGTGGTTCACAAAACCAACGCCACAGATCTCTTCTTCAGCCTATGATGTGTAAAACCCAAGAAGCCAACGTCCATCTTTAGCCTTACACACCTCCATGCGTGGCCTGAAGTTTTGCCGTTGACCCACACGCTGTTGAAGAATGCCGTTAATTGTGTTGCTTCGATTCCGAAGAACCCATGTCTTCTTCTTGCACTTTTATCCCAAAAAATGTTTGCTTTTGCTTCTATTTTTGAAAACACAAATTGCTAAATTCCTAACTGTTGGATCTTTGTTTTTACACATGTCACTCATCTATTGTAAAATGGGTGGAAACCGAAGGTTTTAAAACTGGAGGGGATCCTTTCCCTATATCATAATCATTCATATAGATCTTAATTTCATATATATATATATATATATATATATATATTATAACATGTTGTGAAAATTGATACAAAAAAAAAAAAAAATTGTATATTGTAGTAGAATCATGTAAAGTGATGTTACATCACTTATAATTTGGCACCTATAAATTGTGAAAAAACATCATTTTCCTAACATGATTTTTTATCTTTAAACGGACCATTTTTGCATATACACCTTGCAGGTTTCAACAATTTCTCTATGATCTCTTTAATTTTATGTAAATAACATTTTAACTCTTTCTCATCTTCTCCACTTAACCTAAGAGAAAATATAAAGAAATTAAATGCAGTCTTTCTCACGTTGGAATGGGCGGTCTTGGGAAAAATTCACAAAACCCTTCACCTAACTCGCACACAACAAAACTCATTATAGCTATAACTCCTCATTCATTTTCTTTTCTTACAACTCTATTAATATAATAACTTGCATTGCACAATACTATGTTAAATTGCAAAAACATACCATTCTCTAAAAAACTCTATTTCTCATCTACTCTTTTCCAATAATCTTTCTTGTTCATGTAATCTACTCACTCTCTTTTTCAAAGTAGTGATTTCCTTTCTTGAATTCTAATACTATTTCTTTTTATTCTTAAAACAATTTGCAACCCATCATATATAACTCCTTGCAGGTATATTCACTACAAAAAACGGGGTCTATAGCCGCGTTTTTAAAAACGCGGCTAAAGATCAGGCTTAAAGCCACGTTTTAACCATGGCTATAGGCTGAGACCTATAGCCGCGTTTTTAAGAAACGCGGCTATAGACCAAATTTAAGCTGCGTTTATATAGGCGGCTATAGGCTGACCTGTAGCCGCGTTTTTTCAACCGCGGCTAAAGATCAAACTTAGAGCCGCGTTTTCTAAAACCGCGGCTACAGATGTGATTTGAGCTGCGCTTGGAAAAGGTGGCTATAGGCTAACCTATAGCCGCGTTTTCTTAAACGCGGCTAAAGGTTTGAGCTATAGCCGTGTTTATAAAAAACGCGGCTATAGACCCTCGTTCAGAATTCCGTTAGTAACTATAGCCGCGTTTCAAAACGCGGCTATAGGTTTCTTTTTTTTTTTTTTCTTTTTTTTTCCCTCCCCCCCCCCCCCCCCCCTCCTTGTTGAACTTGTGTTGAGAACTCCTTCTTTTCCCTGCTATCACATCTTAAGAAATGTTTCCCTGCTATCACAACTTAGGAAGCAATTTCTTCCAACATCACAAGTTCAACAAATTCTCAACACATGTTTGGAATTTTTTTCAGCACAACTTCAGAAAATTTTCCCTGCTTTCAGAACTTAACACAACTTATATGAAGCAAGTTCTCACAACATCACAAGTTCTCAACACAACACATACAACTTCTCACAACATCACAAATTCTCAACACAACACATACAACACAACTTCAGAAATTTTTCCCTGCTTTCAGAACTTAACACAACTTATATGAAGCAATTTCTCACAACATCACAAGTTCTCAACACAACACATACAACTTCTCACAACATCACAAGTTCTCAACACAACAAGTTCTCAATACAACACAAGTTGTCAACACAACATAAGTTCTCAACTACATCCCAACACAACTTAGGAATTTTATACAACCCAACATCATTACTTCCATAAACAAATTCTCAACACAACACGTTTGGAATTTTTTACAACACAACTTCAAAAATTTTTCCCTGCTTTCAGAACTTAACACAACTGATATGAAGCAATTTCTCACAACATCACAAGTTCTCAACACAACACAAGTTCTCAACTACATCCCAACACAACTTAGGAATTTTTTACAATCCAACATCATTACTTCCATAAACAAATGCTCAACACAACACAAGTTTGGATTTTTTTTACATCCCAACGTCACAAGTTCCATAGAGTAGTTCCCAACACAAGACAACAATATACATCACAGAACTTAGGAATTTTGTACATCTCAACATCACAAGTTCCATAAAGAACTTCCCAAAAAAAAATTGCCAACATAAACAAGTTCCCAAAACTTTACAACAAAAAACTTTACAACATGCTTAGTGGCATTTACCTCGATTTTGACATACTTCTTAATTACCATCTTTCAGTGAACGGAAACGCTTTCTTGTCCACTTCGTGGTAAACTGCAGAAATTATTCTTTGTCAAGTTAAATTGCCAAATTTTTCCTTGCAATACATACATCTCTACACATTATTTGAAATTCAAACATTTGTATCCAAAGGCATGATCATGGAGCAATTTGTGCATATGCCAAGTATAACTTACTCTAGAGTAGTGACTATATCATAGACCTTTGAAACTGACTATTGAGATTCCCATCAAGCATTGCCACCCTAAAATATATTAAAAGCATCGTATTAATATCACATAACAATGCATTCTAAAACGTAGTGTTTGGCTAAATTACATTTGTTTGGTACCTGAGAAGGACTCTGACAAACTCGCATGCCTTGGCTAAGTTGGTTGAACATGTCTCTCATCGATGCCATCATTTCAGCCATTTGTTCTTTGTGCCTCGCCGCAGATTCAGCTAGTTCCACCCTATGCTTCGCCTCAGATTGAGCTACTTCCTCCCTACACTTTGCTAGTTCCTCCCTATGCCTCGCCTCAGATTGAGCTACTTCCTCCCTATGCTTTGCTAGTTCCTCCCTATGCCTCGCCTTACTTCCTCCCTATGCTTTGCTAGTTCCTCCCTATGCCTCGCCTCAGATTGGGCTAGTTGCTCCCTAATCTCTTCATGACTCGTCTCCAACTCTGAAATCCTTTGGGTCGTTCTGCTTGAAGACGAAGGACTCAAGGTAAACTGGGAAAGGTTGGTGGCACTTCTTCCTGATGGGGTGATTCCAAAACCTACCCCACGTACACGTCCAGGGCGCTCTGGCTGACCCATCACCTGAGCATATGCATCGTCTTTCGACCAGAGGATTCCACTACCAATCTCTCCTTCTAGTCGCATGCCCTGTTCATCCAAAAGTGCTGCCATCCTATCCTGTTACCCACAAGAACCAAACAGCATATTACACACCATAAACAATACAAACACAACATACACTACAATTTGATTTGATCAAGTTGTGCTTACCATGTTATATTGCACACGGCTACTAACAGCAACCCCATCTTTGGTGCGGTATACTTGTTGATACACATCTGCGCGCTCGACGGGCGCCCCTTTAGCTTTCGCCTATATGATGAACAAAATTCGTACAATACACACTAAGCCATTCTTTTTCTTAACAGCGTATGTGCAGCGAAGAGAATTTATATTTTTATTATAAAAACCAACTTCTCCATATGGAACGAATATATTATTAGATTAGCTTACTCACAAAGAATCAAAGAACAACACGTAGGCGAAAAAACAAATTATTAATGTGTAAAAAAAGATAAATCAGTGGCATTAATGCAACCTAGCTAGTACTCATCAGCCCTACTAGAATTGAGAAAATGGTGGAAAGGTTGGTTGCCTCTACAGAAAAGGATGCAAACCTCGGTGAAAAAATAAAGATAATAACAAGAAAGGAAATGAATTACATACAAGGATATTATCTCATAGTGTATATGAATTTTGTTGACTATGATAAATTCATAGTGTATATTTTGATAAAGATAAATTTATAATGCAATAAGTTAGGGGATTCTCACAACCAATATATTATATCATTTGGTGGGTTAAGCAGGCCTCTACATGCATGTCTATTATTAGCTATACGAAATGAGGACAAAAACGTAGTAATTAATAACATAATATAACTAACTTATCCTTATTCCTAAAACATATGAAATAAGGTCAAAACCATAAACAGAATGCTGCACGAATTCTAAGTTTATTTCTTACCATTTCATCAGAAATTTGTGCCAAACTTTTGGCCCCACACCTGGCTATGTCCTCCTGTTTACCTCGACTAGCCGCGTTTTTTTCACTTAATGTCTGCAACCACATTACCATCAATACTAAAACAAAATAAAAGACCAAAACATCTCAAGTAAATTACCACGAAGATAAGCTTGACCAAGAATGTAGCAGTACCTCTGTTTTGTCATTGAACCAATATTCTACCATCTCCGTCCATTGCGTTTTGATAATTGCATGCGGTTCGATAGCCAACACCTGTTCACGTGTCATCCCTCTTTTTTTGTAACGCTTCTTTAACTTCGTCCTCCGATTTCTCCGAATTTCACCTAGCTGATGCATTGCCCATGCCTTTTGATTGGGTGGTGCGACAATAGTTGGATCAATTATATACCGTTTCTGAAATGCAAAAGTGGAGTAAAACATATGTAATCACTTAATTAGAATAGCGGCTGAAAATGACATTTAATTAGAAAAGCAACTATAAATGTAGTAATTTATACTTTATTTTCATACTACCTCAATTTCCACCCAACAATCTTGTTTAAATTTTGCACCAACGCTTGGCCATCCAGCAGGCGTAAGCGGGCATAATAGGCCATTCTCACAAAAGGAGCCCAACCACCGAACGAACAAAGCCCCGTCCCGCCCAATCGGTTGGCCTTCAGCATTTAATGGCAACTGGATTTTGTACTCACCAGTCATTGCCCATATGTCAGCCAACCTTGTTTTCCCACGTCTGCCACTCGTATTTTCTGGTGTCGGATTTTGTACCGGTGCTGGGGTTTCAAGAGGTACATCTGTATATACAAAACCACCAATATTAGGACTAATTTATCAAACCTCACAAGTACTGAAAAATATCACACGACGCAAAATTTTTGCACCTACCTAGTAACATAAATAATAAATGGTTTATCATTTCAATGAAACAAAACTTGGGTAAATTTATGTTTTTCTCCCATGCATTCATGTAACCCACTGGTTGCGCAAGTGTAACTTCTTATCATTAGGAACAACAACATATTCAGTTGACTTTGGATTTAATGAGATCGCAAATGACCAATACCTCCCCTACTAGACCAAGTTAATTGTTGAGAACATTTGCTGACTAGCTTGCATTCTAATTACAATGACTGTTACTTCTTAATTCTGTGACTTTATAAATGTGAAAACACTTTTTCGTACTGTGACTAATGAACCTAGATGCGTATTGGCATTGTGAGTAATCGACCGGTCAACTTGTTTACCTATTATATTGGCAATGAACACATTATTTTTATTCATTGCTTGACAACTTGCAACCAATTCTCCTTAATAGTAATTTATAAGTCCCATACAAAGGTTGTAACTTCGCCTAGAAAGGAGAGCACTTTACCAAAATTATGTCTTCGCACTTATAAAAATAAAAGGAAACTCAAATTATGACCTCTTCCTATGACAAGCATTTGTGGGATCAATAATTTTGATTTATGTTCATTTTGCATCTTTAAACAAGCATGCACGTACCTAACTTTTGAAAAGATAAGAAATCTCACTTCCTTTGGGTGGTGCGACATTCTTAAGTGCAGTGAATAGACCAAAGTGAACTAAAATGGACCATAGTGGACCTAAAGGACCGAAGTATCCCAAATTGGACCAAAATGGCTTGAAGGGAAATGAATGGACTGAGCAGACCAAATTGGACCCAAGGGAAATGAATGGACCAAACGGACTGAAGTGGACTGAATATACTCAATGGACCAAAGTGGACCGAAATCTGATGCTACTGTACTCACTAAAAGCGTAGCAACAACAAACTATTAAATATTATATAAATATAGATTATTAGAATTGAATTATGCATCTAGTAATAAACACATTCGATGTCATTTTAATTACCTGGAGGCTGTGTCTCATCGTCACTTCCCACCGGTCTTGCCTCCTCAGAATGATCGGCTACTTGATCTACTGCCTCCACCCTTTGTCGGGAACTCGACGATCCTTGCCCAACGTAAACAAGTGGTAATTGACGTTTCCTCGCCATTCTTGCGTCCGACACCTTTACAACACAAACATAAAGATAATCATAGCGAACAAGCAATCACATGAAGAAATAAGGACATGAAAAAATAACAATTGTAAACATACTATAACAGTTACCAATTTATATATATGTCAAAAATGTTATTTCTTAAGAACGTTAAGAAATAACACTAAAAAACTTAAACAACAGTATCCTATTACACTACTCATCATCGCTGTACTCCACTTCGTTGTCATCTTCATCGTTGGACTCATCATCAATGAACTCACAATCATCCAAGTTTCCCATTTCATGAAGATCTCTTTCGCCAATGATAGAGGCATCAATTGTTATTCCCTCCACATCATCTCGGCCCCAACAATATGTATCATCCCTACGACCATCATTACCACTTGTACTATATGGAATGTTCTCATAAAACCCATCTATGTCATCCTCGTCACAATTGGGGCCAACACCAGCATCAAACACATCTCTGGCTTTTGTTTTAACGACGACATACCAATCTTTGTGTCTTTTATCTTCAACATAAAAAACTTGTGTAGCTTGAGATGCCAAGACATATGGTTCATGCTCCATTTCCTCCCCACCATGTATGGAGTGAGTAAAATTCACCATAGGAAACCCAAACTCATCCGTCTTATATCCCCTCCTATTTTGATCATCAACCCACATACACTTGAATAACACATGTCTAATACTGCCAGAATAATTCAACTCAATAATATCTGTCAACACACCATAATATGTAATGCCACCTTCAGTGGCAACACTAACTCCACTATTCTGTGTTTTTCTATTTGCCTCGACATTCCAACTCCTAAATTTTAACCCATTTATGACATAATGTTTCAGTCGATTTACTGAAGTATATGGCCCTTTGGAAAGTGTGACAAGTGTATCAGTAAGTGCAGTACTTTCCCTATCAGCATCAGTCATTGACATCACCTAAAATAACCAAACAAACTTATTATAATTAGTAAGGTCATCCTACTTATTACTTAAATTTGCAAGCTTAAGAAGTTGAAGATGTGACACTAACGTGAGATCTAAACCAACTACAAAACTTCTCCATGTGGTGCTTATGAATAATAGCATTGGATATACGACAGTGGCCCCTTCGAAGTTCGTCCTCCATCAAACTTTTGTGCATCCTGCATGCGATGGCAATTGTATTAGTGGTAATACACGTAGCGAACATTGGATTGTCTTGCAATTATATTGGTGTTCGTAGTACTTACTCACGAAATTGGTAAATGTTGTCGGAATTGAATAGAACGTAGCGATGAGCTTGGGTCAACTCCCTATTGTCTAGTGCCACACTTGAAACCACCCCTGTTGACTCCTCCATCGTCCTCGTAGGTCGATTAAATATAATTTCAATTCCTTCCATATACCGTGAACAAAATGTTAAGCATTCCTCCACTATGTACCCTTCGGCAATACACCCTTCTGGAGCAGCCCTATTTCTTACGTAAGACTTAAGCCGTGAGAGGTACCTAAAATGCGCATGAGAAGGTTAGCAATTGACACTAGCTATTACAAAGTGCACATTATTTTTATATTGTACATGTATTACATACGACTTACCTCTCAATGGGATACATCCAACGGTACTGAACTGGACCGCCAATCTTGGCTTCAGTAGCCAAGTGTATGACCAAATGTACCATCACAGTGAAGAAAGATGGAGGAAATATCTTTTCCAATTCACACAATGTGACTGCAATGTCTGCCTCAGCACTTTCTATATCTGAAACTGTAAGGGTTTTGGAACAAATTTTCCTGAAGAAACAAGCTAACTTTATCAAAGGCCTAGTAACGTGCGATGGCAAAGATCCTCGTAAAGCAATTGGAAGGAGTTGTTGCATCAGGATGTGATTATCGTGACTCTTTAAACCAGAAATCTTGCGTTCTTTCATATTGACACGGCGTGAGATATTGGAAGCATATCCATCAGGCACTCTTACATCCCGCAACACTTGCAAGAAACCATCTTTCTCCAATGCAGTCATATGAAAACATGCGGGCGGTATCGTATACTTATCATCACCTTTTCGCCGTAGGTGGAGTTCACTCCTTATTCCCATGTCCGCCAAATCAAGGCGTGTCTTGTAATTGTCCTTTGTCCAGTCCTTCAAGTTCAGCACCGTGCCAAGTATATTGTC
Organism: Castanopsis chinensis; assembly: GCA_032878915.1. NCBI lineage: Eukaryota > Viridiplantae > Streptophyta > Magnoliopsida > Fagales > Fagaceae > Castanopsis > Castanopsis chinensis. Next base: position 7,892,999 of record JAVQMG010000106.1, read on the forward strand.
CATCACATTCTTCTCTATATGCATCACATCAAGATTGTGTCGCAACTTGTGATCCTCCCAATAAGGCAAGCTGAAAAAAATACTTCTCTTCTTCCAAACACACTGGTTTGCCTCACCTCTCTTTCTTTTATTGTATTTTTCTTGACATTTCTTTCCCAGACAACGTCCAACTAAACTTTCAGTGTCCACAATTATGCTTGCCGCAACTTGTGGCACAGGAGCCATTCGCATATCAGTAGATCCATCAAATAATGTATCTTTTTCTCGAAATTCATGGTCCCTACCCAACTATCGCCTATGTCCCATGTAACAGAATTTGTGGCCATTTTTTAAATATCGAGAATCAGTCTCCAACGCACAAGAAGGACACGCATACTTACCCTTCGTACTCCAACCTGACACATCTGCGTAGGCAGGAAAATCATGTACGGTCCACATCAATGCTGCATGCAATTGGAATACATTTTTTGAAGATGCATCGTACGCTTCTACTCCAACATCCCATAATTCCCTTAGTTCTTCTACTAAGGGTTGCAAGTACACATCTATCGCAATCCCTGGCGATTTAGGACCAGGAATAACTAGTGATAGAATCAAAGATGACCGTTTCATGCACAGCCAAGGTGGGAGATTGTAAGGGACTAGCATAACAGGCCAAGTGCTGTGAGTAGTACTCAGAATTCCAAAGGGGTTGAACCCATCCGCAGCTAGTCCAAGTCTGACATTACGAGGGTCAGACGAGAACTGTAAATGAGTACTGTCAAACATTTTCCATGCATCCGAGTCAGCAGGATGCCGCATTACCCCATCATCTGTACGACCATTAACATGCCATTTCATAGAACTAGCCAGGTCAGGTGACAAAAACAGTCGCTGCAATCTTGGTTTTAAGGGGAACCACCGTAGGATCTTTGCAGCTTTCTTCTTTCCTTTACTAGATGATGCATTATTACCTGTAACAGATGCCTCATTCGTTTTCCACCTTGAAACTTTGCAACAAGGACACGCCTCAAGGTTAACATTCTCCTTCCAAAATAGCATACAATCATTAGGACAAGCATGGATCTTCTCATAACCCAAACCCAAATCTCGGACTATCTTCTTAGCCTCATAATGGTCCTTTGGCAACTTAGCGTCCGAAGGAAGCATATCCATCAGGACTTGAAGCAACATAGTAAATGACTTGTTCGTCCAACCACAAAGAGTCTTCAATTGGAACAGCACAACGATGGCTGAGAAGATGCTAAATTTTGTACACCCAGCATATAAGGGTTTGTCCACATCATCTATCATTTTGTAAAACTTTTGTGCACCATCATTCGGACCTTGAGCCGGTTGTTCCACACTTTCACCTTCTTCCATTGGTTCGGGTGGCATTTCATGTGTGGGGCACAAATCATGCAACATCCCACGAAAGTCACCGTATTGTTCTAGGGAGTCTTGCACATGACCACTCACACATTCGGAGGCCGTTGGTGCATCGACCGACTCCCCATGCCATTTCCAATGTGTGTAACTTTGAAGCATCCCCTTTCTCCACAGATGTTCACGTGCCACCCCTGGTGGGACCAAACTTAAATTCACACATTTGGTACAAGGACAAAATATTTTCCCATCGCGCGCATGTAGAGATGCAAATTCCACGAATTTAACTACACCTTCAATATATTCCATTGAACCCCTCTGCTTCTTCATCCAAGTTTTATCCATTGCTATACAAGATTTCGAAATTCTGACCTACAACAACATTTGGTAATACATAGGCAATAACCCTTGAAATTAGTTAAGATGAACTTATATCAATGACCGTTGAAACTTGTTGAACCAAATGTTCTTAAAATAGAGGACAACTTTGAGTCAAACAATCCTATCTTTCAGCAAAAGCATGTTGGTGCATTTAGGTTATTGTGAAATTGTTGAATAGAAATATGGAATGTCTATTTGGATGATGGGTTTGCAATAAATATAGTATTATGAAGATGACTTTCTGGTGGTTAAGAAATATCGAGGATGTTTCTTTTGTGAGTTCATTTTCTAGCTAGAAAATAGTAAACACCTAACCATGAACCTTATATGCTAAGGTTCTATTTAAACAAATTTGTTGAAGATTATAATGTAAATTGAATTTCACCAACAAAGGATGTAAAGTTTTCTAAAGCCTCAGTTATTGTAACTATAGTCGTATTTTTAAACAAAATAAACTAGTCAAAATAAATGCAGCTATGATCATGTGAAACTTATTACTTAATACAGAGGAGACCTATAGCTATGTTGTTCAAAACACTGGTATAGGTGGTGGGATGTAGTTGCATTTATAACAAATGCGGCTACAGGGCATGGAAGACTATAGCTAGATTAGGGAATACTCTTTTCATTTTTTGTAATCATATATTACACCCAAGTGCATGTCCCAAAAGGCAAGTAATTAAAAGAAAGCTACCTTATATTCTGCAAGCAGTGGAAGACTCCGAATCAAAGGTGGCTCAGTGTTTTCCTACCTGAAACCCCCAATAAGAAGCAAAAATAAATGCACTTGCAAAGATGTAGAAGATTGGACCACATGTACACAATATAGTAGAATCATGTACACATGTAAGATGTATAAGAAAGCTAAATATTATATTACACACGAACTCTGACAATTTTTATTGTAATAAAAATCTGGAACTACATACTTCACCGTTGACCTCGAGCAGAATCATTAATTGTTAGGGAACTCATTAATTGGAACTCATTTTTAGGGAACTCGCTTTTGGTTAGGAGTGCTTAAATGGAATAGAAAAAGGGTTATCTTGCGTAATTGATTTTCTATAGAATTGTAATAGAGCATGCAATATACTAATACTATGTATAGTGATATTTCATTTCCAAAATAAATAAAACTGTGGCCCACATAGTAAAAGGTTTGAGGGACAACTATAATGTGCCAAGTATAGTTATCAAAAGCTTAGCCAGTTCACTTGCAGGACAAAATCTACTGCCCGCACCACTGCGAAATGAAAGCCTGTGCTTTGGCTTTTAAATTCTATTTACAAGAAATATAGCCATAAGGCTTTGACCACTTCTTTGAGGTGCCAAGAGTTAGTCTAAATTGCCTCAAAGAATCGATAAGATTTGTTGATTCTATCAGCGGGAAAGAACTTAATGTATCCATGTAATTAAGAGTTACTTGTTGAGAGTCAATTGTCACATTTTGTTATGGAGGTTAAAGTTGACTTAATTTATGAAAAACGTTAGGCAATATCATATTGAGATATTGGGTAAAAATTAATTTAATTTATGAAACTTGATTTCATTTATGAAATAAGGTAGTGAAAAGAGAAGATGTATGAAGTGCTAAACAATTTACATATTGTAGTCTGTAATTTAGTTCAAAGGATGTTAAGGTTGCGTACATAGATATATATATATATATATATATATAGATGTGTATATATATAGATACACACATGCACACACACTCAGGCGTCTCTGCATGCAATTTCAAGGGCTCGCGAGGGCGAGAAGTTCACCCATTCAAATATAGTAGCACTCCCCTTTCAAGGGTGAGAAATTCACCCATTCAAAATCACTACCCTTACCAATGCAGTACTACACGCATGTATGTCCCAAGTGTGTTTGTTTTACAAATTTTGTTTAGAAAATTTTTTCGATACGGCCTACATATGTCTCAGATATGGGCCTATGATACAAATCTGAAGCCTACATATGTCTCAGATATGGGCCTATGATACAAATCTGAATGTACATAATGAAAAGGAAAAAAAATAAAAAGATAAACACTTACAACGATGCATCCAAAGCATCAAATGAAGAAAGATATTAAACACAACAAAACACATTGTAATCAACAATGTATCCCAAGGAAAAAGATATATATATATATATATATATAACAATTACAGATCTAAAGCTTACATAGAACGATGTTGAGCAATAAGTAACAAAAGAGGAACAACCAGCTTTGCTTTGTCCTTTGGAAACAATGACTCCCGTAGCCTGATAGTGGACTTGATCAATGGCTGCATAGAGAGCTTGGGTTAACATCATATATATTTACCGTGTCAAACACCATGATATTATGCACAGAAGATTTACGTAGCTAGTAGAAACTTGACAAAGCAAATTTAACAATCCAAGAAAATGAATTCTTTTTCTATTTGTTTTTTTATAAGTAAAAACAAATTATTAAATACAGTCTATATCGTGCAAAAAGAGGCATGAAGTAGCCAAACAGGTACAAAGAAAGCTAAAAATTATGTACCAGACAGGAGGATTTATAAACATCTGAAGGAAATTAGTAGATGTGAGTGATTTGCCGAAGACACCAATTTTATAATTTTTTTCACCAATATTTTTGGAGTATATTTCTCTACCAGTAGAACATGGCATAGGTGTCATGTTGTACTTATTATTGACATATGGCAAACATATTGAGATGTACAAATAATATGCAACTTTGATATTGCATATAAGAAAAACAAACAGTAATACTAATACAAGTGATTGTTGTTTAACCTTTGGTATTGCATATTGAGATGTACAAAGAGAGCACAATTTAAATATAACAAAAAGAAACAGTAAAGCAATGGGAGGCAACGTTGGTATTGCATAGCATGCATTTCTTGATTAAAAAGCTTTTATTTTCTTTTAAAAAATAAAAACAACATAATACTAATACAAGTGTCAGGACTTTAACCTGGCCACTATATATCTAGGATAGCACTTTGCCCATATGGTGACTCCTAGGATAGCATCTTCTGCCTATTTTGTAGCCCAAAAAACCTGTGCACATGAAGCCCAATCACCAACATCAATCAACGCAACAATCATAAGAACAATATAAGACTAAAAGCAAATTCAAAGATGTACTGCTTAATTTTCATGCACAAAATGAGACACAACTTCACATGGAAGTATTAGTTGAGTTAGAATAAGTGGACATTACCAAACACAACATATACATTTCCTAAGATGGGGTTAGAAAGAAGAATGTTTTGTTATTCACGTTGTTTGAACCAATGTGCTGGCTGATTAAAGCCAGTAATCCTGAGGACTAGTTCCATGTTTTCTAAAGTTTTTTGAAAGTAAAAAACAAAAACAGCTTCAGACTAGTTTACAATTTCCTTCACAATATGGAAATTGAAAATAATTTTTTATTTTGCCTAAAATAGGTTACCAAACAAGGTTTTTGCCTTAGGAAACAAAAAATTATTTATGAAAAACGTGTAGAGACATTGAAGAGACAGTTTAGGTGATCTTCAAGACCAGAGAATAGATACACTATTGTTTCTACTAAAAGAAATAATATAGCTAGACATGTATAGTATTGGTAATTTAAAAAAGTCTAGGATGTATTAAGAACTTACAAGGTGGTACATTTCTAGCAAAATGCGGGCCACGGAGACTACCTTGCTGTAACAAGATTATTCAGAACTAGACTCTAATATATATATTACGTTTTCAAAGAGGGGATCTTGAAGCATATATAGATGAGACTTTTGAATATTTGATTTCCTGTAACGTTCCCAGCTGGTTCACCTATTGTTTGATCCTGTAAAAATAATATTCGACACCATGTTATATATTTTTAAATGAAAAAGAAAAAACAAATCATAAGAAAGTTATGAATAGAACTTGGTCAAAAATTGCCTGAGTTTCAATTCTAACAACTAAAGGCCCATATTCTTATTTTCCAATCCAACGAAACAAAATATCATATGCTTGTGAAAAAAATGATCAAGTATAATTTTGTCAACTCATAATACAAGTCGTTAAGGTAAAGAGTTAGAGCATTCACAACAAAGTTGGTAAAATAAGTTAAATGCTATTTTTATTACTTTAAACACTAAAAAACTGCCACAGCAATGGTATTATATTTAAAAAATATTGATAACTAGCTACAATGATTTGTTAAGCACATCAGTTTAGCTAGTAGTTATAAATATTTTATTTATTTTTATTTTTTCATTTCCTTCTCTCTCCTCTCTGCCCTCTTCTTTCTTCTCCATAGCACATTGTGTCACAACCATGCTAATTTATCTCCTCTCTCACTTCCCTTCATCTCTCTCCTCTCACATGCTAGATTGGGTTGCTAGTTTCAGTCTATCTTCACGTTGCCATGGTGATCAATCCCATGTTAGTGGCTAGGCTGCCAGTATGGGTTTGTGTGAATGGGTTTTGGTGGGTTGTGGCTGGATTTTGGTGGCTGTGGCTACATGTCAGTGGACGTTTTGTTTGAGCTATGACTAGGTGTTGGCAAAGGGTGGGTTTCGATTGAACCATGGTGGTCATCCCTCTTTTGCTATTATTGTTGTCATTGTGGGTGGTGGTTAAGCCGTCAAGATTGGGGCTTCTACTAATTGTAGTCTCAATGGGTGGTGGTGATGGAGGTTTTACAGTGGCTATTTTGTTTTGGGTGTGCTGGGTTGCAATTTGTAGGGATTGTAATGGTTGAGGGTTGTGGTTCTGGCTAGTCGTGGCTGGTCGTGGCAGTGGTGGTTGTGGTTATAGGTCGTATTATGTTGTTTATATTATTTTATTGTATTGTATGTAAAAATAGAACATTTGATGTTAAGTGTATCGTAAAGTGAAGTATTAAAATAAATAAAATGGCTTTTTAAGTTACTAAATAGGAAGCATTTTTCCCCAATCCTATAACTTTGGAAAAATTTTACCTCCAAATTAATTTAGAGCAATTTTCCTCCAACTCACTATATGAAAATTAAAATGATCATTCACATGTGCTTTTAGTTATACGACCTCTTTAATAACTCATATGACGGCTTGTTTAATATAATATATATAAATAGTCTTTTAAATCACTCGAATAATTTTAGAAATCATTGTGTAGTAAGTTGGAGAAAATTCTTTTAAATTGGTTTGGAAGAAAATTTTGTTCTATTTCTAATCCCTTATAAGACATTCCTCACAGATTTAACAATATCACTTTTGCATAACCTATTATTAGTATCACTTTTTTGCGCACCAATCATAAATTTTCACCTTTAACAATTGTAAAACAAGTTGTACAATATGTTTAGGTACACTTAATGATTGTTCAACATGCAAATTTGACAAAGAGGTGATACTTTATGTGCTTTAAGAGCACTTGCACCAGTTGGTGCAAAAAAAAAAAAAGTTGCAAATTTTACACATAGTTACTCAAAAACTATTCACATTAGTTTGTCTAATACATTGTTTATATGCAAAATTGCTACAGTTACTATAGTTTTCCATATAATTATTTTATTTTATTTTTCTCTCTCCAAAACCTATCACAAAACAGAATTTTATCTCTCTTCCCCTCATCTCTTCAATGTCCAGAAAGAAGAAGACCACCTTGCCTAGCACCACTGCAGCCCAATGACCACACAACGACCACCACCAATGCAACCCAACCACCACCACCAAAACCTATCCATTACAACATCATCAAAATTGAAACACAACCCAAAATCAAAAATCCAAACACAATCAATCTAAAATCAATGGAAATCAACTTAACCCATCCCAAACCCAACTAATATCAACCAAAACAAACCTTCAATGGAAAACCCAACACCAAACCCATTTGGAAAACCCAAATCAACCCAAAACCCAAGATGCTACTGCCATGGAGGATTGGGTGGAGTGCTCGCTGCTGCCATGAGAGAGAAAGTGGTGATGAGTGAAGGTGAGGAGTGCTTATCCATGGAGACGAGTGGAGAGATTTGGGTATAGAGAATTTTTTTTTTCATAAATGAAAGAGTGATGACTGACTGTGGTCAAAATAAATGAGAGAGAGAGTGTGCACGTAACGCGGCTAATGGAAATGATCATTTCAAAAAAATGTAGTGTATGATAAACAAATTGATGTGGATGATTTTGCAAAGTACTTGTCTAAAATAAATAAAAAAGTAGATCGTTACGTTAAAACAGAAGGAAAAATTTAAAATGATTGTTGCTAATGCTCTAAGAGTTAGGAATTAGTTGATGCGTACAGACTCTTTCTTCTCTCAGCCTACAAACCCACAGAGAGAGATGTTTCTTCCACTACAGAGGCTAGATTCAGCCTAGAGACTATATGCACTCAGGGTTGATGCCTAAAAAATCTAGATTTCTCTCAGCAAACACTTACACAGATGTTTCTGCCTCCATTGATGCAAGATTCAGCCTATAATGGCTACAAAAGGAAATGATAGTTTGTATTGTGTTAGATTTTTTAAAAAAAAAAAATTCTTAATCGTAAAATAGATTCTCTTTATTTCAAGTGAAATGAAAAGGATCTGCAACCACAAAGTATTTGACCCTTAATATCTCATGGGGTGACTTCACTTAAACTATTAATCATATTAATTATACCAACAAGCATAGTAAGAACGTCATTCATTTTTTCTTGTGTTTTTTTTCTTTTTTTGGGAGGGCAGATAAATCAAAACACAAACAAGACTCAAAACACACTCAATCTAATCCGTATAATCCAATGTATTACAATTTCCCTAAAATTATTGAAGTCTAAGTTAGAGCCTACGATGCACAACAGTGCTTTGAGGTAAATGGCATTACTAGGATGATTTTGATATCATTTGTCACAACATGAAGAACACATTACACACACTCATCCAATCCAATTTACATAATCTACGTATCACAATAATCTAATAGTCTTAATTGAAAATTCCAAATTTCTACAAGATACTATATATTGTATCTTTCACTGTCCCTTTTATGTTTTGAACGATAGCTTTCCCAATATAAGCATGAGATGATGAGAAGAATAACTCTGAGAGTTACCCTCAATGCCAATAGCATGGATAAAAGTTGTCCAAACCTACTTAATCATCAGAGGATCAGCAGCTATCCATATACTATGTATGATAAGACCACACCAGTCCAGATCTACATTCTTATTCAAAAGGGAAAAACATCAAAAGCATAAGCATTTTTGAGTAAAACACCAAAGTTGTGTTAGTAAGCAGGTTACTATCTTATTTTATTGATATTTGAAGGACCGTTTGAGAGGTTTTCCCTTTTAAAATTAAAGAAAACAAAATGATTTCAGTTACCAAAGAGCTGTAGTTGAAATGGTATTTCCTCTCCTTGCAAGAATGGCATAGAGTCAGATTGGGGATGCATGACACATTAAGTGAGTGCAGTACAAATTTTTTTAAGTAAAAAAAAAAAAAACATAATAATAATTCTCTAGAGATCCATCTTCTTCGTAAGACAATAGCCTAAGAAGGAAATATTACTGCACACGAAGCTTTTCATGTATATGGACAGATTGTAGTATGTAATTATTTAAATATATGTATATTGAAACAATACATATATAATCGTAATTAAGTTTGCATAAATAGGACATAATAGAGTTTCTATATAGAAAGATGATAAGAGTCATAATCTTACCCTATCTATAACAAATTCTCAATTATTTGACCCTTAGAAGTAGACAACTGAAGAATCCATCACAACATATATGACAGAATGAGATAATGTAGTTTCGTATGATCCAGAAACACTATCACAATGATTGCTTGCAATCTTAGCCCAAGTAGCTGATATATATAGTCATTGAATAAAATAGCATTCCTCTCATAAAAAGACTGAAAAATTGCACCTTCAATCTTGTACATTTCGTGCATATTACTTGAATTTGTAAAGGAAGTAGAAGACCTCCAGGCTCTAGCCATCCATCTCTTGCCCCCTATCACACTTCCCAGCACACTCTGCAATAATAAGCAGGTTCCTCATAATAATAGAAGTAAGAAAATTGTCATCCTACGATCACACGGTTAGATTCAGGATCCCCAAAAAAAAAAAAAAAAAAAGTCCAGCATGCACAGTTCTATAATCACCTCATAGAGAAGCATGTAGCCCATCCATTCTGAAATTATTACATCAACCTCTGAAATTATTACATCAGCCTCCTCATCTATTTCAACATCCTGCAGACATCATAATCTGAGTTCACAGAAATCATATGAAATCTAAAGTACTAGCTTGCAAAAGCAGATTAGTCTGGGCAAGTAGGAAAGGAGATAAAATACCACGACGGGTGGAAAGTATAAATGAGAGTAACATACACCTAGCATACATTTAATGGTTTATGACCCCCATAAAAAATTACAAATTACAGCTTTTTTTCATAATGCATCAATACCTACACACAACATAAACACTTGCCATTTATATAATAATAAAAAATGTACACAGGAAAATTACTAATAAGATGATAAACTAATATAATGAAAACTCAAAACCCCTTTCAGAGAATAGGAAAAAAATTAGTGCATTTAAAAAAGCCTACCTCAACTCGTCCATGCAATACAATGACTGAATCAGACAAATTATTAGCCTTCACAACTTCATTTGCCTGCTCACAAGAGAAAGAGATCAGTCCGAACTCAAAAGATTAAACTATTTAGTCAGATGCTTATTGCATAAAAAATGTGAAAAAATAATAGAAAGACATTATGCATCCACACCGTTTGAAATCACAAATATTTATGAAAGAGAGGCGAAAAGGACTAACATCTCCCCCCCTCCCCCCCCCCACCCCCAAAAAAAAAAAGAGGAAAGAAAGAACATATATGTTAAGAAGGAACTAATGCTATACTACCCACATCTTAAGATTTCAATAAATTAACCAATTCATAATCATACTTATCTTTCCCCCTTTACCTGATGTCATTGACATTATCACTTATGAAAATATAAAATAAAAAAAAGGATTGAAACCGTATCCCCATTGTTGTACTGACCCTAGCTGAATAATTTCAACTGATTCTATAAAATGTAAGACGAAGTTGAGCACATAGACCATAGAGACCAGATGAATCAAACAAAATGAACCGCATATAGGCCAGAACAATGAGCATTGTTATAAGAATAACAAGATGAAACAGTTAGTACTACCAAAAGAATACCTGCAATGCAATCTCACTTGCATCAACAGCATATACCTGGTAACAACAAAACCAAATTAAATATTTCATACACATAAATTTCTATAATTTCAAAATTACAAGATCCGAAAGTAGGTCAAGAAGAAAACAAATGAACAATCATTAACATCAACCCAAAGAAAAGGGAAAAAGAGCATCACTCAAGTCTTTACAAAATAAGGAACCAATATAGTACTTCCCCATGGCCAAGACAAAAATGTAGAATTAATGTTTATGAATCAAGAGGACAGTTCAAGAAATGACAACGAAAGCAATAGATGTTTAATTCAGTTGGAAAGTGTTATTCAATTGCCATAAAAAGTCCCATATGTAATGCAGCTCCTCTTTGCCTTATGCGGAACATTTGGAAAGAGAGGAAAAATCATACTTTTAATGGTGTTGAGAAGTCTTCTATTGAAATCAAATATGTTTTCTTGCAATCTTTGCAAAGAATGGACAAATGGACATTTTTTTTTTTTGGGGGGGGGGGGGGAGGGGAGTTTCGGTTAATCTTGTAATTTTTTTGTGGAGAAACTTCTAGCAGAGAAGGATAGAATCACACTTCTATGAAATGTGGTTATAAACACCTATAATGTACGTTGTCTTATACTTTCCCTCATTTACTTTGTACTATTGACATCTATGAAACACACTCTCTCTGTCAATCTGGCTCAAAAATCTGATGAACACATTGACATATAATAACACGGCTATATGTCTGTCTGGCCTAAAGCCGTGTTTATTGAAAAAGGTGTCACCACCCCACTTGGACCCCCCCTCATCACCCTTCCATCAACTACAACTTTAGAGTTGTGCATTTTGTTGTGGCATCAAAATTTTTCTTTTATTATTTATTTGGCTTTCCAGTCTCTCAAATGACACAAATGTCCGTTGTTTTAGGACCAAACTACTACAAAATCAACCATCTATTTGGTTACTGGCCTAGCCTGTTTAATTTCGACGTAAAATTTATATAACTAGTAGTAACCCCCCCCCTATCCCTATGATCTATTATTAACATTTTGTTTGGGGAAAACACCTTGAAATTAGTTAAAAAGATTTCATTTGGAAGCCCAGACTTGAAAAAGTAATTAAGTTTGTAGAGTTACAACTTTTTTTGGTTGAGTAAACATTAATGACCTGGAATCCAATGTAGATTGCTACGTACGAGTACAGTTTGGTATGCATTCAAACTAAATAAATCAAGTTTAAAATTTGAAATTGATCCCTTAAATCAGAAATTATTTAAATTCGAATCAAATCAGTTGCAGTCAATATTATAGAATTACTTACATTCCTAAAGCAAAGAATTGGTTTACAATGGTGTCATTTGACATTTTTGGATATAGGCTTGATTAGAGAGAGAGAGAGTTGATTATATTCATAGGATTTGAATCTATAATATTTATTTTGGAATAATTGTTCTTTATCATCATGTTAAGATGTTAATGATCTCGCGATTACCATGGACGGCAATGATCGATCACGCACGCCTGGATCGATCACGCACGCCTGGATTAATGAAACGGTGCGTTTTTGGGCGTTTAGCGTTTCCCAGCACACGTTTTTCTTCAGCGTTAGGATGGCTACTGTACAGCATGGGACCCAGGCATTTCACAAACGCAAACGCACAAACATGAAGATAATTGCTATCCAAACAGTCACTATAACTAGCATTGGTACATGGGAGTTTTCGCCAATTCTATTTTATAATCTTAAAGGAAATATATAGAAGAGAACCAAAAATTATGTTAGCTAACACAATTTTTAGTTGAGTTGGTGCCTTTTCAATCACAAAATACTTAAGGGCTTTGGGACAATAGTCAAGACAAAATTGGAGTCAAGATTTCAAGTTAAGGAGGTTGTTTAGATTGATTTGTGATGTTGTTTGAACCGATAAGTAAAGACTCAAGTTTTATTTTCTTTGAACCCAATTCAATTAAGCTCTAATATATCCATGAAAACATATTTCAGTAACTAAGGCCCAAAGCCTATTTGGGCCTTAGTGTGACTTCATTCCTTAGCGGGGGCAGTGTAGCTAATAGTAGTATTTCTAAGCATTATATATGTAGCTAATGGCAGTATTTCTACTATTGGCTTCAAACCCTATCCTAATACTACTATTAGGATAGGGTTTGAAGCCAAGATTTCAAGTTAAGAGGTTGTTTAGACTAATTTGTGATGTTGTTTGAGTTGATATATGAAGGATGGTCAAGACTTTGGAGGGAATGGGGCGAAGTTTAATTTTCTTTGGGCCCATTTCAAATTAGGCCCTAATAAATCTATAAAAACAAAATTTTGTAACTTGGGCCCAAGGCCCGTTTAGGGCATAGGGTGGCTCCATCTTTTCTTTGTTGTTGTTGAAAGAGCTCCATTCATTGGGGACAACGTAGCTAATAAGTATTTCCAAGTCGTCTGTGTGTGTGTGTATAATTTGAAAAAAGTTACATTTTAATTAATTTTATATTAAATTAACTGAAAGTAAAAGTTTTTTCTTTAATTTTACTTTAGACCCTTATATTTTAAAATTTTCATTTTTGATGTTTCATGTATGATTCGATTTTTTATTTAGCCATCATTTTTTATTCAATTTCCTATTGAAACCTTCATGTTTGATTCAATTTCAAAATGTAAATGGCCAATTTTTTTATTTTAAATAAACACCCGACTTTGAATGGAATTTTACTTGTAAATGGCTTCTCTTTTCAGTCTTGATCTCTCTGTATTTTTTTTTATCAAATGAAAACCAAGCCAATTAGAGAGTTGGTGGGAAAAGCATCACCGTTAACTCATTAAGTGATAAGGTCATCATTCAAAACTCCCTTTATTATCAAGTGATAGTTAAAGTTAAAGTCTTTTATTTGATAAAAAAAAACTCAAACTTAATGAAAAAAGAACAAAAAAATCAATAACAAATATTGCCATGCCATTTCTCTCGATAACAAATAACAATCGATAACAAATCAATAACAAAAAACAATCGATAATTTATCAGCGAACACATTCATAGCTTAATCGCTAAATAGGGTAAGCTAGATTAATAGAGAAATGAATGAAAACCTTTTGACAGAGGCAGAGCAAGAAAGAGCGAGGCCCACAACACAACCAATCACGCAACGCCATTCCAGGGACCTCTCTATAAGGACTCGACCCCAACACCACCGCGTTTTTCAAATTGCTCACGATCCTGGACAGATCTCGCTTCACCGTGTCCCACACGAGCCCGATGAGGGTGTTCGGGCCGGGTCCGAACCCGGTGGGAGCGACGCGCGAGGAGGAGGAAGGAACCTTGTGATTGGACAGGGGAAAAGGATCGTGTTTGAGAGGATGCTGGAAGAGGATGAGGCGATCGTGGAGGGTTTGACAGGATCGTCTTTAAGAGCCCATCGACGGCGGAGAGGATGCTGGCAGGGGAGTTGGTGAGGCCGTTGGATGGGTTGGGTTTGGAAGAGGAGGGAAAGCGAGGGAGAAGAAGAGTCGGTGAGGCCGAAGAAGAGCTTGGAAATGAGAGGAGGGAAAGCGAGGGAGAAGAAGATCGAGTCGGGTTTGGTCAGGCGAGTGAGAGAGAGCAGGAAGGAGTCGATCAGGTGGTGAGATGATTTAGGCTAGGGTTTGTAACCGCGATCTGATTTAGGGAATGGGTTTTTTTTTTTCCGATTTATACAAGAGGTGGAGCCGCGTTTGTTAAACGCAGCTCCAGACCTTAATTGAAGCTGCGTTTAACGAAACGCAGCTTCAATAAGGTCTGGAGCTGCGTTTAACAAACGCAGCTCCACACATGGCAAAGCTGCGTTTGGCTAAACGCAGCTCCAAGCACCTGTGGAGCTGCGTTTTTCAAACGCAGCTCCAGAAATAATGAAAAGCCGAAAAGAAAATCCCTGGAGCCGCGTTTCAATAAACGCGGCTTAATTCCCACCCACCCAAACGCAGCCCCAACACGAGAAAACGCGGCTTCATGGTGGGTCTATAGCCGCGTTTAGAAAACGCGGCTATACGTCCAGAGTGGAGCTGCGTTTCACATAAACGCAGTTCCAAACACCACCTGTACCTGCGTTTTGCGAAAACGCGGCCCAAAAACGCGGCCCAAACTCGCGTTTTTTGTAGTGACATGTTGATCATGTAACACTAATTACATTAATTATCATATCAGTTTGTAAAATTTTTGTAGTAAAATTATAGTATTTTGAACATTTTCTTATTTGAAATAAATCTTGCGTTACACACACAAAATTGAGAAACTGGATTTTTTTTAATAAACGTGAAACTGGAATGTTGATGTCCAGTGTTTTAGAGTTGCCCATCAATTTCTATATACGTGTATTGAAAAATGTGTTGTATATATAGGTATATACAAAGATAGGTTGTAGTAATGATATTTGAGTTTGGAGAATATAGTTCCATAAAGTAAAAATTCAAGTTTTGAAATTTTCTAAGTGAAAATTCGAAAATCAATATTTTTGAGTGGTCAAAATTTTGGCTCGATTGATCAAAAATGGTAAAGAAAAATCCTGGAGTTTCTAAATGTCCCGATCGCTGTTCGATTTCTGTTCAAACGATTGAAAAGTGCACTCAATCAATCGAAAGTAATTTTTGACCAATTGAAAATCATGAAACAGGATTTTCTACAGAATTTTCTAGTGACTGTTCAGAAAGGTTAAAGAAGTTTCAAGCCTTGTTAATGGTTTTATGAAACATTTTAACTCCTCATACGTGTCTTTTGATGAATAATAATCCTATGAGTATAAATATAGACCTATGTTCACTTGAAAAAATAGTAACTCCACAAAATAGTAAGTTAGAGAGAAACAGAAGAAATCATGTGGTCATTCTCCAGAACTGCTATTTGTAGAACCCAATATCTTGGTTGTATCCTAGGGACAAATTTGCGATGACCCTTTAACAACAATAGTGTGGGGGGCAAATATTGTCTAAGAAAAATGATATCGTGACTTCAAATTATCTATTTTCTGTTTATCTTTTGTGTTAATCTATTCTTCCATTATTATTTTGTGTAATATCCTCAACAAAATGTTGCAACCAAATTTGTTTTAAGTCCACACAAACAACTACAAAAGTTATTTCTACCAAAAAAAAAAAAAATCTAAGAATGTTATTATGAGATTGTCAATATGTACGTTAGATGATATGTAATAATTATTTATATAGTTATTATTTTTAAAATAAATTATGTAATAATCATTCTTAAATTCATTATCAAAACTACCCTATACACGACCTTAATGAATTTTATATAAAAATTCAGGGGGCTACAAACTAATAATATTAATTCATTAAATATATAAATAAAATCAAGTGACATATATAAAAAATTTCACTAATGTTTTAATTAATAGTTCAAATAACATGTTGTAATTGACTAAAAAAATAAAAATCGTGTCTATATATATATATATATATATATATATATATTGATTAGCAAAAATCGTATATTTTGGTAAATTATAAAAGTGATTTTACATTCAAGAGAGTCAATCTCATACCGGAGGCTGTACCGATTTAACCAGTGAAACAATATATTTCAGTAATGATCAATACCGGTGTACCGTTTTGGATTTATTGCTATTTTTTATATTTATAAACAAATAAATATATATTATAATATTAAAAATAAAAGTTTACCATAAAACCATTACGTCAATTTAGAAAAAATTATTCATAGTTTTAGACTTTAAGCTTTAGTATACTAAGAAAATAAATAATACTAATAAGTTAATGCAAATAATTTACCTTTCCGCCTTTACAAAAATTCAAAAATTATAAACCTGAAAGAAAAAAAAAAAAAAAAAAAAAAAAAAAAAAAACTTATTTTTGTATCGACCGGTATTTAAATCAATACGAAACGATGACGTGTTGGCACCAGTACATGAACTGATATGGTACATACCGGCGGTCATTGGTGGAGCCAAGGAAGGGGCAAGGGGTGCCATGGCTCCCCTTGACTTTTCAAATTTTCCATTTATAATATTGATAAAATGGGGAAAAATGATAAAGTTTATGAAAATTAACTTACCGGCCCCCTAGGATTTTGAGATTAGAAGAAATCCAAATAATAAAATAAAATCAATTGAAACAACCCAATGAAATTAAAAAATCTAGTCTATTCTTAGGCATATTCTCTTTCGAGTCTAAATCCAAGGACAAAAAATCTATAACAGATGCCCAAATTTAACTCCATAAATACAAAAAACCCAAATCAACAAAATAATGAAAAGGAATCCCTTTCAAATTAGGATTCCTCTAGGACTCATCCAAATACAAAAAAGAAAAAATATTTCTAATAAAAAAAATTCTCTTACACCTTTACCATTGACAAGTCACTATTTTGTAACCTCAACTCTAGCTGAACCATGGCTGGACTCATAAGTGTGCCCAGTGGTATTTCTCTTCTTTGGTTTGTTTTTGCCTTTTTGGTTTCTGTGGTTAGTTTAGGATTTTATGTTTAATTGTTTATTCATGGACTACTTTATTCTCAAACTGTGACATGTTGTTGATATTTGTAATATATTGATGTATTTTATTATATTTATCATATGCATAACATAAAATGCATGGTTAGCAGCTAGCATCTTTTATAACATATAATTATTGGTGTTTTACTGTTTTCAACACATACATTTAGAGTACAAATCCTCATTCTCTAAAAATCGAATTAACAAATTATAAAGAGTGAAAGTTCAAATAGTGTGTAAAACATTTATGAACGTTTAGACTCTCAAATACAAAAAATACCAACACAAGCTTATAATTAAACAATATATGTGCGGAATATGAAATATAAGCTATATCCAGATTGTTAACACACTCTAAACCACAATTAAATACAATCACGGCAGTAATTAAAAGGTAAAGAGTGAAGGAAGAGAGATGCAAACACAAAGATAACACGACTATGTGTTATCAAAGAGGAAACCGAAGTACTCGGCGAAAAACTTCTTTACCGCCCTCTAAGCGGTTAATAATCCATTAGCGAATAAAGTTGGGATACATGAATAGTAGAAGACCCTTCAAGCCTAATCTACCCAGTGCACCTAAGCCCTCCAAGCTTCTTGCTCCAACAGGGTTATGCCGAACCTTGTCTTCTCTAGCTTACCGAATCCCGCAATCGCTCATTGCATCAACCAAATGAATTGGTTCCTTCTGAACTGCTTCCTAAGCACCAAAATACCACCTCACTGATATGGGTATGGTGAGATAGGATTTGGCTAAATGTACCTTCAAAAATATGACAATGGAGATGGTGAGAGTAAAAGAATTTGGAGAATCAAATGATGAAGATTGTGGATGAGTTAATCTTGTTTTTCTCTAGGGTTTTTCTCAAAATTCTCTCTAGAAGTTTTCTACGCTTCATGGGTATAAAGATATTTCTAGTAGTGTGTATAAGGAATGCGAAAAGTCAGTTTCAACCAAATAGGGCATTCAGGCTACTCAACCTCGCGACTGGAACGAGTCGGGAGTTTAAGTCGCAAGCTAATTGCCTAGCTAGACTGGAAGTTTTGTCCTGTAGTGCTCTAACTGTAATGACCCTTCAACTCCCCTGCATGCTTCACACGTGTGCCATTCGGGCGACTTGCCAGTCGCGAGCCAGTCGTGACACTTCTATGAATTGCACATATATTGAGTTTTCTTCATACTCTCTCACACACTACCCTTACATAATTCCCACTTAAATACACAGTTTCTACATGCTGAATTATAAGAAAATTTGACACGAAATAAAGCCAACACATGATTGAGTAAATTCAACCTTACAATCTCCCCCTTTAGCTATTTCGAGACAAAACCCTAAAACATACTCTAGGCTTAACATGTGAGCTGGGAACAGTTGCCAAAACTCACTCACACCTAACTCTAGAAACTGTGAAACTCTTGAACCATACGAACAAGTTTTTCCTGAAAACAACAACAACACAAGACAATCATTGTAAGTAGAAATCTTGAAATGCATATGGAGCAAGAACAATGCGATCAAGTAGTAAAGACTATAGCAATAAAGCATGGCATGACCCAGCAAGAACAATCACTATAAATAGTGATCACAATGATTATTCACACAAGGAATGAACATCCAAACATGCAAGCTAATAAGCTCAATGCAAAGAATCATTTGTATGTCCAACACTTAACCGATACAAAAACACAAGGTAGTTGTATCAAGGATATAAAATCCAACTAAGACACAAGAGTGATGTACTAAAGAAAATGCATAACATTAACTACAAGTACTGGGCTACAAAGCAAATGTACAAAACAAAGTAAGCATGAGTACACAACATCAGTCATGAAATATAAACAAAGACTATAAAAGGCATGAAACAAAAGAAACAAAATATTAAATAAGCTTGCTGTGGCTGTTTTTTTTTCTGCTCTTGCTCTTCATCTCCAATGCTTCCCCTTTGATCTAGCTCTCTCTCCCCCTATCATGACACTACACTCACCTATCATGACAAGTTCCTGTAAGTCATCTCCTCTTTTTTGTTACAGAATAGTTAGTCCTCATCTTCCTCTAGCTACCTTTGAATTTGGTCCAATTGAGTTTAAAGAGATGTGAACTTCGTATCAAACTGGGTGTGGTGAGAATACATGATAGATGCTAGAACGAATACTTTGGTGCTAAGGTCTTGCATAGAAGAAAGGATGTGGTCCAACTTCTCATCATTCGAGTGTGAACTAGATCGTGTACCTCCCTGAGGAGCATTACATTCTTGCTTGACCCTCTTCTTGCTATAACCAATGCTAGCATTTAGAACCCAACCCAACCCATCAAGGCCTAAAAACCGACCCAACCTGGCGGGTTGGGTTGGGTTGGGTTGGGTCAGTTTTAGCGGGTTGGTGGGCTGGCTGCGCACCCCTAACAATAAGCACTTAAACATGTCAAAATGTGTGTGTGTGTGTGTGTGTGTGTGTGTGCGCGCGCGCGCACGCGCGCGCGCGCGTGTGTGTGTGTGCACTAGGAAAAATGACCAATCTCCATTATAGAAATATGCATATATGACCTCCTACAAAACTTGATTACATAACTTTGAAACTTTTCATTTGGCTTCGAACACATCACAACATTTGACCATTAAAATGACTAATCTCCATTATAGAAATATGCATATATGACCTCCCACAAAACTTAATTACATAACTTTGAAGCTTTTCATTTGGCTTCAAACACATCACAACATTTGATCATTTTGAATCAATACATCTCATTTTGAGATCGATGCCTGAAATTTTGATATTTCAATTTGATGAACAAGCTTTTGGCTTTTTGGGGCATTATACATTTTCATAAAAGTCGCTTTCCTTTTTTCCTAGTCAAATACTAGCATGTGCAACGGCTTTTGCAGCTTATTATCTCTTTTCATTTTGAGATTTATATTGGTTAAGCTCTTTAAGCAAAAATAAAAAAATAAAAGGGTGGGAAGATATGTAGGCACAAGTCTATGCAAGTCTCAAGATCAACAAAACCATTGACTAATCATTCATGACAAGTTTGTAAATTTATTTACAACAGTCACATAGATGTCAAGATTTTTCCCACAATGATATGAGCGCATAAAGAACAAGCTACGCTCATAAATGCACAAAGCCATTTGTATGGAGCTATAAGGCAAAACATGCGTATGATAAAACACAATAATGTCGATCAAACTTTTTGGATTTTCTACTTTTTACGTGTTTTTGGATTTTTTATACAAAAACAAGTAAAGATTGATAAAAAAATTTAACAACATTCAAAGCAAATAACAAACAAACAGACAAAAATTTGTCAAAACATGCTAGAATCAAAGAAAACAGCCAAGCAAAGACACAACATATAGGAAGAATTGATGCATTGTCATGTTCTAATGCTTATGCATGTATACCCTTCTTCACCCACACGGCACATGCGTTTAGGGTGATATCCTTAGAGGATTGGGTACTTGAGTTACGGTTATTAAACCTTAGGGTGAAGTTTGCCAAGTAAGAAGTGATGGTTTCTATCATCTTCATTACATCTCCAATGTTAGACTTAGCTTTTCCCCCTTTTGATTGCTTGAAGTTCCCTTTGCCATTTCTTTGTCCTCTTGGCCTTTGATAGCTGCCATTCTTTAATGCCCAAAGCTTGTAGCAGTTGGGTTTAGTGTGATTTTGGATTGCATAATGGTGACAAAAATGTTGAATTTTCCGTCCCCTTTGTGACTTTGGAAGAGATTTTCCTTTTGCCTTGAGTTTAGCCACTGCTAGGTTTGGAAGCTTTGTTGAAACTCGTTGAGCAATCACCTTGGCGTTTTCTCAAACTTCACTTTCTCAACAGCTGAAGTTGTTACCACTGGTTCCTTTGCTTTTACAAACTTCATCTCCTTAGACACAATGGTTACTTGAACTAGCCTCTCTAGTGTATCCTAAACCGCTTTTGTCAAAAAAGGGCTTTTGATGTGCAAGCACTTCATCAAGCTTTTTGGAGGAAACCCGCTCAAATTTAGCATTAGCTTGAATCACCTCGAGCTCAAGAAACTTTATCTTTAAATAGGTTTCAATTAGTTTTCCGTTCAGTGTCTCGACTTCACATTTGGTCTTCTTGTACCTCATTACAAGACTTTTGTAATGTTGCTCTGCTCTCTTCATTTTCTTGATGGTTGCTTTAGCCACTCTTGCATATTCATCGGTCTTCTTAAGGAGAGTATTATAGTTTTCTTGTAACCACATTGTTCTTTCATCTTCCTCATCATTAGATTCCTTTACTATCCCCATCTACTCCACTTACGTGTGCTCACCAAGCCCTTCCACTAACACACTCAAATCATCCAAAGATTCCACAGGAGCAATGGTCATAAATGCAGAGTAGTTTCCTTCTCCGTCACAACTTTCTTTCGAGTTTGAATTAGAAAAGTCTGAGTCACTAAGAGTAGTTGCATCTTTCCTCTCAAATAGTTGGGACACTCCTTCTTGAGATGTCCATGACTGTTGCATTCATAACGTATGATTCCTTGAGAAGATTGAGAATCCTTGTCATCTTTCTTCTTGAAATCCTTTTTCTCCTTCCAGGATTTTGAGAATTTTCCCTTCTCAACAAACTTTCCATTCTCTTTGAACTTTAAGAACTTTCGGAAGTTCTTAACAAGATACACCACGCCTTTTTCAACCTCATCCTCATCTGAGAAGTCTTGAGCTTCTACTTTCTTATTGATTGTCTTTAAAGCAAGGGATTTGCTCTTCCTTTTTTATGGTGGAGATAGCTCATAGGTTTAAAGAAAACTAATGAGTTCTTGAATTTTGATTACATCAAGGTCTTTGCTCTCTTTGATGGTAGTGACCTTTGCACAAAAGCTCCGGCAATGATTGTAGGATCTTCCTCACAATCTTGGAGTCCTCCGTCTTTTCTCCCAAGTTGAATTTCCCAATCACTACTTCATTTAGCTTCCCATAAAATGAGTCGAATGACTCGTCTTTACTCATCTTCAGCTCCTCGAAGCGTGTGGTAAGCATTTGCAACTTGGTGTCCTTCAGTTTTTTGATGCCTTCATAGGTCGTCTCCAAGATTTACCACGCTTCTTTGGTAATTGTGACATGAGAAATCTTGTGAAACTCATCAGGGGAAACACCACAAAAAATAGTATTTAAAGCCTTGCTATGCCTAGTCCATCCTATCTCTATAGCATCCCAAACACTCTCATCAATGGAACATAAAAATGCCCTCATACGGACTTTTCAAAAAGCATAGTTGCTCTCATCAAATTATGAAAAAGCTTAATTGATTGAGATCGATCCATCTCAAAAAGGAGTCTAGGATCTTACTTAGGTAATGAAACCACAACAAGTGAACCCACTCTGATACCAATTGAAAATTAAAATAGTGTGTAAAACACCTATGAACATTTAGATCCCCAAATACAAAAATACCAACACAAGCTTATAATCAAACTATATATGTGTGGAATATGAAATATAAACTATATCCAAATTGTTAACACACTCTAAACCATAATCAAATACAGTCACAGCAGTAATTAAAATGTAAAGAGTAAAGGAAGAGAGATGCAAATACAAAGATAACACGGCGATATGTTATCAAAGAGGAAACCGAAGTATTCGGTGAAAAACCTCTCTATCACCCTCCAAGCGGTCAATAATCTACTAGAGAATAAAGTTGGGATACATGAATAGCAGAAGACCCTTCAAGCCTAATCTACCTAGTGCACTTAAGCCCTCCAAGCTTCTTACTCCAACAGGATTAAGTCAAACCTTGTCTTTTCTAGCTTACTAGATCCCGCAATCACCCATTGCATCAACCAAAAGAATTCGTCCCTTCTGAACTGCTTCCTAAGCACCAAATACATCTTCACTGATATGGATATGGTGAGATAGGATTTAGCTAAATATGCCTCTCAAGGATATGACAATGAAGAAGGTGAGAGTAAAGAAATTTGGAGAATCAAAGGATGAAGAATGTAGATGAGTCAATCTTATTTTTCTCTAGGGTTTCTCTTTCAAAATTCTCTCTGGAAGCTCTCTACATTTCGTGGGTATAAGGGTATTTATAATAGTGTGTATGAGGAATACGAAAAGTCAGTTTCAACCAAACAGGGCATTCAGGCGACTCAACCTTGCGACTAGAACGAATCGCGAGTTTGAGTCACGAGCTAACTGTCTGGCCAGACTGGAAGTTTTGTCCTGTAGTGTTCCAGCTATTATGACCTTTCAGCTTCCCTGCATGCTTCACATGTGTGCCATTCTAGCAACTTGCCAGTTGCAAGATCCAGTCGCTAGACTCCTTTGAATTGCACACATCTTGAGATTTCTTCACACTCTCTCGCACACTACCCTTAAATAATTACCACCTAAATACAGGGTTTCTACATGCTGAATTGCAAGTAAATTTGGCACGGAATAAAGCCAACACATGATTGAATAAATTCAGCCTTACAAAGAATAAATTATAAAGTATTTGGTATAATGACAAAAAACATAAGATAATACTTTCGAATTAATGTTAATTTATGAAACAATATTTTTTTAGGTATGAATTTTTTTCATGCTTAGCTTGGCCCCCTCTAGGAAAAATTTATGGCTCCACCACTGCTAGCAGGTATGGTACGGTAGCAACCACCTTAGTTACATTACTTATAACTTAACACCTATAAGTTGACACATCATATCCCTACCATTATTCTTTTTCTTTTTAATTTACGATTATTACAAATATACCTTGCAAGTTTCAACAACTTATCTACAATCTCTTTATTCCATATAAATAGCATGTCATCTTTTTCTCTTCTTTTCGACTCAAACTTAAGAGAAAATGCCACCTTCCTCACGTTTGGAATGGACAATTTTGGGAAAAACTCACACATAACTCTTTGCAACTCCCACAAAAGAAAGTTCATTATAGCTTAGACTCACCTGACATTTCCTTAGTCATTTTCTTCTTTTACAACTTCTTTTTTTTTTTTTTTTTTGAGAAACTCTTCTTTTACAACTTTATCAATATAATAGCTCTCACTGCACAGTACTGTACTAAATTGCAAAAACAAACTTCGAAGAATAGTGGAAAAAATTACCTCTATATGACTCTTCTAATGTCCTCTATTGGTTTGTCATTGATTATTTTCCAATAGCGGTTATAAATTTCTCGTACTTTTCTACAAAGCAATGATTTTCTCTTGAATTGTAATAAAATTTTTTGTTCTTGAAAAATTTTGCAAGCCATCATAACTCATTTCAGGGATGGTAGCCAAGAGCCAAGAATGTTATGCCAGTTTCTGAAAAATCAAGACAATCTACCCAGGGTCGGCCCTAGACATTTTGGGGCTTAAGGCGAGAATTAAAAATGGGGCATTTTTTTATACTTATATATAAATTAAATTAATATTTATTTAATATTTTTATATTATAATATATTTCATTTAAAATCTATTTTTCTTGCATTTTGAGGTGCAAATTGACTAATTAAATTTTTGTATTCAAGATTGATCCTCACCATCTATCTTCTAACTCTTTTTGATGAATTTCTTGCTCATTTGTGATATTTTCATCTAAATTTTGTGTTATATTTTGTTTATTACTAATAACAAATTTATCCATTGATCCTTTTTGAAACTCAATTCATTTTTCTTCTTTTTTTCTTTTTTTAAGTTTTTCATATCCAGATGCATATTTTCTAGTAGACATTTCTAATCAATTAATCAAACAATATATTTATAAAGACTAAAATAAAAAATAACTTTCAAGTGTAGAGCAAATGAGAAATAGAACTTGATTTATATAAAAAGTATCATTATAATCTCACCAAACAATAACAAGTTTTTAGCAATTTCAACCTGCATAAATAAAGACTTATTCAGTATATAGCCACTAAATAAAATATATATATATAAAAACTGAAAACACAAGATTAAAATTAAAAAAAAAAAAAAAAAACACACACACACACAACCGTAACAAAAATTTAAGCAACACTATAACATAATAAGGCAGATCCACCAAAAAAAAAAAAAAAAAAAACACAAAATTCCTATCTAAATATCTAATCTTATCCCTTAGCATCCTGTACATTCTATTCGAAGTTCAGACTTTATACTTATCTACAACTATAAGACTATAACCCAAAATCCCAAATACCAATACCCAAAACAAAAAGACAAAAAGCACAGCTTTATAAAAAGAAGAAAACAGGGGAGAGAAAGGCCGGAATCCAAAAAGAAAATTCTGCAATCACTTAGCATTCGGTACTGTACATTTCTATTCTTAACTATCTAACCCAAATCCAAAAAGAAGAAAACACAGGCAGTGAGGCACAGAGCCACAGAGGCAGCAGCAAGCTTTATTACAGAAAAAAAAAAAAAAAAAAAAAAAAAAAAAAAAACACAAAATTCCTATCTAAATATCTAATCTTATCCCTTAGCATCCTGTACATTCTATTCGAAGTTCAGACTTTATACTTATCTACAACTATAAGACTATAACCCAAAATCCCAAATACCAATACCCAAAACAAAAAGACAAAAAGCACAGCTTTATAAAAAGAAGAAAACAGGGGAGAGAAAGGCCGGAATCCAAAAAGAAAATTCTGCAATCACTTAGCATTCGGTACTGTACATTCCTATTCTTAACTATCTAACCCAAATCCAAAAAGAAGAAAACACAGGCAGTGAGGCACAGAGCCACAGAGGCAGCAGCAAGCTTTATTACAAAAAAAAAAAAAAAAAAAAAAAAAAAAAAAAAAACCTTGAAGGAAGCTTGCACTGAACGGCTTCAACGGCTGAACGAAACTGACTCAACTGAGGAAGAGGAAGAGAAAGGCCGCAGGAATTGAGGAACTGACTCAACTGAGGAAGCTTGCTGCCAGTGCCAGGGCCGAAGAGCAGATGGGATCAGTGATTCAGTGAGAACAGGGGAGAGAATGAGAATGAGAGATAGAGAGAGGCAGAGAGTAGAGATTAGAGAGAAAGGTAAAATTTTTAGGGTTTTGAGTTATTTTATTTGTTGTGATTTGTGAGTGTATTGTGGATAATGTCTTAGACCGGATTTGTAGAAATTTTGTTTTTTGGTTAAAAGGATGCACCAGAATTTTTTGCTTTTCACCTTAAACAAATTTTTTTTTTCCCCGCTACTCCGTCAGATTTTTGTGCATCCCCTTAAATTAATTTTTTTTTTTTTCCCTACTCCCTCTTAATTTTTAAAATTTGGGGGCCTCCCTTCCCTTGAGGCCTTAAGCAACCGCCTAACTCGCCTAAGGGAATGGCCGGCCTGAATCTACCCAAAGTCCAATCATAAATGGAGCCTTTTGACAACGAAACAATGACAATGGTAGCCCATTTAGTCAACTACTCATTACCAAAAAAAAAAAACCCTACCTATTTATAGCGATTTTGGTAAGTTCTGTTATAAAGCATACGCCGCTACAGGTCCCATATTACTCACTATCATCTTCTCCTCAAAAGATAAAGCTTAGGCAGTAGCAACATTGAGAGACAACTACAATGTAACCGTTCACATTAAAATCAAACTACAATGTAACCATTTACATTAAAATCTCAATAAGACTTTCAAGGGAAGAAAAACACGGTATTCACGCAACAACCTGAAATTGCAACTTAAGAAAATTTTAAAATTAATGAGCTATCTTGTCAACTAAAATAATGTCCTTTTCTTGAAGTTGATTTACGCATGTGTCCGCAAAATCTTAATTTTAACAAAGCCACGCTACAAAGCCAACTTTGATGGAGCGCTATTCAAAAGTACTGACTCTGCTGGTTTGGGAGTGATAATTCGAGACTCCAATGGTGCTGTCATAGGTGCTCTGTCAGTGTGAGTTCCTCTACCCCAGTCCATGGCTTTGGTCGAAGCTCTAGCGTGCAGGCGAGCTGTACAATTTGCTGTGGAGATTGGGTTACACGAAGTGATCTTTGAAGGTGATGCAGCTGTAATCATCAATGCCATCTCTCATGGAGCATCCAATCAATCTTTGTATGGCCATATAGTCGATGACATCCTAGCCCAAGCTTCTAATTTACATTTTTCTGAATTTTGTTTTGCTCCTCGTTTGTGTAATTTAGCAGCAGATGCCCTTGCTAATCGTGCTAAAACAGGGCCTGATTTACTAGTTTGGTTAGAGGATTGTCCTGAGGACATTGCCCCTCTAGTTTTGGGTGATGTCCCTTGATATGTATTTTCCCTGTTTTCAATAAAGCCTAGCCCGTAATTGGGGTCTGGTTTCTCAAAAAAAAAAAAAAATAGTTTGTAGTCCGTACATTTTATTGGTATAAATTTCATAATATTACTATTTAGGGGTACTATAATGAATAATCTATCCAAGCAATATATATTAATTGGACTTTAAATCACAAACAAAATACTATATTAATCTTATAGCATTAGAAAAAATAAATAATGTCATTTTTCAAGTAAATTTCTTCACAGTCTCATAAAAAAAAATTAAATTCATAGTTCAAAGTTATATCTATAATTCCAACAAGAACTTCAAAATTCAAATCGTTTTATTGCTTGCTTATGGACTTCATGCTGCGTTTGCTCTAAAAAGTGTTATACGTCCAATGTTGTCAATATTCATGCATTTGGGGATATTTTTCAATCTCATGATTTTTTTTTTCTAATTATAATGTACCAAAACATATCAAAACGAAATGCTTATAAGATTCCAAAATTTAAAAAAGGAATGCATAATCCAAATTCATTTAGAGAAAGAAAAGACTAATGAAATAATAACACTTCCACTAGTCTTTGTTCAACTACAATGCTTTGCCCTAAATATAGATTTTTCATGCCTCTAAGTTGAGTCGAGTGGGGCAAAGGGCCATGCTCGGCTCAGCGGGTCAGATCTTAAAGCAATTATGGGTAATCTATTGTTGGATGGCCGATCGAGTTAGGTCTCAAATTAGATTTTAGGAATGTGATCATAAATATCAAACTTGTGGTGGACTATTTGAGCACAGGTTGGATGTTACTTGTACTGTGAAAATTCTCTATTGGAAACTCCATTAATAGATCTTATTTAGGTAGTTGATTGAGGTTTTAGTGAGATAAATATTTTCATTTTGAATATAGATATGTTGTTGCCGTGTTCCTTTTTGTGACTGTTGGATTGCATTATAAATTTGATTTGTTATATATGAACGTATTTATCTTTTAAACTTGTATCTATGCATGATCTTGATTTTTGTAATGAATTTATGCAGGTGATTGACACGCTATGTGGTATTGGGTGCCTAAATATAGATGATGAACTCAGAACTTTTTTTTTTTTTTTTTAATGAGAAGAAGGGGTGGAGTACTGGGCCTTAAAAATTATAGATGTATGCCGACCCAAATTCACCATAAAGCCAACGTTCAACTTCTTTCACATTGTGGGATTTCCTTAGTAGATAATTGTAGGCACTTCATTTTTGCAACCGAGAACTCACAAAAGGAGTAAAACCATAGTGTTAAATAACCCAAAAGTAAAATTTCTGTTCTTACCATTCAAAGAAAAACAAAATTAACTTCATCATGATAAAAAAGACAAAGAATATTTAGATTGGACCCCGATCATCGAAAGATCAAGCCACATCAAGAACCAATGGTTAATATGCATCCAAGCACATTAATGCCTAAACCATGTGATTATAACGAATTCAATCTAATTGATCCTTAATTGGATTACTTAGAACCAATTTTATGTCAAAATTCCATTAGTTTTTTTTTTTATTTTTTATTTTATGATAAGGATGTACTTAAAAATTTTAAAAATAATCACAAAATTTAGACATAAAGCATGGAGTTTAATTCTTTGACTTTCCCTCTATGAAAATGAGAGGGAAAATCAAAGATTAAAAGATAGGATCTTTAAGATAATGTTTCGTTTGTTTAGTAGCTTTAAAATACCTTTAAAATTTGTAATTATCCTTAAACAAATCAGAGAGAGAGAGAGAGGGAAACCTGCCAAAATACAAAGTTAGATACAAAACGTCCCCAAGGCATAGGTGCTGATCAGAACCTTGTCACTGAGGCACGAGTGTTGATCGGTACTCATATCTTTATTCCCGCCAAATGTAAGTTTTGGCATGTTTGTTTTAGCTTGACTTTGAATTCAAACATACCTAAGGATAAAAAAATATATATACAAAACCGATGGGGACATTTCAACATGAAAAGCATTTATAAATGAAGGGCTAAGAAGAGCAAACGGACTTTATAAGGTCGTTGGCTTTAGGGTGACATAGAGTCCTTAAAAAGCTGACAGCATTAACAAAACGGACGATGATGAGAACGACGGCTATGTTTCGTATTAACGGGAAGAAATGAAGTGAAGATGGGCCACAAGACCTACGGGGTGGGTAGGCCGACGGTTCCCCACGCGTGCCAATATATGGAAAGGCCTTGTGCATCACGTACCAAGGCCCTATTATGTGTATTTCTCATATGGAAAGACACCCTATAATTACGGAAACCCTAATACCAAATAACCTCCACAAGGAAAGATCCTCACTTTTGGGGGATTTCGATTCACTACTCACCACTATATAAACACTAGACCTCCTCTTTCCTTAAGTACGCAGAAAATCCCTAGCTCTCTCACTATAGTGTTCTTAGAAATTTCTCATTCACTAACTTAACATTCGAAGGGTCTTTGGCTGGTACCACATCGGTGCCTTCTATTTAGTCCATTTGTTCTTATTCTACAAGTACCTATTGGAGTGCTTTGAAACCTACAACTCACTGACGATTTTAGCACATCATTAGTTGGCGTTATCTGTGGGAACTATCAACAATTCTAAGACAAACGAGTTGCATGGTCCAAACGCGCTCAATGGCAACCATCAGCCAGGAAACGGGGAATCCACCCAATGCCCTGGAAGGGCAAGTGCAAACTTTGGCTGCTGTGGTAGAGTTACTCACCCAATGTAACCAGGAGTTGGAACAACAGCTGAACCAAAGGAACGAGCGACACCAGGAAGGCCCACACGACGAATGAGATGCCGACGAGCAAAATGGTAGTCACCTAACTATAGGGGCAAGCAAGAGAGGGAAGACCAAGAAGAGAGCAACATACCCAGTAGAAGGGATAGTCTGGAAGACACTAGCCGTCCCTCCAAAATAGAGGTCAATGCAATGCGCATGGCCCAGGAGATGCAGATGATGAAGGAGAAGATGGACATGATGATGAATGCTATGAGGGGACGAGTGTCTACCAACTTGGATGAGCTGGTCCACTAGACCGACTCCGCTTTCACCGCCAAGCTAACATATTTCCCCCTCTCAGCGAAGTTTCAAATGCTACAAGTAGAAACATATGGCGGGCTAAGGGATCACTCGACCACCTAAAGTCATTCAAAACACTCATGCACCTGCAAGGAGCGCCAGATGAGATTATGTGTAAAGCATTCCCTACCACTCTCAAAGGGCCAACAAGGGTATGGTTTAGCAAGGGTATGGTTTAGCAAGCTTACCCTAAACACAGTCTCCACCTTTAAAGAATTGAGTGGGCACTTTGTTACATACTTCATCGGAGGGCAAAGACACAGATGGTCCTCCGTGGCCATACTAAACATCGAACAACAAGAAAATGAAAGCTTGAAGTCGTACGTCACCCTGATCGATGAGGCCGACGACAAGGTTATGGTATCGCCATTACCAGTGGACTAAAACGAGGAGAGTTCCTATTCTCCATCTACAAGAACCGACCCGAAAACAATGGCTGAAGCATTATACAAGGCCACGAAGTACATGAATGCCAAGGACGCAATGATAGTGCAGGGAGACGAACCGAGGAAGAGAGAACGAAAGGACGACTCTCACCCAGACTGAGGGAGAAAGTCGGCCCGAACAAACAACAGAAGAAACGAAGGAGGTCAAGACCCCCGTCAAGGAGAACAACAAACTTCACTCCCCTGAAAGCCCCTCTAGATCAAGTCCTCATGTAGATAAGGGACGACGTAGCGTTAACTTAGCCGGACAAACTGAAGGGTGACCCAAAACAAAAGACCCAGAAACAAGTACCATCGCTTCCACCGAGACCATGGGCACGACACCTCTGAATGCTACAACCTTAAGCAGTGGTTCGTCAAAAATAGGGAAGATCCACCAAGGGACCTCGAGCCCTACCTATGGGCTGAGGAAAGACCTAGAGCCTCACTCGGAAAGATAAGGGTGATAGCAGAAGGGAGCACCATGGTAGGATCATCCAAGAAGGCGAGGAAGACCTACCTCCGTATGGTATAAAGCATCCAGATCTCCAGACAACCCCTTAAGGTGACCAGGCTTGACAACCCAACCATTAACTTCACAGAGGCAAATGCTAGGCGACTACTTCATCCTTATGACAATGCCCTTGTTATCAACTTATCCATTGCAGATTTCAATACCCGACGGGTGTTAGTAGATAACAGAAGCTCACCATACATCCTTTACTACCCTACATTCCAACAGATGAAGGTAGACTGAGAGCGTCTCCTACCCTCGGACACGCCCTTGGTAGGATTTGGCGACACCAAAGTCTATCCCATAGGGACCATCACTTTGCCAATGACCATCGGGATATACCCTTAGCAGCTCATCAGAGAGGTCAACTTCCTCGTCGTTGATTGCTTCTTTGCCTACAACGCCATCATTGGGCATCCCACTTTTAATGCATGGCGAGCGGCCACATCTAAATACCACTTACTAGTGAAGTTTCCAACGGAGTACGGGATAGGAGAACTCGAGGAGACCAAATAGCCGCCCAAGAATGCTATGTAGCCATGCTTGAAATGGACAATCACTTGCAAGCATTGAACATTGAAGAAAGGAAGGTCATTATCAAACCAACAGAGGATCTAGAAGAAATCTCCTTGGATGATGACGCTCCTGACGAAATCACTCAGATCGGCACACAAGCCAACCCTTCAGTCTGAAGGGAACTTGCACTCTTCCTCAAGAGCAATCAAGACATTTTCACATAAAGCCACAAGGACGTGCCAAGCATCAATCCTAGCACCATGGTACACAAACTCAACGTATGCCTATTCTTCCCCCCTGTCCGGCATAAGAAGAGGGTCTTCACTCAAAAAAGGGACAAGGCTATAGCCAAAGATGTACGCAAGCTACTGGAAGCAAAATTCATCAGGGAAGTCTACTACCCTGAGTGACTGGCCAACGTAGTCATGGTCAAAAAAGCAAACGGAAAGTGGGGAATGTGTATAGACTTCACATACCTAAACAAAGCATGCCCTAAGGATAGCTATCCTCTTCCACGTATTGACCTTCTCGTGGACTCTATGGCTGGTCATCAGTTATTAAGTTTCATGGACGCCTATTCTAGGTACAATCAAATCAAGTTGAATGAAGGAGACTAAGAGAAGACCTTATTTGACACAAGCCAAGGACTCTTCTACTACAAATTCATGCCATTTGGTCTAAAGAATGTAGATTCAAAGTACCAAAAGCTTGTAAACAATATGTTCATCCAACAAATAGGTCGAAACATGGAAGTATACGTAGACAACATGATCGTAAAGAGCCCAAGGGAGGCTTGCCACTTAGACGACCTTCGCAAAACATTCGATACCCTTCACCTCCACGACATTCAATCCCAAAAAATGTGTATTTGGTGTAGCAACAGAGAAATTCTTGGGCTTTATGGTGTCACAGCATGGTGTAAAAGCTAATCCCGACAAGGTTCGAGCGATATTGGAGATGGCCCCAACAAGGTAGGGTTGTAGCCCTTAATAGGTTCATCTCTAGAGCAACAAATAAGCATCTACCTTTCTTCAAGGTACTATGGAAAGCTTTCGAATAGACCGACGAGTGCCAGAAAGCTTTCGAAGAGCTAAAGACCTACCTCGCGTCTCTCCTGCTGCTTAGCCCATCCAAGCATGGGGAAGAGCTCTCCCTCTACTTAGTCGTATCCCAAACAACTGTCAGTTCTCCTCTAGTGTGGGAGGAAGACCAAGTACAATTACCCATCTATTACACTAGCTAGGCGTTGCGAGGAGCAGAGAAACGATACCCTCTAATGGAGAAGATGGCCTTTGCACTGATCACTGTTGCGTAAAAACTCATACCGTACTTCTAAGCACATACTATAGTGGTCTAAATCGACAAGCCGCTACGGAAGGCAATAAATAGCCTAGAGGCGGCCGGACAACTAGTCTTATAGGCAATAGAGCTTGGTGAGTTCGACGTTCAATACTAACCCTAAACTGTAATCAAAGCACAGGCACTAGCTGATTTTGTTGCAAAGTTCACGATAAGAGGAGTTGAAGAGGAAGAACCAATGGCATTAATGGTGTGGACAGACGGATCGTCTAATCAACGGGCAGGTGGAGCTGGGGTTTTGTTATAGACACTAGAAGGAGATACAATAGAGTGTGTGGTCCTTCTTTAATTCTCAACGACCAACAACGAGGCAGAATATGAAGCGGTCCTCTCAGGCATTGACTTAGCTAAAGCAGCAAGGGCCACATCAGCAATTGTGCATTGTGACTCACAGGATGTGATCAGACACATCACTGGCGACTATGAGACAAAGGGAGAACAGATGAAGAAATATCTGAACTTGGTCAAGAGCAAGACAGGAGATGGGTTTATAGTCAAGTTCATACAAATCTCAAGAGAGGAAAATGAACAAGCAAACTGACTAGCAAAGGCTGTGTCTGTAAAGTATACGAACACTGCTAGCAAGGTATTATCCTTCATTCAATAGACCCCTGCTATTGACAAGTTAGAAGTACAGGTCATCTCTCTAGGGACCGACTAGACGACGCCCATCATATCCTACCTCAAAGATGGGACATTGCTAGAAGATTGCAACGCTTCTCGTAGACTGAAGGTACAAGCTACATGTTTCGTAATGATTAGGGACGTCCTTTACAAAAAGGGTTTCTCCCGTCCTTACCTAAGGTGCTCGGCCGCTGACAAAGCCGACTATGTCATGAGAGAAATGCATGAAGGGATATGCGGGAACCACTCAGGGGCATGCTCACTAGTTCATAAGCTAGTATAGGCTAGATATTATTGGCTCACTATGCATAAGGACGCCCAATCCTACGTAAGGGTGTGTGATAGGTGCCAGCGCTTTAGTAATATCATATGACAACCAACAGAGGAACTCACACCAATGAGCACCCCTTGGCCGTTCACCTAGTGGGGATTGGACATAATGGGACCGTTCCCCCTTGTTGTACGGCAGCTCAAGTTCCTCGTCATAGGGATCAACTACTTTACTAAATGGGTCAAGACAGAACCACTGGCTATCATCATAGAGAAAAAATGTCCAAAGCTTCATTTGGAAGAACATCATTTGCCAATTTGGAATTCCCAGGGTCTTCGAACGAGTAAAATGGAATATTAAGAACTCACATATGACAAAGGCATATTCAAACAAATAAAATAAAATGCAAGTGATGAATATAAAAAGAAAAAGGCAGTAGATAGAAGCTCATAGAGGGTAAAATGTTTACATCAAAGCCCAAAAATGAAGGGCCATTCTCCATTTTTTGAAAAGTAAGATAAATGCTTAAATACAAGCTAAAAATTATAAAACTAAGATGGAGGGGCATCCGAGACAGTTGGGTTCACAGTGCTTCGGCCACCATCAACAAATGGATCCACAACAGACAGGACCACCGGGACAACAGGGCCTTCAGGAATAGGCTGGGCAATGACCATGCCATCGTCCTTCGCCTCTTGCTCAACCGTGTGGGTAGAGTCATCGGGCTCGTCACTGACAATATCATCTTCTCCAAGTGTCTACAGCATGGCATCATCTATGGTGATTTTGGACAAGTCCAAATCGGGGTAGACGGTGTTAGGATGTGTGCCCTTAAATCCTATTGTATGATGCTATGTATGACTTAATGTTATTATTAATAAAGTTATTTTTTTATTATCTAAAATAATGGTAACATAAATATTTGAACATTATCATATAGTTCATGAGATGCATAGTATGTGATTTATGTGAAAAGTCACAAAATATATAAATCACAAGTTCTTTGTAAACTTAGAATTACCATTCATAGTCGATGATGAAATTGGACATTTCATTTGCGAAAACTACAACATATCAACTAAGATGATTTGTCTTAATCATGGAAGTGAAGACTTCCAGTTGGTATGTTGATATGTTTTAAGAGTTAAGACATATTAAACCGGACCGCTGTGAGATTTATTATTCTCCTAACAACTGTCAAATGAATAATAAATCTCACAACTTCTATTTGCATGAACTCTTAATCTTGAGAGAATAATGAATCTGATCATAAGGTATAGGTTGCTTTGATATATCAGAAGTGAGATTTAAAGTCACGACCAAAACCTCAGTACGTTGAGCAATCACATTTAGTGTTGATGGAATATATATTCTCAAGATAGAATTCATAATTTCTTAATAGAGATATAAAATATTCCTTTGAGATACGTTTAATGGGTTTGGTTATTCAAAATGTTAGGCCTACCCACTTTAGTAAGGAGATACTAAAGTATATATTTATGAAATCATAAATTGGATTTCATAAATATATGATGAATAACTTAAAGGATTAAACCGGGTATTTAAGGATTAAGATATAGTAGTCTTCAAAGTGACAGTCTATATTTATGACTTTATATTACTACGAATATTTTATGAAGGGATTGCATATATTATAAAGTCTTAGGATATAATTTATTAATAAGGCCTAGAGTGAAATTATATTTATATAGTGGTATTAAATATAATTAATGGTAACTTTGAATTTGTTAAGAGTTAACAAAAAACCCATGGCCTATTAGAGCTAGTGTCTTATTGGTCCCTTTTAATCTCACTCCAAGCCACACATTAAAGCCCAATTGGAAATGCCCAATAGGTCAGTCCAATTAGATACTCAATTAAATATAAAGGGAGAAATATACAAAATTTTTTATAAGAGAAAAAGAGAGACATTATTGTGAAATCGTGTGTATGTGTGAGTGAAGCCACTCAATTATTCTCCCTTGGAAACTAATTGAGAGACCAAACTTCTTGGGTGTAAAGTGGAATTAGAGTGAAGATTAAAAGTGTTCCCAAGTACTTCTAATCTTTTGTTTTAAATTTCATCACACC
The DNA here is from genome assembly GCA_032878915.1 of Castanopsis chinensis. NCBI lineage: Eukaryota > Viridiplantae > Streptophyta > Magnoliopsida > Fagales > Fagaceae > Castanopsis > Castanopsis chinensis. Next base: position 7,929,476 of record JAVQMG010000106.1, read on the forward strand.
AAGGTACACTATCTTGTTCTTAAATTTTGAAATTTACATAGTACATGTTATCAATCATGAATGAAATATATTCATGTTTATTGCTTCTGCTGTGTGTTTTGTATAAGATACAAAACCAGATTTTCCAATAGACAGACCCAACTTGTTTTAGGCAATAGTCGAATCTGTCGCCATAGTAGACACTGCAGTAGACGCCGCTAGCATCAAAGAAGGGTTGAGAAACCCTGAACTTCGCTATGGCGTCGGCCTTTGCCTTATCCACTTGCCCACGGAGGGCAGTCAACTCCATCCCCAGGTCAGCCTTTGCCTTTTCTGCCCCTTCTCAGAGATGGGAGTCCTCTTTCAACTTGGCAATTGTGGCCACCAGCTCTTCATTAATGCCTATTAGATAAAGAATGAATAAAAACTGCATAAAGTCATAACTTGAGAGGAACGTACACTAGACAAGTCAAAAAGGCTAGACGCCCCCAAGTCCCTAGTGGTCTGGTCGGCGCAAGGGTCTAAGTCTATCTCCTTAATGATCAAATCAACCATCTCGATGGCATGATCCTTGTGTGTAAGCAATCTGTGGATGGTGCTAAGAATGACGGGGCCCTTCTCTGTCATTAGGCCTTTCCCAACCTCGCGGCTAGGCTTGGGCGGCGACGGCTGCTTCAACTGCTTGTCACCGACCAGGGGAGGGCATGTCCCCTTCTTGTTTGGACAGTCGTCTTTGCCATCATTTTTTCTTTTAAGAGTCCCTTTAGTGGAAACCTTAGAGGCCGACGCCAAGGATCCACCTTGCTGCTGTTGCTTGCATGCCGCAACAGCTTTCCTCACCAACACCCTCTGTCTTCCGACTTCCATTTCTGCCGAGAAAAGGAATAAACGTTAGAGAAAAGGGAAAGAAAGATGGCTTAGAGTAGATAAAAAGTTCAAAACTTACGTCAACGGACGAAGGCGTGTAATTGACAGGCTACAAGAGACAGTTTGGGACCACCTTAATATGCGTGAAGGGTGTCTAAGGTGACGAGGTCCTTTCACTTCCTTTGACCTAGAGGAATCTCCAATACACGATGAATGAAAGCCTCCTACTCATCGGTTATTTGCGGACGGACCCGAGCTGAAAGAAAAAATAGACAATGTTAGAGACATAACAAAAACAAGGCAAGGGTAAAAGAACATGGATGGTGGCACACCTGAATCCCTTACAATACCCCATGTATTGTCAAACCCGTTAGGCATGCTATTCCATTCCTCCCATCTACACACCTAGTCCGTCCCTTAGACAAAAAAATACCTATTTTTTCAATTTTTGTTTGAATCAGGCGTGTCCGACACTAGCCTAAGTGACATCTTCCTCGTTAGGAAATGGTAAATCCCTTGAAATAAGGAGATGTGTTGGGGTTTGTATCAATAGAAGAACTCATCGAGAGTAAGCTGACGGTTCCCAATGCTGAGCTGACCCCAGATTACTTTAGCTCTAATAAAGATTCTTTAAGCATTAGGAGTGATTTGACTGACGGATAGGCTCAAATAGTTGGCCAACTGAAGTTGTAAGTCCGTCAGTGGTAGTCTCAATCCTGCTGAGAACATGGCATTATACATGCCCACGTAAACAGTCTTCCCAGAATAGCACTTCTCAAATTTTTCGGGTAAACGGAGAGGGATATACTCAGGGTTTTGGTAACGGTTTCGAAGGGTGTTGAACACTTTATCGGACATCATCAGGTAGAAATCGTTGACGGTCCATATCGTAAGGAGAATGAAGGGACAAGCACCCTTGTCCACCTGTCCTACTAACTCTTCTCCCCTAGATTGGTTCCCTTCATCTTTATCATCCTCCCCGTCTTTCTCATCCTCCTCTCCCTCGTCATACTCATCTCCCTCCACGTCTCCCTCATCCTCCTCTCCATCACTAAGGGAATTAGGAGACGATCCCCTTTTTAGGGACTAAGGGAAATCTTCCTCGGGTTCGCGCTGTGACGGATAGATCTCTTTATAGCCTGCACCCTCACAAACTGACGACGATAGTCCACTCGTCGCTTCTCTATCTGACATCTATTCATCTACAAGCAACAGAGGTTTTCTAAGAACCTATTTTGACAAGTCTCAAAACATGAAAAGATGATTGTTTGCGAAAAATAAAAGTTAAAGGTGAAAATAAATAGAAGGGAACTTACCGAGGTAACAAACGAAGGATCTAAACGACGATTCTCTCGAAAGGCAACAGTTCGAAAACGACGGACAATAGGATCGACGACGCGACAGCTTTTGATCTCACAAAGTTCTCAGAGAAGAAGTAAAGGAAAATAAAAGAAGATGAGAGGAACTATTTATAGAACTAGAGGGCATGTTATACGAAGCGACGCCTATGATTGGAAACGAGGCCAACCAACTAATGCCACGTGTCACCTCGCATTTAAATCATGACTACTCAAGAACATTTAATGACACCCTTTTCAAAATATTTGTATTTAATGCTAATACTCCACAACCCGTCAGTTAGAACTGATGGAGCCATGGAGTAGGGGTCAGCTAATAGGGACATTTTCAACATGAAAAGTATTTATAAACAAAGGGCTAATAAGAGCAGATAGACTTCATAAGGTCGTCGGCTTTAGGAGACGTAGGGTCCTTAAAAAGCTGACGGCATTAACAAAACAGACGATGACGAGGCCGACGGCTATGTTTTATAATGACGAAAGAAATGAAGTGACGACGGGCCACAAGACCAACGAGTTGGGTAGGCTGATGATTCCAACATGGCTAAGCGTGGTCCCCACGCGTGCCAGTATATGGAAAGGCCTTACGCATCACGTACCAAGGCCTTATTACATGTCTTTCTCATATGGAAAGACACCCTTTAATCACGGAAACCCTAATACCAAATACCCTTCATAAGGAAAGATCCATACTTTTGGGGGATTTTGATTTAAATACTCACCACTATATAAACACTAGACCTCCTCTTTCCTCAAGTACACCTAAAATCCCTAGCTCTCTCACTATAGAGTTCTTAGATATTTCTCATTCACTAACTTGGCTTCGGAGGATTTTTGGACGGTACTACACCGGTGCCTTCTGTTTGGTTCATTTGTTCTGATTCTACAGGTACCCATTAAAGTGCTTTGGATCTTACAACTCACAAACGATTTTAGCACATCATCAAAGGAAATAACTTCAGGGAAATAGTGGAGTAAAAATTATGCAATCTACTGATTCTACCCCATTCCCTCTCTATAGACAACACCATTCATCATCAAACAAAACTTTCCAATTTTTACCTTCTTTCACACTTGAAAGAAAGGCATTTTGTGCAGTTAGAAAGTTATTATAAACTAAAAGTAGTGAGGTGTTGTAGAAATCTTGAGAGAAAAGGCTTAACAAGGACATTTGGTTGTTTTCAATTTTTACCTTCTTTCACACTTGAAAGAAAGGCATTTTGTGCAGTAAGAAAGTTATTATAAACTAAAAGTAGTGAGGTGTTGTAGAAATCTTGAGAGAAAAGGATTAACAAGGACATTTGGTTGTTTCCACAACATTACTCCTCTTTTAAGTCCATACACATATTTACACACATGTATTATATTATATAAAATTCTTTGAAAACATTTTATCAAGTAAACAATTGCCCCATCAAAATCAAGATAAACCACACACGCATAATTGTAATTTATACTCTTAATAGTTTGACTTTTGATTTTATCCTTTAGAGTTTCAAAATATGGATCCACACTCATAACACTACATATCACTTGGGTTTAAGATCTTCCATTAATGTGTTGCAATGAGCTGTCTATTAGGTGTCATATATCTCAAATTGACATAGTTTTATGGATTCAAATTTAAAAATTTAAAGGGCAAAAATAAAAAATAAAAAATCAAAATTACCTCAAATTTAAGAGTCCGCCATTGCAATTTACTACAAACATGGATTTGATTGTGTAAAGTTATGATTTACAACTATGTTTTATATTGACTTTATTCTATAAAAAAAAAAAGTGTTGTAATTGCTCTAATTTTGTTCCTTGTATTTTGTGGGATTTTATTGTATTGAGTTTAGTATTAAGTTGTTGAAGAATCGAGTATGAATTGAAAAATCAGTGCAGTTTTGCAACTAGCTCACAAAAAGTTTGCGAGAAAAGTAACCCATGAAAAGACCACGTGAGAAACACATGCTGGAAGCTGAAAAGTCGTGCCAGGCTGTCAATTTCACGACTGTCTTGCGAGAAGGGCCAACCCGCAAGGTACTCACAAAACATTCTATTTGGAGGATTTTAAGAGTGACTTTCTTACCCTTCATCTATACTATATATACCTTTATTACTCACAAAAGTAAGAGAGGCTATTCAAAGAGAAAAACCCTAGATAGGTTTTCTACAACACAACACACCCATCTTTTAGAGAGAGAGAGCTACTTATCCTTAGTAAGAAATTATTGTAGCCTCTTCTCCTTCCCTCTCCCATTGTCATACCTTGAGAAGAAATTTGTACCCAAACACAACCCATACATTTTCAAAGTGTAGAAAGTGTTTTGGAGCTTGGGAAGCTTTAGGAATTTGCCAAAAGAAGCTAATGAGGCTTGGTAGATGCAATCGAGCGTATTGCAGGATTTGAAAAGCTAATGAAGACAAGATTCTGAGAAGTTCGTTGGTAGCAGGAGCTTAGAGGGCTCAAGTACATTGGGTAGACTAGGCTTGGAGTATCTTTTGTTATTCGTATACTCCAACTTATTCATTAGTGGATCGATTTCGACTTGGAGGGAAGCAAAGAGGTTTTTCGCCGAGTTCTTCGATTTCCTCTTCAATAACACATCTTGGTGTTATCTTATATTTGCATCTCTCTTTCCTTACTCTTGTGCTTTACTTTTATTGTTTATTGTTTACTCTTGTTTTGCATTTAGTCTAAGTTAGAGTAAAAGCAATCTAACCATGTGCCCGTGACTTTTAATTTGGGGTTTAAACAAGTTCTTGTGTTTTAGCACAAATTCGAGCTTTTAGATTGGGTTACTTGGGTTGAAAGTTTTACCAACCAAAATCTAACCCAATCTAAGTTTCAAAAACTATTTAAACTCAACTGAACTCATCAACCCACAAAAAGTCAAATTGAATTGAGGCATTGGGTTAGATTGGGTTCGTCAGGTAAACAAGCTAAATGCATACGCATAGACCATAGTTGGTGTAATCGTCTCATATTGGTAAGGTGTGATATTGAGAAGGGGTTTATCACTTATTCCACGACATTAACTGCCGCATGCAGTTTTGGTGTTGGCGTGTGAGTGTATTTCATAATCTCATCCCCCTTCCCCTATATGTGTGTGTGTTTCTCAAAAAAAAAAAAAAAGTTTCCAACACATTGGGCCGAATATTAAGGCCAGAGCCAGAATCCATTCTAGACTGCAACACAAGTAAATATCCAACATTTCATACCCTTGTATTGTATGTTCCCGAGCGCGCCCAAAGAACCCAAAGCCCATTATTTTTTTTGATCGATTTCCATCTTTCGTAGAGCAATAGAAATGGAGAAAGCGCTGAGAGTCTATGGTGAGGTCCTGAGGCTAGTGAGGCGGTTGCCGAAGGACACAAGGCCTTACTACGCCAAGTACGCTCGTGAAAACTTCGTCAACTACAGAGAGGTCGACGGCGAAGATTCCAATGCCCTTGACGAGCTCTTCCACCGCGCTTATCACTTATTCCACGACATTAACTGCCGCATGCAGTTTTGGTGTTGGCGTGTGAGTGTATTTCATAATCTCATCCCCCTTCCCCTATATGTGTGTGTGTTTCTCAAAAAAAAAAAAAAAGTTTCCAACACATTGGGCCGAATATTAAGGCCAGAGCCAGAATCCATTCTAGACTGCAACACAAGTAAATATCCAACATTTCATACCCTTGTATTGTATGTTCCCGAGCGCGCCCAAAGAACCCAAAGCCCATTATTTTTTTTGATCGATTTCCATCTTTCGTAGAGCAATAGAAATGGAGAAAGCGCTGAGAGTCTATGGTGAGGTCCTGAGGCTAGTGAGGCGGTTGCCGAAGGACACAAGGCCTTACTACGCCAAGTACGCTCGTGAAAACTTCGTCAACTACAGAGAGGTCGACGGCGAAGATTCCAATGCCCTTGACGAGCTCTTCCACCGCGCTTACAATCACTCCATCTGGGTCCTCAACAAGGTCTTAACTCTCTGTCTCTGTCTCTCTCATTCAAAGTATCAAACTTTTTTCTTTTTTTAATTATGTAAATGTGGGAACTTTTGAGGACACATTTTGGGTTTCTTGTTAATGTAGTATTCGGTGGATAAATCGGTGGCGGATAAGCTGAAGGAGATCTGTTTTCCTTAGTATTTGTTAATACGCCCGCCATGTGCTTGTTTTTATTCCTCAAAGGACAAAGGATAGTGAGTAGTGACACTTTCTCTTTTTTTGGTTGCAAATTGCAGTGTCTACAACTTTTCTGGGAAGGGGTAGTGTTTTCATTGCATAATGTTTTGACTTTTAAGCGTATGTGTTTGAAACAAATTGAGAATACTCAGACAATGTAATGTGTCCGTATTCGTGTATTAAGAGGACGTTGTATTTGTATGTTTGGTGCTTTCTAGAATGCCCATAACTCGTGTGTCTGATTGCATAATATATCCAATGCTGCAATAAGGGTTTTGATTGTGTATAATATCGAATTTTTTTCTAGTAATGTTGGCTATGATTCTGGGATATTGAGTTGGCAATAGATGGCGGAATTTCAATTCTGCAGTACAGACATTGAGACTACACCTACAGACATCGGACATATACAAGTACCGGCTTTTTCTTTGTCTCACATAACAATGGACCCTATAAGTATGAAATCCACTGCAATTGTAACCTGTTAGAGGGTTCTTATATATATTGGATACGCTATATACCATTTTTGTTAGGTGGAGGTTGCCATTGATTTTTTTTTTTTTTTTGGCTAAATCCATTGATGGGGTTGTTCATCGAGTGTTTGAGTTCTTGTATCTATCCAATTCTCGATCGTTTTAAACTTTTGTAAATAGGTGCTGGCTGTAGTTAGTAAGACTTTTGTACATAGGCATTCACATCACCCTCCATATAGTTTAGTCAAATTTATTCTAAAAATCTTACTATTATTACAATCAAATACAACAGCCTCAATACTCACTATGCAAAGACCCAACTGAGGCACCTAGCCACTGTCGTCGATTTTGCCTTTTGGTTTCCTTTATAGACCGTGGGATTGCATCCTGCTAGTCCAGTGAAACCAAACTTTATGCAGCTAACAAAAATTTCATTGTGAGATCACCAGCGGGACCCTCCGTTCCTTTGTTAACATCAAAATCATTTTATGTATAGTTAAATTTGTGATCTGTTGTTTCTGGTAATTTTTTTATTACCCTTGCCTAAAGTTTGTTCTAACGTTGACCACTCATCTATTATAGTTTTTTAGCATGATTCACAATGTTCTATAATGGATAACTATAATGTGAACGGTGTATTTTCTATGATTTGGTTATGAACGACCATCAAAGACCCAGACCCAGACCCAAACCCAACCACCATCTCCCATCACCCATGGCGACACAGATCTGAGCCACTTCAATTGCCTCTGTACCTGCCAGATCTTAACGACCCAGATCAGAGCCTACCAGATTGTGACCCAGATGAACAATCTGGAGCTTAGTATGATCTCAGAGAAGCAACAGTGGCAATCTCATCAACTCCAGGAATCTGAATGTGTATGTGTTCTGGAGAGAGAGAGAGAGAGAGAGAGAGAGAGAGAGAGAGATATATATATATATAGAGAGAGAGAGAGAGAGAGAGAGAGAGAGTCATTTGAGAAAGCATTAAAAATAATTTAATTTTGTTTGTTGATGAACAATATCCTCTATCTATCTATCTATCTATCTATATATATAGAGAGAGAGAGAGAGAGTTCAATTAGATTTCAAATTGGAATTCAATTAAAGTCTAATTTTGCGCCATGTGTCTAATTTAATCTAAGTTTTTAAATTTTTGTGTCAAGTTAGTTAATTCAGTGTAACAACTAAAATTTAATTTTGCGTCATGTGCCTCATTAAGTATGCGTTTGGATACTGCTTATTTTGCTGAAAACTAAAAATAATAAAATAATAATAATAAAATTATTGTTCATGCTTGAAAGTAATGTGCATATGTCTGATTGCATTATTCATGTCCCATGAACAGTGCAAGAAGCGCTGGACAAAAAAAAAAGAATCAACCAGACACATATGTGGGAAGCACAAAACGTGCTTCCCAAACGCACCTTAAATGCAGTTTTTTAATTTTTGTGTCAAGTGAGTTAATTCAATTTAGAAAAGGAGAAGTTCGTTATAAAAAAACCATAAAAAAACCTAATCTTGTATATAACCAATGCATAGAGAAAATTTAATTAAATTTAAAATTAAATTTTTACTTTTGATAACTTTCCATACAAATTAAATTGTTTAGACTTTTGCTTTTATTTTTTCTTTGAACTAATGAGCATATTTTTTATACTATTGCCATTTAGAAATTTTGTATGCCAAGATCTTGAATGTAATAAATTGTAATTAAGCTAAATGATTCTATGCACTTATCCCCATTCAATTTAGAAGATATTATTAGACCAATTTATTCTTTTATTTTATGTTGTATTTAGTAGAATTTCATGGACAATGATTATGAATCAATATCGTATATGTAGTATCTAATAGTGATTTTAAAAATTATAAAAATAATAGCAGTATAATGAGAAGAAAATACTATTTTAGCCCCTCTAAATGTCTTGGTCAAAGTAGTATCCTATATGTTTATAACTCAAGCCAACATCAATAGCACCACTAAAATTTATCATTCCCATATGTAAGCATGGGTTACATACTAGTACTTAATAAAGTATTAAGATTAATGCACGCTCATTTTAGTAGTTATATTTTTTTTAAAACGTTATTTTCACTATGCTGATGCTAATCCTAACTTTGTCATTGGACAAAAGATAAAAAGAGACCTATCTATTTAAATCATGCTATTTTGTTTACTTATAAGTTATTGCCAAAAATTCAAAAATCCTGCGAGTTCCATAATTTGAATGCCAATGTTAGCAAACATTTAGAGCATTCTCATCAGTTGTTCTAAAAAAAATGTCATTTTAACACACTAAAAGTCTACTTTATTATTTTACCACATTATTTTGCAATATCTCATTTATCAGATGTTTTATCCTTCAATTCTATATATTAAAATAATATATTAACTCCTCCCTATCATTATCATCTTCAACAACAGCGGCACAATCACCACTACCGCAACACCGGCCACCTACAACCATTGCCACAACAACACCGATAGCCACCACTGGCACAAACCCACATCCACCAACGCCACCTCAAAAAAAAAAAAAAAAAAAACACAACCAGAGAGATTGGCATAAACCCTCATCCAACAAACCAAACAAACCCACATCCCAAACCCATCACCGGCACAAACCCACATCCACCAAATCAAACAAACCCACATCCCAAATCCACCAAATCAATTATAAAATTAACTACGATTTACACTAAAATCATAAATTGAATCGGACATACACCGAGACATTTTGGGTGGGTTTAAGCTAGACATACACCAAGACATTTTTTTTTCTTTTCTCCTTCAGTTTTTGTTACCTTTCAAGAGCGACAATCAGATCTGGACATCTGCCTCTATCGCTGTCGTTGATGGAAGTTTTCACTTCCTGCCTCCGTGTCCTTTACATTGGAGTTCCTCTTCATCGCAAAGTGGATCAGTGATTAGTGGCGAGCCTGGGCAGTCTCTGTCTCTCGACGTGGTAAGATCGGCAATGGGGAGATCGGCGTGGTGAGACGACGATGGGAATGCCAGACAGAGAGAGAAAGAGAGATGTGTTGCAGACGAAGAGAGACATCTAATAGGAGGAGAGAGAAAAATGAATTAAATAAGCCAAAACAATGTTTGGCATTAATGTCCGTACCGTCTCATATTTGAGACAGTACTGTAGATATGTGTCAAATTTTTTGAGATTCGGAAGAGCTAATGAAGGTTGGTTTTTGGTGTTTGGTGTGCCAAATACCAAATATTTGGTATTTGGCACACCTGATGAGAATGCTCTTATATTAGCAAAAATATGCTATAACGTTTGTTCTATTTTAATTCGTCACCTTATATTACACATGGAAAGTGGGAAACAAAAACAAAACCAAAAAGTTTGGCCTCCTCCCCTCCACCAACCAGCTTTTATAGCCCAACAAACAATACAAGTCTAACATAGATGTCCAAATGGATCAAGTTTCCTATGTTTCTTGTAATTTAAATTGCTAGTAAGAGAAGGAATTTGGTCCATTTGGACATCCATATGAAAATAATTGTGTGTGTATAAGTAGTGGCGACGCCACGTTTAGCCCAGGGTGTTCCACCAAGAACACCTTAACCTGAAAAAAAAAATTATATATAATAATTAAATTTTTTTATTTGTTTATCCTTTAAGAAAAAATTAGGAACATCCTCAATAAGAATTGGGAATACCCTCAAATTAAAAAAAAAAAAATTATTTGTTCTAATTTTAAGCAAAAAAAAAAAAGCCCAAAAAAATTTTTGAACTAAAATCTGAAAAAAAAAAAAAAAAAAAAAATGTAATAAAGCAAGCAGCAAGCCCATAGATTCTCAAAAAAAAAAAAAAAACAATAGACGGCGAGCCCAACATCAAGCCCACGGCAAGCCCAACAAATTACAGAGTTAGCAAACCAACTGATTCTCAAAAAAAAAAAAAAAAAAAAAAAAAAAGCCTAACAAACCAAAACCTAATATACTGAAATCAGAAACCAACGTACGACCAAACACTAATAAATGTTGAAAGAAAGAAAGAAACCTAACCCAAAGAAAAAAACCTAACCCAACGGACGGAGAAGGAGATCGCCAGATCGGGCCTCAAACTCGAGCTCCAGAATGACAGAACACATCGGATCGGAGTCTCGAAGATCAGTCTTCCTTGCCTCGTCGTGCTGCCCAACGGCGCCGCCCCTTAGCCTCAGGCCTCCTTGCTCTCTCAATCTCAAGGTATTTCATCTCTATCTTAGTCTCTCTGCTCTTTATCTGAAGAGTGAAGAATGAAAGTGAAAAATGAAATGAGACTCAGACTCTCTCTCTCTCTCTCTCTCTCTCTCTCTCACTAAGACTTTGAACTATGATTGTCTGTTGCTTTTGCCTCATGCTTTGCTTAGCTTTATAAATTTTTATTAATATTTGCCCTGTTTTTGGAGTTGTCTATTGGTATTGGTGTTGGTGAGATAAATTAATTGTCTTTTAGTGTTGGTGTTGGTGTTTTTTGGTGAGATACAATTAATTGACTTTATCTGATTGGCTTTAGTCTTGTGATTGGGGGCCATGGGACATTGGGGCTTCTCAATTGAATTGAGGGGTGGATGGGGGCATAGGGCCAGGGTAAATGCACATGGGGATGGGGTGTGTGGCTCAGTGTTTGTGTGCTAGTGCAGTAATGCAACACTAAAAGACAATCATTTAATTAATAAACAGTCATTTGTTAAATTATGTTACTATGTTAGGCTAAACAATAGTTAATAATTTTAATTGGGGGAAGCAACTAGTAAACAATAATTAATAATTTAATTAACAAATACATTATAAAAGACAAACAAATTAAATTATGTTACGCTAAACAATAAATAATAATTTTATAATTAATGAAACAACAATATAACAAATTATAGTTTATAAAAGACAAACAAATTAACAAAACGACTAATGAACTAAACAATAATAATTAATAATTTTATTAATATTTCAAATGAACTTATGGTTTATTGTTTATTCTTTTACTAGAATTATGAAAAAATATTTGATAAGAAAACCACATATCCAAGATTCATCTTTATCTTCTAAGCGAATTCGTGTTGACTTTAACCTAGAAAATCTTCCTTTAGATCTTAGGCTACGAGAAAAGATATCATCTTATCATCCTAATAATCATGATGAAATTTGAAGATATTATTTATAAAAAGGCCCTTGTCGACCTGTTTTCCAAGACCATGATGATTACCCTCTATCATATTTTTCTAGAAAGCCCCGTCGATTTAGATCTGAATGGTATGTAAATAGAAAGTGGTTGGAATATAGTATAGATAAGGATGCAGTATTTTGTTTTTATTGCTACCTATTTGGGCAAGATGTTGGTAAGTAAGGAAGAGATGATATTTTTGTAATAAAGGGATTCAAACTTTGGAATCAAAAAGAAAAGTTAAATTTCCATGTTGGAGGAGTTAATAGTGCTCATAACGAAGCTATCAAGAAGAGTGAAGATCTACTGAAGGAAAAGCAACACATTCAAAGTGTTTAGGTTAAGCAATCAAATCAAAGATAAAATTGAATATTGGGTTCAATTAAATGCAATAGTTGATTGCATAAGATTCCTTTTATGTCGGGGATTAGCTTTTCGTGGTTACGATGAATCTTAAGATTCAAGTGATAAAGGAAATTTCCTTGAGCTTCTACAATTTTTGGGGGATCACAATGAATCTATCAATGAAATGTTGCAAAAAGCTCTGAAAAATTGCAAGCTTACCTACCATGATATTCAAAAAGACATTATGAATGAAATTGCACGTGAAACATCCAAAACCATCATCAAGGATCTTGACAATGGGTTCTTTTCAATATTAGTTGATGAGTCATGTGATATCTTAGTGAAAGAGCACATTGCCCTTGATCTTTGTTATGTGAACAAAAAATGAATTATTATAAAGCGGTTTCTTGTAAGAGACTAGATGCTCTTTGAGATTCACAATTTGCCAAAATCAAAAAAGATTTAGAGAATGTTGTACGTGGAAATGGGCAAGGTTTGAATCAAGAGAAAAATCTTAAACATCTTGGTGATACACGTTGAGGATCATATTACGGGACTATTCTCAACTTGATTTTGATGTTCTCTATTGTTGTTGGTGTACTTAAGATTATTGAAGAAGATGGCCTCTTCGACCAAAAATTTGAAGGTCTATCTATTATGAGGTCAATTCTATCTTTTGAATTTGTCTTTGCTCTACACTTGATAAAAAACATTTTAGAGATCACAAATGAGTTGTTAATAGCATTGCAAAAAAAAAAAATCAAGATATAGTAAATGCTATGGATCTTATTAAAGTGCTTAAGCAATGATTGCAAATGATGATGAGAGATGATGAATGGATACATGATATTCTTATCTTGAACATGGATGAAATATTTGTAGTTAGTGGGAGGCAGCGATGCAACACCCAACAAAATACAAATTTACATTATTATCGTGTTGAGCTATTCTATACAGTCATAGATATGCAATTTCAAGAGCTTAACAACCTTTTTTCAGAGACGAATACCGATTTGCTACTTTGTATGGCTTGCTTGAATCCAAATGATTCATTTGTGGCTTTTGATAAAGAAAAGTTGATACGTCTAGCAAAGTTCTATCCATCTAACTTTTTTGAGATAGATATCTTGGCACTTGAATCTCAATTTCAAAATTACATTTTTGATATGCGCAACAATGATTTGTTTTTAGAACTTCAAGGAGTTAGTGAACTTGCTGAAAAGTTAGTGAACACAAAGAAGCATGAGACTTATCTATTAGTCTATTTGCTTCTGAAGTTAGTTTTGACCCTTCTTGTCACTACTGCAATAGTAGAAAGAAGTTTTTCAGCAATGAAATATATAAAGAATGAATTGCGCAATCTAATGGTAGATTAGTGGATAAATGATTGTTTAATTATGTATATTGAAAGAGATGTAGCTTGTAACATTGATAATGAAACTATCATGCAACGATTTCAAAATATGAAAACTCGAAGAAAGTAATTGTAAATTTTATGTATTTGCGTGTTTTTGTTGTTGTTGTTGTTGTTGTCAATATATGAATTTCTCTTTTTATTAGACTGTGTAATTTATGCTTCTTAAGGAACACCTAGGAAAAAATTCCTGGAGTTGCCACTGTGAATAGAAATTTAGTGTGTGTGTGTGTGTGTGTGTGTGTGTGTGTGAAACAGAGAGTGAGAGTGGATTATTAATTTTTATTTGAATTTGAGAGTGAGTCTGGTGCAAGCGGTGGAGTTGAAGAGTTGTAAGAAAGGAATAGAGATGGTGTAATATGACGAAAGTGATAATTTTGCAAGGATTTTTTAGTAGTATTTTGTGAACTTGTTCACTAGATGATGACGTTAACTAAATGCTGAGACCAATTGAAAATTCATGGCCATTTCATCTTTTGATCAAACAAGAAACAACCCCACCATCTATAATAATGTAGAGCAGTACATTTAAAATTTACTCAGAAACAAGAAATAACCCTTTTGTTGAATTTTTTTTTTTTTTTCAAAATAACACCAATTTTCAAACAATTTTGTTAGTTAGCGTTTTTTTCAAATTATTTAAAAAACTAACACTTGAGTCTATGAAACTCGAGTTTATTGTAGCAACTCAAGAATCAAAGGCTTGATTTCTATGAAAATTCACGTGGAACTCAAGTTTCTAAGACTCGATTTCCATAGAGCTGAAGGAAGGAACATAAAAACTAGAGAGTGAAAGAAGGACTGAACAGAGAGTGAAGAAGTGAAGAAAAAGAAGTGAACAAAGAGTAAAGAATAGAGTGAAGAAGAAGAAGAAAGAAGAAGGATCTGGCCGAAGAAGAAGAAGAAGAAGAAGAAGAAGAAGAAGAAGAAGAAGAAGAATATGACTGATGTACTTGAGCAAACTTGATCTTCCTCTCCACCCATGCATTGCTAGGTTTTTCTTTGTATTGATGCTCATTTTGGCAAGGATGCCCAATAGCAGGAAGAAGCCCAACAATATGGAAGGAAAAGAGTTAGTAAATTGAGTTAAAAAACCATCAAACCCGAATGGCAGGAACGATGGATCAAAGGCCTAGAAAATAGCAAATGAGCCTCGAAGTAAGCAAGTGGGCCTAAGGGAGCCCAAAGAGAGAAGTAATAAACTCATGGGCACTATAAGAAATAGAAAGCAAGCAAGGATGGGCCAAAGAACCCGAAGTAATGAATTAAGTGAGTAAGGGGTTGATGGGAAGCCCATAAACCCCAAAGGAAAAGGATATGGAAATTTGGGCTGAGGAAGCCCAAAAGACTTAGTAAAGGCCCATGGGAAGTGAAGGATTGGAATGGGCCGAGGATGCCCAGATGAATGAAATGGGCTAAGGAAACCCAGATGCAATGGGATGGGCCAAGGAAGCCCGAAACAGCATGAATACTAGCCCAATGATAATATGGGTCACTAGAATTAAACAAAGGAAAAACATACAGTAGGCCCAAAAGAGGTCCAACAAGCACGGGGCAAACAATTATACAACGAGGATAACAGAATGGTATGGCAAAAGTACCTACAGGCTCGCCAAAGGAATAAAGAATGAATTATAGAAAGAAAAGCTCACAATCAAGTAAGACCCAGTCTAGGAAGGAAGCAAGCTATAAAAGGTAAAGACTCAGAAATCCATTCACGCCACAAGAAGCCAAGAATGTGCAGCAGAATGCACAGACAAGCCTTCAGGTCATGGCAAACGCGTGAGCAACAGACAAGTAATAGACACACATGGAAGTGTTGCACACATAAGGTTCAGGCACCACCAACTTGTACCCAGTCAATACAGGAATGGTAGGCCATGGGCTAGAGGTAAGAGAGGGTTTCGTCTGGCGGTGGGGAAAAGGGGAGAGTCTATTCTGCGATTCCTGCTCAGGTTCAAGTACCACCAACTTGTACATAGCGAATACAAGAGTGGTGGGCCATGGGCCAGAGGTAAGAGAGGGTATGGCCTAGCGGTAGGGAGAAGGGGAGAGTCTATTTTGCGATTCTTGCTCAAACTCTTTTGAGGGAAATGTCATGCTGGGATGATATACTACCCAAAAGAGGGAAAAACGAGTTGAAATCGCTAGGTGCATGCCGAAAGGGATAGGAAGAGAGAAGGCTCACCCCTATCTGGATGGGAATGCCATGGTGGGCAAGCAAACAAAATAAGACTCTTTGTCTGGTAATTGGATGTGGCACGGCCAGCACAAGTAAGTGGTACTGGCTGGACAGCTGATAGACCAGAAGGTGGTCTGAAAGGACACCCACACCTAGGAAAAAGTAGTTAAATGGTAAAATAGTAAAAATCATTATGGCAGGTAATATAAAAAGAGCCTCTACTGTGCATAGTAGATCATAACAAGAACACGAAACAAGAGAGTAAAAATAAAGCAAAAAACTTAGAAAGAAAAAAAAAGGAGAAAAACAGATAGTAGACAAGAGTGTGGTAGTAAGTATGCACCAATTGGCTAATCCCTTTTCTCCCTTTAAAAGCCTACCCTCTAGTGAAGATTAAGGAATTTGAGCATAAGTCATTTAGGCCCATTCTCTCAAAGCGGGTAATTTCTGTTGCATGACATCTCCGTGAGGTTGCCCACATTGAAGAAGTAGTTCCTTTCTTGGACTTAACTCTGTAAGGCAACCAAGCATGGCAAACTGGCCATCCTTTCTTTCATTTCATTGATTAAGCATTGATGTTATTTCCCTTTATTTGTTATATCATCATATTCATATCGCATTTATATTGCTGCATTGCTTCTTCCTTATTTCATTCAATATTCCCTATTTTCTGGATAGTAAACATACTTCCTTTTATTATTGTTATATTTGCCATAATTTTCTTGCAACAGTTTTATGACTTTATCTACTATGGACGAGTGATCAAGGTTTCACCAAAAAAGGGACTTTAGTTTGCTTGCAAGCCGATTTGAAGTGAGTTGTGATTAGGCCGATCCTGACTCTCTGACCTAGAACCTTTGGGCCATAGTGGGGCAGGAGGTAGTCCAGCCCGTAGTCTCAAAAATGTGCACCACACTTTGCTCTTCCTCTCCGTATCCAAGTGCGTTGCTGGGTTTTTCTTTGCTCTTCTCTCTCCATTCTTGCTGGGCTTTTCTTTGCTCTTCTCTCTATTCTTATTGGGTTTTTTTTTTTCTTTGCTTGCTGGGTTTCTCTTTGCTCTTCTCTCTCCATTCTTGTTGGGTTTTTTTTTCATTGTACTTGCTAGTTTTCTTTGCTCCTCTCCATTCTTGTAGGGTTTTCTTTTTCTTTTTCTTTTTTTTTTTCTTTTCTTTTTCTTTTTCTTAGTGCTTGCTAGGTTTCTTTGCTCCTCTCTCAATTTGGAACTTGAGTCTTTAAAACTAGAGTTCCATTGGTTTTTATGAAACTTGAGTCTTTAAGACTTGATTTGCTATAGTAAACTCGAGTTTGTAGGATTCGAAATGTTAGTTTCTCAAATAGTTTGGAAACGTTACTAACTAACGAAATTGTTTGAAAATTGGTGTTATCTTGAAAAAAAAAATCCATCTTTTGTTCCATTTTTTGTATTCATAATTTGAGCTTTGGATTAGAGTTGGGTCTCGTAATAAAATAAAATTCCACTAATATGAGACTTAAATTAGCAATCATCTCAAGGGTTCTTTGAGCATGTGAACTATAAGAGCATTTGCATCCGTGCGTCTAAAGTTTTCTATTTATTTTAGCATAACAACCCACTTTTTTCTATTTTACATAGATACTTTACAAAAACATCTACACTAGTTTATCTATTATACGGACTCTTTTATTTAAATAATAATTTTCCTCACTTTTTTTATTATTTCACACCTTCCCCCACCTAACACGCTTTCACCTTCTTCTTTTTTCTCTTAACACAGATTCGCTTTCTTCTTTTCTTCTTTATCTCTATTTTCTCTGAACATGCCTCCCTTTCTTCTCCTTCTTCTTCTTCTTCTTTTGCAATTTAGGCTTGATTATGGATGATGATTTTGGGTTTGCAATTTGGGTTTGATTATGGGTGGTGATTTTGGGTGGATAGACTGATGTGGCTAGGTTTTGAGCAAAAATGCGTAAAATTGTGCACTTTTTCTATTTTCCACCCATTGATGCAAAACTATAAATGCTCTAACGCATTTCCAAATTTTGAACCAAATTACAGTAAAATTAATGGGATCTTTTCATTTTTTTTTTTTTCGAGTTTCAATTTATGATGTCTACTTTTGAAAATTGATCTTTATCATCAGATTGACATCAAATGGTTTTTGGAGTAGCCGTGAATTTAATCTCAGATATCTTATTCAACTATAAAATACCAATTAAGTTAATTTGAACCCACGTAATCTTCTCAACTATTACATAGGAAAGATTACTTGGGCTTATCTGCTGTATTAGAGGCATTAAAAATGTATTCCTAAAACAAAGGATGAGCGGGACGTTCTTCAACCCTCACTTGGATACTTTCCGGAGCACATGCATGCGTAATGGGCAAGGGGCTTGGCTGGTTTATTAACAGATCTGGATTAGTTTCCTAAAAAATATATTATATATAGATTACATTAATAAACAAATTTTGAGCTTCTGGTAGTAGCTTGATGATTTGTGAGGAGAATTTGCATTCCCAGAAAAAAAAAAAAAAAAAGGGTACTATTCAAGTGCTCTAGAAAACGCTGAATAGTCGTTTAAGAAATGAAAATTTACTAAACTTTATATATATATATATATATATATATATATTTGATGGGAAGACTGCAAGAACTTTTATTAAGAATGAAAAGCTACAAGTACATCGTGGTTAAGAGCTTGTTCAATGAAACAAGAATTCTCTTCAATCCATAAAGAGAGATTAGCAATGCTTAGAACAAGAAATATTTTATTTGGTAACAAAATACATTTTATTGTTTAATTGGAACAAAACAATCATAGATTTTTTTTTTTTTTTTTATCTGTAATGTGAAAAGCAATTTAATAGTTACTTCGAGCATGTAATGAGGCTTTTTTTTAGCAAAAAAAATAAAAACTTGTGTTTTTATTTATATATATATATATATATATATAATTTTTATTTTGAGGATCTAATTTATAAGTGGATAAAGTAATTTGAAAATTAACAGAAGAGTGACCCTTTTTTTTAGGTAATATTTTAGTGGGAATTAGAGTTGTATTTTTACTGGATTATCTTTTAGTTTTGTATCTACTTAAACATAGGGGTGTAGAGATATTTCTAAACCAAAAAAATGAGGTTCTCAAATTAGAGAAGTTCCTTAAATAGTAATATAGACTAGCCTCAGGCTCTTCTATGTTTTAAGACTTTTTTTTTGTTGATGTGAAACAGTTAAGACTTATTAAAGGTTAAAAAAAGTGATACCTTTTTTTTTTTTGAAAACATTAGTTTAGGTAGTTGGAGCATTTCAAATATCTGAATAAAGAGTGTTTCTATTTTGTAAGCAATGTTTTAGTACAAGTTAGATGTTGATGCTCATTTTGGCAAGAGGCCCAATAGCAGGAAGAAGCCCAACAATATGGGAGGAAAAAGAGTTAGTAAATTGGAAAGAAAAACTATTAAACCCGAATGGTAGGAATAATGGATCATAGGCCTAGAAAATAGCAAATTGGTGTTAAAGAAAGCATGCGGGCCTAACCAAGTCTAGAAAGAGAAGTAATAAACCCATGAGCATTATAAGAAATAGAAAGTAAGCAAGAATGGGCCAAAGAGGCCCAAAGTAAATTAATTAAGTGAATAAGGGGGGTAATGACAAGCCTATAAACCCCCAAATGAAAAGGATGTGGAAATTTGGGCCGAGGAAGCCCAAATGACTTAGCAACGGCCCATGAGAGGGACGAATTAGAATGGGCCAAGGATGCCCAAGAGAAGGAAATGGGTCGGGGATGCCCAAATGGATGAAATGGGCCAAGAAGCATGAAAGCAATAGAAACAAGCCAAGAAAGCCCAAACTAGTATGAATGCAAGCCCAATGATAACACTAGGCCGCTAGAATTAAACAAGGGAAAAGTATGCATCAAACCCAAAAGAAAGCCCAGCAAGTATGGGTCATACAATAGCACATCAGGAATGGAAAGATGGCATAGCAGAATTACTAGTAGACCCACAAAAGGAACAAAGAACAGGTTTAAAAGAAAAAAAGCCAACAATAAAGCAAGACCCAGTCCAGAAGGAAGCAAGTTATAAAGAGCAAATGCTTAGAAATCCATTCATGCCACAAGAGGCCAAGAATGAGCAACAGAATGAACATACGAGCCTTCAGGTTATAGCAAATGCATGAGTAGCAAACAAGCTATGGACACACACGGAAGTGGAGCACGTACAAGGCACAGGCATCACCAACCTGTACCCAGCCAATACAGGAGTGGTGGGCCATGGGTTAGAGGTAAGAAAGGGTATGATCTAGTGGTGGGGAGAAGGGGGGGAGCCTATTCTGGGGTTCCCGCTCAAACTCTTTTGAGGAAAAATGTCCTACTGGGATGACATACTACCCAAAAGAGGGAAGATGAGTTAGAATCACTAGATACATGCCTTGAGGGATAGTGAGAGAGAATGACCACACTTATCTGGATAGGGATGCCACGACGAACAAGTAAACAAAATGAGGCTCTTTGTCTGGTAATGGGATGTGGTATGGCCAGCACAGGTAAGTGGTGGTGGCACTACCAGCACAAGTAAGTGGTAGCGGCTTGGCAGCTGACAAAATAGTGGGTGGTCAGGAAGGACACCCACACCTAGACAAAAGTAGTTAAGGGGTAAAATGGTAAAAACCCAGTCACGATAGGTAGTATAAAAGGAGCCTTTGCCGTGCATAGGAGACACAACACTAGACAACACAACTACAACCAGGAAAGAACACGCCACACAACACATCAAAAAGAAAACACGGAACAAGAGAGTAAAAAGAAATAGAGCAAAAAACTTAGAGAGAAAAGAGAAAAAAACAAAAGAGAGTAGGCAAGAGTGAGATGGCAGGCATGCATCAATAGGCTAATCCCCTTCTTTCCTTCTAAAAGCCTACCCTCTATTTGAGGACTAAGGATTTCTGGAGCATAACCCATTTAGGCCCATTTTATCAAAGTGGATAATCTCTATGGCAAGACTATCCTATGAGGTTACCCACATTGAGGAAGTGGTTCCCTTTTTGGTCTTACCTTCGTAAGGCAACCAAGCATGGCAGACTAACTGTTTCTACTTTGTTTTTCTTATTGATTAAATACTGGTGTTATCTCATCTTCATTATTGTCATTTATTGCATCTTTATGGTCATATTGCTCTTGTCTTTATTTTTTGGGAATTCTTCTGACTAACAGTAAGCTCATTTCCTTCATTATTATTATATTATACTTGCCTACCATAACTCTCTTGCAAAAGTCTCATTTGCCATAAGCACATGACCAAGGCATTAACAAAAGGGCCCTAGCTTGCGCATAAGCCAGCATAAGCCAGTTTGAGGTGATTTGCAATCAAGCCGGTCTTGACTTTCCTACCCAGAACCTTTGGGCCTTAGTGTGGTAGGAGAAAGCCTAGCCCACCATCTCAAAAAAGGCCCACCACATTAGACATGTATTTTTACCTAATTATTCTTTAATTTTGTCTCTACTTAAACTTAGGATTGTTGGGGGTATTTTGGAACAAAAAAATATCCAGTCCAAATAGGAGAAACCCCTTAAATAATAGTATAGATAATATAAGTGGAATAATTTCTCTCCAAATTTGGAAAATTAAAAATTAGGCTTCCCTTCATGTTCAAATTCTCTTCTCTCATTGTAAAGGAAAAAAATGCCATAACACCCCTAAACTTTCCAATAGTGACAATAACACCCGTTAAACTTTTATTTTGGTGAATTCACTCCATGAACTGCACACATTTGCCAAATTGAGACTTCTGTTCATCTACTGTTAAATGCACTAACGTGCTCACGTGGATAAATATATAATATTTTAAACAAACAAAAAAAGTTCACCCGATTGAGAGAGAGAAAATGGGTTGCAGTCTCTATTAATGAGCAACTAGAGGATCTCTCACAAAGGAATCGCCACTGATCTCACTGTTAAAGGTTCCAATAGGACCTTTCATGCTCTCACCGCTTCATGCAACACCAGTGGCCTAACGCAATGAGCAACTGACTCCACCCGCGTTTCCTTTTGTTGGAAATAAAGGAGAGATATTACCTGACTTTTCCTTGGAAATTACACAATATGATTTTACTAAAAGAGGTGGCACAAATGAGGCATGGACCAAGTCGTATACAGTATATTCGATATAGTTAGACAAAATATTTCCGCATGTTGTCCTCAGGACACAACAACCTAGCCACCTTTGCTGATTATCCTTGCGAGCCTACACTGCTCATAGGATAAAAGCTTTCTATAGTACTTTCTTTTCCTAGAAAATTTAGTAAAAGATCAAATATATTTGTGAATAATAAGAAATAGTAGATAGTAAGTGTTTAGAACAATAATAAAAATTGTTTTTGAAAAATTTAGTAGCTTTGTAATTCAAAAATAATGTGTTTTTGAAACTTTTATTTCTTTCCATATATATAGAGCTGGACGTGTAACTTGTCCTTAGCCAAAGAATCAAAAATGTTTGATATCAATTAAATGGTCATAAAGTTATTGAAATCAATATATAATCAATAGCTCTCTCTCTCTCTCTCTCTCTCTCTCTCTCTCTCTCTCTCTCTCTCTCTCTCTCTCTCTCTCTCTCTCTCTATATATATATATATATATATATAATATAAACTGGACATCAAAAAATGTTTGACAAATCTATACGTTGAGAATAAATGAAAGGTGTCATAATGCAATGAAATTAATGGCCCATAGTTAATGTGGCTGAACTTTATTACAATAACTTTTAGAAAGTTTCAGACACTCTATTTGTTTCGCTGGAAAACTTTCAGTAAAGATAGGTTTCCATATTTTTTAGTATTTTGTAGCATAAAAATAAACTGGTCAACGGAAAACTATCTTTAGTCACGGAAAACCCTAATAAAAATAAGGTTTATTTTCTATAGATTGTTTTCCAAATTTTTTTTTTGGGAAAGCAATCTCTCTCTGACAGTAAGCTCTCCTACTTTTTTCTTTCTTCCCTTTGTATTTTCTCTCCTCACACCTCCACAGTCATTAACTCTAGTCTCTCCTCTTTCATAGATCTCTCTCTCTCTCTCTTCCCCTTTATAACACAGTTCTCTGATTATATTTTTTTTTCTCCCTCACTGATCTGTAAATAGCTCCAACTTGAAAAGGAGAACAGATTTGCAGTAACAATTATTTCATTCCTCTTTACTAAAATCTCAATTCTTTGCTTTGAATTTCAAGCTTGATTTTCTTTCTTCTCTAAGAAATTTTCGGTTTGATGGATTCCAGATAAAAATTATTTCTTTTTAGCTTTTACATAGGATGATCTTGATGGTACATTAATAATATTTTTATATAATGAATGGTAATTGTTTAGGAGAATTGTATTTGTTGGCTGATACATTATACAGATACTATGCAGTGATGATATATCCTGTAGAAAATTGTTTTTGAAGGTCTGTAGCTTTGTATTTCAAAACTAATGTGTTTTTGAAACTTTTATTTTTTTTCATATATATAAAGCCGGACATGTAATTTGTCCTTAGCCAAAGAATCAAAACGGTTTGATATCAATTAAATGGTCATAAAGTTATTGAAATTAATATATAATCAGTAGCTTTCTTTCTTTCTTTCTATATATATATATATATATATATATATATATAAACCGGACATCAAAAAATGTCTTTGCCAAATCTATACTTTGAGAACAAAAGAAAGGTATCATAATGCTATGAAATTTATGGCCCATAGTTAACGTGGCTGAACTTTATTACAACACATTTTAGAAAGTTTTAGAATATATATTACAAAAAATTGCTAGTTGTTTTCACGACTTTCCATTAAATCAAATAGTAAACACTTGTGTATATATGGTAACTTATTATAATATAAAATAATTCAGCAATAGCCGTACATTTAATTGTTGAAAACCTTCCATATATGACGTTAGCATATAATATTCAAATAAGAACGTTTGAATATAAAACCTTTAGAATGAAAAGTTTATATTTGTAATAAAACCAAATATGTTGGCAATTATGGTATTAATATCACATTAATGTTCAAAAAATTTCTAATTAAAAACCATTGACAATAGCTATTCAAATTTTGAATTATATTTAAATTTCAAAGTTTAGCTATCAACGTATCTAACATTAAGGAATAATTGATTTTCTTAATTCACATAAATGAGTATTAAAATAAATATGCTATTTTTATAAAAATATCCAACACCTTTCAATACATGAACTACTCGGGCCTTCTTTGGTCTGTTTTTGTTAATATGAAGAAGTCAGAAGATGATTCTTGAGATTTTTTAAAAGCCTGAAATGTCTGTAGGAATTGGATTTTTATTCTTCTAGGAATCCACTGTTTCTAGACTCAAAAACTGTCGCAGCCATGGACACTAACATTGATTAGAAATAACTTAAAATTTTGAGTGTAGAATTAAGATAATGGGTAGATTGCTCTTATACTTCAACTATTAAGTGGTTTTTGCTTTTGGATTTGGAAATCTATGGTCTTCTATTTATCTCTGTTCATAGCTCTAGTCTTTCTACAGCCAAAGACTAAAACCCAGTTTTTTCTTTTTCTATTCAGTGAAACATATTTTCTTTTTGGGCTATGCTAATGGGTGCTTTTAAAGCAATAGTTAATGATTTATTTTAAGAAAGTTTTGACACTACTTATATTGGAAATGAAAAAAGTTGTTAAAGTATTAATTGCTCCTTTTTTTTTTTTTTCTTTTTCCATAATTTTTTTATAAAAATTGATTATTAACCATTGCCTTAAAAGTATTCGTTAACATTTTCTTTTGTTTTTTCGTTTTTTTATTTATCCATGTGCGGTCACGTGAGCAAGTTAGTGAATCTAATGGTAGACTAACGGAAGTCTCAATTTGGCATCATGGAGTGAATTAGCTAAAATAAAAGTTTAAAGGGTGTAATAACCGCTAACTGAAAGTTTAGGGAGGTGTCATGCATTAATCCCCATTGTAATTATTGATTTTTTTTTTTTTAATTTAAGGGGGTGTTTGATATATACACTTAAAAACATGTATTTTATTATTGAGAGATGCTACGTTTACAATATTTTTACAACATTTTCACAACAAATTATAGATGGTTAGTTATTATTGGTTCAAATTTGAACGTAACACTAAGATTACTTTTTTGCCCCAACAGTAACAACCTGCCATGTAGGATTTGTTGTAAAAATATTGTGAAAATGTTGCGGACATATCATTTCTCTTTATTATTTGAAAATATATGTGAAAATACGTGTAATGTTGTTTAAAAACTAAAAATATGTGTTTGAGTTGCCATACCAAACAGGACCTAAATTAAAAAAAAAAGGGTCCCCTAAAATAATTTCCCTCCTCTTAAAAAAAAAGGGGTTATTTAAATACCACAATCCCCTTTCCACTCTTCCCCTACGTACAAATACACAATTGAGCAAAATGATTGAGAACTGTGGGAGCAATAGAATCTCATCTCACATAGATGATGTGTTTTATCATGACAGCATATTGGGAGCACAAGGCATTAAGGTTAGCCACGGTCAAATTCCTTTCTCTGTATTCATCCCTGTAAATGAAAAATACAAATCTGCTTATACGCATTTTTTGAGAAAACAATTTGGCTAAATTCTGTGTTTCTGTTGCAAAGAGAAATTCAAAGGAAATACCCACTAATTTCAAGTCACTATATAACGCATTGAAAATGACTTTTCATCTTCCTTTATAATGGACCCATGTGCAGACTTGTAGCACCCTTCATTTGAAACAGTTAAAATGTTAACAAACCCTTTTTTTTTCATGAATTGGAAACTATAAGATCATGAGCACTTGACTGAGACTTCTTGGGAAACACATTAATATGAAAACCACAAGATTAAGGTGCATGATATAGGTAACTAGAAACATTAGCAGGCTTTGGAATACCCACATTTTGTATGTTCAGAACTTCGTTGTTATGTCAAGACGTTTATAGCTCAACCAGTACCTCCTGGTGTTTCTAACAAAGACATCTAGGATTTAATCCTCCCTCCCTCCCCTAAGTATCGAATAATCAACAAAAGAAAGAAAAAGAAGAAGAGGGGGAGGTGGGTTTTGACTTCCGAATCCTTGATTTTGGGCACTACAAAGGACACCAATAATTCTAGGCTATCACCCGAACCCGAACTTTGTCGTTATCTTGGGAGAAAAAGAAAAGTTGTTGAATCTCTCCCTGAGCAATTTGTGGTTTATATGTCTGTTGAAATTAATAATCAACATAGTCATTGGTTTGTGAGCCACTTAGCATTTCCTGCCTCCCATAAACAAGGGATATATGGTGAAGATGTAGCTTTAATCCTATGTGGGTATGTGATTTGTATTTACCTATCAAAACAAAGTGAGATATATAACTAATCAGTGTCATAGGCTAATTCTCTGACGAGAGAGCTTTAGCAGAGATATTGTTAATTTTATGAACAATGTGATGGTTGAATTATGTTTATGAAGCAAGGGATGCAGAACTTACCATAAGTTTGCTTTGTGCTTTGCTGGTTACTTATTTATTGTGATGTATTGCCAGGAATGAGTAATGCAAAACGCTTTGTATGGGCCTTTATTCGATCCAATGTGTGTTTGGCTAGCTTATTTGCTTTCACACAAAAAGTAACTTTAAGCAAATAAGTGACTTATTAAGAAAAGATTACTTATTTGCTTAAATTCACATTTTGTCTCACATTTAAGCAAATAAACTTAGCAAATATTATGTATTCTTTTCTTTTTTTCCTTTGTTCTTGTGTCATCCAGCTGCTTTTATACCTTGATCCTCTATGAAAATAGGCTATGAAGTAATGTTACTCATCTTTTATTCATAAAATGCAAAGAAAGAATGAAAAAAGTGCTACAATGTTGGTAGTGTCAATAAACTCTTAGTTCTTCATATCAGAATTTTGGCTTCACAACAATTTTACTAGTATTCTTTTCTTGTCCTTGAGTCATTCATCTACTTATCAAACTAATTGTGTACTTTTGTAAACCTTGATCCCAAAAGAAAAAGGGACAAAGGGACAAAAAAGTATTGTTGAACATCTATTCTTCTTGAAATTCTGGGGAAAAAAAAAAAAACTAACAAATTGATAGTACTAGTTACTAAAAACTTGTTTGCCTAAGTCCATGTAAGACAATGGTTTGATTGCAGGCCTGGTTTGAAGATGATTGTTGGATCTCTGCATCATAAGTGCTTTCAAGCCAAGAATGGGCAGCCGGTTCTCCATTTGTTGCTACATTTCTTATGCAGCTTGTTGCATTGTGGTCTGTTGGTACCTAAATTGTTAGAGGCTTTTACTCAAATAAAATATAATAATGTTAGAGGCTGCCCTGTGTGCAAATTCTTTTATTTTTCCATCTCATGAGTTTATCTGGAAGAAAGTGTAATCATCACAGTTTTTTCTATTGTTTGTTTAGGTGAATCTTTTTCTTTGACGAATGCTATTATTCTTATGTCTACGTTGTTGGGGTATTCCATTCCTAAAGATTTAACTTTTTTAAAGGCTTGTATTATATATATTTACTAGATTATGTGTGCAGGTTCTGTGTTTTAACTGCTTACCATCATTATAATGATCTAAGCTACATTACTTTTTAGTACTTTAAGCTCTTTTCACATGATTTTTTACTTGGATTGTGGCTCAGATTGATGTGCGACCTTTTAGATTAATATGCATGGAAGGCTACAGAAAGTTGTTTGAATTGTCCTGTCCCAGACTAGTCCTCAGGAAATCAAGATCATCTGTCACAAATTGTTTCTAGGAAAGCAGATTTCTTAGTGAAATATGGAAAATGATGCATTGAGCTCTCATGATGTGTAGTGCAGTATAATTTTCTTTTTATTCTTAGAACAATACATCTGCTGAATATAAAATATTGGAGTTTGGCTATAATATGTTTCGTTTTCTTTACAAAAACATCAATACTTCTTTGAGTTAGAGTTTGTTGTGACCCTTTAAGAAGATTGGATTCTAATGTAGCTAGAATGGTTCCTAGCAGTCTAGACTTGCATTCTCTTAATCACAGTGTCTAGTCGTTTCATTACATATCCACATGGTGAACACCCACATAATTTGAAACACATGAAAAGAATCAAGACATATACTTCAATTCAAGAACCTAAGATTTATGTCTTAGCTATTCTCAAAAGAACCTATATTAAGAGAACTCATCATGAAATTATTAACAGAATTGAAGGATGAAGTGGTAAAAAAAACTGAACATTTTATTCTGGTATCCTATTTTGTAATTAACTATGCTTAAGAAATATTCATTACTGCTGGCAGGGAATGCAATGCTCCAAATAAGAAAATTCTTTACACAAAGCATCAATATCAATACAAGCCTTCCATTGGCCTTGCTTCAGCAACTCAGTATTGGCAGAGGTATGTTTCTTAGTATTCCTTTATATATGTTACCTTTTTCTGGTTTTTTTTTTTTTTTTTCAATTAAGCTAACAAAAACTTGTGGGTGGTCAAAGCTATTGATAATAGTGGTATTCTTAACATTCTTGTATGTCGAAAATAAATCTTCCTCTAAACTTTGGGGTTGATGAAATGGTCACCAGATATAAGCCTTGTCAATGGGGTTTGTCAACATGACAATGGCAAAAAAGAAGCTTTGCATGGACATGTAGGTAGTCATGAGAATTAGTTTGGAGGAACCAAATTTAAACTACTTTTTTAAAGGAATATATTTAATTCTTGGCCCCTAGAATTTAATGATAAGTGCATTATGATCTCGTGGAGAATGGGAAGAAGAAATTCGAACTATTAACCTCTGCTTCATGAGGAGTAGTCCCCAGTGTTGTTAAAAAATTGTGCTTATTTAGAGCTCAAAGTTCTAAGCCCCAAGGTCTAAGTGCTTCATATGGTCTAAGAAAAGTCATTTAATAAAGCATACCTTAGGCAAACTTTTCTAATGCTTTTTAAAGAAGCACAAAGGCATGATATTTATTTACTTATTATTATTCTAAAAAAATATATGAATCACTAAATTAATTTCTCAGAAAAGGAAATGACATGGAGTCATGGACCATTGACTTGTTAGAAAAATATTATTCTTAAGGTGTTGTATTACACACAAGCGCACACACACAAAAGTCTATATATCAAAAGATATGAAGAATAATTTACTATTCTTCTGCTTTTTGGCCTTTACCTTTTGGAATTTTTTAATTGAACCATATACTTCCTTTAATCATAGCTATCATAGTTGGTCTTCATAGGCACAAGACCATTATATAAAATGTTACATATAAACTTTCTATAACTAGTTTATGTAAAATTTGAACTTACAAACTTTGTACAATTGTACTATCTAAATTAGCTCATAGGAAAATATATTACTATTTTGGTTTTTTAATTTTTACATATTATTGCTATTAATATCTTTATTAGAGGTTCTTTATATAATATTTGAAAAATGTGTGCTTTACTTCAATTAGGTGTGCACTTGCGCTTTTTGTCTAAGATCCAAGATGCTTATGCACTTAATTGCACTTGATTCTTTTACCAACACCGGTAGTCCCTAACACGTTATGCTACCTCTTGGGGTAAATGAAAATTTTCTTGCAATGATATATGTTTGAAAAATTAACATTAGATACAAAATAACTTCTGACTCTAGCCATGTTTGGAAGGTTCCTGAGTAGCAATGTAGGATTACAAAGAAATTCATTATGAGTGTCTCTCTCAACTGCTCTAGGTTGGCCTTCATCAAAATGAATTGGACATTGACTATGAGATGAAAATGGACAACTTTTGAACGTTTTTTTTTGCTGGCATTGTACACCGTACACGCATCTTCATAATCTTAAGACATATGTAGGTTTGTCATCTAAGAACTGTAAATGAACTTTCCTTTGCCACTCCAGATCCTTGATTTTGTTGGGTGCATTGCACCACGTTGGTCCAGCCCACTCTTTTGCTTAGCTCATTAAATGAACTTGTTGGACAAGCTGCTGAGAAGTCAGCAAATAAATTGAGCTTGCTGAAGAAGCTCGCCAAAAAGGAAGAATAGTAGTCATCTTTTTCTCTAATATCATGTACAAAAGTCAAGGCAAGGAATTAATGTCTTTGCTCTGCTCTTCAGGCAAGCAATTTCTGAATTTAAAATGCCCATTTCTGCTTCATCATCTAAATTCATATTAGACATGATGTTCTTCAAGGTAATCATGAATCTGCTCTTTTCCTCACAGAGTTCATTCAACCTCCCTTTTGAAGCTCCACATAGTTGTCATTTGATCCTCTGTGTAAAACAAAAGGTAAAATAAGGTTAAGATTGGCTCTTTAAATTTGTCATATAAGATACAACCATATGTAGATTTCCAGGTTTTGAATTCTGTTCCTTTTTAATACTGGCACTTGAAACCGTATAATTATCCTTGTTGTTTTTGTTGTTCTTGGAGGTTCAAAAACCCATTGAATTGCAGATTTTTATCAGGTTGGCATTGCTCATTTTCAGTCTTTATAGTTAAGCTGGAAGGACTGCTTTTGCA
Organism: Castanopsis chinensis; assembly: GCA_032878915.1. Classification (NCBI taxonomy): domain Eukaryota; kingdom Viridiplantae; phylum Streptophyta; class Magnoliopsida; order Fagales; family Fagaceae; genus Castanopsis; species Castanopsis chinensis. The sequence continues at coordinate 7,959,928 of JAVQMG010000106.1, forward strand.
GGAAATAGGCATTGCATGGTATGCATATGTTGATGTATTTTTTTTCCCATAATTTCAAATATATATTGACATATGTTGACATATTTATTTTATTTTTGAATATATACAACGTACATAATAAACACACATGATAAAGGGAAATTGCTGACACAACCAAGCAAAAGAGGATGATCATAGATCATTTCCCAAAAGCTAATTCAATATTTTTGAAGGTTTTCCCAGAATCTGGAATTTTGATGAGGAAGCCACTATCCTATTATAACCATAAAATAATTCAAAGGTTAAAAAGGCTTAAAAAAAAAAAAATAGGCCCTTTCAAATCTCTAGACAAGTAGACAAAGAATCTTTAGGCCATATCATAGGTCACATCTATGTGGAGCTTCAATATTTAGTCTGACTGATTATTGTCAATAAAATAATTTATTAAAAGTTAAAAAGAAGGATTAAATATTGGAATACACAAGGTGAGTAACCACTTTTGATGGTGTTGAGGTCCCATTTCACATTATCAAGCAGTTTTTGTTATGATTTTTGTATGATTGGATGAATGCCTTAGGTAAAATTGCAAGTGTATTTTGTCTTAGTTTTCCTATTTTGGAATTTCAGCCAAAGAACAAAAAAATAACAAAATAAAAATTTAAAGGTATGTACACACACTGACATGCACACACTACCACAGGGTCCATGAGACCAGAGTGGGCTCAATAGTATGGCTGTAAACAAACCGAGCCAAGCCAAAACTAAAAATTCAGACTTGTTAATTATTTTTTATTTTTAACACAAGTCAAGTTTGAGCCTATCACCAAACAAGATTATATGTTCATCCTTGATTCATTTTCTTGTTGGACAAGTTTAAGGTTGTTTATGACCTTGATTAACTTTTTTTTCCATATATAGTAAAACAATGACTAAACTTTTTTTATTCCTACACAAACTTATGAATTTTTACCACAAATTGACCTCTTTTATAATCAAATAAACTACATATGATACTTTGATGTCATATGAACTTTTTACAAACTTATACAATCTAATTTCAAGTCGTATATTTTTACACAAACATACATATAAAAATATAATATTAGATATAGTTAATTTTTTTTTTTTTTTGAGGAAAAGATATAGTTAAATTGAGTCTCGTGTTCATGAGCTTGTTCAAGAACACATTATTATGATTCAGATTGGCTTGTTTAATAGTCAAGTTTATACTTGGGCTTGACCTTGGGATGTTTGCTATACAAAAGCACATAAACTAGCCTTTTTCCAAGTCAAGCTTGAGTTGTTTATAAATAGTTTTGTTTGTTACCACCCTTCTCAAGTCAGGTTAGCCCCGGATTAGGATTAAAGTATAAAAAGTTCACTTTTAATCTCAATACTTGGATTGCAAATTTTTTTAGTCTTTTAACTTTTTAGCTTTTCTCTCTTGCATTTAAGTGCTATTCCACAATGCAATAGCCCTTGTTATTGGCTATTGCACCGATTTAAAATTTTAAATCCAGTTAAGCCCCCATTAGAATTAAGTTAGAAGCTCTTTTGCTTTTGTCAAATCTAGGGAGATTGTTTTCTATTGGCTCGCAATGCTATACCTATGAAACTTTGCAAATGCTTTTGTATACACATAATGCATAAATACAATAAATTGACTTAAAATTTCTTTTACCATACCTCAATAAGCAAACCCAGTACTTGTTCTTTATTATGTTGGTTTGCTCAAAACATGTCAAAGAGTAAATCTATCATGAGGTTAAATTGCCCATAATTTCATGCAAGGCATTGGGTCTGTATTATTACAAATGTTTTCTTATATGTGTGTGTGTGTGCACGCGGAAGCACGCTTGCATTTTTATTTTTATTTTTTTGATTAAATGACCTGAGTTACTGCTAAAATTTCTCTCTTTCTTCAATTGTAACTCTTAGAAATGACCTGTGTGAATACATTCCTCTGGAATCTTTTCCTTATTTGCCCCCTTTCCTGTATACCTACCGAGTTGGCCACATACTGGAGCTGTTTATTAATTACTTTTATACGGGAAAATAGGTTGCATCAAAGTGTACCCTAGTTTGAGAAACCTTATACAGAATTTTGTCAGTGCAAAAAGAGAACTAGTTATTTACTTATATGATATATATCGCAACCTTGAGAAATGACTTATGTCAATCTTCATCCATAAGTTAGTTTTCTGGTTGCCTCTTAAGCAGTTACTTTATATATCAACTTGAGAGAAGTAAGAATTCTAAACTGAAAATAATAGCAAATCTCCATAGACATATTGAATGAATATCTTTTATCTTCTATTCAAGAAAATTCATTCATGACACAATGAGGCAAATAGCTAGAAATCAAATTGAATATTCACATAAACTTGATTTGAGAAACAAATGAAAGCTAAGTACTTAAAACATTCCTGTCATTAGGTTAAGGGCTGATATTGGTTGGTCTTTCAGGATACAGAAGCTCTTTGGTTTCCCAACTGCTTGCCTAAAACTGGGATGCACTTTACAAGCCAACCAATTGGCCATGACAAAGCTGCAAGTCCAATGCAAACACCCCATTGCCCCCAATCTAGTCTCTCAGTATTGGCAAACCTCTTCAGAAACTCCACCATCACCAATTGAAGAACAATGGTGATCCCAACAATTGCCATAAAAAGCTTGTTCGTAAGTATCCCTTTGAATATATTATTCTTCTCCAGTTTCCTTGCGTTAAATTCATTGAATACTTGGCAGAGGACAAAGGTATTGAAAATGAGGGTGCTCTTAGTGCTCTCCTTTACACCAAAGATGGATTTTCCCTTAAATTGTAAAACCAATAAGATGGTTACGTGATACACAGCCTGTGCTATGAGATTCCTCCACATGACCCTCTTATAAGTGGCTCAGATCGACCAACAAGTGGCTTTGCCATAAGATCATTAGTGGGTTTCTCAGTAGCCAAGGCTAAAGCTACCAATGTATCCATTATCAGATTCACCCATAATAGTTGGATTGCAGTCAAAGGGACCTTACCAGAAAAAACAGTTGCAACAAAGTTGATAACAAGGGTAGCAACATTCACTGTGAGTTGAAACTGAAGAAATTTTTGAATATTAGTGTATACACACCTTCCCCACCTCAATATTGTCACCACAGTGGTAAAATTGTCATCCAAGATGACTATATCTAAGCTCTCTTTTGCCACTTCAGTTCCCTGAATCCCCATTGAAAGCCCAATGTCTGCTTCCTTTAGTGCAGGTGCATCATTAGTTCCATCACCTATGACTGCAACCACATGACCTTTATGCTTCAAGCATTGTACCATAAGAAGTTTGTCAAAAGGAGATGACCTGGCCATTACAAGGATTTTGTCAACTTTTTCCATTCTCTCTTCAGGTGTGTAATTTCTAAATTGCACCCCTTCAACTACAACTTCATCATCCAAATCCTCATAAGGATTGAGAATCTTGCATTCAAGGGTAATAGCCCTTGCTGTATGCACATTGTCACCAGTGATCATTTTGATATTCACTCCAGCTGCCTTGCAAGACTCCACAGCTGCACTGACTCCTGGTCGACATGGATCTTTCAAGCCAAGCAACCCTAATAATGTCAGCCCATTTTCTTCAAGCTTCTCAAGTACTTGTCCACTTTCTTCTTCCACTTCTTTGTAGGCAAATGCAATGCATCTCAGGCTTTTTTGTGCCATATTCTTAATAATAGTCTCAAGCTGCAACCTTTCTTCCTTATCCATTACTTTCAGCACCCCTTCTCTATCATAATAACTAGAACACATGACTAGTGTCATTTCAGCAGGTCCCTTCCAATGAGTATGAATGGTCTTCTCATTGTTCCTCTTAACCAAAACCCCACTTCTCTTTTTCTATGAATTGAAGGCCTCTACCTGGATTATGTTATAATTCTACTTTGCTGCTTCAATACTTGTATCCAAATTAAACACAGCCCAAGAAAGAATTGCTTTCTTAGTTGGACTACCAGAAATTTCAGGAACTGATGTAGAATGTGGTTTGTAAACTGTACCAGTTGTGTTTAAGCTAATTGCTTCTTGTAGTAGTTTGAAAATATTACTTGCCAAACCCAAGGAAGTTTCATCTTTCACTGCTTCTTTTCCAAGCCAAAACTCTGTAACTTTCATTTCATTTAGTGTAAGAGTGCCTGTTTTGTCTGTGCAGATTATTGTAGCCGAGCCCATTGTCTCGCAAGAAGATAGTTTTCTGATCATAGCATTATCAGCCATCATGCATTTCATTGAATAAGCCAGAGTTAGAGTAACAGCCAGAGGTAGGCCTTCTGGAATAGCCACCACAATGATAGTAACAGCAGCAGAGACAATACTCACTACTACATTCATCACATCATTAAACTTTGTCTTGCTGCCAATGAATTCCTTGTTTCCTTTGTCATCTCTAGTGTTCCCTGTGAAGTACCGAATCAACATAACAACAAGAACAAGTGCAGCCACCAGCAGACCAATCTTCCCTATATAAGAAGTCAGCTTGTTGAGGCGTGCTTGCAATGGCGTCTCCTCATTCAAGTCACGATTTATAGAACTCATCATCTCACCCCATGCAGTGCTCATGCCCACAGAAGTGACGAGCATGAAACCATAGCCATTTGTGACCTTTGTGCCTGATAACATAACGGGATTCCCTTGACTGATCTCGATGTGGTCACTTTCACCAGTCATGCTAGACTCATCCACCTTCAAAAAATTCCCTTTCAAGAATAACCCATCAAAGGTAACTTGATCACCAATCATTAAGCACACAATATCACCCACAACAACATCAAATATCAATATAGGTTGGCGCCTCCCATCTCTCACAACTTCCACTCTTATATCACTACTCTTTGTTGAAAGCTTCTGAAATTGCTTTGATTGTTTAAAGTCACTCAATGCAGACACAGCAACCACCAAAAAGACAGCAAGAATAATACTCCCACCATCATACCACCCATCTTCCCAGCCATGTTGCTTGATACCAAAACCAAGAGAGAGTACAGCACATGCCAATAATATTATAATAGTGGTATCTTTAAATGCATCAAACACAAATCTTAGAAACCTTTTTGGTGGTGGATTTTGGTATTTGTTGGCACCAAAAACATTCGGTCTATGAATAAGATCAGCCTCACAGCCATTGATACCGTTTTTTACATCTGTTTCAAGAATTAAAGCAAGTTCTTTAACCCCTCCAAACTCACTCAAAGACTCAAAGTTTTTGTCCCTTATCGTATCACGAAGCTTCTTTGGATCAACAGTAAGCAAAGAAACGGGTTTGTTGTCATGTGGAGAGTCCTCGTTGATACGCTGCACGTCAATGGCAACATAGGAAATGGTGCGCAAGAGAGAGCCATCCTTGTCAAGGACTGTCTTTGACAAAGAAAAAAGGAGCCTGGTGAAAGATATGGCCATCAAAGCCATCCTCCATCTCCGTTTGTGGGTCTTGGAGACTGACCACAAGTCTTCTTCTCCCTCATGACCTATCTCGCTAGGCTTTCGAAACCTCAAAGTAGACATAACAATGGAACCTAATAGAGATTAGAGAGTGAGTTTGTTACTGTGTAATCGTAGTCCAAGAAGAACAATTAAGGTTTTTTTTTTTTAATGAAAATACAAATAGAGCTTGGGATAATTAAAGGGTTCCAGAGAGAGAGCCAATGCTAAGAGCTTATGGTGAATATGTACTGTGTGTGACAATTTTCTTTGTTTATGTAGTGTAAGCTAAGAAGTTTCCCTGTAGCTTCTTAGTAATTTATGTCATAGATTTTATTACACGTTATACGGTTATACGTAACTTTCCTGGAATTTACAGGGATTCAAATTTTTTAGAATACTCTACCAAATTACACTTTATTACCCAAAATTATATTCAAGATTATACTTTGCACTTTAAAATATTACTCTTCTTACACTTTTCACCCCAACAATAACTTTATTGCTATTTTGGATGGAAATCTTGAATATATAACTTGCATATGGGTATTGCTTAAGTAGCACAAAGTTAAAAGACTAACAACTCCTCTTTCCAATTAATTAAAAACAAAAAGTTATTTCTTTATTTTTTACCCATCTCTCTCTCTCCCTCTCTTGTGCGTGCGTAGCAACTCCTCTTCCCAAAACAATTCATCAACGGCACCACTACTGCTCCACCAAGACCACCACTGCAACGAATGGCCTTTACAAGAGCCACTGAACATGTCCACGAGGGAAAGTGAAAAACAACATTTCCCTTAGCAGTTAATATGTGGCTGCCAATTCCACGAGGTTGGCAATTTTATGGCACTGGATCTTTAATTAATATTAACTTGTAAGCCATATATCAGCTTTTTGATAACCACTTACTGCAAAAAGGAGTGCAGACTTACCTTGAACTTAATTATAATATTCAATGGAAAGACATAATTTCAAATGCTCACGCTGACCTTTTCCCTTCCATGGCAAATTAACCATGATCTTACCTCCGTGTAGTATAACATTTCCTTAGTTCTGATAACAAAATTTACCAATAGATTTACTTGGGACCATGTTCTGTTCTGACGTTGAAGATTTCCATCATCATCATTGTTTTTAAATTGGACCAGCCATCTAGAAATATTTTTTAGTTTATTCAATAATGAAAATGTCACAGCGGGGGAGTCAGGGCCGACCCTAGACATTTTGGGACCTAAGGCGAGAACTAAAAATTTGGTCTTTTTTTTATACCTATATATTAATTAAATTAATGTTTTTTTTCTTTTTTTAAGTTTTTCATATCTAAATGCATATTTTTTAGTAGAATTTTCTAATCAAACAATATATTTATAATGACTAAAATAAAAAATAACTTTCAAGTGTATAGCAAATGAGAAATAAAACATGTTTTATATAAAAAATATTGTTGTAGTTTCAACAAACAATAACAAGTTTTTAGCAATCTTAACCTGCATAAATAAAGACTTATTCAATAAACACAAGATTTAAGCACAACTATAACACAAGGCTTATTAATTTATAAGACCCATCCATAAAAAAACACAAAACAAATCCTATCTATAACCCCAAAAAAAAAAAAAAAAAGGTTGAATGAATCTTATTACAAAAACGACTGAATAAAAAAGAACAAGTCACAGTGCCCAAACCACTTATAACAATTACAAAACCAGGCTTTATAAAAAAAAATAATAATAATAAGGTACAAAAACGTGAAGGCCTAAATCTGTTACAAAACCAGGGCTCGATCTCTCAATCTTATTAGTTATTATAAGTCACAGTGCCCAAACCGGTCCCCAAATATTTATACCTGTAGTGAACAATTGGAGGTTGGTGAGTAGTTGACTGATGAGGGAGTTAGGGTGGCGGAGAGTGGATTCGGATTTCAGAGAAAGAGTGAGAAAGGCGGACTGGTGGAGCAACCGAACCGAGAAAGCAGATGAGAAGTGAACAGTGAGCTGTTGCTTGAGTTGTTGAGCATACGAGAAGTGAACAGTGGAGTGGAGAGAATCAGAGACAAAGAGAGGCGGAGAGCAGAGAGTGTTAACACCTCATTTTGCAACCCGCATTTAACCTCACTTGGAGGGTAAAAGGGTAATTTCATCTTGGAAATATGCATCTTGATTTTGGTCATTAGATCCTTAATCTCATTTCACCAAAATGATCTTGATGTTGTAACGATTAAATCAATTGGTTATAAGCTCTAATCAGACCATCAAATTAAAAGTTATCATCAAATCAAGTTTTAATGGCCGAGATGCACTATTACAAATTGAGTCCGACTTTATGTGATTATGAACAATTGATTCCAATTGGTTATAATTATAATCAATTTGAAATTAATGACGTGTCATAATTTGATTGGTTAGGACTACATTTTATGGTAAGGTTGCATACACCTAATTAATTAGATAGTTAAACATTAATTATTCAATGAGTAATTTGTGTAATTATCTTTTAATTAGGGTAAATTTGGAACTAATTAGGTCTGAAATGGGAGTGATTGGAGCCTATTAATGTTAATTAGAAACTAATTTGGGACCTATTAATATTAATTGTGCTGAAACCATTTTTCTAACAAATGACCTCTGCTCACTATTTCATTGATATCTCTTAGAATATTTTGAATCTGTGAATGAGGTTAATTTTCTCAGAAACAAGACATCCGGGGCTTCAATTTGAGCACAAGAACGAGACAATTCCAATCAGAATTGAGTCAGATATGATTTTTCAAAGTTAGCTTTACAGACTGTTACAGCAGCTACAGGAAAACCGAATTTTGGCTTGCTCCTCACTCCCACCAATCTCTACATTTAATGCTCCAGATTTCCCCTAAGGCTAAAATGAGGTCTAGGTTCATGATTTTTTGTCAACCCTCAGTAATGACCTTCCATTCATATTTCCTCCACCACTACTATATAAACCCCCCCTCTCTTTCATTCCAGGACAACAAAAAAAACCCCACTCTCTTCTCCTCTCTTGAGTTCTAGGAAGTTGAGTAGTTTTGCCATATCTTGGTCTTCTTGAGACTCAAGGTATTGAGTAAGACTCACTCTTCCTCTCCTAACTTTTCTTTTCCTCTACCCTTAGGACCTCTCTTAAGAGTCTCCTTATCCACCATATGGATCTTGTATGAAGGTATAATCCCTTCCCCTAACTTGTTTTTTATATTTCCATGATGAGAATTTAAGATTAAAGCATGATAATAATTATTTAAATTCCTTTGAATATATTTGAATGTTCTTGATTGTTCTTATATGTTCTTCACATGTTCTTGGTCGTTCATCACATGTTCATGCATAACACTAGTTTCAATCTTAAATCCACATCAAAAATATGAAAAACATGTTTGTTTAATGATTCTTTCAAATCCTTGAATCTAGGATATCACCATCCACACACATTCACTAGAATTTATTTTTCAAATCCAAATGCAATGCTTAATAAATTGAATTAGGGTTTATCACATGTACAGACATTAAATTTATCATGTAAATTGATTGATATATTGGATGATATGATATGAATGTTGGCCACCATAGTCTAGAAGACCGGTTTTACCGGGCAAAGTGGGTGCCTAACACCTTCCCACTTGTAACATAGCCTCCGAATTTAGATCAAAGGTTAATAGATCAAATGTTTATCCATGTAATTTTCAATTTTTAGATTGTAACTAGGAAATAAAGTCATATACTTTATCTTAGATTGTATATAGGATCAAAGCCATGTAATTTTCCTATGATCAATGTAAATTCAATTGAAAATTAATAAGATAAGGAAATTTTCAATTTTGGTTTTCTTATTTTTCCAATGATTAAATAAGTGGCGACTCCATTATAAAACCCTTAATCTAAAGGGGAAAATATAACTAGTTGAACCTCCATTTTGAGAGGTAATAGCACGACTCCGCCCATTCATGTGGGTTTGGCCTAACACCCTAAAAAATGGGCCGAGGGCGCGGTCTCTCACAGAGAGAAAGATAAAATTTTTAGGGTTTGAATTGTTTTATTTATTTTGATTTGTGATTATATTGTGGTTAATCTCTTAGACCGAATTTATAGTTTATCTGGATAATTTTTGATTTGTTCAGAGGATAACAATGTTTAATCGGATTTACCAAAATTTTTATTTTTTGATTAAAAAGATGTGCCAAAATTTTTTAATTCTAATACTAATTTTTTTTTCCCTACTACCCCTTATTTTTTAAAATTTGGGAGCCTCCCTTCCCTTGGGGGCCTTAGGCATTGCCTAACTTGCCTAAGGGAAGGGCCGGCCCTGGGGGGAGTAATGGTGGAGTGGTGGTGGTGCCATTGATAATTTTATTTTGGGGATTTAGGGTTTCACAAATTTTGATTGGAGAGAGAGAGAGAGAGAGAGAGAGGCAAAAAAATAAAGAAATAAGTTTTTGTTTTTAATTGATTGAAAAGAGGGGGTTTTGGTCTTTTAACTTTGTACCACTTAAGCAATACACATGTGCAAGTCATGTACTCAAGATTTTCATCCAACATAACAGTAAAATTAACGTTGGGTGCAAAGTGTAACAAAAATAATAGTTTAGGGTGCAAAATGTACATTTGAATAGTTTAGGATGCAAACTGTAATTTAGTGTATAATTTAGGATGATAAAGTGCAATTTTCTCAGATTTTTTTAAATCCTAACCATTTTTTAATGATTTATAGGATTACTCAGTGTATAGGATTACTCTGTGTAACTCTTTGTAATGTAAGCTCTTTAATAATTGAGATAGAATTTTTTTTCATTTTATAAATGATTATTGATTTTTTTTCTTTTTTTGTAGATAAGGTTGACATGGTGTGTGACTTTTTTTTTTTTTTTTTTTAAGAATACTAAGTATTTTTAACACGGAAAGAAATAATAAAATTTTTTAAAGAAACTTTCAGTAGTATATATCTAAAAGGACCTACTCTAGAATACACAACACAGTATTCAATATTTTTACCATTTATGCTCTTGTAAAACATAACTGTATTTTCTACCTTCTTCAGTTAAAAAAAAAAAAACATAACTGTATTTTGAAAATAGAATCTTAATTGATTGAAACTTCATTTATTTATTTATTATTATTATTATTATTATCCGAGTAATTGTAGCATTCACGCCTTCCTTGCCTAGCATTAAAAGAGAAAAAGTGCGAGTAGTTGGACTGCCTATTGGGTCATGGGCGATGGGTGTACATTAAAATATCTATGTATATTGAATGCTTTCAATTTAATTAATACGATCAAATTTGAGTGAACTTTTTACTTTTATGGAAAATTAGTAACATAGCAGTTTTTTATTTTAATTTTTTGCGCTGATTATATTGATTTGCCCTATTTAGTTGTTATTCTTGGTTTTCAAATTGGAACATTTCTTTCTTCTTCTTGTTTTTTTATTATTTTTAATATAATTCAATAGATATAATACTAAGAATGAATGATTTAAACCTTGGTTTAATTTGTTCGAAAAAGAGAACAAGCAATTCCACTTATTGACAAAACTTTTAGTATTAAAAAATTTCTTCCAGAAAGAAAATTTCTGAATATACCTTTGAAGACTTCTGATTAATTTTGAATTGTTTGGACTTTTTATCAATTTAATTTGTTCGGACTATGAACATAAATAATTAAATATGTTAAGCCTACCTTTACGTCTTTCTTTTCAACATACCCTCTATTTTGACATACATATATATATGTGAGCTAGGGAATTGGATCGCTATTATCGGCTATAAGAGGATTCTGCTTGCCATCTCTGGAACTTATCGTTAATGTAAGAATTTCTGTTAGTGTATAATTGTTTCAAATACCAAATTCAGCCACTTTTTTTTTTCTTTCTTTCTTTTCTGCCGGAGACTGCAGTGAAGGAAATTTTTTTTTTTTTTTTTTTTTGAGATACGGTGGAAAAAAAAATTAGAGAAAGATGTATACTTTTTTGTGTTTTTATAAGTTTAGAGATAGGTATAGAATGCAATAAATAAGAGATAATTAATGAGATCCTAATCAGAATATTAACATTAATGAGTGTGTTTTTTGACCATTAGATCTATTTAAATCTAATGGTTTAGAAAATGTGTAACTTGAACCCATTTTAAAATTTGGATATGAAAACTTTTAAAGCTTGAAATACAACCAAAAGAAGGAAAATTGAGTTATTTTATAAAAAACCCAGATAACATAACAATTTTGTGCAATTTATGAAATGGCATTTTAACCTATAGAAGCTACTCAAGCTAGTAAATACAGATGCAGATTAAAGTGATCTTTACGCGTTTGAAGAAAAACTCAACTGAGTATGTGATTGAATATGAAGGAAGGCAAGGTTGCTACAGGAGAATAAATTATAAAACAACAATCACGCCGCTCAATTGGGATTCCTTTCAAATTATCCACAACATGTATTAAACATTTTGTGTATTATATTTGTACAAAAATACTATATATATATATATATATATGTGTGTGTGTGTGTATGTACGTATCTATGTATGTATGTTTATTATATTTCAATCTAAAAAGACCTCATGTTTGTATGGATGAATCCTAGCTTGCTTTTTCTTTTTCTTTTTCTTTTTTTCTTTTCATTTTTTTTTTTCTTTTGGAGAATCAAATTCTAGCTAGTCCTTCGACTTTACGTAAAGAGAAACACCAATAATTTTTCTTTTTTCATTTTTTTTCCTATTCCTTTTTCTTGTTATAAAATTGTTGACCCATAAAATTCATTATTAAAATTTCTCATTGAAAAGGATGATAATAAAAACCACCCTGCGACACATGATGAAAAAATTATATGTAATTCCCAAAGATCAAAGCAATGGAGGCTAACAAGTAACATAAGTTTTTCTCAAAATAATAATAATAATAATAATAAATAATGAAACTTCTATTAAATTTTATGATATTTTTATAATAAAATTTAACTAAAATAGTCTTTTAAATTTACTAAAAAAATTTATAATCTATAAAATAAATTATATTAATAATTTTTGTCCGATATTGTAGGGTCTATCACAGTGTTCATACAACAGTGTACGCCTCACCTCACCAGCATTAATTTTTCTCCTTTTTAATTTTTCTTTCTTTTTAAGCCACTAAAATTCAAAAGTAAAAGTTGGACAAAAATATTAAAATAGTGAAAAATTCATTTCAGTTAAAACTTAAAATAAAAACATAATTTTAATAAAGTGAGATGAGACAAGAAATGAAATGAGAATTTGATAAAACTAAAGGTGAAAAATGGTGGAATAATAAAATAGAAATTAAAACCATAAATAAAAGTAAAATCAAAATCAAATGAGAGAGAGATTGGGAAAATGCTCATCCTTTAATTTGTTTATCATTTGGGGGACACACGAGTAAAATAGTAAGCATCATAATTAAGCTGGAATGAAATAGGAAGTCTACACTTTGGTTAATTTAAAATTTTATTTTTTCCTTTCTTTCTTAAGCATTGATTAATTTATCAATATGAAATGTGCTTTGCTAGCACTGCATAAGAGAGAGAGAGAAAAAAAAATAAAAAAAAAAGGCATTATGCCCCTTTTTTTTTTCTCTTCCCAATTGTATAATGTGATTATGAAAAAAATAAAATCTAAACAACTAGAAAAAAAAAGTTTGTTACAATATCTCCATATAAGTATAGGTTCACTTTTTCTCAACAAAAAAAAAAAAAAAAAAAATGCATAGATTCATTTTTTTTTTTTTCGTTGAGAAAGAAGGTGCACTTTTTTTTTTGAAAAAGAAGAAGTTGGAGAGAAACTTCTCTTCTTGATCATAACAAGTACCATAAATACAAAGGAAATTGTTGCAAGTTATACACATTCTCCATTAGCTCTAAACATCATCCCGCCACTCTTTTGCAATCAACCCTAACATCATTTTCACAAAATACATAAATAAATAAATAAACTCTCCTTGTGCTGTTTAGTCTTCGTGTTCACACACACACACTCTCTTATCCCTCAATTTGTCTCCATTCCTTAGTCATGTCTACGATGAGGTTTCGAAAACCTAGCGAGATAGCTATATGTGATGAAGGACAAGATCAAGACTGGTGGTCCGTCTCCAAGACCCACAAGCGCAGATGGAGAACGGATTGTGAATGACCAAATAAGTAGTACAAACAATTATTAAAAAGAAAAAAATAGTGCAACCATATAATCACCCATAAAAGTAATACAACCACAAACCAAATTTTTTTTTTTTTTTTTTAAATGTTGTCAAAAAGAGGGAAAAAAAAATTACTACAACTGTAACTAGACACACTTTTTAAAAATGATTGGCAAAGAAAGGAGGCGTGAATACTACAATTACTACTAAAGAGAATTACAGAAGTCTCAATCAATTAGGATTCTATATATTTTAGAAATAAATTCATGCATTACAAAAGTGTAAAGGTAATTTTTTTTTTTTTGAGAATTAAAACGGTAAAATTATTGAATAAATAAATCCTAATTACTTTTTATCCCAATTATAAAGAAAACTACGTTGCAAAGATTTACCCTAAGTAATTTTGTAAGTTTTGACGTAATTTCTAAATATCAGTCCCAACTCCCAAGAAAGCTTCCAGCTTTGGAAGGGTGTTACTCATCCTTTTATTTCTTTATTAATCCAAGCAGATGTGTTGTAATGTTTAGTCCTTCGGTTCTGCTTCTGCAGATTCTTATATGACTGTATCTTCTTTTTCTGGTTTTAATGAAATTCAAGTCCACTTTCAAATAAAAAAAATTTCTGTCCCAATTACTAAGAAGCTACCATGAACCCCCCTTCCTTCCCCGCCCCCCCCCCAAATATCTCTAAAAGGATGATGCAGAGAAACTTCTCGTAACAAGTACTATAAATACACGAATGAAATTGTTACAAGCATTGCATATTCTCCAAAAACCCTAAACTCTCTTCTGGTTTAGCATTACTCTGCCTCTCTTTGCAAAAACCCTAAACTCTCTTCGTGTTTTCACAAAATAACTAAATAAACAAAGAAACTCTCAAAGTGTTTTTTAGTCTTCCAGTTCAAACACTCTTTTCTCTCCATTAGGCTCCGTTGTCATGTCCACGTTGAGGTTTCGAAAGCCTAGCGAGATAGATATATGTAATGAAACACAAGAAGACTGGTGGTCTGCCTCCAAGACCCACAAGCGGAGATGGAGAATGGCTTTCACGGCCATATCTTTCACCAGGCTCCTTTTTTCCTTGTCCAAGAAAGTCCTCGACAAGGATGGCTCTCTATTACGCACCCTTTCCTACGTTGCCATTGACGTGCAGCGTATCAACGAGGACTCCCAGCCACTTGACAACAAAGCAGTTACATTACTTACGGTTGATCCAACAAAGCTTCGTGACATGGTAAGGGACAAAAACTTTGAGTCTTTCAGTGAGTTTGGAGGAGTTCAAGAACTTGCTTTAATTCTTGAAACTGATGTAAAAAATGGTATTAATGTTGGTGAGGCTGATCTTATTCATAGACAGAATGTTTTTGGTGCCAACAAATACCAAAAACCACCACCAAAAAGGTTTCTAAGATTTGTGATTGATGCATTTAAAGATACCACTATTTTCATGTTATTGGCATGTGCTGTACTCTCTCTTGGTTTCGGTATCAAGCAACATGGCTGGAAAGATGGGTGGTATGATGGCGGGAGTATCATTCTTGCTGTCTTTTTAGTTGTTGCTGTGTCTGCAGTGAGTGACTTTAAACAATCAAAGCAATTTCAGAAGCTTTCAACAAAGAGTAGTGATATAACAGTGCAAGTTGTGAGAGATGGAAGGCGCCAACCTATATCCATATTTGATGTTGTTGTGGGTGATATTGTGTGCCTGAAGATTGGTGATCAGATTCCCTCTGATGGGTTATTCTTGGAAGGGCATTCCTTGATGGTGGATGAGTCTAGCATGACTGGTGAAAGTGACCAAATTGAGATCAATCAAAGGAATCCATTTATGTTATCAGGCACGAAGGTCACAGATGGGTTTGGTTTCATGCTCGTCACTTCTGTGGGCATGAACACAGCGTGGGGCGAGATGATGAGTTCAATAAACCGTGATTTGAATGAGGAGATGCCATTTCAAGCACGCCTCAACAAGCTAACTTCTTATATTGGTAAGATTGGACTGTTCGTGGATGGTCTTGTGCTACTTGTTTTGTTGATCTGGTCTTTCACAGGGAGCACTAGAGATGATGTGATGAATGAATTCAATGGCAGCAAGACAAAGTTTGACGATGTGATGAATGTAGTAGTGAGCATTGTATCTGCCGCTGTCACTATCATTGTGATGGCTATTCCAGAGGGCTTGCCATTGGCTGTTACTCTAACTCTGGCTTATTCTATGAAATGCATGATGGCTGATCATGCTATGGTCCGAAAACTATCTTCTTGTGCGACAATGGGCTCCGCTACAATAATTTGCACAGACAAAACACGCACTCTTACACTAAATAAAATAAAAGTTACAGAGTTTTGGCTTGGAAAGGAAGCAGTGAAAGATGACAGTTTTGCGGGTTTGGCAGGTAATATTCTCAAACTACTACATCAAGCAGTTAGCTTGAACACAACTGCTACAGTTTACAAACGACATTCTACATCAGTTCTAGAGATTTCTGGTAGCCCAACTGAGAAAGCAATTCTTTCTTGGGCTGTATTAAATTTGGATACGAGTATTGATGAAGTAAAGCAGAATTATCACACAATCCATGTAGAGGCCTTCAATTCAGAGAAAAAGAGAAGTGGGGTTTTGGTGAAGAGGAACAATGAGGAAATTATTCATACTCATTGGAAGGGAGCTGCTGAAATGATACTGGCCATGTGTTCATCTTATTATGACAGAGAAGGGATGCTGAAAGTAATGGATGAGGAAGAAAAGTTGCAGCTTGAGACTATTATTAAGAATATGGCACAAAAAAGCCTGAGATGCATTGCATTTGCCTACAAAGAAGTTGAAGAAGAAAGTGGACAAGCTCCTGAGAAGCTTGAAGAAAATGGGCTGACATTATTAGGGTTTGTTGGCTTGAAGGATCCATGTCGGCCAGGAGTCAGTGCAGCTGTGGAGTCTTGCAGAGCTGCTGGAGTGAATATCAAAGTGATCACTGGTGACAATGTGCATACAGCAAGGGCTATAGCTCTTGAATGCAAGATTCTCAATCCTGATGAGGATTTGGATAATGAAGCAATAGTAGAAGGGGTGCAATTTAGAAATTACTCACCTGAAGAAAGAATGGAAAAGGTTGATAAAATTCTTGTAATGGCTAGGTCATCTCCTTTTGACAAGCTTCTTATGGTACAGTGCTTGAAGAAGAAAGGCCATGTGGTTGCAGTCACAGGTGATGGAATCAATGATGCACTTGCACTAAAGGAAGCAGACATTGGGCTTTCCATGGGGATCCAGGGAACTGAAGTGGCAAAAGAGAGCTCAGATATAGTCATCTTGGATGGCAATTTTACCTCTGTGGTAACAGTATTGAGGTGCGGAAGATGTCTGTGCACAAATATTCAAAAGTTTATTCAGTTTCAACTCACAGTGCATGTTGCTGCCCTTGTTATCAACTTTGTTGTAGCTGTTTCTTCTGGTAAGGTGCCTTTGACTGCAATCCAACTATTATGGGTGAATCTGATAATGGATACATTAGGAGGTTTAGCCTTGGCTACTGAGAAACCCACTAATGATCTTATGGCAAACCCGCCTATTGGTCGATCTAAGCCACTTATAACCAAAATCATGTGGCGAAACCTCATGGTACAAGCTGTGTATCAGGTGACCATCTTATTGGTTTTACAATTTAAGGGAAAATCCATCTTTGGTGTAAAGGAGAGCATTAAGAGCACCCTCATTTTCAATACATTTGTCCTGTGCCAAGTCTTCAATGAATTTAATGCAAGAAAACTAGAGAAGAATATATTCAAAGGGATACTTAAGAACAAGCTGTTTATAGCAATTGTTGGGATGACCATAGTTCTTCAACTGGTGATGGTGGAGTTTCTGAAGAGATTTGCCAATACTGAGAGACTGGATTGGCGACAATGGGGTGTTTGCGTTGGACTTGCAGCTTTGTCATGGCCAATTGGTTGGCTTGTAAAGTACATCCCAGTTTTAGATAAGCAGTTGGGAAACCAAAGAGCTTCTATGTAAATATTCAATTTAATATCTAACTATTACCTCATCATGTTATGGATGTAATTTTCTTGAATAGTTTATAAAAGATAAAAAAAATATTAGTTCAACTTGTCTATGGAGATTTGCTATTATTTTCAGTTTAATATTCATATTTCCCTCAAGTTGATATAAGGTAAATGCTTAAGATGTAACCAGTACTACCTTATGGAGGAAGACTAAAAGTCATTTCCAAGGTTGCAATAAAAGTAAATACCTAGTTCCCTTTCTGCATTAGCAGAATTCTGTATGTGGTTTCTTAAAATAGGATATACTTTGATGCAACCTATTATCCCATATACAAGTAAATAAAAAGCCCCAGTATGTGGCCAGCTAGGTAGGTAGACAGGAGTGGGGAGGAAAAGGAATGAAAGAAGAATAATATTAAGGAAGTGATTCCAAAAACACCTAAAAATATTTTAAATATCTGAAAATAGAAAGAATTGGCTGAGCAAGCTTGTCTCAGATGAGCATAGTTCGAATAGCTTGAAACAAATAGAGCATAAATTATATAATCTAGTAGTTAGGATTGCACAATAGAATATTTTATGAATTATAATATTTCGTTATAGTAGATAGTATTTGCTCGGTTTTAAAGTTTAGAGAAAAATGAAACTACCCCAAACATAAAAGGCTCAATTTTTACTTTTACTATAGGTGAGAAATTTTCTTCTTCTTTGAGAAAGGCCCAAGAAAACTATTTGTGAAATGGCTCACCAAATTTTACTAAACCAAAAAGAAAGTCTAGTTACGTTACAAAATATTACAACATTTTAACAATTTCTTTATTTTCAACTGCGGTGCATCTAATATATTATTTTGTTTTAACTTATAAAGAACTTATACCTTAGAAGTTATGAATATATTGTAATAACAACAAAATGTCATGAACATTTTATAATACAATACATTTATTTTTAGTTGTGGTGGATTTTGGTCCGATATTTTATTATTTTATTTTATTTTGATCTATAAGGAATTAAAATTTGTATATAAACATTTTCACAATATCTTTATTCCAGTTGTGGTTGATCCCGGTCTCATATTTTACTATTTTAATTTATTTTATTTTGACCAATAAGGAATTGACACCTCAACAATTATTAAAATATTGTGACAATTTGTTATATCAATATAACAACTCCTAAACCAAAATAGGTATTAAAAAAAGAAGAAGAAGAAGAAGAAGAAGAAAGAAGAGGCAGCTCACCAAATTCTCCAAAACCAAAGTTACCTTTTTATTATTATCATTTTAGAAAGAAACCAAAGCCACTTTAGAAAGTAGCAAGCTTCCAAAACTTGACTAAACTAAAAGTAACTATTCCTTATGGCCCAATAGAAATTAAAAAAAAAGTTGGCAAGACTATATGAAATCCAACACAGAATTTTACAATTTAAAAAAGGCTGACTAGACTATAAAATTCAACACAGAAGGCTATGTTGGTAATTATTTTTGTCTTTTGTTTTCAAAAACCTGTTCTTGAGAATAAAAATAAAAAACGGTTATTGTGTTTCCAAAATTAAAAACAAATGCGAGCATTTCTTGTGCCTATTAACTTTTTTTTTGGGGGGGAAGAATGAAAAATAAAAGGTTTAATTTTGGACTATTAACTATATATATACACACATATATATATATATATATATATATAGTTTTTTAGGCTAATCTATAACTTTTTATTAATAAAACGTAAATATGTGTCTAATATAAACAATCCCATGCCAGCATGGCAGGTACATGCATTTGTTGTCAGACTAAAACAAGCTCACTAAAGTAGTCTAAACACATAGTCACTGTATCTTTCAAACATATATAAGGCCAAAACTGGAACATGAAATCTCATTTAACTCTAGGTTTGGGTCGTTTCTTCATATATCAGTGGTAATTGATGCTCATTGCTCAAGTGTGTGATGTCAGGTAATTTTATGTGTTAGACTTGTAGAATTGTGGGGTTTTTTTTTAAAAAAAAAAAGAGTGAAGAATTGTATAGTTAAATGATTAAATTTATTATATTTTAATAACTTGAGTTTTTGAAACAATCGGTAATTTAACATGGTTTAAATTATTGAAATATGGTAAATTTAATCATTTAATTACACAATTCTGACACTTCCCCTCAAGTGTGGACCAAAACTACCTTTTAATAGGTGAATCCTAAGGCTCCCCAACATGTGGGAATTTAAATGGTATCAAAATATGAGATCTTGAGTTCAATCATTGTCTCTTCCACTTTACCTCCTATTTAAATTCTCACGTATTGGGCCTCACCAAATTAAAAGGTAGTTTTGATGAGAAAGAGTGTTAGAATTGTGTAATTAAATGATTAAATTTATCATATTTTAATAATTTAAA
Organism: Castanopsis chinensis; assembly: GCA_032878915.1. NCBI lineage: Eukaryota > Viridiplantae > Streptophyta > Magnoliopsida > Fagales > Fagaceae > Castanopsis > Castanopsis chinensis. Next base: position 7,979,889 of record JAVQMG010000106.1, read on the forward strand.
CTTTTAGAACAATCAATAATTTAACGTAGATTATGAACTAAAGAGGATTTTATGGATAACGGGAGGAAAGTGGAGGGAGGGAGGAGAGAGCGCAGGTTTGGGTTTGGCAGCAAGTTTTGGACTTTGTTATTGTGCTTTTGTTTTTGTTTTTGTTTTTGTTTTTTTTTTTTTTTTTTTTTTTTACTTGTTTGTTTGTTTCAACCAAGACTTGAAGCCTTGACTTCGTTAAGTTCACTTGGTTTGTCCGTGTTTTCATAAATGAAAACAGGTCGTTCTCAGTTTTCTACTTTTCTTTGAAGATTAAGATTTAAAAACAGTTTTTGTTTTTTTTGTCCATTTTAAGTTACTAAAGAAGTTTTTTTGGTCTAGAAAATAGAAAATAATTTTAAAAAAATGAAAAAAAAAAAAAAAAAAAAAACAGTTGCCAAAACTTGACTAAAGTAAAAGTTACTATTCCTAATAGCGTGTTGGTTCTTTTTATATAGTTAATAGAAAAAAGGTTAGCAAGACTATAAAATTCAACACTGTATTTTACAATGAAAAAAAAAGGCTGGCAAGAGTCAAGACTATAAAATTCAACACAGAATTATTTATTATGGGGGTGCTTATTTTACAGTGTTTTTATAAACTGGAGATGTGAGTTTAAATCACGTTTTCAGTTATAAAAAATCAAGTGCGTGTAACACACCGAGAACAAGAGTTTTTTCACTTGTCTATAATCTATATACAGGGACGGAGCCATTCATTGGCTTGGGGGGGGCAATGGTCCCCCCTAAATTTTGAAAAAAAAATCAATAGTATATATATAGCTACCTAATTTTTAGCAATTTGACTCAATAAAATTAAACTTGCCCCTTTAAACCAAAGAAAAGACTCATAAAAAAAGAAAAGAAAAGGCCCATAAAAAATTACTGATCTAAAATTCAAAAAACAAATTAGATAGCCCAAAAATATTAACTCAACAACAAAATCAATAATAAAAAGTTAAAGAAAACTTAGCCCAATCAACAAATTTTACCAACAGATTAGCCCAGCCCTTAAAAATATTTGAAACAAAATCAATGTGAATCTTACATACCAAATCATTCCATCAAATTCCAAAAAAAAAAAAAAAACTAAACGTGAGAGACAGAGAGAGTGAAAGATGCAGCAACTGTGAGCTTGAGTGTTGAGACTTGAGCTCTTGACATTGAGTGTCAAACCTGATGAGCTTCTGAGATTGAGCAGTGTATGGATGCAACAAGCCAACAACGGTGAACTTCTTAGATCTAATAGTTAAGGAAATAATGGACACAACAAAAGATATTTTAATTGTGATTTGATTTGATTTCTAGACTTAAAGTAGGTTCAATTAAGAAAGAAGAAAATTTTTTAGTTGTGATTTGATTTAAAACTGATATAGGACGTGAAAAGGTTGTATAAAAAAATATTTTTTTTCTAAAACCAAGATAATGGGCAATGGCTGTAACCCACTAACTATAAATAATATGTTTTTTTTACTTGACACCTTTTTTTGTTTGTTAACTTTTTTATTAAGTATTTGATTACTTTGAACTTTATTTACATTTTTTGTTTAGGTTCATGGGGCATATTTATTTGGCTTTTTTGGTTAGGGATTAATTTCTAGTGAAGTATATTTGTAAGACATAAAAATAACGTAGCATATTAAAAATATTTATAAATAATTTTACTTTAATGAAATTAATAATGCTTCATTGTAGCGTTATAATGTAAGTGAATGAGCTTACATTAAGCTTACCCCCAAGATTCGATTCTTAGTTCCGTTCTTGTCTATATATGAAGTTGTTCTAAAGGATGAAGCTGTTTTCTCCGAGATTACATGGAGTCATCTGATGGTTGATGTGACTTCAAATCCTGTCGTAATGTTATGAGCCACTGAACTGTATGGTTGATCACTTGATCTTGTGCGTGCTGCTGAACTATTATTTCTAGAGACTACATTAAAGTCCATAGGCTGCACTGAAAATTGGCTCACCTAATTTTCTACGGCACAGAGCAACTATAATGTAATTTTACTGATTTTGGCAATACATTTTTTAGATGTCAATTTGCTGGTTTAGCTCGAAATCATGGTCGTGTTTGCTAAGTTATGAGCTTGTGATTAATTGCTTTGGAGTTTTTGGTGTAGTGTTTGACAATCAAGAATACAATCAAATCTCTTTTCTCTCAACTATTGAACTCTTAAAAAAAAAAAAAGTATATACAAAACATATTTTAGGAAAGCCTTTTTCGTTGGCTATAACAAGAATAAACTGTACGAGACCCATTTCTTTGTAACTTCTCCAAAGAAAGAGGGGTGTGATGAGGAGCAACATCAAAATTCCATTTCTAAGAGTGCAAGACACTCATAGACTTGACCGTAATGGATTCTGCGATATTGCCTTCGTCAGGCAAGTTTGTTCAAGAGTTTCCAGCTTTTTTCTTTTTTGTCTCACATTTTATTAAATCAGCATCAAAATTAAAACTTTGAAACTAAATTAGCTTTTATCCTTTTTTTCTCACTTTAAACAAAAAAAATTACTAATCGAAAATGATAGAATGCCAACATTGAAAGACATTATGCTTACTATAGAAGGAATGTAAAGATTAAGTTTGCGATTTATACATCATTATCTACTAGTAGTTGAAAGACATTATGGGTTACACTGAGCTGGGTTTTGATACAACGTTTTCACATTGCGTTTTGAGGCCCCGCGTTTTTCAGTTTTTTTTTTTGGTTCAGCCGCATATTGTGGACTTTTCAGCAGTAAACAGTGCATTTGTGAACTGTTCACGGGTCCCACAACTTCACTTTTCACTAATTTTTCATTAAAAATGGGTTCCACGATACTATTTACACATTTAAAAATTATTTTACTATAGTGTTTTCAATTTTTAGTTTTTAGTTTTCAGCAATAAATTCTATCCAAACAGACCCTTATAATCATTGAAAGTTTTTATATTCAAAAGGCAGTATGAATTATGAAACAAAACTGAATTTCCAAGCACTTTCTGAACAAAAAGAAAAAATAAATAAAAATTCCAAGTTCCAAGCATATTTTTGTTTATTTAATGGATACCATTTGAATCAATAATAGTTACTCTAACTCATTCTATCTCTTTTACCTCTTTTTTTATTTGTGGGGAGCACTTTTCTCCCTTTATGTTTGGGGTAGTTCAAAATCTCTCCCCGTATCTTTGAAACAAACCAATCTCCCCCTTTATGTTCGAAAAATGAATAAATACTCCAAATCCGTTACTTCCATAGTTAAATCCAACAGAATATTTTGAAGAAATTATTAGTTGTACATCACAGAAAAGAGAAAGTTGATTGCATTGTTATTTTTTTGGATTGCATTTGTAATAATTTTGATTGGGAGAAATTACTCGTTTTTCAAACAGAGTAAATTAGTTGGTTTCAAAGATAATAGAGGAATTGTGAAAATACAAAACCTATTTCTTTAACTATATGATTTATTATTATTATTCTTTTTTTATGAGAACTATAGAAAATTGAGATATTCCTTTCTCATCAAGATTTTAGGAGCCAATTTTTGCGTGTAAAGCTTTTCTATGCAACAGCATTGATTCTTTCCCTTTTCCTTTTTCTTTTGTCTGAAACACACACATCGAAACTTTTCTCTATTTTTTTGGGTAGAAAAAGAAATGGTAGTGTGGGGACAGAAGGGCTAGAACATGTTCTTGGGCCTTGGGCTTGTTCCGAGAGAATTAGCCTGTCCGAGGAGGTTTTAATGGTAATAACTGTACCGACTTTAAAAGCCCACAAGCAAATAGAGCGATGGAGGTTGGTGGAAATAGTCCGAGGAGGAAGATCTCCTCGGTTATTCAAAGTGAAGGTTGTACTATACATTTGATGTTTGTAAGGAAATTCTAGGAGGTCTAGTGGATGAGGATGTATTCCACATGAACACAAAGAGAAGGCATGACTAAGAAATATCTTAGAGAAAACTGCTACCACCGCATTAAAAACTCTGCACCTACCTCTCTGGCCGTATTAATGGGGAAATGACATCTGAACAGTGTTGGTCAACCTTACAGCTATTATTTGAAAACTTCAAGAAGGCGGTGGATGGAACAAGTATCTAAATGAGTGATCTGAGCCATACGTGGAAGATGGAGGTAAGAAGAAGGATGATATAAAAGGAAAAGAAAGACATTAGAGTGGGGGGATCGAAAAAGAGAGAGAAAAAAAAACATTGTATACATCACCTTCAAGTGTAATCAATTTTTAGAACAAAGAACAGTAAGTCAAATCATCCTCGGCATACGTCCGAGGAGAATTTCTGTTACATAAACATCTTGTTACATGTGAATTAGGGATCTAGCCCATCATTTGTGTTATCCAATATCCATAAAATCTAGGTTTTAAGCCCACTCTCTGTAAATTTCATTGTATTGGGCTTTTTGGGCCTACTCCCTTCACACTATTGGGTTTGGTGCAAATCGTGTCCTTACAATTGGCGCTGTCTGTGGGAACCTTATGGTTTAGAGTGTGTAGCATTATGGTAGGCTCAGGTTCACACCATGCAGAGTCAATGGGGTCTTAGCATAAGGATCATTTCGTACGTTTGGAGCACGAAAGAGATCGGGAGGGCAGTGTGCACATAGCACATACCGTCAGGAGTCATTCACATGGTGGAAGCAGGATCTCTCACGAAGAAAATGTGAAGGCTATGCAAAAGGAGATTGATCATCTGAAGAAGAAGCTACGCCGTGAGAAATGGAGGTGAACTCCATCTTTTTCTAATTCTTCTTCTGAATATTCCCGGGATGGTGACTATAGACCCAGGTCAAGAACTCCTCATAATGAATCTTTCTTCTATGAGGAGGATTATCTTTATGATCGTAAGGGTAAGAAGCCCTCCTCCAAGGGCTTGGGAAATGATGCCATGAGCAAGGCAATGCACCAGCTTTCTAAGTCACCTTTCACAAGCAAGGTGGAAAAGGGGAAACTTCCATGGTGATTCACTCAACCCACGTTTACCATTTATAATGGATGAACAGACCCGGTGGAGCACATGAGTCATTTTAATCAGAGAATGGTAGTACACTACAAAAATGAAACATTAATGTGCAAAGTCTTTCCTTCCAGTTTGGGACCTATTGCAATGAGATGGTTTAACAGCCTGAGGACAGGTTCTATCAATTCTTACATGGAACTCACTAGGGCCTTTGGGTCTCGCTTCATCACCTGCAGTAAAGTTTCTCGGCCTCTGGATTCATTATTGTCCATGGCCATAAGGGAAGGAGAAACCTTGAAAACATACTCCGACAGATACTGGGAAATGTTTAATGAGATCGATGGTGATTTTAACGAAGTGGCAATCAACACTTTCAAGGTTGGCCTTCCAACTAAGCACAACTTAAGGAAATCTCTGACCAAAAAGCCTATAAGGAGTGTACACAGCTCATGAATCACATTGATGAATACAAACGGGTTGAGGAGGATCAACAGCAAAAGTAAGGGGAAGGCAAAGGTTATCCCTTAGGAGAGGAGGGATTTCAGGTTGGATAGATACAATAACAATAAACCCCGGAGAGATTTTGCAGAGCAACCTGGTTCAACCCTCCTCAGCAAGTAGTTAATACTTTATTTCAATTACCTGTGCAACAGGTGTTAGAGAAGATCCGGTATGAATCATACTTCAAGTGGCCTAACAAGATGGCAGGGGACCCCATGAAGTGTAATCAGAACCTCCATTGCCATTATCATTAAGAGAGGGGTCATACCATTGAGAATTGCAGGACCTTAAAGAGCCATTTGGAGCAGTTGGTTAAGGAGGGAAGGTTAAAGTAGTTTCTGTATCGGCCCAATGGGCAAAGAGATCATTTAGGTTTGGTAAATCAGGGTAAAAATGTTTCAAGGCCTCCTTTGGGTACGATTAATGTTATTTTTGCTGCTCTAGGTAGGACTGGTTCTCGTCCTTTCAGGGTGATGTCTATGGCACGAACCCTTGCCAAGGAGTCTAACTTTGAGCCGAAGAGGATTAAAGGGAATGTCTCACCTACTTTGAGCTTCTTGGAAGAATATAAGATTGGAACTATCCAACCCCATGATGATGCTTTGGTGGTCATGTTGAGGATAAGAGGCTACGATGTAAAAAGGGTAATGGTGGACCAAGGCAGTGGTGTAGATATTATGTATCCTGACTTATACAAGGGGCTGAAGTTAAAGCTGGAGGATTTGGCATCTTATGATTTACCACTGATCAGTTTTGAAGGGAAGGCTGTTATACCAATGGGCTAGATTAGATTACATGTCCAATCAGGTTCTGAGGTTGTGGAAGTGGATTTCATTGTAGTGGACGCCTATTCTCCCTATATGGCCATTGTTGCAAGACCTTGGCTTCATGCTTTAGGTGCAGTTTCTTCAACTCTGCATCTGAAGGTAAAATACCCTTCTGGAGATCAAATTAAGGAGATAGTTAGGAGTTAGTCCATGGCCTAATAATTCATGACGACTGCAATTCTACATTAGCCTAGGCAAGAGTCATCGGCCTCGGCTGAGGGGGGCTCATAGCAATCATTATCTTTGGTCACACCCAAGGTGGCAGAAGTAAAAGAACCTGAGTGCGAGGAGTTCGAGAAGGTTGTTATCGACGACGATCCTGAAAAGTTATTTCAAGTGGGCATTCAGTTGCCACCTCAAGAGAAGGCGGAGCTGGTTATGTTTTTGAAAAAGAATGTGAATGTATTTGCATGGAATGCTTATGAGGCCCTAGGGGTTGATTTGAATTTCATTTGTTATCATCTGAATGTTAATCCAGCTATGATGCCGAAGAAGCAGCCACCTCTGCACTCATCTAAGGAGCATTTCGAGGAGGTCAAAGAGGAAGTGCTCAAGCTTAAAAAGACTAGGGCTATCAAGGATGTGTTTTATCCTGAATGGTTAGCTCATACGGTGGTGGTGAAAAAGAAGAATGGAAAATGAAGAGTTTGCGTGGACTTCATGGATTTAAATAAGGCTTGCCTAAAGATTCCTTCCCTATGCCTCGTATAGATAAATTGGTGGATGCTATCATTGGGCATCCTCGAATGAGTTTTCTGGACGCTTTCTAAGGTTATCACCAAATACCTTTGGCTAGGGCTGTCCAGAGACCCGGACAACCCGACCCACCCACCACTGCCAACCGCACCCGACTCGCTGCCGACCGCACCTGACTTCTCCAGCTGTCGGCGACGGGTCTGTTCCTCAAAAACCCGAATTTGGCGGGTCGGAGGTCGGTTTCCTTTCTCCAGAATCCGATCAAACCGATCCGACCCGCCAAACAAGATTTTTGGCGCTATTTGGTAGATCCGGTGAGATCTAGACCATTTTCGTCAAGATCTCGGCAAGATTTCGCCTGATCTAGGTGAGATCTTGCCGAAAATGGCCTAATCTAGGCCGGATCTGGAGAAACTTAAAAGATTTTGCCGGATTTTCGCCGTTTTGGCGCCGGACTTTCGCTGTTTTCACGCCGGATTTTCACCATTTTTTGGGTTTTTGATGCCGACCGACCCGACCGCCGCCCGTTGATGGTCTGATCCGCCCGATCCGAGTACTTCGGCGGTCGGGGGCGGGTGCATTTTTTTGGCACCCGATTCTAGCGGGTCGGTTCTGGGTTGGGCACAAACCCAACCCGGACCGACCCGTGGACAGCCCTACCTTTGGCTTTGGAGGATCAGGAGAAAACTGCCTTCGTCACCCCTACTGGGAATTATCATTATAAGGTCATGCCTTTTAATTTGAAGAATGCCGGTACTACCTATCAACGGATGATGACCAAGATGTTTGAATCGCAGTCGCAATTAGAAAATACTATTAAAGTCTATGTGGATGATATGGTGGTGAAGAGCAAAACGATTTTTGAGCATTTGGAAGACCTGAATGATACCTTCCAAATGTTGAGAAGGTACAAGTTGCATCTTAATGCTTCAAAGTGTTCCTTTGGTGTGGGGTCAGGTAAATTTCTAGGTTACACGGTGACTCACCGAGGAATTGAAGTTAACCCCGCACAGGTCAAGGCAATTAACGGTTTACAAGCACCTCGGAATCCAAAGGAAGTTTAGAGGTTGACCGGGATGACTGCTACCCTCAATCGGTTTATTTCACGATCCGCAGATAGATGCTGACCTTTTTTCCAATTATTGAACAAATGGAAGGGGTTTGAATGGACTAAGGAATGTGCTTTAGCTTGTTAGCAACTTAAGGAATACCTTTCACAACCACCCATTATGTCTCGGCCTAAAGTTGATGAAGTTATGTTTGCTTATATTGCTGTAGCTAACCATGCTTTTAGTTTGGTTTTGATACGAGTTGATAATGGTGTGCAGAGACCAGTATATTATATAAACAAATCTTTACATGAGGCCGAGGTGCATTATTTACTGTTGGAAAAACCAATCTTGGCAGTGGTGTATGCTACACATAAACTTCTCCATTATTTCCAATCTCACACAGTTGTTATTCTAACTCAGCTTCCTCTCAAGTCTATACTTCGAAGTGCTAACTATAGAAGAAGGATAGCCAAATGGGGAACCATTTTGGGGGCTTTCGACATCAAATACATGCCTCGCACCTCTGTAAAAGGCCAAGTTCTTGCTGATTTGATAGCGGAGTTTGCTGAACCTTCAATAGAAGAGAGCACTAAGAGTTTGAACATTGATGAAAAATCAGTTGGCATGATCTCGTGCAAGGAATCATCGACATGGAAAGTGTATGTCGATAGGGTGGCAAATCAAAGAGGATCTGGTGTGGGACTAGTCCTAGTGTCCCCTAAGGGATTTACTTTTGAGAAGTCTTTGAGATTGGGATTCTCGGCCACTAACAATGAGGCAAAATATGAAGCTTTACTGGTCGGAATGGAAATGGTTCAGAAAATAGGGAGGAAAGCGGTGCAAATGTTCTCGGATTCACAATTAGTCGTAGGCCTAGTAGAAGGGACGCTAGAGGCTAGAGATTTGAGAATGCAAGAGTATTTAACCTGAGCCAGGTATTTACAATTAAAGTTTGAATCTTTTACTTTGTTGCATGTCTCCAGAAGTATGAATACCTATACTGATTCCTTGGCTAACCTTGTAACGTCCTCGGCACAAAGCCCACCTCGGGTCATCCTTATTGAAGACTTGTGTAAGCCATTTGGAATGAATGTTGATACCATTCAGGTTCATCAAATAAGAGTAGGACCTAGTTGGATGGATCCTATAGTTTCCTTCCTTAAAAGTGATGTCTTGCCTGAGGAGAAATCTAAGGCAGATAAAATACGTAGAAAAGCATCTCGATTTTGGTTATCCAATGATCAAAAGTTGTACAAACGCTACTTTTCAGGACCGTATTTGCTATGTATACATCCAGAAGCAACGAAATTACTTTTGGAGGAGTTGCATGAAGGGATTTGTGGAAGCCATACAGGAGGAGGTCTTTAGCTCATAGAGCTCTTACCCAGGCGTATTGGTGGCCCAACATGCAGAGAGAAGCACAAGATTATGCAAAAAAGTATGACCAGTGTCAGAGATATGCTCTCAACATTCATCAACCAGGAGGTGTTCTTAATCCTTTGTCTAGTCCTTGGCCATTTGCTCAATGGGCCTTGGACATTGTAGGGTCTTTCTCGAAAGTATCAAGGATTAGGAGGTGGTTGCTCGTTGGAACAAATTATTTCACTAAGTGAGTTGAAGCTGAGCCATTGTCAAATATTAGGGATGTGGATACGAAGAAGTTTTCTAAAAAAATATTGTCACTAGGTTTGGAATCCCTCATACTCTTATTTCTGATAATGACTTACAATTTGATAGTAAGGCCTTCAGAAGGTATTGCTGTGATCTAGACATCATGAATAGATATTCCACTCTAACTTATCTGCAATGGAACGGGCAGGCTGAGGCAGTAAACAAAGTTATAGCCAGTGGGCTCAAGAAGAGACTGAATGATGCTAAAGGGAGATGGGTAGAAGAATTGCCACGTGTTTTATGGACGTATCGAATTACACTTCGAAGATCCACTAGAGAGACACCATTTTTAATGACTTATGGAGCTGAAGCTGTAATTCCTCTAGAAACTGGGTTTTCGACAATGAGAACGAGCTCTTTCATCCCTAGTAGTAATGACAGCTTACTGGAAAAAAAGCTTAGACCTAGTTGAAGAACAGCGAGAGAATGTTATGATTCAGCTAGCTTATTACCAGCAAAAACTCAAACAGGGATATGATTCTCATGTGAAGTTACAGCCGCTGGCCCCTGGAGATTTGGTGTTAAGGAAGGTCTTGGGTACTGCCAAGAACCCAGCATGGGAAAAATTGAAACCTAATTGGGAAGAGCCTTACCGTATTACTTTAGTAGCTGGCATAGGGGCATATTATCTTGCCTATTTAGATGAAAAGGTTGTACAACGTCCCTAATAGGAATGGCAACGGGTCGGGTTCGGGCCGGGTTTTTACATACCCGGACCCGACCCGCGGAGCAAAACCCGAGACCCGGACCCGACTCGATTATTAATCGGGTTTTTTTTCCGGGGCCCAAACCCGCCCCGCCGGGCTCCACGGGCCCCGCGGGCCCCGTTTATCTCTTGGGCCCAAATCTAGCCCAACCAAAAAAAAAAAAAATTTGAAGCCAATTACAATTTTTTTTTAGATTCAAACCCATTTAGTCAAGTCCACAAGGTTATTAATATGATATATATATATATATGAATATATATATATATATATATATATATAAGAGGGGGTTTAGTAATTTAATATAACCGGGTTTTTATCCGGGCCGAGTTTCGAGTCGGGTTTCGGATTTTTTTAAAAAACCCGGACCCGACCCGGATCCGCTTCGGGTTTTTTTTTAAAAACCCATATCCGACCCTATTCTTTATCGGACCGGGTAAAATCCGGCCCATTAGGGTCGGGCCGGGCCGGGCCGGGTATCCGCGGGTCGGATCTAAATTGCCATCCCTGGTCCCTAATTGGGAAGGGCAGAAGGGCCAAAACATGTTCTTGGGCCTTAGGCTTGTTCCGAGGGAATTATCCTGTCAAGGAGGTTTTAGTGGTAATAACTGTACCGACTTTAAAAGCCCACAAGCAAATAATGCGATGGAGGTTGGTGGAAATAGTCCAAGGAGGAAGATCTCCTCGGTTACTCGAAGTGAAGGTTGTACTATACACTTTGATGTTTGTAAGGAAATTCTAGAAGGCCTGGTGGATGAGGATGTGTTCCACATGAACACAGAGAGAAGGCGTGACTAAGAAATATCTTAGAGAAAGCTGCTACCACCGCATTAAAGACTCTGCACTTACCTCTCTGGCCACATTAATAGGGAAATGACATTTGAATAGTGTTGGTCAGCCTTACAGCTATTATTTAAAGACTTCAAAAGGGCGGTGGATGAGACAAGTATCTAAATGGGTGATCTGAGCCATACGTGAAAGATGGAGGCAAGAAGAAGGATGATATAAAAGGAAGAGAAAGACATTAGAGGGGAGGGATCGAAAAAGAGAGGAAAAAAAAACACTGTACACATCACCTTCAAGTGTAATCCATTTTTAGAACAAAGAACAGTAAGACAAATCGTCCTCGGCATACGTCTGAGAAGAATTTATGTTACATAAACATCTTATTGCATGTGAATTGGGGATCTAGCCCATCATTTGTGTTAGCCAATATCCATAGAATCTAGGTTTTAAGCCCACTCTCTATAAATTTCATTGTATTGGGCTTTTTGGGCCTACTCCCTTTACACTATTGGGTTTGGGTGCAAATCGTGTCCTTACAGGTAGTATTTTATTGAGTATTATAAGTGTAAATTATAACTATTCTCCATGCAATAACAAGTGCCTTCATCCAAAAATTAATAGGTCGCAAGTTCGAGTTAGAGAGCTCCTATTTTCAACAAATTGGGTTAAGTTGCCTATCATAACATCTTTCAAACCCCACAAAAGTAATAGTAGTGTGCACTAGATACAATATTTGCTATCCCTGTTTGTGCATCAATGGGGATAATATTTGAAATACATGGAAATTGTTGTTATAGTTAGTGAAATATCCGTATCACACAGTATATATTATATACATACATTTTTTTAACTAAATTATGTACAGTATTAAGCTAAAGTATTTTGAACTATATATATATATATATATTCTATAATTAAAAGTAATGAAAAAAAAAAACGTGTATTAAACGTTTTGTGTATTATATTTGTACAAAAATGCTATATGTATGTATGTTTATTATATTTCAATCTAAAAATACTAAATGTATGTATGGATGAATCCTAGCTAGGTTGCTTTCACTACAAAAAAATTGGCCTATTGCGGCGGGTCAAAACTACCGCAAAAGCCCAAAAAACCGCCGCTAAAGGTCCATTTGGCCTATTGCAGTGGGGACTATTGCGGCGGTTTTACCCGCCAGCCTTGCGGCGCCGCAATAGATCTGCCATTTAGCGGCGCTTTTGGTCTATTGCGGCGGGCTAAAAACCGCTGCCATATGAGGTTGCCATTCGGTCAAGTGGACTTTTAGCGGCGGGATAGGCCCGCCACTATAGGTGTCACCTATAGCAGCGGTCAATAAGTGCCGCTATAGGGCTTCATGATCACTAAAAAAGGTACTATAGCCGCATTTTTAAAATGAGGCTATAGTTGTTTTTTTTTTTTTTTTGGGCCAAATTGTAAATGAATTGGAGGTACACAGCCAACCAACCTGGAGGTCTAACAATGAAACTCAAAACTCAATTTATAAAGTTGCCCAAGTTATTTAGCAACTCGCTGTTTAATTTTGATTGCAAGTAGGCCCATTTCCATTGAGTCTAAATTTCTCATAAACTTTTATTACATCCATAATTCTTCAAAATAAAATATCCTTCGTAAAGACACAAAATTAAAATTCCTCAAACATACAATTAGAGCTCAATGGTAAAAGTTCTAGTCTCAACATAACTGCAACTAAGAATTCATACGTCTGGGGCTCCAAAAATATCTACCTTGAGCAATCCCAAGTGATGAGCAGTAGCCTTGTTCCTTTGAATCTTTGCCATCTGCAACGAACACAAAAACCATGTTCATATATTAGTTAATCAAAAAAATCTCACATGTTTACCAATGAGCTCAAGCTCAAATGCGACCTTCACTCATTGTAATAGTGACTGCCACTTAGTGACTGCTGCAATGTTCTAAAATTATATGCAATAACTCTATAAAACTTTCTACAACAGTAAAAGTACAACCAAATAGCTATTGAAATTAAAAAAAAAATTAATGGAGATGGTAGTAGATCCGAAACACACATACGGGTTTTACTTAATCATCATTTTTTTATTGAAATTTGGCAACAATTCATGGTTGGTATGAACTAGAAAATTAACAACCTACCAACTAGTTTATAGAGTGATTGCACTTGCGCTTACTCTTCTAAATTCCATTCCAACTATGGAACAAGCATTTTTTTTTTATATTGTTTATATTTAGTTACCAATTTAGCATTGAACAGATGCTAGTTTTATTTTCCATGCATTAATTTAGTCTTAAACCTCTGTGTGTGTCTCTATACACACACACACATATAAATATAAATATAAATGACAAGGCACAAAGCTATTATGAACACAGATAATTAGAACATGTCAAAGTTTACAGCTAGCTAGCACACACAAAGTTGAGAGATGGGTTGCTAATTTGCGCCAAGTTCCACTAGGCACAATGCGCACAACACCTAGATTCTAGATGGGATATTATAAGCTATAATCTAATCAATCAAACCAATCCAACTCAAAAAATTACTATAAAACTAAAAAAGTGACACACATAGAGACCCAAAAGAAGAAGAAGAACAAAGGGGTATAAAAAGGTCAAGGATATTTGGGATCTTGTCTAGAAGATATTCTAAATAGTTTGCTAAATAGTCCTAATAACATTCCTAGGCAGGAGGGGTCCGGTTCTAACTTAAAAATTCGTGCACACATTTATAGCCTAACCCATAACCATAAAATAAATCAGTCATGCACATCTGACACCTAAACAAATATCTGAAATATTATTATTATTTAAAAAAAAAAAAACCAAAAATCCTTAGACCCCACTACAATAACAAAAAAAAAAAAAATACTAAATTAATTAAGGAATTCGAATCTCACCGAAAACCTAGCGATGTGGAATCTTGATGATATTGGTATTTTCTTGAAAGATTATTGAGCTCTCCACACCTTAATAAAAAAAATTAGAGATTAAATTCTTTTTTTTTTTTTTTTAGTTGCCAAAATAAGAAGGAAATTGAATTAAATATTAGAAGAGAACACAAAGGTCCCTTGTGTTTGTGAAAGAGGAACCATAAACCAAACCCACAGCAACAATTATTTTTGAGACGCCATAGAAATTATTGAAACATTAAAATATTATTATACTAAAAAAATAACATAAATAAAAAAAAAAAACAAAGAATGTAATAAAGATTATTACTTTTTTCAATTAAATAAAATAGTAGTGTCCAAAAGTTCCAACTTCTCATACTTCCTAATACCTTTCTATCTCAATCTTTCTAACTTTAAGTCCAAGTGTACTGACACTGCAATCTTGAACCCTAGAACATGGCGCCCACCATCATGAACTGCCTGCAAAACAAGACCCATCAATCCCACGCTCCCACCTCCATAGACCAAATCAATCCTTTATCTCCACCTACAAAACACATCGAAAACCAGACTCATTAACACATGTCACAAAACCCATCATTGAAACAAACATTAATTTAGTACCAAGTGAGATAAGAGTAGAAAAAATAAAATATAAATAAGATAATAATAATAGCAGTGATAATAAGCCTCGGTTGAAATGTAAACCACCAATACAGCCTAGTTTAAGTGAAGTAAAATAATAAATACAATAATTGAAGGAAACCCTCATAAACAAAAATCATGGAGATTTTTGGTCATTGAAGCTTGTGAAGGTACCCAAGGTTTGTAGCAACCAAGCCCAAAGAACATTTTTTTATTATTTCTTTTTTGCTTGACAAGGCTCTAGAAACTTGGACTATATAGGTAAGTCTTTTGAAAGATAAGCAAAGGAGATTATAAAAATACACAAATGCTGAATATTACACACACTATCAACAAGGATGGTTTAAATTGATTTCATATTATCAAAAAGGATGGTTTGATGGGCTATATTTTCTTAAGATGTTAGAAAGCCCCATCAATGTTATTTTATATAAACACAAGGGTAACATCTAGAACTTGACCACCCAATAAATACTATAATTTTGCCAAAAATATAAGGAGTCCTAGCGGAGTTCATATATATGTGACAAAACTTGAATTTAAACAATTGATTGATGACATGGCTATTAATCTTTGATCACCTTGAAATTATTTAAGCATGAAAAATATATGAAGATAATGTAATCTACTAGTAGATTTGTCAAAATTCACATCGAATTAAGAAATATAGGGTCAGGTTCAAGTTACACTCGATGTAACTCTAAAAAATATTACACCAACCAATAACTTATTGTTGAATTCACATTTTAAAAATTCAACCATTAGATCATATTTTCTATATGTTCTTAAGATGCATGCCAATAGGATGTAATTTACCATTTGATTTTTAAACTCATCTTTTATACGTTATTTTAAACTACAAAAACTTGAAATTAAATAATTGATTAATGGCATGGCTATTAATCTTTGATCCCCTTGAAATTTTTTAAGTAAGAAAAATATATGAAGATAATGTAATCTAATAGTAGATTTATCAAAATTCACATTAAATTAAGAAATAGAGGGTTGGGTTCAAGTTACACTTAATGTAACTCTAAAAAATATTACACCAACCAATAACTTATTGTTGAATTTATATTTTAAAAATCCAACCGTTAGATCATATTTTCTATATGTTCTTAAGATGCATGCCAATCGGATGTAATTTACCATTTGATTTTTAAACTCATCTTTTATACGTTATTTTAAATTACAAAAACTTGAATTTAAACAATTGATTGATGATATAGCTATTAATCTTTGATCCCCTTAAAATTTTTTAAGCAAGAAAAATATATGAAGATAATGTAATCTAACAGTAGATTTAACAAAATTCACATTAAATTAAGAAATATAGGGTTGGGTTCAAGTTACACTTGATGTAACTCTAAAAAATGTTACACCAACCAGTAACTTATTGTTAAATTCATATTTTGAAAATCCAACTGTTGGATCACATTTTTTATATGTACTTAACGTGCATGCCAATTTTCATGCCAATCGGATATAATTTGCCATTTGATCTTTAAACTCATCTTTTATGTATTACTTTAAATTACAAAAACTTGAATTTAAACAATTCATTGATGGCATGGCTATTAATCTTTGATCACCTTGAAATTTTTTAAGCATGAAAAATATATGAAGATAATGTAATCTAACGGTAGATTTGTCAAAATTCACATTGAAGTAAGAAATATAGGGTTGGGTTCAAGTTGCATTTGATGTAACTCTAAAAAATGTTACACCAACCAAAAACTTATTGTTGAACTCATATTTTAAAAATCCAACTGTTGGATTACATTTTCTATATGTTCTTAACATGCATGTCAATTTTCATGCCAATCGAACGTAATTTGCCATTTGATCTTTAAACTCATCTTTTATGCATTACTTTAAACTACAAAAACTTGAATTTAAACAATTGATTGATGACATGGCTATTAATCTTTGATCACCTTGAAATTTTTTAAGCATGAAAATAATGTAATCTAACGGTAGATTTGTCAAAATTCACATTGAATTAAGAAATATAGGATTGGTTCAAGTTACATCTGATGTAATTCTAAAAAAATGTTATACCAACTAATAACTTATTATTGAATTCATATTTTGAAAATCCAACCGTTGGATTACATGTTCTACATGTTCTTAACGTGCATGCAAATTTTTGTACTAATCGGGTGTAATTTACAATTTGATCTTTAAACTCATCTTTTATGCGTTATTGTAAACTACAAAAACTAGATTTTATACAAAAACCTTACTTATAGCGGCGGTCACAAAAAATGTCGCAATAGATCTCATCTACAGCGGCGGGCCAAAAACACTCCGCAATAGGCGACATATAGCGCTAGTTTTTGCACCCGCGGCAATAGGCCTTTTGCAATTTCAGGGTCTATTGACCCGCCGCTATATCTAAGCCAAACCCGCCGCTATATCTAAGTCAAAGGCCACTAAAGCAGGTCTATTACGGCGGGTCATTGGCCTGCCACAATAGTATCACTTATTTAGATAAAAGCAAAGTTTAGTCAAACAAAAATAATTGGATGAGTGACATATTTTCACTTTTGTAATTGTATTATTATTATTATTATAGAAACTTAATTATGAGATTTTTCTAATAGTTGTTTATTTGATAATCTTTCTAGGTGGAAAAATTTGCCGTTTCTATAGAGAAAATAATCTTAATAGATTATCAACAATAAATTAATTTTTTTAATTAGTCAAATTAGTTATTGTTAAGAGACAACTGATATGGCATTTTGTTTGTTTGCAAAACATCTTCATATGGATATGTTTTGATTTGGTATATTTTTATAGATGTTTTGAGGTGTGCATTGCATTTAAGAAGGGATATCATGATCATACTTTGTATACTTTAAGGGAGATAGACTGATTTGAGACTAAGGATAACATTAAAATAGAAGGCTACAGGTTTAAATTTTGAACGGTGGAAAAACTATTTTTCTCATTCTTTTCTAACTGTCATGATTGGAAAACTTAACCTACACTCAAGGACGAAGCTAGGAATCGAATCCTGGGGGGGGCGGGGGGAAGCTTAACGTAAGCTCATGCACTTACATTATAACGCTACAATGAAGCATTATCAATTTCATTAAAGTAAAACTATTTATAAATATTTTTAATATGCTACGTTATTTTCATGTCTTACAAATATACTTCACTAGAAATTAATCCCTAACCAAAAAACCCAAATAAATATGCCCTATGAACCTAAACAAAAAATATAAATAAAGTTCAAAGTAATCAAATACTTAATAAAAAAGTTAACAAACAAAAAATGGTGTCAAGTAAAAAAAACATATTATTTATAGTTAGTGGGTTACAGCCATTACCCATTATCTTGGTTTTAGAAAAAAAATTATTTTTTTATACAACCTTTTCACGTGCTATATCAGTTTTAAATCAAATCACAATTAAAAAATTTTCTTCTTTCTTAATTGAACCGACTTTAAGTCTAGAAATCAAATCAAATCACAATTAAAATATCTTTTGTTGTGTCCATTATTTCCTTAACTATTAGATCTGAGAAGTTCACCGTTGTTGGCTTGTTGCATCCATACACTGCTCAATCTCAGAAGCTCATCAGGTTTGACACTCAATGTCAAGAGCTCAAGTCTCAGCACTCAAGCTCACAGTTGCTGCATCTTTCACTCTCTCTGTCTCTCACGTTTAGTTTTTTTTTTTTTTTTTGGAATTTGATGGAATGATTTGGTATGTAAGATTCACATTGATTTTGTTTCAAATATTTTTAAGGGCTGGGCTAATCTGTTGGTAAAATTTGTTGATTGGGCTAAGTTTTCTTTAACTTTTTATTATTGATTTTGTTGTTGAGTTAATATTTTTGGGCTATCTAATTTGTTTTTTGAATTTTAGATCAGTAATTTTTTATGGGCCTTTTCTTTTCTTTTTTTTATGAGTCTTTTCTTTGGTTTAAAGGGGCAAGTTTAATTTTATTGAGTCAAATTGCTAAAAATTAGGTAGCTATATATATACTATTGATTTTTTTTTTCAAAATTTAGGGGGGACCATTGCCCCCCAAGCCAATGAATGGCTCCGTCCCTGCCTACACTATATCCTATCACTAGCAAATTGGCTCATAATATGAGTAGATGAAAATTTTAATATTAAAAGAAAGCAAAAAGTATACATAATTTTTTATTTATAGAGAACATAAAAGTCATTACGTAAAAAATATTAGTCAAGTAGAATAGCATTGCTTATTTTAGGGGGAAAAAAAAAGTAGAATAACATTGCTTATTTTAGGGGGAAAAAAAAAAAAATCCTTGCACTTTGTTTAACAAACCCTTTACCAGTTTCGTAAATGGTTATATAAAGAAAATTTTCTTAATTAATAGTTTAATACATCTAAAATAAAATTCTTTTATGAGAAAAATGATTTGTTACAGATGATTAGTCATAATTATATAATTTTATGAATATTTTAGAAAATAAATTATATATTATATTTCATTACAAAATATTTAGATATTCCTACACATTGTGTGGGGTTGCGACTAATATATATATATATATATAAGAGTAGAGATTTCACGTGGGAGAGCATGGAGTTCTATCATGTGGTGCAGTCTATTAAGAGAATTGAAATCATCTTTAGATAAGAATAAATTTAAAAATAGAGACTCTTTATTTCCTTTGGTTTAATGTTTTAAGACTACTTTTTATTACATTTTTTATTTAATGTTTTAATACTACTATTTGTTTCATTTGGTTTAATGTTTTAAGACTTTTCCTCTCTCTCATACTCAAAAAACTTTTTGTACTTCCATTCACACTTTTCACTTCTATTCCTTTATATACACATGCACACAACCTTTTATGTCATCCCATCTCAAATACACTCAAACAAAAAAATGATGTCATTTTCCTTCTACCTTCCAACGACACCTATATAATTCCAACATTGCAATACTATTTGTATCTAGCCTATATTAGTAGGTTATGAGGGGGCTTGCATTTTTTATTCAGTGATGGTAACTTATGATTTTGATGTTGAAGTCTGACGTTGTTGATTTTGTGAATGTTGTGATTCGCTTTGAGTTTTTGGGTGTTTAAGATTTTGGTTTGGAAAAGTTATAAATGTATTTTGTTTTATAACTAAAGAAAAAAAAAACATTCTAATTGATTATTTATGAAGTTAACTAATTTTTTATATATGTATTTTGTGTTAGAACTCATACTTTGTTGGTAACTTTGTATGTTTTTTACTATTATTTTGTGCGGTATGAGTCATAGTGAGAAAAATAAAAATTGATGATAATTTCAAAGTGTTTTGCACTTTTTTTTAAAAAAAATTATACAGAAGTCTAACTAAAGACAATTAAATTTTGATAAATAGATGCGTTTTTAGCCAATTTCTTGTTGTTTAATCACGTTCTCTTTACGTGATACTTATAAATGATTTCCTTAATTTCATTGAGATAATAAATTGGGTGTATGTGATTGAGGTCTTCATATTTGGTTGTGAAAATATAGTGGTTGAGGAAGTGCTTGAAGTTGTGTAAATTTATGTAATTTTAAGATATAAAAGTATCTTATAATTTAAATTCTTATTTATAGATTTCAAAATCATTTAATCTGTTTAAAAAATAAAATCTACTTTTAACAGTAAATATTATAATATGTTATAGTCTTATAGTCTTATATAATTTTTTAAAATAAAATATGAATTAAGAGAATCATGTTTCAAAGTATTCAACGATATCGTGGGCAAATATAAATATTATGTAATAAAATAAGTATTATATGTAGGTCTTAATATATATAAAAATAATTTTAAATGAAATCGTAAAGAAGTCCACACGTATATAGCGCGGGACATCATCTAATTACTATCAATTGTCAAAAATGTTGGTCAGTAACATATTCCCTGTTGTCTTCAAAATTGTGGGCTGGTTCGGTTGATTCAAGAACTTGTGGCTCCTGTAGGTCGGTGCTGATTCCAGTGATCTTCATGTGAGACCTTTTATGTTTCCACACTCTCCATAATAGACTTTACAGAATAATTGAGAAGATACTAAAGAACATGCTAATCTGGAGAGAGTAGCCATTTTTTCCACCGCAACATCTATCTTCCAAAGCATATTTGCAATTTGGATTTCTTTATTCTTCCAACACGTGAATTACACGTGGATTTCTTTATTTTTTCTTGTAATTTGTAATTTACCCTTTTTATTAATTTATACTTTAAATGCTCATAAAATTAATGACTTATATATGACAAAAAAGTCAATATTAAAAGGAAAAATAAAAGAGATAGCAATAAATTAAAAAGCATTTATACTTTTTTGTTTTAAATGAAAGGGGGCCATCACCTAAAATTTACTCAATATTTTAAATTTTTAACATTAAATAGAGGGAGAAGGGGCATTTTTGGAAAATTTGGGGTACTTTTTATTTATTTAGTATAACAACACTATGTCAACATATATAAATATTAAGATAAATACTATTACACACACTCTTTCACACAAATTTATACACACGCACAAAATGCATTGAAAGACTTGTGACTTGAAGTCATTATTTCAACGTGTAAGTTTGTATGAAAGAGTGTGTGTAATAAATATGATTCTATGTATTAAACAATAGAAAACATAAAATGAGATCAAACCAAATTGGTGTACCAAATGGAAGAAAGAAAGAGAAGGGAAAAAAAGGGCCGGCTCAAACAAATTACAAAGCTAGCATGAAATGGTGAGTTTTTGCCTCACCAAATTGATCAAACCAAAGACACCATACGTAAATAGAGATCCTCGCCCTTTTTATATGGGTAATAGATTTTGTGAACTTGTTCAACTAGATGATGGCATGATGCTAAGTAAATGGCAACAACTAAATACTAATTATTGTTTCACATGCTAAGTCACATATCGTTGTACTTGTATATAGTATATACTCTAATTGAAATCGTATTTTCAAAACAGGGTTTCAACTTTGTGCCACTTACACACAGTGTGTAATTATCACCACTTCTAATTAAATGTTGAGACCGATTGAAAATTCATTACCTTTTCTCTGATCAAACAAGAAACAACCCCCATCTATAATAATTTACACTAGTACTATTAACATTACTCGAAAATGAGGTATTCATTGTTGTACAATCATGTAATTGACCCACCACTCCCAAATCCTTTGTTCCATTTTTTTGTATTCATATTATGAGCTTTAGATTAGAGTTGCTCTCGTAATAAACTAAAATTGCACCTTAAATTAGCAACCATCTGTCACGGGTTTTCTAAGCATGTGATCTATAATAAGTTTCCAAATTTTGTGCCAAATTACAGTAAAATGAGTCGGTATCTGAAATATTTTATGGGAAAAGTTAATAGATATCAAGGGAGTCAATCTTGTACCGGAAGCTGTGCCAGTTCGACCAGTAGAACGATATATTTCAGTACCGATCAATACCAGTGTACTGTTTCAAGTTTATCGTTATTTTATATATATATATATATATGTATGTATGTGTGTATATGTGTATATATATTATAATAAATATAAAAGTTTACCATAAAATATTACCTTAATTCAGAACAAATTATTCATGGTTTTAGACTTTAGCATCAATTAAAAAAAAATACAATATAAAAAATAGAAAACTTAATTGTTCATTATATACTAAGAAAATAAATAATACTAATAAGTTAGTGCAAATAAGTTACCATTCCGCCCTTCTAAAAATTAAAAAATTACAAAACTAAAAAGAAAAAAGAAAAAACTTTTTTCTGTATCGGCCGGTATTAACTTAAATTGGTCGGTATAGCCGGTACGGCCGGTATTTAAATTGGTATGAAACGTTGATGTTTTGATATTGGTACGGTACATACCAGTTGGTACGGTCAGTACCGATACGGTATTGACTACCTTGATGGATATCCTAAGAATATTGATTTATGATAAGGTCAATTGTAAATTGCACCCTTGAAATTTGAAATTATTTGAATTTTACACCTCAAAATTTTAGAAATTTAATTTTACACCCTAAAGTTTGGTTCAGTTAGCAAATTGCACTCTCAGTTAGTTTCTGCCATTAATTGACACATCTTCGTGTTGACATGTTTTATTTTAGCCACGTCAGCCAAAAAATTGTGAAAAATAATGGCAGACTTGGCACAATAAAAACGATGCAGTCTTGCCCAAATTTAAAACACAAAACTTAAAGCCTAAACTACACCGTTTCACGAAGGCAGCTCCCTCCCAAACCGCAGAGCAGAGAACCATCGAGAACCCAATCCTCAAAACCATTGGCTCAACCAGATCAGGTCTAGTGGTCCACAGCAGCAGCAACAGTGAGAACTCTTCTCTTCTCTCCAGCTTTATTTCTCTCTCGCTTAGGATTTCGCTTTATTTCGTTTAGCAAAGAAGCCACTCTGGCAAAGACGTGCGCAAGCCGCAAAGCACAACACAAAGCAATATGCTGCCCACGTCTTATCTTAACTTTTCACAATCAAACACCACAGTGCCGCCGCTGTGGACCTGATCTTGAGTCCATGGTTTTGAGGTATGGGTTCGCGATGGTTCTTTGCTCTGCGGTTCGGGAGGGAGCTGCCTTCATGAAACGGTGTAGTTTAGGCTTTAAGTTTTGTGTTTTAAATTTGGGAAAACTGCACCGTTTTTATTGTGGCAAGTCTGCCATTATTTTTCACAATTTTTTTGGCTGATTTGGCTAAAATAAAACATGTTAACATGGTGATGGGTTAATTAACTGCATAAACTAACTATGGGGTGTGAATTGTTAACTAAACCAAATTTTAAGGTGTAAAATTAAATTTCTAAATTTTTGGGTGTAAAATCTAAATTTTAAATTTCAGAGGTGTAATTTGTAATTTACCTTTTATGATATATTTGTAAAAAAAATTTTCACAGCAAAGAAAAAACAAATAATTTTTTTGACAATTTTTTATATTTTTCATAAAATGTGGTATTTAAACTTTTTAAAAATAATTTATTAACAATTGCTTTAAAAGCACATGTTAATATAACCCATATATATCTATTTTTTTTTTTGAGAAAACCCCCATATTTTATTTGGTAAAAAAATATAATCCTTAATTGTGAAAAATAAAATTATATTATTTCCCTGACCTTATTGTTTAAAAAGAAATATTATAGATTTTCCTTTTCAAGTGTAATGTGAAAAGTGATTTAATAGTTTTAAATACTCCAAATTTGGGAAATAAATGGGTTGCTTGGTAGTGTCATTTTAATAATGTTATTTATATTTTTTAAAAATATGTGCAGATAAAAAAGTATGTAAAAATATGTATAACGTAATTAATATTATTTAAAAACAAAAAAATATTGCCCAAATAACTATACCAAACAGGTAAAAAAATTAAGGTTTTCCTCTGTGGAAGACCCTCTCCCTGTCCCACATTACAACTATTAAATTATAATAATAAAAAAGTGTCCCTCGAATCTTTTCCTCCTTTTAAAAAAAAAAAAAAAAAACCATCAAAACAAGATTATTTATTAAAATTTAAAGTTTAAAAAACAACCCATTCCCTTTCCTCTCCTCCCTGCACACAAATACACTGTTTGACAAATTATTGAGTACTAGAGCAATAGTATCTCATCTCACAAAGATGATGCGTTTTATGATGACATTTTATATTGGGAGGACAAGGCATTAAGGTAAGCCACGTTCAAATTCCTTTCTCTATATTCATCCTTGTGTATGAAAAATATAAATCTGCTTATTTGCATTTCTATAGAAAACAAGTTCGCTAAATTCTGTCTTTCTATTGCAAAGAGAAATTTATAAGAAAGGCCTGCTACTTTCAAGTCACTGTATGAACACATTGAAAATGAATGTTCATCTTCCTGTGTAATGGACCCATTGCAGACTTGTAACACCATTCATTTGAAACAGTTCAATTGTTAACAAACACCCCCCCCCCCCCCTTTTTTTTTTTCATGAATTGGGAACTTTAAGATCATGAGCTCTCAACTGAGTATTGCAAAACACTTTGTATGGGCTTTTATTCGATTCAATGTGTGTTCGGCTAGCTTATTTGCTTTCACACAAAAAGTACCTTTAAGCAAATAAGTTGACTTATTAAGAAAAGATGACTTATTTGGTTAAATTCACATTTTGTCTCACATTTAAGCAAATAAACTTAGCCAAACATTATGTATGCTTTTCTTTTTTTCTTGTTCTGGAACCATCCAGCTGCTTTTACACCTTGATGCAAAGAAAGAATGAAAAAGTGCTACAATGTAGGTAGTGTCAATAAACTCTTAGTCTGGGCCCTTCTTCATATCAGAATTTTGGCTTCACAACAATTTTGCTAGTATTCTTTTCTTGTCCTTGAGTGATTCAACTACTTATCAAACCAATTGTGTACTTTTGTAAACCTTGATTTCAAAAGAAAAGGGAAATCAAGGACAAAGAAGTATGTTGAACATCTATTCTTCTTGAAATTCCAGGTGAAAAAAAAAAAAAAAAAAAAAAACTAACAAATTGACAGTACTAGTTACTAAAAACTTGTTTGCCTAAGCCCATCACCATGTAAGATGCTTGTTGGAGCTCTGCATCATAAATGCTTTGAAGCCAAGGATGAGTAGCAGGTTCTCCATGTGTTGCTACATTCCTTTTTCAGCTTGTTGCATTGTGGTCTGTTGCTATCTAAATTGTTAGAGGCCTTTTCTCAATAAAAAAAAAAATTGTTAGAGGCTGCTCCATGTGCAAATTCTTTTGTTTTCCATCTGGTGAGTTTATCTGGAAGAAAGTGTAATCATCACAGTTTTCACTATTGTTTATTTAGGTGAATCTTTTTCTTTGACGAAAGCTATTATTCTCAGGTCTACGTTGTTGGGGTATTCCACACTCCTAAAGATTTAATTTTTTTTTTTTTTTAAGGCTTGTATTACGTTTATTTATTTGATCAAGCATGCAGGTTCTGTGTTTTAACTGCTTACTATCATTATATAATGATCTAAGCTACATTACTTTTTAGTACTTTTAGCTCTTTTCACATGATTTTTTACTTTAATTGTGGCTCAGATTGATGCACAACCTTTTGGATTAATATTCACCGAAGGATACAAAAAGTTGTTTGAATTGTCCTGTCCCAGACTAGTCCTCGGAAAATCAAGATCATCAGTCACAGATTGATGCTAGGAAGGCAGATATCTTAGTGAAATATGGAAAATGATGCATCAAGCTCTCATAATATGTATTCAGTATAATTTTCTTTTTATTCTTAGAACAATACATCTGTGATCTGTGGAATATGAAATATTGGAGTTTGGCTATAATTTGTTTTGTTTTCTTTACAAAAACATCAATACTTCTTTGAGTTAGCGTTTGTTGTGACCCTTTATGAAGATTGGATTCTAATGTAGCTAGAATGGTTCCTAGCAGTCTAGACTTGCATTCACAAATCACAGTGTCTAATAGTTTTGTTACATAACCACATAATGAACACTGACATATTTTAAAACACATGAGAAGAATCAAGACATATACTTCAATTAATGAACCTCAGATGTAGGTCTTGGCTATTTTGATTCAGTTCTCAAAAGAACCTAAAATCTGAGAACTCATCAGAAAATTAAGAACAGAGTTGAAGGTTGAAGTGGTAAAAGAACTGAACATTTTACTCTAGTAGCCTATTTTGTAATTAACTATGCTTAAGAAATATTCATAACTGCTAGCAGGAAATGCAATGCTCCTAATAAGCGAATTCTTTGGACAAATCTTCAATACCAATACAGGTCTTCCATTGCCCTTATTTCAGCAACTCAGTATTGGCAGAGGTATGTTTCTTAGTATTCTTTTATATATGTTAGCGTGTTACCTTTTTCTGGCTTTATTTTATTTTATTTTAATTAAGCTAATGAAAACTTGTGGATGGTCAAAGATATTGGTAGTGGTATTCTTAAACTTATTGTATGACGAAGATAAAACGTCCTCTAAACTTTAGGGTTGATGAAATGGTCACCAGATACAAACGGGTTTGGCAACATGACAATGGCGAAAAGTAGCTTTGCATGGACATGTAGGAAGTCATGAGAATTATTTTGGAGGAACCCCATTGAATTGTCTTATAACTGGAGGAACCAAATTATAACTACTTTTTTGAAGGAATATATTTACTTCTTGGCCCCTAGAATTCAATAAGTGAATTATGACCCATGGAGAATGGGAAGAAGAAATTCAAATTAGTAACCTTTGCTTCATGAGAAGAAGTCCCCAGTGTTGCTAATAAAAGTGTGCCTAGAGTTCAAATTTCGAAGCCCCAAGGTCTAAGCGCTTCATTTGGTTAAAGAATAGTCATTTAATATAGCATGCGTTAGGCCACTCTTCTAATGCTTTTTGAAGAAGCGCAATGGAATGCTTTTTTTTTTTTTTAAATAAATTTTAAAAAAATATATGAATCACTAAATTAATCTCTCAAACTTAAAGGAAATGGCATGGAGTTGTGGACCATTGACTTGTTAGAAAAAAAAAATTTCTTAAGGTGCTTTATTACACACACACTCAAAAATGTCTACATAAAGATATGAAGAATAATTTACTATTTTGGCGCTATTTGGCCTTTGCCTTTTGGATTTTTTTTTTATTTACTGAACCATACACTTCATTTGATCATAGCTATCATAGTTGGTCTTCATAAGTACAAGAGGATTATGTTAAATGATATATTTAAAGTTTAAACTGTCTATAACTTGTTTATGTAAAATTTGAACTTACAGACTTTGTACAATCTAAATTAGCTCATAGGCAATATACCATTTTGGTTTATTAATTTTGTTTTAAAATTATATGCTAATATTTTTATTGGAGGTTAATTTATATAATATTTGAAAAATGTATGTTTTACTTCAATTCCGTGTGCACCTGCGCTTTGTGTCTAAGCTTCAAGAGGCTTATGCGCTCAAGTGCACTTGATGCTTTTAACAACAATGGTGGTCCCTAACACACATTATGCTACCTCTTGGGGTAAATGAAGAATTTCAATTGTAATGATATATATTTAAAAAATTACATTAGATATAAAATAACTTCTGACTCTTGCTGTGATTGGAAAGTTGCTGAATGGCAATGAATTACAAAGAGTCCATTATGGGTGTATCTGTCAAGTGCTCTGGGTTGGCCTTCATCAAAATAAATTGGACATTGACTATGACATGAAACTGGACAACTTTTGATTTTTTTTTTCCCTGACAAAGTACACTGTACACACATCTTCAATTATAAGATGAAAGTGGGAAATTTTTAAATGTTTTTTTTTTTGGCTTGCAAAGTACACTGTACATACGTAGGTTTGTTATCTAAGAACTGTATCTGAACTCTACTTTGCCACTCTAGAGCCCTGAATTCCTATAACCCAACTGCTTTCAGAGCAGGCATGTCATTCGTCATGGACTTTGACTTATACAAATATGAAGTTTCTGCTTCAAGCATGTACCATCTAAGCCCTGTCCAAATCTTAGGATCTGTCATCATAAAGGATTTAGTGTTTTCAATCTGCTCTTCAGGCAAGAAATTTCTGAATTTACAATACTCATTTCTGCTTCACCATTTAAATTCATATTAGACATGATGTTTGAGAATCATGCACTAAATAGTTGTAGCTTTGGAGTATATCTCTAGTGATCATCTTGATATTGACTCTGGCCCTTTTACCTTGTGCTTTATACAAACCATTTTTTATGTTGCAGCCAAGATGCTTCTGTTGCTGATAACTGTTTGACACAGATCATTCAACAACACTAGCCTTGATAGGCAGAATATTTGCAAGGGTTTTTTCAAAAGGTAATCATGAACCTGTTCTTTTCCTCAAAGAGATCATTCAACCTCCCTTTTGAAAGTCAACATAGTTGCCATTTGATCCTCTGTAAAGTATAAGGTAAATTAAATGAAGATTGGCCCTTTAATTTTGTTGTATAAGATATATCCATATGTAGATTTTCATGTTTAGAATTCTGTTCCTTTTTACTACTGGCACTTGAAAGTGTGTTATTATCCTTTTTGTTTGTTGTTCTTAGGGGTTCAAAAATCCATTGAATTGCAGATTTTTATCAGCTTGGCATTGATCATTTTCGCATTGTCCTTATATTTAAAGCTGGAATGGACAGCTTTTGTAGGAAATGGGCATTACATGGTATGTATATGTTGGAAGTATTTTTTTTTCCCTTAATGTTAAATTCAAATGAGCATATCCAGTTTCTCAAAAGAAAAAGAAAAAGAAAAAAAGAAAAAGAAAAAGAAAAAAAGAGCATATCCAGACATCTTTCTTTTTTTTCGTTTTTCCTGAAATATATGCAACTTACACGTCATAAAGGGTAATTGCAGACACAATTAGGCAAAAGAGGATGGCATCATAGTTCCTTTCCCAAAAGCTAATTCAGTAGACCCTTCCAGTTCCATTTCTCTAGACAAGTCACAAGTAGATAGAGAATCTTTAAGCCATACTGTGGGTCCCATTATGTGGAGCTTCACAAGGGAGGTTAAATAGGGTTTCAAATGATAGTCCAAACATTTTTTGTAGTACACTCCCCCATTATCTTTCAATAAAAAAAAAAATTGGACATTCTATATTATTAGTTCTAGATATCAAAGTTATTTTCATTCATCATCCTCACCTTCTTTCTCTTTTTTACTATTTTTGATAATTTGATAGTTGGGGGTTTAAATTCAAGATGTCTTCGTTGGAAATACCAAGAATTGTTAATCAGTTGTGCTACAAGTCTATTGGTTCTCTCTTTTGGTCATTTTCACAAATTCACATTAGCATAATAGTATTCCTACGTATGTAAATCTAGTTTATACTTTTTCCTCCTTTTCATAAAGGTTAGACTTGTACAATGAATTTGATTGATTTTGTGTATAAAATAATTTAACAAAAGTTAAAATAAAGGACTAATTGGAATATACATTGTGTGTAATTACTTTTGATGGTGTTGAGCATCTTATTTCACATTATCAAGATGTTTTTGTTAAGATCTTATTATGATTAGATGAATGGCCTAGGTAAAATTGCAAATATGTAAATTTTTTTAATTTTTTCCTAATGTTAGAATTTCAGCCAAAGACCCAAAAAAAGGGGAGAATAAAATGAAGGTATATGCACACACACACACTACCACAAGGGATTGAAAGTTAAAAAGTTCACTATTAATCTCAATACTTAGATTAGATATTTGAATTTTTATCTTTTTAACTTTTCTCTCTCACATTAAAAATGCTATTGCACCATGCAATAGCCCTTGCTATTGGCTATTGCACCGACTCACATCTAGTTAGCCCCCATTCGAATTATGTTAGGAGATCTTTTACTTTTGCCAAATCTAGGGAGACTCTTTTCTATTGGCTTGCAATGCTATAACTATGAAAGTTTGCAAATGCTTGTGTATATATGTTACACATAATGACCAACTTATTCAAATTAAATACAATAAATTGACTTAAAATTTCTTTTACCATGCCCCAATAATCCGACCCAGAACTTGTTTTTATTCTTTAGGTTTTTACTCAAAACATGTCAAAGAGTAAATTTTTTATGAGCTTAAAGTGCCCAGAATCAAAGCAGGGCATTGGGGGCCATCTTTGTAGAATCAATTTCTATATCTTCCTTTATATGAATGGTTTTGAGATCTGAGACCATCCTGTCTAGAAAGAATAATTCAGAATAGTTTCAGTTTGAAATGCTTACCCTTTATCTTTTTACAGTGAGGAGTGTAAATGATTCATTATGTGGGATCTTTTTTATTAGAACAATGCCAAACTTAATGTAACTTCATCTTGAATGACCTTCTCAGAGAATTAGTCTCATCACTTCCCTTATTAGAACAATGCACATCATGGTCATCTTAATTTTAGGCTGTGCACTTCAATGATGGTTTTCTCTCATTCTTTTAAAGGCTATGAAATTCACACTGGACATGTCAACATTTATCTGTCAAGCTAATAAAAGGAACAATCATTCTTCTATTATAATGATGGTTTTCTCTCATTCTTTTAAGCTTTTTCTTTTTTCTTTTTCCTTTTCTCCTTTCAATGGAATAGGGAAGTTTGGAAAAAAAATATAGTAACACAAATTCAGCCACAACTTTTGTCACAACTCTCTCACTTGGCTGATTATGCGCGTTCGAGAAAAAGAGATGGGTTTATGTAAAATCAGCAAGCAATCAATCATAATCTATCATGTAATAAAGTTGTGGCAAAGTTTGTGGTACTACAACAACTCAAAGTTTGGGAGTGCAACACAAAATAATGTTATATCAATGTCTAACAGTAAGTATTCAGTCAAATCACATGCATTAGCACTATATTTCATCTCTACTATATATTACAAACAATTTGATCTCATTGAATAATCTTTCATATTATTACAAATGTTTTTCTTGTATCTTTAATTTGTGATTCAATGTACTGTGTTACTACTAAAATTTATTTCCTTCTTTCACTGTAACCTGTCTACCTGCCTAGTTGACCATATACTAGAGCAGTTTATTATTTACTTTTATATGGGAATATAGGTTGCACCAAAGTATGCCCTAGTTTGAGAAACCTTATACAGAATTTTGGTAATGCAAAAAGAAAAGTACCCAAAACATACCTGTCACTCGATTAAGGGCTAATATTGGCTGGTGCTTTAGAACACAGAAGCTCCTTGGTTTTCCAACTGCTTGCCTGAAACTGGGATGCACTTTACAAGCCAACCAATTGGCCATGACAAAGCTGCAAGTCCAATGCAAGCACCCCACTGCCCCCAATCCAGTCTCTCAGTATTGGCAAACCTTTTTAGAAACTCCACCATCACCAGTTGAAGAACTATGGTGATCCCAACAATTGCTATAAACAACTTGTTCTTAAGTACCCCCTTGAAAATATTCTTCTTCTCCAGTTTTCTTGCATTAAATTCATTGAAGACTTGGCAGAGGACAAATGTATTGAAAATGAGGGTACTCTTAACGCTCTCCTTTACACCAAAGATGGATTTTCCCTTAAATTGTAAAACCAATAAGATGGTTACCTGATACAAAGCCTGTGCCATGAGGTTCTGCCACATGATTCTGGTTATAAGTGGCTTAGATCGACCAATAGGTGGCGTCACCATAAGATCATTAGTGGGTTTCTCAGTAGCCAAGGCTAAAGCCCCCAATGTATCCATTATTAGATTCACCCATAATAGTTGGACTGCAGTCAAAGGCACCTTACCAGAAGAAACAGCTGCAACAAAGTTGATAACAAGGGCAGCAACATTCACGGTGAGCTGAAACTGAAGAAACTTTTGTATGTTAGTGTATATACACCTTCCCCACCTCAATACTGTTACCACAGTGGTAAAATTGTCATCCAAGATGACTATATCTGAGCTCTCTTTTGCCACTTCAGTTCCCTGGATACCCATGGAAAGCCCAATGTCAGCTTCCTTTAGTGCAGGTGCATCATTGGTTCCATCACCTGTGACTGCAACCACATGGCCTTTCTGCTTCAAGCACTGTACCATAAGAAGCTTGTCAAAAGGAGATGACCTGGCCATTACAATTATTTTGTCAACTTTTTCCGTTCTCTCTTCAAGTGTGTAATTTCGAAATTGCACCCCTTCAACTACAGCTTCATCATCCAAATCCTCATAAGGATTGAGAATCTTGCATTCAAGAGCTATAGCCCTTGCTGTATGCACATTGTCACCAGTGATCATTTTGATATTCACTCCAGCAGCTCTGCAAGACTCCACAGCTGCACTGACTCCTGGCCGACATGGATCCTTCAAGCCAACAAATCCTAATAATGTTAGCCCATTTTCTTCAAGCTTCTTAGGAGCTTGTCCACTTTCTTCTTCAACTTCTTTGTAGGCAAATGCAATGCATCTCAGGCTTTTTTGTGCCATATTCTTAATAATAGTCTCAAGCTGCAACCTTTCTTCCTCATCCATTACTTTCAGCACCCCTTCTTTGTCATAATAAGATGAACACATGGCCAGTATCATTTCAACAGCTCCCTTCCAATGAGTATAAGTAATTTCCTCATTGTTCCTCTTCACCAAAACCCCACTTCTCTTTTTCTCTGAATTGAAGGCCTCTACATGGATTGTGTGATAATTCTGCCTTACTTCATCAATACTCGTATCCAAATTTAATACAGCCCAAGAAAGAATTGCTTTCTCAGTTGGGCTACCAGAAATCTCTAGAACTGATGTAGAATGTGGTTTGTAAACTGTAGTAGTTGTGTTTAAGCTAACTGCTTGATGTAGTAGTTTGAGAATATTACTTGCCAAACTCGCAAAAGTGTCATCTTTCACTGCTTCCTTTCCAAGCCAAAACTCTGTAACTTTCATTTCATTTAGTGTAAGAGTGCCTGTTTTGTCTGTGCAGATTATAGTAGCTGAGCCCATTGTTTCGCAAGAAGATAGTTTTCTGACCATAGCATTATCAGCCATCATGCATTTCATTGAATAAGCCAGAGTTAGAGTAACAGCCAGAGGTAGGCCTTCTGGAATAGCCACCACAATGATAGTAACAGCAGTAGAGACAATACTCACCACGACATTCATCACATCAGTAAACTTTGTCTTCCTGCCAATGAATTCCTTGTTTCCTTTGTCATCTCTAGTGTTCCCTGTGAAGTACCGAATCAACATAACAACAAGAACAAGTGCAGCCACCAACAGACCAATCTTACCAATATAAGAAGTTAGCTTGTTGAGGCGTGTTTGCAATGGCGTCTCCTCATTCAAGTCACGATTTATAGAACTCATCATCTCACTCCATGCAGTGTTCATGCCCACAGAAGTGACGAGCATGAAACCATAGCCATCTGTGACCTTTGTGCCTGATAACATAAAGGGATTCCCTTGATTGATCTCGATGTGGTCACTTTCACCAGTCATGCTAGACTCATCCACCTTCAAAGAATGCCCTTCCAAGAATAATCCATCAGAGGGAACTTGATCACCAATCTTTAAGCACACAATATCACCCACAACAACATCAAATATCGATATAGGTTGGCACCTCCCATCTCTCACAACTTCCACTCTTATATCACTACTCTTTGTTGAAAGCTTCTGAAATTGCTTTGATTGTTTAAAGTCACTCAATGCAGACACAGCAACCACCAAAAAGACAGCAAGAATAATACTCCCACCATCATACCACCCATCTTCCCAGCCATGTTGCTTGATACCAAAACCAAGAGAGAGTATAGCACATGCCAATAATATTAAAATAGTGGTATCTTTAAATGCATCAATTACAAATCTTAGAAACCTTTTTGGTGGTGGTTTTTGGTATTTGTTGGCACCAAAAACATTCTGTCTATGAATAAGATCAGCCTCACCACCATTAATACCATTTTTTACATCAGTTTCAAGAATTAAAGCAAGTTCTTGAACTCCTCCAAACTCACTCAGAGACTCAAGTTTTTGTCCCTTACCATGTCACGAAGCTTTGTTGGATCAACCGTAAGTAACGTAACTGCTTTGTTGTCAAGTGGGTGGGAGTCCTCGTTGATACGCTGCACGTCAATGGCAACGTAGGAAAGGGTGCGCAAGAGAGAGCCATCCTTGACGAGGACTTTCTTGGACAAGGAAAAAAGGAGCCTGGTGAAAGATATGGCCGTGAAAGCCATTCTCCATCTCCGCTTGTGGGTCTTGGAGGCAGACCACCAGTCCTCTTGTGTTTCATTACATATATCTATCTCGCTAGGCTTCCGAAACCTCAACGTGGACATGACAATGGAGCCTAATGGAGAGAAAAGAGTGTTTGAACTGGAAGACTAAAAAACACTTTGAGAGTTTCTTTGTTTATTTAGTTATTTTGTGAAAACACGAAGAGAGTTTAGGGTTTTTGCAAAGAGAGGCAGAGTAATGCTAAACGCTGATGGAGAATATGCAATGCTTGTAACAATTTCATTCGTGTATGTATAGTACTTGTTACGAGAAGTTTCTCTGCATCATCCTTTTAGAGATTTTTTTCGTGTGTGTGTGGGGGGGGGGGGGGGGGGGGTTCATGGTAGCTTCTTAGTAATTGGGACAGAAATTTTTTTTTTTTTTTTTTGAAAGTGGACTTCAATTTCATTAAAACCAGAAAAAGAAGATACAGCCATCCCAGAATCTGCAGAAGCAGAACCGAAAGACTAAACATTACAACACATCTGCTTGGATTAATAAAGAAATAAAAGGAGTAACACCCTTCCAAAGCTGGAAGCTTTCTTGGGACAGAGATGTCACTGTTTGTTGACTGATATTTAGAAATACGTCAAAACTTACAAAATTACTTAGGGTAACTTTGCAATGTGGTTTCCTTAATAATTGGGATAAAAAGTAATTAGGATTTATTTATTCAATAATTTTACCTTTTTAATTCTCAAAAAAAAAAAAAAAAATTTACCTTTACACTTTTGTAATGCATGAATTTATTTCTGAAATATATAGAATCCTAATTGATTGAGACTTTTGTAATTCTCTTTAGTAGTAATTGTAGTATTCACGCCTTCCTTTCTTTGCCAATCATTTTTAAAAAGTGTGTCTAGTTACAGTTGTAGTAATTCTTTTCCTTCTTTTTGACAACATTTATTAAAAAAAAAAAAAAAAAAATTGGTTTGTGGTTGTATTACTTTTATGGGTGATTATATGGTTGCACTATTTTTTTCTTTTTAATAATTGTTTGTACTACTTATTTGGTCATTCACAATCGGTGCATGCCTTAAAATATATTTATTATAAGTATATTGATTATTGAATGCTTTCAAAAAAAAAAAAAATACAATCCTTCCTAAAAAAATAATAATTACTACATCAAATTTGAGTGAACTTTACTTCTTCTTTTTTTCCCTTCAGAATTACTTCTTGCTCAAGCAAAAAAAGAAAAAGAAAAAGAAAGTGAACCTTTACCTATATGGAGATATTGCAAGTGTAACACCCCCCTTTTTTTTTTGCTGGTTTTGATTTGCCCTTATAATTATTTTTTTCAAAGAATATAGTTATACTTAGTTTTCAAATTGGAACATTTATTTTTATTTATAATCCAATAGTTATGATAATGGGAGAAAAGTGATTTAACCCTAATTCAACTAAGTTACAAATTTCCTAGTATTAGATTTTTTTTTTTTTTTTTGAATGAGAGAAACTTTCTTAATATAGCGTTGAATGACTTTTGATTTTTTTGAGAAACAAGTGGCTTTTTATTAATTCTGAATAGTTCATTTGTGCCCACTATAAATATCTATATATAAAAAGTGTGAAGGTGTAAAAGCTACTATAATAGCTACAGTAATTTTTGGTTTGTTAAAAATATGTACTGTTCTTAACAAAATTGACATTTTTTTTGGTATAAAATAATAATATATTAAAACAACAAATTGTCCCAATATTTTCATAATTGTTGAAGTTTTAATACTTAATAAGTTAAAATGAAATATCATATTGGAACTAATCACAACTAAAAATAAAAATATTATGAAAAAAAGAAGTGCTACATCTATAACATTTCTCACAATACTTTCGTAACAAATCATTTGTGGTAAATTGTTATTGGTTTTAATTTAAACTTGCCAATGAAATTATTTCTTTTTCCCACCAATTACAACTCGTAACAATCTATTACTTATAATTTGTTGTGAAAAAGTTGTAAATATAAGATTTTTCTTGTGAAAATGTTAAGACATTTTGTTGTCGTTATAGTATATTCACAACTGATGAAGTGACAATTCTTTAAGAAGTCAGAATAAAATATAAAAAATTATAAAGGTATTATATATGAAAATGTTGAACCATTCTGTTGTTTTTTTCTATATTTTATTTTTATTTTTTTTAATTAACTTTGTTGAGTCAAAATTTACTATTTTACATACAGTTTTCTTGATTTTTTTTTTTATAATTTTTATTGTATTTTTATCTTTTCGCACCATTTTAAGTGAAAACATAGTTTTACATCATAAAAATAAAAAATAAAAACTTAGGATAAAACACTTTCTTCCTTTATGTTAGGGGTAATTTAAAATTCCTCCTTAAACTTTAAAATCAGTAATTTTTCCATTAATATTTTTGGAAAGAGCAAATAATATGTCATATTAGTATTCTTTCGATTAAACCCTAATGAAAGCTTATGATTCTTAAAATATATCAATTGTATAATGTCTAAAATACTCTCACTAAATTTTAACATTCCAAAAATTTTCTTCATGTATTTTGAGTTTTAGATGGTAATAATACTTAGAAAGTTTGAATTGTGTTATAAGGTATTTTATTTATTACCTAGAAAACAATGATTTTCTAAGTTTAAATCTTTAAAACATATAATTTATCTAATGGAAAATTCGATGACACATACTTTTTGTTATATTTTTTTTTCTTGCATAAAATGGGTATTCATTAAAAACTAAGTAAGCTAAACATTGCACCTAAACTCATGTAGAGATAAAGAAAAAAGTATGAATGACAAAATTTTCATTGTATATAGTTGAAGGTATTTGATGAGGAGCTTTAATTGTAGCATATAATATCATTTACTACAAAAATTTAAATATTGTGATAATGTCTTAACAAAAATCAATTGCTTATTTTTGAAAAATGATGATACTCATTATCATTCTTAGAAGTTCTTAGTGAATGGATGTTGCCTTTAGCAAATAATTTCTAAGAAATTATTATAGTAAAATAGATATTTCATTTGTTAAATAACTACCATAATTTTATGTGTAATTAACTATCAAAATCATTATATGAATAATATTAACTTTTTATGATATACATTTTTTTTATGTATATAGTTTCATACTTCTTCAAATAGAAATTTTATTTTAATTTTTTCACTTAAGCACATGCCTTGCATGTGCCACCCTATAAGTAGTGTGTGTGTGTGTGTGTATATTGAGTTCAAATTTAGTAAGGGTGAGGTATAAAACTCATGTTTTACATCATATAATAAGAGATTATTACATTAATTTTTTACTTAAAACTCAATATATCTTACCACGTCTAATAACATTTCTTAAACCCCCAAACCCCTATGGATTTTCAAATAGGTATTATAATTAATTAAGTGTGGTTGTTTCTATTTCTTAATCTATAATATGTTGATGTGACATGTTGAGATTGGAAGGTGTAAAACTTGAATTTACACTACATTTTTATGGAATTTAATCTCATATGTATTACACCTTCCAATTATTCCAATAATTTATGGACTAATTTAATTATATTATAAAATTAAATGTGGTGTAAATTCAAGTTTTACACCTTCCAAGTTCTACATCTTTTTATATTTAATTATATTATAATAAGGTGTGACCTCAATAATTTTTGTGCTTTTTAGGCGTGCACTTGTATTAACAATGAGCTAAACCCTACAATTTCAGACAAAAATTATTAATATAATTTACTTTATAGATTATAATTTTTTTTTTTAGTAAAGTTGAAAAACTATCTCAGTTAAAAGTTTATTATAAAACTTTCACAAAATTTAAAAGAAGTTTCATTATTTATTTTTAAAAAATTATTTTGAGAAAACTTATGTTACTAGTTACTATTGTTAGCCTCCATTACTTTGATCTTTGGGAATTACATTTAATTTTTTATCAGGTGTTGCAGGTGGTTTTTTATTATAATCCTTTTTAATGAGCAATTTCAATAATCTTGGTCATATTTATATTTTATTTTACTCTCATTTCTTGATTAACATTTGCATTACAAGGACAAACTCTTAGAATTATATTTAATGTATATCAATACTTTAAAACATATATAAAATTAAATTAAATCTTTTAGCTTTTTGTTAACTTTTTTTATTCTTATCAAGAGTTTTATAGCTTAACTAGTTGACACTTCTAATGTTTTTAAGACATTCTCAAGATTCAAATATCCTCACATTTGTTGTAACTATTAAATTATCAACTAAAAAACTAAAAAAAAAAAAAACTTCTATTTTATTATTATTATTTAAGAATGAACTTATTTTGGCACTCCTAGTGTTTTTAAGACATTCTCAAGGTTGAAATATCATCTCCTTTTTTGAATCTATTGAATTATCAACTAAAAAACAAAAAGAAAATTGTTACATAGAAAAAAATTCTATTTTATTATTATTTAAGAATCAACTTATTTTATTTGTGACTCTTAAGTTTTTGAAAGTTAAAAATTTTCTAAGGCAATATTTTAAAACTATCAAAATAATAGCTTATTAGCTTCAAACATGGAAAAGGTAGAAAACATATGTTTTATGGAAAAGGTAGAAAACATATATAGATCCGCTTCAAACTATAGAATTTAATGGGTCAAGTTCAAGTTAGTATGGTAGATCAAAAATATGATTTATAAAAGAAATAGAAAAAAAAAAAAAAAAAAATTTTGGTGTTCTCTTCATGCAAAGTCGAAGGACTAGCTAGGATTAGATTCTCCCCCAAAAAAAAAAAAAAAAAAAAAAAGAAGAAGAAGAAGAAGAAGAAGAAGAAGAAGAAGAAGAAGAAAGAAAAGAAAAGCAACCTAGCTAGGATTCATCCCTACATACATTTAGTATTTTTTTAGATTGAAATATAATAAACATGCATACATATAGTATTTTTGTACAAATATAATACACAAAACTGAATCAAAAAAAAAAAAAAAAAAATACACAAAACGTTTAATACACGTTTTTTTTTTCATTACTTTTAATTATAGAATATATATATATATATATATATATTTCAAAATACTTTAGCTTAATACTGTACATAATTTCGTTAAAAAAATGTATGTATATAATATATACTGTGTGATATGCATATTTCACTAACTATAACAACAATTTCCATGTATTTCAAATATTATTTATTATCCCCATTGATGCACAAACAGGGATAGCAAATATTGTATCTAGTGTACACTACTATTACTTTTGTGGGGTTTGAAAGATGTTATGATAGGCAACTTAACCCAATTTATTGAAAATAGGAGCTCTCTAACTCGAACTTAATTGCGACCTATTAATTTTTGGATGAAGGCACTTGTTATTGCATGCACAATAGTTATAATTTACACTTATAATACTCAATAAAATACTACCATTGCTTTTTCTACCCAAAAAAATAGAGCAAAGTTTCCATGTGTGTGTTTCAGACAAAAGAAAAAGGAAAAGGGAAAGAATCAATGCTGTTGCATAGAAAAGCTTTATACGCAAAAATTGGCTCCTAAAATCTTGATAAGAAAGGAATATCTCAATTTTCTATAGTTCTCATAATAATAATAATAATAATAATAATAATAATAAAGAAAAATAATAATAATAAGTAATAATAATAAAGTTTATAATAAGAATTTAAATTTCATATAGTTCAAAGATTTTTAAACAAATCCTTTGATAAGTTGTTTAGGTTATTAAGGGGTAAAGATGTAGAGTCAATTAGCTCAATTAGTAAAGTTTATTGTAATAAGATATTTAAGGTTCAATTTCCACATATACAAAAAACCAATTAGTTTCTTAATCTGATAGTAAAAAGTAATCATCATGGAGCGGATATCATAGGTTTGAAATACTATTATATCTAAAAAAGAATAGGGAGGGGGGGGGGGGGGGTTCACAATTCCTCCATTATCTTTGAAACCAACTAATTTACTCTATTTGAAAAATGAGTAATTTCTACCAATCAAAATTATTACAAATGCAATCCAAAAAAATAACAATGCAATCAACTTTCTCTTTTCTGTGATGTACAATTAATAATTTTTTTAAAATATTCTGTTGGATTTAACCATGGAAGTAACGGATTTGGAATATTTATTCATTTTCAAACATAAAATAGGGGGAGGGGGGATTTTGAACTATCCCAAACATAAAGGGAGAAAAGTGCTCCCCACAAATAAAAAAATAGGTAAAAGATATAGAATGAGTTAGAGTAACTATTATTGATTCAAATGGTATCAATTAAATAAACAAAAATATGCTTGGAGCTTGGAAGATTTATTTATTTTTTCTTTTTGGTCAGAAAGTGCTTGGAAATTCAGCTGTGTTTCATAATTCATACTGCTTTTCGAATATAAAAACTTTCAATGATTCTAAGTGTAACCCATAATGTCTTTCAACTACTAGTAGATAATGATGTATAACTCGCAAACTTAATCTTTACATTCCTTCTATAGTAAGCATAATGTCTTTCAATGTTGGCATTCTATCATTTTCGATTAGTAATTTTTTTTTGTTTAAAGTGAGAAAAAAAGATAAAAGCTAGTTTAGTTTCAAATTTTTAATTTTGATGCTGATTTAATCAAATGTGAGACAAAAAAGAAAAAAGAAAAAAGCTGGAAACCCTTGAACAAACTTGCTTGAGGAAGGCAATATCGCAGAATCCATTACGGTCAAGTCTATGAGTGTCTTGCACTCTTAGAAATGGAATTTTGATGTTGCTCCTCATCCCACCCTTCTTTCTTTGGAGAAGTTACAAAGAAATGGGTCTAGTACAGTTATAGCCAACGAAAAAGGCTTTCCTAAAGATGTTTTGTATATACTTTTTATTATTATTATTATTATTATTATTTTTAAGAGTTCAATAGTTGAGAGAAAAGAGATTTGATTGTATTCTTGATTGTCAAACACTACACCAAAAACTCCAAAGCAATTAATCACAAGCTCATAACTTAGCAAACACGACCATGATTTCCAGCTAAACCAGCAAATTGACATCTAAAAAATGTATTGCCAAAATCAGTAAAATTACATAATAGTTGCTCTGTGCCGTAGAAAATTAGGTGAGCCAATTTTCAATGCAACCTATGGACATTAATGTAGTCTCTAGAAATAATAGTTCAGCAGCACGCTCAAGATCAAGTGATCAACCATACAGTTCAGTGGCTCATAACATTACGACAGGATTTGAAGTCACATCAACCATCAGATGACTCCATTTAATCTCGGAGAAAACAGTTTCATCCTTTAGAACAACTTCATATATAGATTATAGACAAGTGAAAAAATTCTTGTTCCCGGTGTGTTACACGCACTTGATTTTCTATAACTGAAAACGTGATTTAAACT
Source organism: Castanopsis chinensis (assembly GCA_032878915.1). Classification (NCBI taxonomy): domain Eukaryota; kingdom Viridiplantae; phylum Streptophyta; class Magnoliopsida; order Fagales; family Fagaceae; genus Castanopsis; species Castanopsis chinensis. Next base: position 8,021,636 of record JAVQMG010000106.1, read on the forward strand.
CACATTTCCAGTTTATAAAAACACTGTAAAATAAGCACCCCCATAATAAATAATTCTGTGTTGAATTTTATAGTCTTGACTCTTGCCAGCCTTTTTTTTTTTCATTGTAAAATACAGTGTTGAATTTTATAGTCTTGCCAACCTTTTTTCTATTAACTATATAAAAAGAACCAACACGCTATTAGGAATAGTAACTTTTACTTTAGTCAAGTTCTGGCAACTCTTTTTTTTTTTTTTTATCCAATTTTATTTTTTTAAAAATTATTTTCTATTTTCTAGACCAAAAAAACTTCTTTAGTAACTTAAAATAGACAAAAAAAAAAAACCAAAAACAGTTTTCAAATCTTAATTTTCAAAGAAAAGTAGAAAACTGAGAACAGCTAATGACCTATTTTCAATTATGAAAACACGGACAAATCAGGTGAACTTAATGAAGTCACGGCTTCAAGTCTTGGTTGAAACAAACAAACAAACAAACAAGCAGAAAAAAAAAAAAAAAAACAAAAAAAACAAAAAAACAAAAACAAAAGCATAATAGCAAAGTCCAAAACTTGCTGCCAAACCCAAACCTGCGCTCCCTCCTTCCTCCCTCCCTCCACTTTCCTCCCGCTATCCACAAAATCCTCTTTAGTTCATAGTTTATGTTAAATTACTGATTATTTCAAAAGTTTAAATTATTAGAATATGATAAATTTAATCATTTAATTACACAATTCTAACACTTCTCCTCACCAAAACTATCTTTTAATAAGTGAGACCCAACACGTGAGAATTTAAATGGGAGATAGAGTGGAAGAAATAAGGATCGAATTTAGGATCTCATACTCTGATACCATTTAAATTCCCACATGTGAGGGGCCTTGGGGCTCACCTATTAAAATGTAGTTTTGGTCCACACTTGAGGGGGGAATGTCAGAATTGTGTATTAAAGTGATTAAATTTACCATATTTTAATAACTTAAACAATGTTAAATTACCGATTGTTTCAAAAACTTAAAGTTATTAAAATATAATAAATTTAATCATTTAACCATACAATTCTTCACTTAAAAAAAAAAAAAAAAAAACCACACAATTCTACAAGCCTAACACACAAAATTACCTGACATCACACACTTGAGCAATGAGCATCAATTACCACTGACATATGAAGAAACGACCCAAACCTAGAGTTAAATGACATTTCATGCTCCAGTTTTGGCCTTACATATGTTTGAAAGATACAATGACTACGTGTTTAGACTACTTTAGTGAGCTTGTTTTAGTCTGACAACAAATGCATGTACCTGCCATGCTGGCATGGGATTGTTTATATTAGACACATATTTACGTTTTATTAATAAAAAGTTATAGATTAGCCTAAAAACATATATATATATATATATATATAAAGTTATAGATTAGCCTAAAAATAATATATATATATATATATATATATATATTGGTTCATCACATAGTTAATAGTACAAAATTAAACCTTTTATTTTTCATTCTCCCCCCCCCCCCCCCCCAAAAAAAAAAAAAAAAGTTAATTGGCACAAGAAATGCTCACATTTGTTTTTAATTTTGGAAACGCAATAACCGTTTTTTATTTTTATTCACAAGAACAGGTTTTTGAAAACAAAAGACAAAGGTAAATTACCAACATAGCCTTCTGTGTTGAATTTTATAGTCTAGTCAGCCTTTTTTAAATTGTAAAATTCTGTGTTGAATTTCATATGGTCTTGCCATTTTTTTTTCCTATTTCTATTCGGCCATAAGGAATAGTAACTTTTAGTTTAGTCAAGTTTTGGAAGCTTGCTACTTCTAAAGTGGCTTTGGTTTCTTCCTAAAATAATAATAATAATAAAAAGGTAACTTTGGTTTTGGTGAATTTGGTGAGCTCCCTCTTCTTTCGTTTTTTTTTTTTTTTTTTTTTTTAATACCTATTTTGGTTTAGGAGTTGTTATATTGATACAATAAATTGTCACAATATTTTAACAATTGTTGAGGTGTTAATTCCTTATTGGTTAAAATAAAATAAATTAAAATAGTAAAATATGAGATCGGGATCAACCACAATTGAAATAAAGATATTGTGAAAATGTTGTGATACAAGTTTTAATTCCTTATAGATCAAAATAAAATAAAATAATAAAATATCGGACCAGAATCCACCACAACTAAAAATAAATATATTGTATTATGAAAAGTTCATGACATTTTGTTGTTATTACAATATTTTCATAACTACTAAGGTATAAGTTCCTTATAAGTTAAAATAAAATAAAATATCAGATAAAGGAATTGTCAAAATGTTGTAATATTTTGTAATGTTCCTAGACTTTCTTTTTGGTCTAGTAAAATTTGCTGAGCCATTTCACAAATAGTTTTCTTGGGCTTTTCTCAAAGAAGAAGAAAATTTCTCACCTATAGTAAAAGTATAAATTGGGCCTTTTACGTTTGGAGTAGTTTCATTTTTCTCTAAATTAACTTTAAAACCGAGCAAATACTATCTGCTATAACAAAATATTATAATTCATAAAATATTTCATTGTGCAATCCTAACTACTAGATTATATAATTTATGCTCTATTTGTTTCAAAGTAAAATATTTTTAGGTGTTTGATGTAACATGTAAAATCAAGAACAAACCACCAAAATCAGTGGCACTGGCTACTGAAAATATTTTCTGCAAAATACATTTTACAATGAAACAAACAGAGCAGCATAGCTATATTATCATATTTAGATTAGAGTTAGGTTATGTAATAATAAAAAATTGTACTAATTTGAGCTTCTGGCTGGCCTTATTCAGCAACCAAAAAAAAAAAAAAAAAAAATTAAGCTTCTGGCTGTACGATTTGTGAGGAGAATTTGCATTCCCACCAAGAACACAAAAATGTTAAATAAAAGTACTAATCAAGTGCTCTAAAATGCCCTGAACAGTCAAGATAGAATTTATATTCTAACCTAATCTAAGTATATATGTGTGTGAAACTCCTTTCTAGAAACTTAAACTCCGAACCTTGTCCCCCACACCCCACAAGCAATTATATCTATGAAGTGACCATCGCACCAAAGTTATGCGGTGGTGAAGTCTTGAGTTAATTATTACTACCTTGGTATTTAAACATGAAATATTTAATTTGGTAACAAAATATAATTGCTAATGGAAAAAAAAAAAAAAAAAATTCTCTGAATATTACCTTATTGTTTAACATAAAAATCATATATTTTTCTTCTCATATACAACCAATAAGCAATCTAATAATATAAGTGGAATCCTAAATCCTAATACTCATAATACCAATAATCATTTGGATGCGTTCCAGTTACGAGGGCCACATATAAAATAAAGTTTCTCTCTAAATTAGTTTTGAAAAAAACTCTTGAAATTTTTTATATATTTCTTTTGTGGGTGTGAATTTTGAAAATCTTATTGTTAAATTTCATTTTCCTTATGTTCTTAATATGCATATCAAATTTCATTTAAATGAAATGTTATTTATTATTTGATTAATAAACTTATTTTTTATACACAATTTTAGACCACAAAAACATGAAATTTTAACATTTATTTGATGACATAGCAATTAATTATTAAACTTCTTGAAATTTTGTAAGTATAAAGGATATAATATTAAGTTTTCAAAATTCATACTTAATATAAAGATATATGAGAAACTTGAAAGTTTGGAGAGAAAATGTTTTCACATATAAGTATTTCTAATCATTAAAAAAGGAAAAAAAAAAAAAAAAAAGAAGAAGAAGAAGAGAGGTTTCCTTCCAACTCTTTTCCCCCTCTTTAAAAAACTTCCAAACAAGGTTAAATAAACACCCCATCCCCTTTACTCATCTCCTCTACATCCAAATACACCATTAAGCAAAATTATTGAGTACTTCATGAACAATAGTGTCTTATCTCACGTAAATGGCAGGTTTTATTATAAATTTAATTAGTAGAATTTCAAATTATGGGAGAGAAGAGCGCAATACTCTTGGAGTAGTGGATAATTTACTCAACCTCCAGGTTAGCCATGTTCAAATTCCTCTCTCCATACTCAACGTTGTGAATACAAATTATGAATATGCTTATATGCATTTCTTTAGAAAACAATGTGGCTAAACTCTGTGTTTCTGTTGCAAAGAGTTATTCATAAGAAAGGACCACTAATTTCAAATCACCGTATAAACACATTGAACCCATGTGCAGACTTGTAACACCCTTCATTTGAAACAGTTCAAAACGCTGACAACCTTTTATGTCCCCATGAATTGGGAACATAAGATCATGAATACTCAACTGAGACTTTTTAGGAAACGGATTATATGCGGACGTACTACAGGATTTAGGTACATGGTATAGGTAACTAGAAACATTAGCAGCCTTTGGATTATTTATAATTTTGTATGTTCAGAACATTGTTGTCATCTTTTTCCTTTAGGTGAATAGTGGTTTGAAAATGGGTAACTAGTGTGTGTTTAATTACGAAAATGCCATTAGAAACTAATAACTAACTCATTACTTAAAAATTAGAGAATTGAGTGATAGAAACAATAACTGGAAACAAAATCCAAACAAGCCTCTCAGTCATAGGTTTCACCATTTTTGAGTTATGAGTGATGGAAACAGAGTTATGAGTTATGGAAACATAAAATCCAAACACCCCCTAGACATCACAAAGGGTGCGAATACTACTGGAGTATTGCTTGAACCCCAACTTTGTTGTTACTTAGGAGAAAATGAAAAATGTTAAATCCCTCCCGGAGCTATTCATGGTTTATATGTTCTGTTAAGATTTACAGTCAACATGGTCAGTGCCTCATTGGTTTGTGGGCTACATGACATTTCCTGCCTCCCATAAACAAGGGGTAGATGGTGAAGGCATGGGTTTAATCCTGACAGGTTACACGTTTTGTATTTACCTATCAAAACAAAGTGAGATAGATAATTAATCAGTGTCATAGGCCAATTATCCTATGAGGGAGCTTTAGCAGGGGTATATTTAATTTTATGAACAATGTGATGGTTGAATTCTGTTATGAATCAAGGAATAAAAGGGAACCTACCTTAGGTTTACTTTTTGCTTTGCTGGTTACTTCTTGTTTGTGATGTTTAGCCTGGGATGAGTGCCAATGCAAGACGTTTGGTATGGGCCTTCATTTGATCCAATGTGCATTTGGCTGGTTTATTTGCTTTGAGACAAAAAGTGGCTTAAAGCAAATATTATTTGCTTAACGTCACTTTTTGTCTCACCTTTAAGCAAATAAACTTAATTAAACATTGTGTACACCTTACTCTTTTCTTGTTCTTGAGTCATCCAGATACTCTATAACCTTGATCCTGAATGAAAATAGGCTATGAAGTAATTTTACTCATCTTTTATTCATAAAATGCATTGAAAGAAAGAAAAAGTGCCACAATGTAGGTAGTGTCAATAAACTCTTAGGCAGGGCCCTTCTTCATATCAAAATTTTGGCTTCATAACAATTTTATCAGTATTCTTTTCTTGTCCTTTAGTCATTCAACTACTTATCAAACTAATTGTGTATTTTTGTAAACCTTGATCCCAAAGAAAAAGGAAAAATAAGGAAAAAGAAGTGTTGTTGAACATCTATTTTTCTTGAAATTCCAGGGGAATAAAAAAAAAACATTAACACATTGACAGTAGTATTTACTAAAACCTGTTTGCCCAAGTCCAAGTAAGGCAATGATTTGATTGCAGACCAGGTTTGAAGATGATCATTGGAGCTCTGCATCATACATGCTTCGAAGCCAAGGTTGGGCAGCAGGTGCTCCATGTGTTGCTACATTCCTTATGCAGCTTATAGCATTGTGGTCCGTTGGTACCTAAGTTGTTAGAGGCTGCCCCATCATGTGCAAATTCTTTTATTTTTCCATCTCATGAGCTTATCCAGAAGAAAGTGTAATCATCACATCTTTCTCCACTAGTTGTTTAGGTGAATCTTTTTCTTCGATGAATGCTATTATTCTCATGTCTACGTTGTTCAGGTATTCTACTCCTAAAGATTTAGTTTTTATTTTATTTTGTTATGGCTTGTATTATGTATATTTACTGGATTATGCCTGCAGGTTCTGAGTTTTAACTGCTTACCATCATTATAATGATTTAAGCTACATAACCTTTTAGTACTTTAAGCTCTTTTCACATGATTTTTACTTGAATTGTGGCTAAGATTAACGCACAACCTTTTGGACTAATACTCAGGAAGGCTACAAAAAGTTGTTTGAATCTAGTCCTCAGGAAATCAAGATCATCTGCACAGATTGTTTCTAGGAAAGCAGATTTCTTACTGAAATATGCAGAATGATGCATCAAGCTCTCATGACATGTAGTTCAGTACAATTTTCTTTTATTCTTAGAACAATACATCTGCGGTATGAAATATTGGAGTTTGGCCATAATAAGTTTTGTTTTCTTTACAAAACATCACTTCTTTGAGTTAGCGTTTGTTGCGACCCTTTATGAAGATTGGATTCTAATGTAGCTAGAATGGTTCCTAGCAGTCTAGACTTGCGTTCTCTGGAAAATCATTTCACCTGTTGCCTCTTAGTCATAGTGTCCAATAGTTTTGTTACATAACCACATAGTGAACACCCGCGTATTTGAAACACATGAAAAGAATCAAGACATACTTCTACTCAAGTACCTAAGATATAGGTCTTAGTTATTTTGATTTAGTGCTCAAAAGAACCTAAAATCAGAGAACTCATCAGGAAATTATTGACAGAGTTGAAGGATGAAATGGTTAAAGAACTGAACATTTTATTCTGGTATCCTATTTTGTACTTTCCTATGCTAAAGAAATATTCATGACTGCTAGCAGGAGATGCAATGCTCCTAATAAACCAATTCTTTGGACAAAGCTTCAATACCAATACAAGCTTTTCATTGCCCTTGCTTCAGCATCTCAGTATTGGCAGAGTTTTGTTTCTTAGTATTGTTTTATATATGTTACCCTTTTCTGGCTTTATTTATTTATTTATTTTAATAATTAAGCTAAAACTTGTGGATGGTCAAAGCTATTGATAATAGTGGTATTCTTAACCTTCTTGTATGTTGAAGATGTAACCTCCTCTAAACTTTAGGGTTGATGAATGGTCAGTTGGTCACCAGATATAAGCCTTGTCAGTGGGGTTTGTCAATGTGACAATGGCAAAAAGCAGCTTGGCATGGACATGTAGGAAGTCATGAGAATTATTGTGGAGGAACCCCGTTGACTAGGCTTATAACTGGAGGAACCAAATTTAAACAACTTTTTTAAGGAATATATTTACTTCTTGGCTCCTAGAATTCAATGATAAGTGAATTATGATCCCATGGAGAACGGGAAGAAGAAATTCGAACTAGTAACCTCTGCTTCATGAGAAGAAGTCCCCAGTGTTGTTAAAAAGTGTGCTTATTTAGAGCCCAAAGTTCTAAGCCCCAAGATCTAAGTGCTTCATTTGGTCTAAGAAAAGTCATTTAATAAAGCATGCCTCAGGCAAACTTTTCTAATGCTTTTTGAAGAAGCATGAAGGCATGATATATATATATATGTATATATATATTTATTATTATTCTAAAAAAAATATATGAATCACCAAATTAATTTCTTAGAAAAGGAAATGACACGGAGTCATGGACCATTGACTTGTTAGAAAAATACTATTCTTATTATTTCTTAAGGTGTTGTATTACACAAACACACATACAAAAGTCTATATATCAAAAGATATGAAGAATAATTTACTATTCTTGTGCTTTTTGGCCCTTGCCTTTTGGAATTTTTTGATTGAACCATATACTTCCTTTAATCATAGCTATCATAGTTGGTCTTCATAAGCACAAGACCATTATATAAAATGTTACATATAAGCTTTCTATAATTTGTTTATGTAAAATTTGAACTTACAAACTTTGTACAATTGTACTATCTAAATTAGCTCATAGGCAATATATTAATATCTTGATTTATTGATTATTTTATATATTATATGCTATTAATATTTTTATTACAGGTTATTTTATATACTATTTGAAAAATGTGCGTTTTACTTTAATTAGGTGTGCGCTTGCGCTTTATATCTAAGCTCCAAGAGGCTTATGTGCTTAAGTGCACTTGATGCTTTCACCAACACTGGTGGTTCCTAAAACATTATGCTACCTCTTGGGGTAAATGAAGAATTTCAATTGTAATGATACATGCTTGCAAAATTCACATTAGATATAAAATAACTTTTGACTCTAGCCATGTTTGGAAGGTTGCTGAGTGGCAGTGGATTACAAAGAATCCATTATGAGTGTCTCTGTCAACTGTTCTAGGTTGGCCTTATCAAAATAAATTGGACATTGACTATGAGATGAAACTGGACAACTTTTGAATGTCTTTTTGCTGGCATAGTACACTGTACACACATCTCCAACATCTTAACACATATTTAGTTTTGTCATCTATGAACTGTATCTGAACTCTCCTTTGCCACGCTAGAGCCTTGAACTCCTATAATTCAATTGCTTTCAGAGCAGGCATGTCACTGGTCAAGGCCCTTGACTTTGCACAAATATGGAGTTTCTGCTTCAAGCATGTGCCATCTAAGCCCTGTCCAAAGGGTGGGATCTGTCATCATAAAGGAATTAATGTTTTCAATCTGCTCTTCAGGCATGCAATTTCTGAATTTACAATGCCCTTCTGCTTCACCATCTAAATTCATATTAGACATGATGTTTGAGAATCATGCCCTAACTAGCTATAGCTTTGGAGCGATTGTCTCTACTGATCATCTTGATTTTGACTCTGGCTCTTTAATTACCCTATGCTTTACACAAACCATTTATTATGTTGCAGCCAAGATGCTTCTTCTGCTAACACTGTTTGACTCAGATCATTCAGCACCACTAGCCCTGATAGGTTGAATAAGTTTGCAAGGTTTTCTTAAAGGTAATCATGAACCTGGTCTTTTCCTCACAGAGATCATTCAACCTCCCTTTTGAAGCTTCACATAGTTGCTATTTGATCCTCTGTGTAAAGCATAAGGTAAAGTAAATGAAGATTGGCCCTTTAATTTTGTCATATAAGATATATCCATATGTAGATTTTCATGTTTAGAATTCTGTTCCTTTTTACTACTGGCACTTGAAAGTGTGTTATTATCCTAGTTGTTTTTGTTGTTCTTGGAGGTTCAAAAACCCACTGAATTGCAGATTTTTATCAGCTTGGCATTGCTCATTGTCACCATTGTCTTTATATTTAGGCTGGATTGGACAGCTTTTCTAGGAAATGGGCATTCCATGGTACGTATATGTTGATGTATTTTTTTTCCCCTTAATGTTAAATTTAAATGAGCATATCCAGTTTCTCAAAAGAAAAAAAGAAAAAGAAAAGAAAAAAAAAGTAGCATATCCAAACATCTTTTTTTTTTTTTTTTTTTTTCTGAAATATATACAACATACACGTCATAAAGGGAAATTGCAGACACAACCAGGCAAAAGAGGATGGCTCATAGTTCCTTTCCCAAAAGCTAATTCATTATGTAGGAAGGCTTTTCCAGAATCTGGAATTAGGAAGCCACTATCATGGTAACGATAAAAAAATCAAAGGTTAAAAAAAAAAAAAAGCCCCTTCCATTTGTCTAGACAAGTAGACAGAGAATCTTTAGGCCATATCATGGGCCCCATCTATGTGGAGGTTCAAAATGGAGGTTAAAGGTTCGTTTGGATAAAACTTATTTTTGAAAACTAAAAACACTGTAACACAATATTTTTTAAATGCATGAATAGTAATATGGGACTCATTTTTAATATATATATATTTTTTGAATAAAGTGTTTGTGGGTTACATGAACAGTGAGTAAACAGTGCAAAACAGTACATAAGCAGTGCACTTTGTCTCCTGTACAGTGAATCCATGTGCATGAATAGTACGGTTACTGTTCATGCGTCGGAGAAAAAAAACTAAAACGCAAACGTGACACAAAACGTGAATCTAAACGGATTCTAAATAGGGTATGAAATGATAGTTCAACAGTAACTTTGTAGTAATCTCATCCATTGAAGATTAATAGCTATGTTATTAATAAATTGTTTAAATTGTAAGTTTTTATAGTTTAAAATTATGCATAAAATATAAGTTTATAAATTATATAGTAAATAATATCTGACTGACACAAAATTTGATGTGTATTAAGAGCGTAAAAAATATGTAATTCAATAGCTATATTTTCAAAATATGCAGTAATGTTTATTTTATTACAACATTTTGTAGCTAAACTTTGTCCTTTCATAAAATTACATTACCATAATAGTATTCCTATGTATATAAATCTGGTTTATTATTTTTTCCCCTTTCCATAATGATTATACATATACAATGAGTCTGATTGATTTTTGTGTATAAAATAATTTACTAAAAGTTAAAACAAAGGACTAATTGGAATACACATTGTGTGTAATTACTTTTGATGGTGTTGAGCATCTTATTTCACATTATCAAGCAGTTTTTGTTAAGATCTTCTTATGATTAGATGAATGGCTTAGGTAAAATTGCAAATATGTATCTTTTTTTTATTTTTTTCCTAATGTTTGAATTTCAGCCAAAGACCCAAAAAAAAAAAAAAGGGAGAATAAAATGAAGGTATTTATACACACACTACCACAAGGGATTGAAAGTTAAAAAGTTCACTATAAATCTCAATACTTAGATCAGAAATTTAAATTTTTATCTTTTTAACTTTTCTCTCTGACATTAAAAGTGCTAGCGCACCATGCGATGGCCCATGCTATTGGCTATTGCACTGATTCACATCTAGTTAGCCCCATTCGAATTACGTTAGGAGATCTTTTGCCAAATCTAGGGAGACTCACTTTTATTGGCTTGCAATGCTTTAACTATGAAAGCTTGCAAATGCTTGTGTATATATGTTACACATATGACGAACTTATTCAAATTAAATACAATAAATTAACTTAAAATTTCTTTTACCATGCCCCATTATTCAGACCCAGAACTTGTTTTTTATTCTTTAGGTTTTTACTCAAAACATGTCAAAGAGTAAATTTTTCATGAGGTTAACGTTCCCAGAATCAGGGCAGGGCGTTGGGGGCCATCTTTGTAGAATCAATTTCCATATCTTCCTTTATATGCATGGTTTTGAGATCTGAGACCATCCTGTCTAGAAAGAATAATTCAGAACAGTTTTGAAATGCTTACCCTTTATCTTTTTACAGTGAGGAGTGTAAATGATTCATTATATGGGATCTTTTTTATTAGAGCAATGCCAAACTTAAATATCTTCATCTTGAATGATCTTCTCAGAGGATTAGTCTCATCACTTCCCTAAGTAGAACAATGCATCATGGTCATCTTAATTTTAGGCTTTGCACTTCCCTTACTATTTGATATCATTAACTGCTCTTTGATATTATTACAATTGTTTTGCTTATATATGTGTGTTACTACTAAAAGGAAGTTTCTTTCATTTTATTTATTTATTTTAAATTATTCAGGAGAATGCCTAATACGTCACTGTAACTTTTACAAATGACTTGTTAATACATTTTTCTGGAATCACTTCCTTAATATTATTCTTCTTTCATTCCTTTCACACCCCAACCACCCCCCCCCCCCCAACTCCTGTCTACCTACCTAGTAGGCCACATACTGGGGCTTTTTATTTACTTGTATATGGGATAATAGATTGCATCAAAGTATATCCTAGTTTAAGAAACCACATACAGAATTCTGCTAATGCAGAAAGGGAACTAGGTATTTACTTTTATTGCGACCTTGGAAATGACTTTTTCAGTCTTTCTCCATAAGGTAGTTACTGGTTACATCTTAAGCATTTACCTTATATCAACTTGAGGGAAATATGAATATTAAACTGAAAATAATAGCAAATCTGCATAGACAAGTTGAACTAATATTTTTTTATCTTCTATAAACTATTCAAGAAAATTACATCCATGACATGATGAGGTAATAGCTAGATATTAAATTGAATATTTACATAGAAGCTCTTTGGTTTCCCGACTGCTTACCTGAAACTGGGATGCACTTTACAAGCCAACCAATTGGCCATGACAAAGCTGCAAGTCCAATGCAAACACCCCATTGCCCCCAATCCAGTCTCTCAGTATTGGCAAATTTCTTCAGAAACTCCACCATCACTAGTTGAAGAACTATGGTGATCCCAACAATTGCTATAAACAGCTTGTTCTTAAGTATCCCTTTGAATATATTCTTCTTCTCCAATTTTCTTGCGTTAAATTCATTGAAGACTTGGCACAGGACAAATGTATTGAAAATGAGGGTGCTCTTAATGCTCTCCTTCACACCAAAGATGGATTTTCCCTTAAATTGTAAAACCAATAAGATGGTTACTTGATACACAGCTTGTGCCATGAGATTCCGCCACATGATTTTGGTTATAAGTGGCTTAGATCGACCAATAGGCGGGTTTGCCATAAGATCATTAGTGGGTTTCTCAGTAGCCAAGGCTAAAGCCCCCAATGTATCCATTATTAGATTCACCCATAATAGTTGGACTGCAGTCAAAGGCACCTTACCAGAAGAAACAGCTGCAACAAAGTTGATAACAAGGGCAGCAACATTCACTGTGAGCTGAAACTGAATAAACTTTTGAATGTTTGTGTATACACATCTTCCCCACCTCAATACTGTTGCCACAGAGGTAAAATTGTCATCCAAGATGACTATATCTGAGCTCTCTTTTGCCACTTCCGTTCCTTGGATCCCCATGGAAAGCCCAATGTCTGCTTCCTTCAGTGTAGGTGCATCATTGGTTCCATCACCTGTGACAGCAACCACATGGCCTTTCTTCTTCAAGCACTGTACCATAAGAAGCTTGTCAAAAGGAGATGACCTAGCCATTACAAGGATTTTATCAACCTTTTCCATTCTCTCTTTAGGTGAGTAATTTCTAAATTGCACCCCTTCAACTATTGCTTCATTATCCAAATCCTCTTCAGGATTGAGAATCTTGCATTCAAGAGCTATAGCCCTTGCTGTATGCACATTGTCACCAGTGATCATTTTGATATTCACTCCAGCAGCTCTGCAAGACTCCACAGCTGCACTGACTCCTGGCCGACATGGATCCTTCAGGCCAACAAACCCTAATAATGTCAGCCCATTTTCTTCAAGCTTCTCAAGAGCTTGTCCACTTTCTTCTTCAACTTCTTTGTAGGCAAATGCAATGCATCTCAGGCTTTTTTGTGCCATATTCTTAATAATAGTCTCAAGCTGCAACCTTTCTTCCTCATCCATTACTTTCAGCACCCCTTCTCTGTCATAATAAGATGAACACATGGCCAGTATCATTTCAGCAGCTCCCTTCCAATGAGTATGAATAATTTCCTCATTGTTCCTCTTCACCAAAACCCCACTTCTCTTTTTCTCTGAATTGAAGGCCTCTACATGGATTGTGTGATAATTCTGCTTTACTTCATCAATACTCATATCCAAATTTAATACAGCCCAAGAAAGAATTGCTTTCTCAGTTGGGCTACCAGAAATCTCTGGAACTGATGTAGAATGTGGTTTGTAAACTGCAGCAGTTGTGTTTAAGCTAACTGCTTGATGTAGTAGTTTGAGAATATTACCTGCCAAACCCACAAAAGTGTCATCTTTCATTGCTTCCTTTCCAAGCCAAAACTCTGTAACTTTCATTTCATTTAGTGTAAGAGTGCCTGTTTTGTCTGTGCAAATTATTGTAGCGGAGCCCATTGTCTCACAAGAAGATAGTTTTCGGACCATAGCATGATCAGCCATCATGCATTTCATAGAATAAGCCAGAGTCAGAGTAACAGCCAATGGCAGGCCCTCTGGAATAGCCACCACAATGATAGTGACAGCAGCAGATACAATGCTCACTACTACATTCATCATATCATCAAACTTTGTCTTGCTGCCATTGAATTCCTTGTTTCCCTTGTCATCTCTAGTGTTCCCTGTGAAATACCGAATCAGCATAACAAGAAGAACAAGTGCAGCCACCAGCAGTCCAATCTTACCAATATAAGAAGTTAGCTTGTTGAGGCGTGCTTGTAATGGCGTCTCCTCATTCAAATCACGGTTTATTGAACTCATCATCTCGCCCCACGCTGTGTTCATGCCCACAGAAGTGACAAGCATGAAACCAAACCCATCTGTGACCTTCGTGCCTGATAACATAAATGGATTCCTTTGATTGATCTCAATTTGGTCACTTTCACCAGTCATGCTAGACTCATCCACCTTCAAGGAATGCCCTTCCAAGAATAACCCATCAGAGGGAATCTGATCACCAATCTTCAAGCACACGATATCACCCACAACAACATCAAATATGGATATAGGTTGGCGCCTTCCATCTCTCACAACTTGCACTGTTATATCACTACTCTTTGTTGAAAGCTTCTGAAATTGCTTTGATTGTTTAAAGTCACTCACTGCAGACACAGCAACAACTAAAAAGACAGCAAGAATGATACTTCCGCCATCATACCACCCATCTTTCCAGCCATGTTGCTTGATACCGAAGCCAAGAGAGAGTACAGCACATGCCAATAATATTATAACAGTTGTATCTTTTAATGCATCTAACACAAATTTCATAAACCTTTTTGGTGGTGGTTTATGGTATTTGTTGGCACCAAAGACATTCTGTCGATGAATAAGATCAGCCCCATTACCATTGATACCGTTTTTTACATCGGTTTCAAGAATTAAAGCAAGTTCTTTTACCCCTCCAAAATCACTTAAAGACTCAAAGTTTTTGTCCCTTACCGTGTCACGAAGCTTTGTTGGATCGACAGTAAGCAACGTAATGGCTTTGCTGTCAAGTGGGGAGTCTTCGTCGATATACTGCACGTCAATGGCAACGTAGGAAAGGGTGCGCAAGAGAGAGCCATCGTTGTCGAGGACTTTCTTGGACAACGAAAAAAGGAGCCTGGTGAAAGATATGGCCGTGAAAGCCGTTCTCCATCTGCGCTTGTGGGTCTTGGAGACGGACCACCAGTCTTCTTGTCCTTCATCGCATATAGCTATCTCGCTAGGCTTTCGAGACCTCATCGTAGACATGACTAGGAATGGAGACAAATAGGGGGATAAGAGAGAGAGAGAGAGAGAGAGAGAGAGAGAGAGAGTGTGTGTGAACACGAAGACTAAACAGCACAAGGAGAGTTTATTTATTTATTTGTGTATTTTGTGAAAATAAGTTTAGGGTTGTTTGCAAAAGAGTGGCCGGATGATGTTTAGAGCTAATGGAGAATGTGCATAACTTGCAACAATTTCCTTTGTACTTATAAGTACTTGTTATGATCAAGAAGAGAAGTTTCTCTCCAACTTCTTTTTCAGTATTTTTTTTTTTAAAATAGGTAGGTAGTGAGAAATGAATATTACAGGTTTCACGGTAACTTCTTAGTAATTGAGATGTAGATTTCATTACGTGTTGTGAGAGGTAGATTTCATTACGTGTTGAAGGCTATTTAGAATTTTCATTATAATTTACAAGATTATATTCAATGACCTTAATGATGCATGAATTTGCTTCTAAAATAGAATCCTAATTGATTGAGTGTTTTGCTTTGTAATTCTCTTTAGAAATAAATTAGTAATTGCAGCATTCAGTATTCCCGCCTTTCTTCTTAGCCAATTATTAAAAAAGTGGGACTAGCTAGTTACAGTTGCACTATTTTTTTCTCCCTTTTTTTAATAATTCATGGATGGCTACTTTTTGGTTGACTCATATGATCATTCGCAATCGGTGCATGCCTTAAAATATATTTTATTATAAGTGTATTGAATGCTTTCAAGTTAATTAATACAACTTTCTCAAAAACAAAAAACAGGTTAATTAATACAATTTTTTCTAAAAAAATAATAATTAATTATTACGATCAAATTTGAGCAAACTTTACCTCTTTTTTTCTTTGCCCTTCTCAGAATCAAGTGCACCTTTAATTCTTTCTCAACGGAAAAAAAAGAAAAGAAAAAAAAGGTGAATCTATGCTTTTTTTTTTTTTTGGTTGAGAAAAAGTGAACCTATACTTATATGGAGATATAGTAACAAACTTTTTTTTTTCTAGTTGTTTAGATTTTATTTTTTTCATAATCACATTATACAATTGGGAAGAGAAAAAAAAAGGGGCATAATGCCTTTTTTTTTTTTTTTTTTTTCTCTCTCTCTCTCTTATGCAGTGCTAGCAAAGCACATTTCATATTGATAAATTAACCAATGTTTAAGAAAGAAAGGAAAAAATAAAATTTTAAATTAACCAAGGTTTAGACTTCCTATTTCATTCCTTAATTATGATGCATACTATTTTACTCGTGTGTCCCCCAAATGATAAACAAATTAAAGGATAAGCATTTTCCCAATCTCTCTCTCATTTGATTTTGATTTTACTTTTATTTATGGTTTTAATTTCTATTTTATTATTCTACCATTTTTCACCTTTAGTTTTATCAAATTCTCATTTCATTTCTTGTCTCATCTCACTTTAATTAAATTATGTTTTTATTTTAAGTTTTAACTGAAAAGAATTTTTCACTATTTTAATATTTTTGTCCAAATTTTACTTTTGAATTTTAGTGGCTTAAAAAGAAAGAAAAATTAAAAAGGAGAAAAATTAGTGCTGGTGAGGTGAGGCGTACACTGTTGTATGAACACTGTGATAGACCCTACAATATCAGACAAGAATTATTAATATAATTTATTTTATAGATTATAAATATTTTTAGTAAATTTAAAAGACTATTTTTTTTAGAAGAAATTTAAAAGACTATTTTAGTTAAATTTTATTATAAAAATTTCATAAAATTTAATATAAGTTTCGTTATTTATTAATTTTTTTTTGGAGAAAAACTTATGTTACTTGTTAGCCTCCATTGCTTTGATCTTTGGGAATTACATATAATTTTTTCAACAGGTGTCGCAGGGTGGTTTTTATTATCATCCTTTTCAATGAGAAATTTTAATAATGAATTTTGTGGGTCAACAATTTTATAACAAGAAAAAGGAATAGGAAAAAAAATGAAAAAAGAAAAATTATTGGTGCTTCTCTTTACGTAAAGTCGAACGACTAGCTAGGATTTGATTCTCCAAAAGAAAAAGAAAAAGAAAAAGAAAAAGCAAGCTAGGATTCATCCATACATACATGAGGTCTTTTTAGATTGAAATATAATAAACATACATACATAGATACGTACATACATATATATATATATATATATAGTATTTTTGTACAAATATAATACACAAAATGTTTAATACATGTTGTGGATAATTTGAAAGGAATCCCAATTGAGCAGCGTGATATTGTTGTTTTATAATTTATTCTCCTGTAGCAACCTTGCCTTACTTCATATTCAATCACGTACTCAGTTGGGTTTTTCTTCAAACGCGTAAAGATCACTTTAATCTGCATCTGTATTTACTAGCTTGAGTAGCTTCTATAGGTAAAAATGCCATTTCATATATTGCAAAAAATTATTATGTTATTTTGGTTTTGTATAAAATAACTCAATTTTCCTTCTTTTGGTTTTATTTCAAGCCTTAAATGTTTTCATATCCAAATTTTATGCTATTGGCTTTCAGTCTCCAAGTTGCATATGAAACCCATTGATCCGCACCCAAAATCTTTCAAAGGAATTCACATTCACACACCTTTATCATCAAGAAGACGGTGGAGGAGAAAGAGATAGAGAGAGTCAAATATAACAATTTTTGGGGTTTAGAGATAAATATAAAATATAATAAATGAGGAATAATTAATGAAATTCTAATAAAAATATTAATATTAATGAGGGTCTTTTTTTGACCGTTGGATCTACTTAAATCTAATGGTTTAAAAAATATATAATTTTTTAGAGTTATACTAGGTGTAACTTGAACCCGTCTCATACGTATGTAGCTCTTTTTGTGCCACGTCACTAGTTCATTTCTTTTCTTTTCTTTTTTACTTTTTGCAATTTTTACTTTATTCAACCTTTCATTTTCTTTAACCATTGTCTTTTTAGTTCAATTTTTCATCTCCTCCAATCATTATCTTCTTAATTTTTTTATTGATTTCCTTTATAAATTTTTAAATCTCCTTCTAACTTTTTAAATTCTACCATTTCACTTTTTTCAACCCTTCATATACTTTTACCCTAACTCTTCCATCTTAGTTTTCTTCCAAATTTCCTTTTACTTCATTTCCAGATCTCTCCCATATTCCTTCCATGTTGTTCATGACAAAAAGGTCAATACTCTCTCTCTCTCTCTCTCTCTCTCTCTCTCTCTCTCTCTCCAATTTTACTTCTTTTTTGGTGAATTTTTTTGATTGTTTCAACTACCTTTTTTTTTTTTTTTTTTCCCGTTAATGGTTATTTTTGTTATTGTTAATTTAATTGTCATATCACATTTGTTTCTCTTTTTGGCAAATTTGTATCAACTTTTATGCATATTTATTAGGTATTTTGTTATTCAATTCCCGATCACATTTTTTTTTTCCTTTATCCTATTTGTTTTAATTGATTTAGGTTAATAATTAGTTGCTTTGCAAGTTTGAATTTGATTTTTTTATTGATCCATTTAGATGTTAAACTATGAGACTTAATTAAGCTTCGCTTATTTTTTTTTATCCTTCTGGGTAGGCAAAATTGTAGTTTTTGAAGAGAAAAAACTTTTAACAGATTTATTTGAGGTATTCTATAGTGTTACTTATTTAGATAAAAGGAAAGTTTAGTCAAACAAAAATAATTGGATGAGTGACATATTCTCACTTTTGTAATTGTATTATTATTATTATTATTATTATGATGTTTATAGAAACTTAATTATGAGATTTTTCTAATAGTTGTTTATTTGATAATCTTTCTAGGTGGAAAAATTTGCCATTTCTATAGAGAAAATAATCTTAATAGATTATCAACAATAAATTTATTTTCTAATTAGTCAAATTAGTTATTGTTAAGCGACAATTGATATGGCATTTTGTTTGTTTGCAAAACATCTTCATATGGATATGTTTTGATTTGGTATATTTTTATAGATGTTTTGAGGTAAGCATTGCATTTAAGAAGAGATATCATGATCATACTGTTAGGATATGTATCCTTAAATCCTATTGTATGATGCTATGTATGACATTATGTATAACTTAATGTTATGTTTAATAAAGTTGTTTTATTTTTATCTAAAATAATGGTAACATGAATATAGGGACATTATCATATAGTCCATGAGATGCATAGTATGTGATTTAGTCACAGAAGATATAAATTACAAGTTCTTTGTAAACTCAGAATTTATAGTTCGAAGTCGGTGATAAAATTGGACATTTCATCTGCGAAGACTATAACGTATCAACTAATATGATTTGTCTTGATCATGGAAGTGGAGACTTATAGCTGATATGTTGATATGTTTTAAGAGTTAAGACATATTGAACTGGACCGCTGTGAGATTTATTATTCTCTCAACGACTGTCAAATGAATAATAACTTTCACGATTTTTATTTGCATGAACTCTTAATCCTAAGAGGATAATGAACCTAATCATGACGTATAGGTTGCTTTGATATATCAGGAGTGACATTTAAAGTAACGGTCAAAATCTCAGTATGTTGGGTAGCCACATTTAGCGTTGATGGAACATTTATTCTCAAGATGGAATTCATAATCTCTTAATGGAAATATAAAATATTTCCTTGAAATAAGTTTAATGGGTTTAGTTATTCAAAGTATTAGGCTTAACCACTTTGGTAAGAGATTACTAAAGTATATATTTATGAAATTGAATTTCATAAATATATAATAAATAACTTTAAAGGATTAAACTGGGTACTCAAGGATAAGATGTAGTAATTTACAAAGTGGCAGTCTACATTCACGACTTTGTGTTACTACGTATATTTTAGGAAGGGATTGCGTGTATAATAAAGTCTTGAGATAGAATTTATTAATAAGGCCTAGAGTGCAATTATATTTATATAGTGGTATTAAATATAATTAATAGTAATTTTGAACTTGTCAAGAGTTGACAAAAAAGTCAAAGGCCTATTGGAGCTAGTGTCTTATTGGATTCTTTTGATCCCACTCCAAGCCACACACTAAAGCCCAATTAGAAAAGCTCTATAGGTCGGCCTAATTAGATAATCAGTTAGTTATAAAGGGAGAAACATACATAATTTTTTTTTAAGAGGCGTAGAGAAAAAGAAATTAAAAGAGAGAGTATGAGACACACTTTCATTCTCCTTTTGGAAACTGATTGAGAGACCACACATTTTGAGCGTAAAGTGGAATTAGCGTGAAGATTAAAAGCGTTCCCAAGTGCTTCTAATATTTGTTTTGAATTTTTTCACACCAAGGTATGCTATCTTGTTCTTAAATTCTAAAATTTACATAGTGCATATTGTCAATCTGAATGAAATAGATCCTTATTTGTTGCTTCCGCCGTGTGTTTTGTATGAGATACAAAATTAGATTTTTTCAACACATACTTTGTATACTTCAAGAGAGATAGACTGATTTGAGATTAAGGATAACATTAAAATAGAAAGCTACATGTTTAAATTTTGAACGGTGGGTAAACTATTTTTCTCATTCTTTTCTAACTGTCATGAATGGAAAAACTTAATCTACACTATGTTGTATCACTGGCAAATTGGCTCATAATATGAGTAGATGAAAATTTTAATATTAAAAGAAAGCAAAAAATATACATAATTTTTTATTTATAGAGAACATAAAAGTCATTACGTAAAAAATATTAGTAAAGTAGTATAACATTGCTTATTTTTGGGGGGAAAAAAAGATCCTTGCCCTTTGTTTAACAAACCCTTTATTGGTTTGGTAAATGGTTATATAAAGAAAATTTTCTTAATTAATAGTTTAATACATCTAAAATAAAATTCTATTATGAGGAAAACGATTTGTTACAGATGATTAGTCATAATTATATAATTTTATGAATATTTTAGAAAATAAATTATATATTATATTTCGTTACAAAATAATTAGATATTCCCACGTATTGTGCGGGGTTGCGACTAATATATATATATATATATATATATATATATATATATAAGAGCAGAGATTTCATGTGGCAGAGTATGGAGTTCGGCCATGTGATGTAGTCTATGAAAAGAATTAAAATAATCTTAAGATAAGAATAAATTTAAAAATAGCGACTCTTTATTTCCTTTGGTTTAATGTTTTAAGACTGCTTTTTATTACATTTTTTATTCAATGTTTTAAGACTACTATTTGTTTCATTTGGTTTAATGTTTTAAGAATTTTCCTCTCTCTCATACACAAAAAACTTTTTGTACTTCCATTCACACTTTTCACTTCTACTCCTTTATATACACATGCACACAACCTTTCATTCTATCCCATCTCAAATACACTCAAACAAAAAAATGATGTCATTTTCCTTCTACCTTCTGTTGACACCTATGTAATTCCAATATTGTAGTACTATTTGTATCTAGCCTGTATGAGTAGGCTATGAGGGGGCTTGCATTTTTTATTCAGTGATGGTAACTTATGATTTTGATGTTGAAGCCTGACGTTGTTGATTTTGTGAATGTTGTGATTCGATTTTGAGTCTTTGGGTGTTTCAGATTTTGGTTTGAAAAAGTTATAAATGTATTTTGTTTTATAACTAAAGAAAAACAAAACATTCTAATTGATTATTTATGAAGTTAGCTAATTTTTTATATATGCATTTTGTGTTAAAACTCATACTTATAGGTTACTTTGTATGTTTTTTACTATTATTTTGTGCGGTATGAGTCATAGTGAGAAAAATAAAAATTGATGATAATTTCAAAGTATTTTTCACTTTTTAAAAAAAAATTATACAGAAGTCTAACTAAAGACAAATAAATTTTGATAAATAGATGTGTTTTTAGCCAATTTCTTGTTTGTTTAATCACGTTCTCTTTATGTGATACTTACAAATGATTTCCTTAAATTTATTGAGATAACAAATTGGGTGTATGTGATTGAGGTCTCTATATTTGGTTGTGAAAATAGAGTGGTTGAGGAAGTGTTTAAGAAGTTGCTTAAATTTATGTAATTTTAAGATATAAAAGTATTTTATACTTTAAATTCTTATTTATAGATTTTAAAATCATTTAATCTGTTTAAAAATTAAAATCTACTTTTAGCAGTAAATATTATAATATGTTATAGTCTTATAGTGTTATATAATTTTTTAAAATAAAATATGAATTAAGAAAATCATGTTTCCAAGTATTCAACGATATTGTGGGCAAACATAAATATTATACAATAAAATAAGTATTATATGTAGGTCTTAATATATATAAAAATAATTTTAAATGAAATCGTAAAAAAGTCTGCGCATAGCACAGGACATCGTCTAGTTACCATCAATGGTCAAAAATGTTGGTCAGTAACATATTCTTTGTTGTCTTCAAAATCGTGGGCTGGTTCGGTTGATTCAAGAACTCGTGGCTCCTGTAGGTCGGTGCTGATTCCAGTGATCTTCATGTGAGACTTTTTATGTTTCCACTCTCTCCATAATAGACATCACAGAATAATTGAGAAGATACTAAAGAACATGCTAATCTAGAGAGAGTAGCTATTTTTTCCACCGCAACATCTATCTTCCAAAGCATATTTGCAATTTGGATTTCTTTATTCTTCCAACACGTGAATTTCAACCTCTTGCACCTTAGATTCTTGGATTACTGACACTTGGATTCTTAGAATGAACTCCTTCTTGTTGTTGTTGAACCTGCTTGGATGTCTTGGTTATACTCGAGGTATCAACCAATTAATCAAACTATAAAACTCTTGGCACTAAAAATGTAGAAGCGATTAATGACGTAGCATGTAATAAGAGAATTAATTAACATAAATAATAATGTCTTTAACCTTGTTTTTCCATGTCATACTACCATAAACCAAAGAAAGAATAATGCCTCTCCTTATGCAGCTTTCTATGAAGGACTTTCATTCTGAAGTTGTTGAGAAGCTAGTACTGGTGGCCGGTGCTAGAATAATATAATTAATGTGACCCAAATTTTTAAATGAACAAAAATTTATCTTGCACATCTAATCTAAGAATCTAAGAGGAAACCCATCCCTCTTAACGTTTATAGCGTAATAAACAAAAGTTTAAAGCACCACTGACGTCCTACGGATTTAAAAGAATACACGTGAACTTCCCTCATATTTTTTGAAATCAAACTTTAGTCCACGTCAAAGGATTCGTTTACCAGGAAATATAATTTGAAAATATGAACTACCTTTACCATTTAAAAACAACAATTAGGATTATGTTTCATGTTAACGAATACATGAAATATAGCATGTGCTTAGGATAGAGAATATAAGTTTGAGCTTTTGGATTAGAAAAAAGAGTACACTTCGGATTCCCAATAACAAAACTAATGGTATTTCAAAAAAAAAAATCTTACTTTAAGAAGATTATTAACTGCTTTCATATTATTTCATACTAGGAAGAATCCTGCAACATGTGAAATCAGCAGGTGGGTTATTTACAATCTAGTAAAATTTTATAGCGAAACCAAGGAAAGCATTCTTAAGTCAAATTTAGTGAGCTTCAAGCCTCTGGTGCTTAATTAAGAGAAATCGAACTACGTAAGTTGGAGTTATTTAAAAATTAGAGTACGATTTTCTTTCTTTTTGGTTAGCAGTAGCACCAAAAGCAATAAGATTTCTAAGCGCGTCCTTCGCAATATGGTTAAGTACATAACCTAATGAAAAAGAAAGAATCTATTAAAGTGCAAAGAAAATATATATATGGGAACATTTCAGGAAGGCGAAATTATGCAGGTAGTTTCATAACATTCCAGAACAAAAAGTTTAAAGTTTTCTCGAAAGCAAGAGATAGATTCGATCCCTACCCTAAGGCATTTTGAAACATTCATTATTAGTCTATTTTCTCTTATGTTCCATCAATCATGCTACCGCGTCAAGGTCGGCTCAACAAAATTTGGGGCCTAAGGCAGAAATTTTATATGAGGCCTTTTTATATATAAACATTAATTAAATAAATGTATATAATACTAATTAAATTAAGATTAATTTGATGTAAATACAGAAATTGATGAATAATAATAATAATTTTGGGCCTTTATAAATAGAGATGGTACCTTTTTTTAATAAATAATAATAAAAAAAGTACCAATTATTTAAAAAATGTTATATTTTTATAAAATTTTGGGTCTTTACAAATAAAGATGGGACCCGTTTTTAGTAGGGAATTTTTTTTTTTAGTTGTGGGGCCTTAGGCCTAAGTTGCCTATACCTTGAGCCGGCATTGTACCGCGTAAAAATAATTTTCAGGAAGTTGCTTCAAAGCATAAAGCCACTTGAGGGAATCACTTATTTCATAAGTTCTTACATTCTTCTATTTCAAGATCACTGATTTAAACTTATTTTATTTGGCAAGAGGATGTAAAACTGTTTTTTTTTTTTTTTTTTTTTTGAAAAATAAACTAACAGCTAAACATACTTTAATTTCAATTTCTCACTAAACTCAAACACATTACTTAATCCTAAGTACCATTGCAAAAGGGCTTAACTCTTCTATAACAATACATTAAATATAGTGCAAACTACATTGGTTAGCTAATTTGGACGTCTTGCACTCTTGAAATATAAATCATTGGATTAGAATAGACAATCACTAGGGTTAGTGTGTATATAATATTTTTTTTAGTGCAATACTTGTTGTAGAGTTTGGGGCTTTCATATATGGCTAAAACTTATAAGTACTTTGTTTACCCATAATTAATTTAAAAAAAGAAAAGAAAAGAGAATATGATCATATGGGTGCTCCTGGAAGTTGCATGGGAAAGAATAAAGATACTTTGACGTCAGGTACATGGTAAGCATTCCGATTTAGATCTATTGCTCTTCACAAAAGCTCATAGCAGTGGGATTCGTGCGTCATGCATGTTATGCCACAGTTTCCTCCTGCTTTCTGTTCACCTTCGGAAAATCTTCTCTATCAAAGTTATTCATCTCTGGTTTCACGTTGAAAGGCACAAATTCCTCTATTTTATATCATATCTGAAGACAGGTTATTATAAAATACTTTCCCAAGATAGGTTAAATCCAAGATACTTTCCCACATTGATGCTTCATCAATGTGTTATCATGCATTCCTACGTGGTAGAACTCAGGTATAGATTTGAGTTTAAGGGGTGATGGCCCCTGGGCTTTTCAAAAAAAAAAATAACCCTTCTACTTTAGTATTTGGCCCAATAAGTTGAACTTGCCCCTCCCGGCCCCCTAATAACATCATTGGCCCCTCCTGAAAAATAGAGAGAAACAAAAAGGTAATACGAGTCCAAGGCAAAATTTGCTCAACAGTACGTTTTTGGAAACAATTTTGGTGGCTGGCACGCGCTTGAAGTTATTTAATAAGATAAACTCTTTTTTGAAAATCGAGTCGAGTTCCAACCCAAAAAATAGTTTTAAACTTATTTACGCCAGCCGTGATTTAAAAAAAAAAGAAAAAAAAAAAGAGGAACTCGAGTATAACAAACTCGAGTTCCATGCTTTTAAAAAAAATAACACAAATGGAACTCGCGTGTAGGAAACGCGAGTTCTGTTATTTTTTTCAAATGGAACTCGAGTTTAATAAACTCGAGTTCCACTTTTTCTTTTTCTTTTTTAAATCAACGTTTGGCATAAATCGAGTTTGAGGGAATCGATTTTGGGTTGGAACTCGAGTTTCACAAACTCAATTTTCAAAAAGAGTCCAAAAAGAGTCTATCTTACTAAATAACTTCAAGCGCGTGCTAGCCATCAACTTTTTTTCAAAAAATGTACTGTTGAGCAAATTTTGCCAACAGTCCAATAACAAAAATTTAACAGTCGTTTACCCAAAAAAAATAAAATAAACAATCGTTATATGTAATCCTAAACATTTACCAAAAATTACGAAGGCCATCATCAGATTCATTTACTCAAAATCGTTCCCCAAAAATAATTAATATTAGCAACAATTCACTTTGGATTTTTTATTTTCTTATATTCTTTTTTACTTAGCAACCATAATTAATCTTAGTAACAATAAATATATTAAAATGTATTAAGAAACAGTCATTTTTTTGTCTTTTCATTTGCTCATAGTTTTTTATACTAATTATTTTGAATTTTCATGAATTTATTTTTTGTTCATACTTCGGGCCCTAATTGAAATCTTGGTTCTGACCCTACTAGGACTAGTTAATCAAAAACTTTAACATGCATCAATGTCCCGCCAAATAATTGATTTACCCACATTAATTAACCCCTCAGCCAATCGAACAAATTAAAGGCACTACTAGAGCACCACCAAAGTGGAACTTAAATACAGGCCGATAGCAGACATACTCAGCAGCTGCTCAGCTCACAGCAGCAACTATCTCCTGCTCAGCACAGCAACTCTTGCTCATCTTCTATCAGATTAGCATTAGTTTAGTTCATTTTCAGATTAGTTGCAGATCAGTTGGGTTGTTATAATTAGTTATCATTTAAGTTAATTCTATCAAAGATTTGTGAATGAAAACTCTTATTAACTTAGCAAAGAAGAATACAATCTCTGTTTATATACACAAAGATAAGAGCAAAACTGAAACTAACAGCTATAACGGCCTAAACAACTAACTAACTAACTAACTAACATTTAATCACAGCACGTGCTAGTCACGTGATTCATTAAACTGTACAAATTAGAACGAGGCTAAGCTACAAGTCGTTTTTGCAGAGTAATAAGAATTTGTCTGTCGCTTAGCTCTGTTTCTTTTTTTTTTTTTTCTTCAGCTTTTCATCCTTCTTTTCCTCAACTAAATATGGCCTTTCTTGCTTGTCATTCTGTTAAGTTCAAAAGTTAGTTAAGTGGATTTCTCAAATTTGCACATCAACCTCTATATTAGGGTTCTATGCTTTTCAATAAAGAATTTTACAAAATAATGTTATTTACAATTCGTAAATTGAAGGTTTTTTCGGATTTATATTTGCCAAATACTTTTTGGTGATTCTAGTTCTTTTTTCGTTATAACTTATTTTGTTAGGGTTAATATTTTTGTATTTTTTTTTAAAAAAAAAATTCTATTTTATTTATAATATTTTTTGTTCTATTCATCAAATCTTTCGTTTTTATTTTCTATCAATGAATAAGTTGTCTGATTCATAGATTGAATTTTAATAGACGATTGATTCGTGACTCATTTGATTATGAATTATTGATTTTTTTTTTTTTTTTTTTTTTTGAGTTTCTTTTGATAATCAAGACAATTATATTAAGGTTGTATACTCAAATGAATGTAAGGTGAAATAAATGCAAAGCAAGTAGAATATGATTTTTCTCTCAACTTGATTATTTCCTAGTCTTATGTTTTATTTTGTGCGGAACCCTTTTCTCTTTTTCATTTCATTGCTGCAAGATTGTCCCCAAGCTTTTCTTTCATGGTATCGATCGCAGCCATACCCATACAGCCATACTAAATGCTGATAAGGGCATCAAATTCTTCGTCCTCTACCGCTTACACTTGCTCAAATGCATCGATGACTCTCACAATAGGCATCAATTCTACTGCTTTCGAATACTATATCTCTAAATAGAGAGAGGATGGAAAAGTGAGAAGATAGAAAATAGAACAAGGATGGAAAAGTGGGAGGATAGAAAAGTTTTTAGTTTTTCTCTTTTGTGTTTGGTTGAGAGGGTGGCCAAGTGGAGAGATGAGAAATTTTTTGGTTTGGTTGAAAATAAGGTTTGTATAAATTTACTATCATGTCCCTCTTAAATAAAACAAAAAATAATATATTATACTTTTTTTAAAAATTGTGCATAGATGAAAGTGGACATTTCAAAAAATAGCATAAAAAATATCCAAAAGTATTTTCTTAAAAAAAATAATAAAAATAAAAATTAAGAAAAAAAAAAAGAAGAAAAACCCACCACTTGACAAAACCAAAGAAAGAAAAAACAAAAACCAGCATTACAAATGCTAAGAGCTGGTTTGGATTGAGCTTAAAAAAAGTTTCAGTTTCAAAGCAAAAGTAAAAAAAACTGTGCAGGGACAAAAATCACTGTTTGACACTGTAGCGGTACTGTTCACGCACTGTTCATGGGACCCACAAGCACTTTATTCAGAAAAAAATATTAAAAATGGGTCCCACAATACTATTCACACATTTAAAAATTATTTTGCTACAGTGTTTTCAGTTTTCAGTTTTCAGTTTTCAGCAAAACGCTCTATCCAAACGGACCCTAAGTCAAAAGAAAAGGAAAAAAAAAAAAAAAACCAGAAACGTTAAAAGAGGCGGGGGCAGTTTTGTCCAAATATTTTTCTTACTTTTCACTCCAATTTGGAGATATTGTATTTTGAAAGGGAATGAGAGAAAACTTGTGAGTCCCACCACTTTTTTCTCTCCCTCTCCCTCTCCCTCTCCCTCTCCCTCTCAACCAAACACCCTTCCCACTCATTTTCTCTCCTATTTTCCACTCTTTTTTTTTTTTTTTTTTTTCCTATCCTCCCTAAAATCCACACAACCAAACATACCTAAAAGGTGAAATCTCTTCAACTCCAGAGATGCTCTAGTTGAAAATCATAAGAGTAGAATGAGATTGAACTACTTTAAAAAGGTCTAAAGGTAACTGCGGTAATAAATAGTAGATTGTAGGGCCATTTATACATATCTTAGAGATTGAATTGGACAGATGAAGTGACATTCACTGTAAGAGAGACAACGAGTCATCGACCAAGGAGTTGTTGGTAAGTGCAGCTTGCAATGAAACAAATTTCCCGAAATCAACAATGCCAAGGCCGGCTCAACAATTGAGTACCTTAGGCAAAATTTTTAAGTGTAGCTTTTTTATATTTGAATATTAATTAAATAATATTTATTGAATTTTTTTATTTTTATTTAAACTATTAGACATTTATAATTAGAAAATATTTATAGATAAATAAAACACAATTTATAATTAAAAATGCAAATTTTAAATTTTTTTTTTTTTTTTTGAGAATCCAGACAATAACTTTTATTCAATCAAAGAGGCTAAATCAGCCTGAACAAAACAAGTGATGTCTGGTAGTACATCTTCCATCCAGACCATTAAAGATGGCGAACTGAGAGCACGCCTAGCCAAAGCATGAGCTACATTATTTCCTTGACGACGGACATGAACAAAACTAATACAATTAAAACAAGATTCCAAAAATTTAATATCTTGAATCAGGTGTCCATGTAGTGCTAGTGATAGTTCTGCACTGTTGAGGTCCTTTGTGATGATATCCGAGTCTCCTTCAAAGATAGCTGAAGAAATCCCAATTTCTAGGGCAAACTCCACCGCCCTCCTAGCTGCTAGAGCTTTCACCTGGGCCACAGTTGTTGGATTGGGGATTTGCTGAGTCAGAGAAGCCATGATCACACCATTTGAATTGCGGATAACAACTCCAAGCCCTGCTTTCCCC
Organism: Castanopsis chinensis; assembly: GCA_032878915.1. Lineage (NCBI taxonomy): Eukaryota > Viridiplantae > Streptophyta > Magnoliopsida > Fagales > Fagaceae > Castanopsis > Castanopsis chinensis. The sequence goes on from JAVQMG010000106.1 coordinate 8,051,081, forward strand.
TGATCTGCTTGTATAGCTCCATCATAATTAACTTTGAAGCTTCCTTGATCCAGCGGTTTCCATTTGGTATGTTGCCTATGTTGCTGCATAAGTCTGACTGGGTGGAAACGTTGAAATTCAGCTTTCTTCTCCTTGGATAGCTGAGGGATCCGATTTAAGGGGCAAGCCGATTCATTGAATCGGATTTGATTGCGGCGATACCAAAGATTCCAGGTCATAAAAGCTAAGAGTGAAGCGTCTTTTTCCTCCGAGAAAGCATGCTTGAAGATTTCCAGCATCGACTGCCCTTTCATGCTTGAAAGCCAGCTCCATTGAGGGTCTGATGTCCAAGCTCCCTGCACAAAAGAACAGAAAAATAAAGCATGTGAAATATCTTCAGTCTCCGCCTTGCAATTCTCACAGATTGCCTCAGGTACTATTCTCCTCCTGCATAAATTAGCTTTTGTTGGTAGAGCTTCCTTACATGCCCTCCAAACAAAGTTTTTAACTTTGCTAGGAACTTCTAGGCTCCACACCTCCCTCCAAAACCCAACGTTAACCACTAGAGCTTGATTTGGAAAGTCTTGATCATGCAGAAACCGGTAGACCAATTTAACCGAATATTGACCCGTGGGTGTAAAGGGCCAAATAAGGGTGTCTTTCTGAGGGGATATACTCAAAGGAATACTTAGAATTGCGGCAACATCTGCCTCTTCAAATACATGATTAATCACATCTGTTCTCCAACTTCTCGTGTTCTGATCAATCAGAACCTCCACACAAGTGTTCTCCTGTCCAAACATTACCGGTGTAGTGATTTTAGCTTTGTTTTTCACTGGTAACCAATTGTCCCCCCATAATCTAATCTGCTTTCCATCCCCCACCCTCCACATAGCCCCTTTTTTGATTACTTCCCTTCCTTTTAGAATACTCCTCCACGCATAAGAAGCTGATGCAGACTCCTTGGCATCAAGGAAAGATCCTTGGGGAAAGAACCTAGCCTTAAATACTATGTAGAAAAGTAAAGTATCATCATTGAGGAGCCTCCACGCTAACTTGGCTAACATTGCTTCATTAAACATAGTGAGATCCTTAAATCCCATCCCCCCTTCCGCCTTATGTTTGCACATCTCCTCCCACTTCACCCAATGAACTTTTCTCCTACTCCCCCGTTGCCCCCACCAAAATTTCCGAATGAGTGACTCAATCTCATGGCATAGAGATACCGGAAGTTTAAAACAGCTCATTGCATATGTGGGTATTGATTGGATAACTGATTTGATTAATACCTCCCTTCCCGCTTGTGAAAGCAGCTTCCCCTCCCATCCTTGTAAGCGCTTCCAAACCCTTTGCTTCAATTTTTCAAAACTTGCCCTTTTATTTCTTCCAACCAAAGCCGGCAAACCAAGGTAGTCTTCGTACCTTTTTACATCCGAAACTCCCAAGGTGCTCATAATTTGGTTTTGAACATCTAAAGTGGTTGATTTACTAAAAAAGAGAGAAGTCTTCTCTTTATTCAGTTTTTGCCCCGAAAACAGCTCATAGGAGGAGAGGATATTCATCACTTTGTGACATTCTTCTCTAGTGGCCCTGCAAAACAGGATACTATCGTCTGCAAATAGTAGGTGCGTTAGTTTAGGGCCATTGCGACATAGTGAAACTCCCTGGATATCACCCCTACTTGCTGCTGTCTGAATAAGTCTGTGTAGCCCCTCTGAGCATAAAAGAAAGAGATATGGTGAGAGGGGCTCCCCTTGGCGGATCCCTCTACTAGGTTTGATATTACCATAGGGCTCACCATTAATCAAAAGGGAATATGAGACAGATGTAACACACTCCATAACAAGAGCCACCCACCGATCATTAAACCCCATTTGAATCATGATGTCTCTTAGGAAGGACCATTCAACTCGGTCATAGGCTTTGCTCATGTCTAGCTTAATGGCCATGTAGCCGGATTTTCCGGCGTTGTGGTTCTTCATATAATGTAGAGTCTCAAAGGCCACCAAGTTATTATCGGTAATCAAGCGTCCTTTCAAGAAAGCACTTTGGTGTTCCGATATTATCTTTGGTAGAACTCTCTTTAATCTATTAGCTAGTACCTTAGAGAAAATTTTATAAAGTACGTTGCATAGACTAATAGGCCGGTACTCAGTGACCCTCTCTGGAGATTTTGTTTTTGGAATTAAAGTAATAAAGGTGTGGTTAATTGGAGTAGGCAAAGATCCTGAATTTAAGAATTCCATAGCAGAATTGATAATATCACCTTTAGTCAAGTCCCAAAAATTTTGGTAAAATAGTGGAGGCATCCCGTCTGGCCCTGGAGCTTTAAGAGGCGCCATTTGTTTTAGAGCAATCTCCACCGCCCATGCCTGAAATTCACTAGTTAACTCGCCATTCATAGATTCTGTCACAACCCGAGGAAAGGAGTTTAAATCTGCAGTCATTTGTTCAGGTTCTGATGAGGTGAAAAGTTGCTGATAATACTCCAAAAAAACACCTGCAATCTGGTCTTGATCTGAACACCACCCCCCTGCTTGATTCCGGATGCTAGAAATGAAGTTTTTACGCTTCCTTTGTGTAGCTCAACAATGGAAAAATCTGGTATTTCGATCTCCATCCTTTAGATAGAGAGTTCGGGATCTCTGCCTCCACATTCTTTCTTCCTTAGCCATAAGATCGTTTACTTCCTTCTGTACCTGCCACAATCTACATGTACCACCACCTCTTAAAGCTAGCTGTTCAAGCTGTGCAAGCTCTTTCCTTTTTATTTCCAGGTTCTTTCTTATGCTCCCAAAGTTATCCTTACTCCACCTTGTTAGCTCTTTCCCACATTCTTCAATTTTCTTAATAACTTTTATCTTTTCAGCTCCATCATAAGTGGCTAGCCAAACTCCCTCAACCGTCTCCCCACACCCCTTGTCTGCTAACCACATCCCTTCAAATCTAAAGATTTTTTTCTTTTGCTGCATAACCAAATCTGACATTTCGATCCATAGGAGTTTGTGGTCTGAAGTTGTACTATCGATGTGGTTTACTCGGGTACCTGGGAATTGAGAGAACCATTCGTGTGATGCCACAACTCTATCCAACCTTTCCCAAATTGAAGTTCCATCTCTGAAATGCCTACTCCAAGTGAACGGGGGGCCTTTGAATCCTAAATCCATGAATTCACATTCATCTAAAACCTCTCTAAAAAACTGCATCTGATTGCGAGGTTGTGAACTCCCCCCCAACTTCTCAGACAGTTTGGTAATTTCGTTAAAGTCGCCTGCACACAGCCAAGGCAGAGAGCTTCGGCCATGTAGCTGCCTAAGAATATCCCATGATTCATGCTTCCTATGAGCTTCCGGATAGCCATAAAAACCAGTGAACCTCCAAGGTTTGCTAGAGTTTTTATTAATCACAGCATCGATGTAATTCAAAGTAGATGCTTCAATATCCACCGTGATCTCATTTTTCCAAAACACTACTAATCCTCCACCTCTATTGACTCTCTGGACAAAAAATTTTTCATCAAAACGAATTCGTTCTTTTACGTAATCCGGCCTAGCTTCGTCTGCCAATGTCTCGGCCAAGAACACGACAGAGGGCACTTTTGCTTGTACCACGTCTACAAGCTCTTGAATTGCAAGTGGGTTCCCAAGCCCCCTGCAATTCCATACTAAACAACTCATGGCTCCTGGCAGGGCTGTGAAGCAGCCTCCGCCAATAAGGTAGTATTTTCTTTATCATTTCTTGAAACCAAAATTTTCTTGTTTGGTAACTCACAATGATCAATGTTCATGTCAGAAGGTCGTTTGGATCCAGTAAGATCCTGCAATGCCAGACATGATCCAACTACAGTTCTGTGAAAGTGTTTCTATGTGGCTTGACTGGAAGTGATTACTCCCCCTGATGTGCTCTGGATATTTGTGATTTCCTGGAGAGGAAATTTTTTATTCTTAGGCAAAGGTGTTACTACTATCTGAGCATGTGACAGGCTGTTACCCTCCTCCAATTCCTTACTAAGCGAGCCTAAGTCAAAAGGTGGAGAGTTTCCTTTCCTGATTGGAGCATCCTCGGGTTGTGCTAAATTTAAGGGATTATCATAAATCCCAAGCTCCTTATCTATCTCTTTTATCTGTTGAGAGAAAGAAATCCCCTGATTTCCGTGATCCTGAAATTTCGGGCTATGATTCTCATTAATGGTCGTGGACTCCTCAACATTCTGATTTGGAAAGTCCTCACTTTTAGCCTCCATATCTGCACTGTCCTTATCTGTTGGAGTAGCCGGGACTGGAATTTTCACCGGAGTGGAGCGGTGTTGCTCTACCTTTCGCCACCGAGAAGATAGATTTTCCTTCCTATCTTCATAGTACCCCGACACTCGAACAGTGTTGCTCTTGGAAGGACCTGACGTTGCTGCTCTCAACCAAGATCCATATTGTTGTGAGGAGGTTTAGAGGGTGCCCTTACTCTCAACCCAAAGGTCACATTCCTTATCACCATGATCAAGACAACCACACCAATAGCAAAAATTTGGTAATCGTTCGTATTTAAAATTGACCCACACCTTCTCTTCATCCTCAATTCTGATTATTCGACCTCTACAAAGGGGCTGGAAGACATTAAGTGTGACTCTCACTCTAATATAATTACCACACTCACATTCTGAAGCAGCAGTTGAGCGGTCCACTAGACCTATTGCTCCACAAATATCCTCTGCCACTGACCTGTTTCTATACCTGATAGGGATGTTGTGGACTTGAACCCAAAAAGTGATTTTGTCGAAACTCAAGTCTTCCAGAGCAGCGTGCCTTTCATACCTTTGCAGCACAACCAAAGATTTATCAAAAGTCGATGGACCCGAAGTTAGGATTTTCTCCACCTCCTCTTCCTTGTCGAAGGTAAATAGAACCTTATGATCCCCTTCTTTGGTGATTTTAAAGCCATTCTGGGACCGCCAAAGTGGTTTGAAGGTCCTACCCACTGCCTCCATATTGAGGGCACGACGGGTTAGGAATAGTGCTGCAATAGTATACTCCTTCGTACATCTATCCTTATTGAAACTAATATCATCTCCCTCCCTCTCGGAGAGGGACAGACAATTCCAATGCTTAGTGAGATCTTCCATGGCTAGAGAGGATTAGCACTAGAAGAAGAAAAATGTAGTAAAAAAACACTCAAGAGAATCTGTTTCCCCACCCCGGAAAGAAAAAGAAAACCCACTAGTCCTACTTGCAACTGTGTTACAAGAGGGGAGAGATAGCCTTACTAGAAGGGACTGCAGTTCTACTGCCTAAGAGAGGATGGGGAGCAGCCACCCTTCTTAGCGACAGAGAAAAAAGAAGCCAACTATTCTAATTCACCTAATCTTGATACTTGTCAGTAATGACCCGGATTTAATCGCTGAAGCTGTTGGATCAACTTATTAATCACGTTCTACTGCCTAAGAGAGGATGGGGAGCAACCACCCTTCTTAGCGACAGAGAAAAAAGAAGCCAACTATTCTAATTCACCTAATCTTGATACTTGTCAGTAATGACCCGGATTTAATCGCTGAAGCTGTTGGATCAACTTTAAAAAAAAAAATTTAAAGCATAGAATAATAGAACTTGGTTATTACAATTTTTCTAAAGCCTTTATAATATAAAGTCTAAACCTACACAAATAAAATTAATTTAATACATAGTTCAATCATTACAAAAAAAAAAAGGGTTATCCCAACATTTTTAAATCGCTGGGATGGCACTAAAAATTGTCGGTATAGCCTAAAATGTCCTATCCTAGTGCTTTTTTTCTAGCACTATGTAACGCTGTGCAATGAGTGTGGCAATAGGTCTGTCTGACCTACACCAACACTTTTAAAACAGTATAGGTCTTGGCGATTTTGAGACCCAATTCCAACGCCTTTTTTAGGTGTTGGGATATTCTTCATCAGCAGTTTTAAGACCTATACCAGGGCTTTTTCAAAATGACAACCGCTATTGTAGGTGTACCTATAATAGCAGTTTTAAAACTGCATTTAGGGAAATAGAAATACATCCTATACCAGCGATTTTAAACCGCTGTAATACGTATTGCCTATGCCTACACTTTTAAAACTGCCAGTATAAGTCATTTAAGGATATAGAAATAAGACCTATAGTTAGATTCTAATGATTTAGGATTAAATATTTAGAATCATATTTTATTTGTGCTAGTAAACCAAGAACAAAACATGTCTAGTCTATGTGTTAGGCAATGCTTAAAGGTGTAGGTTTCAAGCTTCAAGCTTGAGCTAATTGCAGATAATGGAAGTCACATTCTGCTAAGCTCGATCGTTCGAGAATTAGGCTTAACTAATCGAGAATCGTTGAAATTAGATTTTGCAAAATTTTTAAACAAGGCCTAAGCCTACGAAAATGTTTAGGGTTTCATTCTAACTTGTCTGGAGAAAATGGGCTTTTGCCTTTTCTTTTTAAAATATCCAGTAAAATGCCCTATGTATGTAACTAATTAGGGAAATGCTCCTGTTTTGAAACCCGATTTTCTTAAAATCAAGTTTCAAACGTATAACTAGATTTTTGGAACATCGAGTTATAGCGAATGTGGACTTAGGAAAAAAAAATCTTTTGGAACTTGAGTACCATATAAAGTACTCGAGTTCATGGAACTAGAGTTCCACTTGAATTTTTTCAAGGAACTCGAGTACTTCACATGGAACTCAAGTTCCTTAAATGGAACTCGAGTTCACAAAACTCTAGTTCTAGAATTTTTTTTTCTTTTAATTTTTCAGTTCGCTATAACATGATTGTTCAAAAATCAAGTTTTAAATTGAAACTTGATTTTTAGAAAATCTAGTTTCAAAATAGGGGTATTTTCCTAAATAGTTTCAGATATGAGACATTTTGCTATAAATATATATATATTTTTTTTAAAAGGAAAAAGCTCATTTTCACCTAACTTGTCCACATATAAAAGGGAAACCCTAGCTACGTTTTTCAAACTTTTGGAAGATTTGTATGTTACTTTTTGTGAATCTAAGAGGTTTTGTACCTTCTAACTACACAAGAATTTATCGGAGCAAGATCTACAATTAAGCGATGATAGAACCTAGTTGCTGCTACAAGATCATTAATGATGGTGATCTAAAACCTTTGAGTAGGATCTTAAAGTCACAAGAATGGGTGCCTGTATTGCAGTAAATTCAAGGAGAGAAGGAGTCTCTAGATTCGGAGCTTGCACGTGGTCGTGTGAGTAAGTTATTACCTGAGGTAGCAATGGATTTAGGGTTAAATCTGATTGTAATAACTTCAATTCTCTTATAATGGATTTGTTTTATCTTGAGGATAGCTAGGTCAAATCCTCCCCAGGTTTTTACCTTGAAACAGTTAGTTTCATTGGTTTTTTTAGGTCATCATATTGTGGTGTTATATACTTTTCCGCTACTGTGTGTCGATGCTGGGGCCTTCGTTCGACCACATGCCATGGTGACACTTCCGTGTGCGCGGGGTAGGCCCCTTACGATAATTGTTTGGTTTGACTCTAGGAGTCTCACATGAAGCTTCGCTTGCTCTCTCTCTCTCTCTCTCAGGGGAGGAAGGTAAGTCTACCTTTGGAGGTGTGGCATGAATCTTGGTCACATTTTAGGTGATTACTAAAGTTAAGTGACGTCGCCACCAATTATTAGGTTTTTTTAAGGTGTGATTGGTCACGTGTTTCTAGTTAATTTTATTACCAATCCTAGGCTAAGAAAAATGGCATTTTTCCTAATATAATGTAGATGGAAAAAAATCTTGATTCTTAAAACTGAAAGTTTGGTTACGTGCGGAGAAGGTATTGAGCACCCCACAAAGCCTGCCTAAGGACAATCATTTGTTTTGATAAAATCTTAATTTTCAAAGATTGGTAGTAAAAACATGATTTTGGCATTGGCATTGGCATTGGCTTTCGGGGCTTTGCATGCATTGAGGGGGAGGGGGGCTTTGAGGTTTGGCTTTTGAATGGGCATGGTCCTAATTTATGCTTTCCTAAGGCATTTAGGCAAAGTACCAGATTTCCACGATGAAAATCTGGCAACATGTCACCTTACTTTCTAGGCTAAAATTAGGCATTGCTTTGCCTTAGATGACATGAACTATGATAATCACATTGGGAGGGACGAGCAGATCTATACATACATACATACATACATACATACATACATACATACATAAATCATGCACAATGCTTACACACAGAGCAGGAAAGTAAATACCTACATCCCTAGAGCATGGCCCAAAATATAGGTACAGGAAAGTAAAACTGATCAACCCGACCCATTTGCCAGATCTAAAATTTCGAAGGCAAAAACATGAGAAAATGCCTAATACAACCCATCTAAGAGAAAAAGGAGGGAGAAAGGAAAGGGGTTTAAAAGAGTACATAACCAAATGGGAGAAGCTAGACCCTTATATCTACTGAACATAGCCACTTGGCTTATACCCACATGCTTGCATCCTCGCCCTTTTTGCTTGTGCTTGGGAGACCGTGCCCTAGCTACATGCGTCCTCTCTCCATGTGTGTACATGGAAAGACAAAGACAAGAAACCAGTAGACAAGCAATGGAAAGAAAAAGATGCGTAGATAATGCGCAATGGGTATAAAGCAAACAAGCATAAAAGCGAAGCAAGCATAGCATGTGGCAGGTGACATGACAATCAACAAGATAAGCAAACAAACTAGAAGGCAAACAAACAAGGAAGCAAGCAAACAAGAAAGAAGGCAAACAAGCAAGAAGGCAAACAAGCAAGAAAACAAACAAAAGATGGTGTCCACGAAGGACAAATGTTGGTTTAGATCAAATGTTCATAATTTCATTGCATTGAAGCCTGAATGACACAATAGCAAGCAAGATTCATGTATGGACATGTGAGCAAGCATGTAAAGATGCATTGAAAGTCAACGGGTGGTGCAAACAAACATGGTAAGTATAGCATCACACGGAGTGGAAAGGGAAGCGTATGTACGAAGTAACCCGACATCCGAAGATGCTTCCCAAATGGTCACATCCAAAAAAGGCCTCATTGGCGTCAGATGTAACCAAAAAAGATCAAGCCCGTGGAGAGCGTCAAGCATGGCAAAGCAAAGAATAAGAGAGGCTAGCACCAGCATAAAGCATAAAAGTAAGCAAGCATAGACATGTAAATAGAAATTATCCAAACCTTTTTGATATGGGTCATGGTACGTGGACGATGACAAAGACCATAGGGTCTAGATCGAGTCCGAACCATTAGGCAAAAACATGAGAAAATGCAATAAAAGAAACAAAATGGCTACAATAGCACATGGCATGACAAACAAGGTCTAAGCCTAAGCACTTAAACAAGGCGTAAGGCATGCAAGCACACGAGAGATGGCATAAAGCATGTAGAACACATCGATCTAAGCATGTAAACATGGAGATATGCATATAGGCATGTGAATGTACATCTAAGCATGTGGATGTAAGCATAAAACATGGAAGAACACAAATCCGAGCATTGATATAGGCATAGAAGCATAGGTCATAGATACAAACATGTAGATCTAAGCAAGGCATAACCATAGACATAATATCAAGCATGTAGGCATGTAGACCCAAACATCAACACATAAGAAAGAAGGATCTAAACACGGTATAAAGCATAAAGCATGAAGAAAAGGCAACTAGCGCATGAATAACCATGGAAGCCTATGAAAATAAACCAAAAACATGCTAGATGCAAAATAAAGAAAAGAGCATGCTAGATAAAGCAATAAATCATGTTATTAAGACAAAAGAGCAAGATAAATGCTAAAAAAAGATTTAGAAAGTTAGGGGTGTGGATGTAGCTTTTTAATAGTAGCTAAAAAGCTACATCCACACCCCTAAACCCCAAATCCAAAGTGTAGAACCAAGGAAAAGAAGGTTGGGTATAAGAACAATACCTTGTATTTTTGATGAAGAGAAGAATCAAGAGGCTTTGATGTATTTTTTGTGTTTGGAAGAGAGGAGAAAAGCTCAGAATTTTTCCAAACAACGAGCAGGATCCAGAAAACTCTCTCTTTTTTTGGTTTGGAGGTGTATGGGGCCTTTTATAGCCCCGGTAAGGATTACGAGTCGGTGGCCCTTCTGTGAAGCTCCTAAATTGGGGTTGATCTTGAGACCCCTAGAAATATCTTGACTTCTGGTTTCTAGAAAGGTATGGAACTCAAAAATCTAACGGTCAGATCAAAATTTATGGCTCCGGGAAGTTAGTGGTGCATTCGATTAGTGCGTTAACTGGTTTTCGTGATATCTCAACTGTTTTAACTCCAATTTTGACCTATTAGTACTCGCTGGAATTATAATTTGATAATATTCTCAATGGCATTAAGTTCAACTCATTTTGACAACCGGATGAAAATTAGGGTTTTTAGGGCTCACTAGAGTCAACTTTGAGTCAAACTTGGTCAAAGTTTCCAAAAAATCTCCAAGAAGATTGGCTTTGATGTAAAACTATGAAAAGTGATATTTTGACCTTGTTTGACTTTCGTCCAACCTAAGGTTGACCAGGGGCATTTTGGTCATTTTGGCTAAAAAAGGCACTTTGAGTGCTTCGGTGTCCAAACAAGTTGCGCCACGTCATTCTAGATGCTCTCGCGGCCCAATGGAGAGTAGATGATATTTTTGGATTTTTCGAGGTTCGGCGCTCAAATTAAGGGCAGAAAAAATACAGTATCAACACTATGCATGATATGATATATGCTCGTTTAACCTAGATTTGAATAATTAACCTAAGTAATTACCTGGCTATTATATTAAGTTAAACAATCGGGTATAAGGGGTCTAAATAAACAAACAAGTGATATTAGAGCAAGTTAACTATTGTTTATAAGTTTCTGATAGGCCAAGAATATATTGACCCCTTATGATAAATTAACCGATTAATTAGCCATGTTAATTAATTAATCCAATTAACATGCAAAACGCATGGTAGTATAAACAAATCACCAACTAATTTAATATGCAGCAGAAAATAAAGTTGGCAAGGTGATTTGTTTATGAATGGGGAAAACCTCCAAGGCAAAAATCTCACCGGGTAATTTTAAGGTCACTACTCCCGAAAATCCACTATTATCTCAACAAGCGGTTACAAGTAAAGGAATCTCAGTACCTTATACCAACCTACAATTAAACCCTTACCCCGATACACAATTGGACTTGTTCTGTAGTGACAATCTCTCATTTTCAATGCAAGGCTCCCAGTGCATGACTAACCAATTGATGCCCGAATCCCAGTACGCGACTTAATCACCAACTTGAGAAAGATGTTGGCTGCAAAATTCTTCAGTTCATCAACATGATAAATTTCACGAAAGCTCCTTGGTTACAAAACCCAACGGCATACAAACGTAGTAACTCTTCAAGAGAAAGATGCACTAGGGCAAATTTTGTCTCCGATCACAATTTGCATGAACAAAACTTTGCTCTACACTTGCGCAACCCTTAACGGCCCTTAAAATAATCCTTATATATGTTTTGGGTTGTGAGAAAAGAAATCCTAAACATGTACACACGGATTGGAGTGAAATCGGATTTGAAAAACTGATTTTCATAAATCTCGATAGATAGGGTATCTATCGAGCAGCTGTCGAGTATTAGGGCTAGTTATCAAGATTTAAAATCTAGTACTTCTTCACTAGTTTCTTGGATAGATTTGCATGGCTTCAATATTTGGACTTAAACTCTTGTTCCTTGGAGTATTGAACACATACTATATCTACCCAATCACAAATAAATGTGTTTTGTCAAAGGATTAGCCAATTCTAAACGACATATGTTCCTAACATGATTCACATGTCCTAACAGTTTCTTGACCTAGAGTTAATCATTGACCCTTGCTGTCATAGAACACGGTCACTCTCTTGTGATCTTTCTACACTTTGATGGGAAAAATTATGCTTATTGGAAGGTTAGGATGAAAGCCTTCCTGAAATCTACTAAGATTGCTTATCTTACCAACTTTAGAAATTTCTGAGAAATAATAATAGAAGGGCAAGAAATAGAAACAATGTTGACCCTAAGAAAGTAAAGAAGAATGACACAACCAAAAATAACAATTCTGAAAAGTCAAAAAATAAAGTAGGTCAATCTTCTAACAATTCTTTAGGACAACAGTGTTATGGTTGTCAAGGTTATGGTCATTACTAATGGTGATCTGAAACCTTTGAATGAGATCTCAAAGTTGCAAACATGAGTGCTTGTGTTGCAGTAAATCCAAGGAGAGAAGGAGTTCGTGGATTCGGAGTTCGTGGATTCGGAGTTTGCACATGATTGTGTCAGTAAGTTACTACATAAGGTAGCAATAGATTTAGGGTTAAATTTGATGGTAAAAACTTTAATTCTCTTATGATGGATTTGCTTTACCTTGAGAATAGTTAGGTCAAATCCTCCCTAGGTTTTTACCTTGAAACTTTTAATTTCATTGGTTTTCCTAGATCATCATATCGTGATATTATTTATTTTTCTGCTACAGTGCATGATATGATATATGCTTGTTGAAACTAGATCTGAATAATTAACCTAAGTAATCACTTGACTAATATATTAGGTTAAATAATCTAGGGTCTAAACGAACAAACACCTAGACGAGCGTTTTTAAAAAGCCGTAATAGGCATTGCCTATACCAGTGGTTTCAAAAACACCATTACAATGTATATAGGGAAATAGAAATACATCCTACACTAGTAGTTCTAAACCACTATAATAGGTCATGTGCTTTCAAAACTGCCAGTATAGGAAATTTAAGGATATAGAAATAAGCCTTATACTAGCGTTTTTAAAACACTATAATAGGCCTTGCCTACACCAGGAGTTTCAAAATCGCCACTTCAGGGTAATCAACGAATTAGAACAATAACCTATTCCAACAGTTTACAAACCACTGCTATAGGTTTTTTTTTTTTTTTTCCAAGCACCTGTAATACATTTTTTCTAAACACATGTAATGCAATCAAAATACAGCACCAAATACCAAATGCCCCCTAAGCCTAAAAAAGGACAAAAATACCCCCTAAGCCTTAAAAAGACCAAGATACCCCCTAAACCTAAAAAATGACCAAAATACCTAAAAAAAAGACTATGATACCCCTAAAACTTGAAAAATGATCAAAATACTTCCAAAACCTAAAAAATGACCGAAAATACCCCATAAGCCTAAAATATGGCCATGACACCCCTGAAACCTAAAAAATAACCAAAATATGGGGGTATTTGGTAATGTTTTTCATTGTTTTCTTGTAATGCTAAGATTTGTGAATTTTGGATGTGTAAACTTAAGTAATTATGTATTTTTTGTTATTTATTCTCTTATTTTAATTCAAATAAAGACAAAAAATATATTTATTTTTATTTTTATTTTTATTATGTGAAAAAATATGGGTCAACCTAATTGATCCGACTCCATTCACAACCCATTTAAGACGACTCATTTTTAACGCAAAACTGATCAACCCGACCCATTTGCCAGATCTAAAATTTCGCTATTATTTTTACTCTTAAAATTATGAGAAAATCTATGGATACAACTTTTGCCTCAAGTCAAATGTGGCCAACTATGAGTGATAGAAAATAAGTTATGAGTCCACATGAAAGTAATAGAGAGCCACTCACAATTGAGCACGTTAGAGTTGTGGTCGACAAAGAACTTCAAAGTATTTGATGAACCCAAAAGATGTTAATTTGAAAATGTGACCAATCCCTTAAAGAAATAAAAATGAAAAAGACCAATCAAGAGTTCTTTAAATTTATCTCTAAAAAAAAGAGTGCTTTAAATTTTCTATCATTTGCCTAGAATAAAGACTTAAATTAAGTAAAATAAATTGGGATTTAATTATCTCAATTAGTATAATATTTTTTTGTCAAATAAGGGAAATGAGGTTGAATCACTCTTATATTAAAAGGAAATTCATTAGTATCTTGACATGTTCATATACTTATCTTAATCGAGATTTGAACTCTAAATCTCTTATTCGATGACAAGAATTTTTATTAGTTGAGCTAATTAAAATTCACTTGAAGATACCCTTCTCAATTTGCTACTAAAGCTATGGTTGAGACTTCTACCCCATGTATCCTAATAAACATGTGTCAGTATCATGTCACTCCTAGTACTTTTATGCACTGGAGGGAAGCTAAGCCCTAAAGCTACCCAATGAGGTGCTCAATTGGTAGCAATAAATCATTGGAACTATGAATGCTCAAGTTGATAGAAGAATCTCTTATGGAATATCATCTAGCAAACAAATTGTCACTCTAAGAACCTCTATTTCTATTATTAAAGTAGATTCTATGAGTGTCCTTGAAGCAAATTCCTGACACCACCTTCTCTTATGATCCCTAAAACCACTATAGAAATAGCCTTCAAAACCAATTTTTGAAACTTGAATCAAAGGTTGTACAAATTTAAGTGTATAATAAGTTTCTAGCCCTTTAAAAGGTGGTATTCGGGGGTATTTCGATCATTTTTCAGTTTCATGGTGTCATATTTATAGTTTGGGAGTATTTCAGTCATTTTATTGGTTTCGGGGGTATTTCAGTCATTTTTTAAGTTTCAGGGATATTTTAGTCTTTTTTAATGTTTAGAGGGTATTTGGTCATTTTTTAGGTTTCAGAGGTGTTTCAGTCATTTTTTTAGGTTTCAGGAGTGTTTCGAACATTATTTAGATTTTGGAGGTATTTCAATCATTTTTTAGATTTCGGGAGTGTATCAATCATTATTAGGTTTCAGAGGTATTTCAGACATTTTTACGTTTACGAAGGCATTTTAGTCATTTTAGAGATTTTGGGGGGGGGGGGGGGTATTTTGGTCTTATTTTAGGCATTGAGGGTAATTTGGTCATTTTCAAGGTTTTGGAGGTCATTGGGTCATATTTTAGGTTTAGGAGGTATTTTGGTAAATTTTAGAAAGAGCCTCTTAAAAATAAAAAAAATTTTGAAAAAAAAAACTCTAATTTAAACCCTATAGCGGCAGTTTTAAAACCGTTAGAATATGTTTTACATATGAAGAATCCTAAAGCAGAGGTTTTAAAACCGCCGGAATAGGTATTCCAAATGAAGAAGTCTATAATGGCGGTTTAAAATTTTCTGGAATAGTTTTACGTATGAAGAACCCTAAAGTGGCGTTTTTAAATCCGTCAGAACAGGACATTTAAAGAAGAAAAATAGTAAACCCTATAACGGTAGTTTTAAAAGCATTGTAATTGGTCTTCAATATGAGAAAACCTATAGTAGAGGTTTTAAAACTGTCGTAATAGGTCATTTCAAGAAAGAAAGAAAAAAAAGAGTACACCCTATAACGGTGGTTTTAAAGCTGCTATAATAGGTCTTCAATATGAGCAAACCTATAGTGGTGGTTTTAAAACCGAAATATTAGGTCATTTAAAGAAGAAAAAAAGTACACCCTATAGCGGCGGTTTTTAAAGTGCCGTAATAGGTCACTTAAAGAAGAAAAAGAGTAAACCCTATAGTGGCGGTTTTAAAAACACTATAATAGGTCTTAAATATGAGCAAACTTATAGCGGCAGTTTTAAAACTGTCGTAATAGGTCATTTAAATTACAAAAAAATATATAAATAAATTAATGTAAAAATAATTATAAAAAAAAATAATTATTTGAAAATAATTATTAAAATTTGAAAACTATAGCAGCGATTTTAAAACTGCCGGAATTGGTTTTAAATATGAAGAACCCTAAAGCGGCAGTTTCAAAACTATAGGGATAGGTATTCCAGTTGAAGAAATCTATAGCGAGGGTTTCAAAACCATTGGAATAGGCTGTTTACAAAAAAAAATAAATTAAAAAGAAAAATTGAAAATTCAACCCTATAGCGGTGGTTTTAAAACGCCGTAATAGGTTAACCTAAACCAGCAGTTTTGTAAACTGCCGCTATAGGGGACCTATACTAGTGGTTTTAAAAAGTGTGGGGAAAAAAAATGCCCTTATAGGACGAGTTTTTTGTAGTGAATAAATTAGTAGCACTATAATACAAATGAATTGATATGATATACATCAAATTATTAATTGGCGTTATAACTTATAATAATTGATAAAGTAAAGCTTGCATAAAAAAAAAGGTAAAAGATATAGTGGGTGTCTGCATATACATTGAGTGTGAGTGTGTGGGTGGGTGAGTGTGTGGTTGTGTGGCGTGTGGAGGCCAACTGTGAAGAGTATACAGTGCACTATGGTCTTATGGCTAATGGCTTGTCAGAATCGACATGTGCTCATGTGCAGATGTGCACTATGAAGAGTGTAGTGCTATGGGCAATGGGCTGTGCAAGAGAGCAAGACTAGTGTGTTGTCCTATCAGGCTATCAATCAAGCAGATTAAAAAAAAATGTTATTTAAAATATTTAAATTGAATAAAAAGAAAACTTTTCAATATTAAATCTCAGAAAGATAGAGAGGGAGAGAGGGGTTACCTCTGCTATGCCCACACTATCCCTTTTTAGTCTTGAATCTACTGTAAAGGGCAGCGAACAAAGAGTGATTTCAAGCTATTACAAAGAATGACTGAGCTTATAGAAAAAGATCAAGAATCAAGATGAAGAAAAGAAAGAATATAGATGAAGAGGCAGAGAAATAGAGAGATGAGAGATTTTTTCTTTTGTTTTAGAAATTTATAATCTCTATTTTAGCATATTTCAAGAAAACTACGTTGTATTATTAATGAATTTATCTAGTACTAATTTTGATTTTAGCATATTTTAAAAACGATTTAATGAATTTGTCTCCTAAAATTTAATTTTGTTAAATGAAGTTTGACTGTTTTCTTTTTTTACCCCTTTTTAATCTTCAGCATTTTAGGATACAATGAGACATTTTTAATGCACTTTATTGACCAGTAAAAGTATTTAGTTTCTTTTTGTAATTAAAAAAAAAATATATATATATATATAATTTTTTTTTGGTTACAAGTGAGAACCTTATTTTATTTGGATGTCTTAGGCAGTTACATCAATTGTTCAAACGGCCTTGAATGATGCCTTCACTATTAGGCCACTCACCATTCCTACTCAAAAAGGGGAAAAAAAAAAAAAAAGAAAAAAGAAAGAAAGAAAGAAAGAAATGGATTCCCTAGGGTTGCATTTAGATGTTTGAATTTTGATTTGGATTTTAAAGTAATGGATTTCAAATCTATAAATTTTAAAATTCCTTATGTTTTATACCTATAATGATTTTGAAATTTTTGGTGTATTTGTCAAGTTCAAATCTCTGAACTTTTTAAAACTATCCAAATAAGGTATTTGGATTTCAATTACCCAAATTCAAATCAACATGTCGAGAATGCAAATGTAAAATACATCCTTAAATACCCCAAAATACACAAAATCACCCCAAATTCTGGAATGCAAAATGCAAAAAATTTTGCAGCTCACTACAACAGCACAGTATGATCTTAACATACAACCAAACTATAGTAGCTCTATCCATTATTATTATTATTATTATTATTATTATTATTATTATTATTATTATTATTATTTGATGATGCACAAAAATCGTTAGTGAGTTGATCGTCAACACACATGTCAATGGGTGCACTTGAAGAACAAAAAAAGAGAAGAACCAATCAAAGGGCATCAGTGGGGTACCTGCCAAAGACCCTCTGAAGGTTAAGTCAGAAGATAGCTCCAACAATACTAAAGAGTATGAGCTTCAAAGAAATTGTACGTACCTTGATTTGTGAGGGTTTTGAGGTTTTTATAGTGGCGTAGAGCTGACCTTCTTTTCTTAGTGGGGGAATTTCTTTCTTTGTAAGGAAGATCCTCATTAATACACGTATTTTGCAGGATATTTTCCTTGAAGAAATTCCTTTGATTAAGGTCAATCATGCGGTACAAGATGTTTACTTGTATAGACATTCGTGGGGATCAAGTTTAGCCTATGTTGAATTTGTCGGCCTCTTTGAACTCGTCAGCCTCTTACTTCTCTTGAGGGTACTCGTCGTCATAAGCTAATGACTGTTAGGTGTCGTGGGGCCATTAGCCTTCATGGTGTCGTCGCTTTGATCCTTGTTCATTAATGGGAAGTAGATGGGTCGAGAGGAATCATTGCCTTTCTTGTGTGTTATGCCTTGAATCTTATTAGCAAGAACACCCTCATCAGCTAGGTCCTACCAGAAAAGGCACAAACCTTGATGGGTTAGTGGCGAAGTATTCCATCCTGATGGGTCAAAGTGCTCGAAGGACTTTGTTGGACGAAAATAGCCTTATTAGTGTGCAAGTTGGTTTGTTGATTAGACGAGTATAGTGGATCGTCTACCAAAAGTGTCTCATCGATTTAGACGAGTTAGTGTTGATGAGTAAGGTACTTGATGACCCCTTGATACGTAATGACTATCAAGGTGGAGTGTGTTGAGCGGTGTCAAGGATATCTGACGACCGCTGGGTCCCTGACGACCCTTTGGTACTTGACGACCCATTGATATGTGAAGACTATCAAGGCGGAGCCTGCCGTGTGACGTTAAGGAAGGTACATGATGACATCTTGGTATATAACAATCTATTGATAAGTGACGGCCATCAGGGCGGAGCGTGTCGTGCAGTGTCAGGGAAGGTACCTGACAATCCCAAGGTCCCTAACGACCCCTTGGTACTTGACGACCTCTTAGTACTTGACGACCTATTGATACATGACGACTGTCAGGGCAGAAGGTGTTACACAGTGTCAGGGAAGTTACCTGATGACTGTTGGGTACCTGACGACCTCTTGATAAGTGACGACTGTCAGGGCAGAGCGTGTTGCGCGATGTCAGGGAAGCTACCTGATGACCCCTTGGTACTCGACAACCCATTGATACATGACGACCGTCAGGGCGGAGGGTGTCACACAGTGTTAGGGAAGGTACCTAACCACTGCTAGGCCCCTGAAGATCCCTTAGTACTTAACAACTCATTGATACATAACGACCGTCAGGGCGAAAGGAGTTGCGTGGTGTCAGGGAAGGTACCTGACGACCTATTGATAAGTGATGACCATTAAGGCGAAGCGTGTCGCGTGGTGTCAGGGAAGGTACCTGACGACCCCTGGGTCCCTGATGACCCCTTGGAACCTGATGACCCATTGATACATGACAATCATCAGGGCGGAAGGTGTCGCAGGTGTCAGGGAAGGTACCTAACGACCACTAGGTTCCTAACAACCACTAAGTTCCTAATGACCCCTTGGTACCTGACGACGCATTGATACATGGCGACCGTCAAGGTGAAAGGTGTCATGCGGTGTCAGGGAAGGTACCTGACAACCTTTTGATAAGTGACGACCATCAGGCCGAAGCGTGTCGCGCGGTGTTAGGAAAGGTACCTAACGACCCCTTGGTACCTAATGACCCATTGATACATGACAACCATTAGGGCAGAATCTGTCATGCGGTGTCAAGGAGGGTACCTGATGACCTCTTAGTCCCTAACGACGCCTTGGTACCTGAAGACCCATTGATACATGATAACCTTCAAGGCGAAAGGTGTCGTGCAGTGTCAGGGAAGGTACTTGAGAACCTCGACAACCCATTGATACATGACGATCGTCAGGGCAAAGCGTGTCACACAATGTCATGTTTCCTTTGTGACCAACGATACTTTTGGTAAGCTCGTGATGCTTTTTGTGACTGAAGATTCTAAGGTGTTGGAAAATTTTTTTATAACTGGTGAAAATATTCCCTATCATTATTATTATTATTATTATTTATTTGATCTTTCTCTCTCCAATTCAAATCAACGGTGACTTTGGGTCATGGTGGAGGAGCATGAGGATGGCTATGTGGGTTATGATGGGTTGAGGTTGGAAATGGTTCTTGGTTTTGATTTGTGTTGGTGTTGGGTTATGGTGGTCATCGTGGCTGAGGTGGGGTTGCCAAAGGTGTTTGGCTGGAAGTCAAGGATTTGTAAAATTTGCAGCTAAAATCGGATGGATTGTAGTGGTTTTACTGTTGGTTTGTAAAATTGGTGATGGCTATATAACAAGAGTTTTTGAAGTAGGTGGTGGTGTTTTACCATTGTTGATGTGGCTAGAAAATGATTATTTTAATAGGATATATTGTAAAAGAGGATGTATGATTGATACGTACGAATATAGTGCAAACTACTTTAATTTGGTGTGGACGTCTTGCACTCTTGAAATATAAGTTTTGGACTAGAAAATCATTAGCTTAGAGTATCCACAGCTGGAATTGCAAATGCCATATCTAAGCTTCATTTAGCATTTTTTCCACAAAAACCACCCACAGCTAGAATTGTAAACACCAACTATTGCAAAAAAAATTGCAATAGTGCTACAGTGCAATTCCAAAGGTAGAATTGCACTGTAGCACAATTCTAAAAAAAAAAAACTAATATTGTATTCCTGCTTTTCTCTCTCATCACACGGTCTCCCATCTCTCTTTGTCTTTTTGTCTCTCACTCACTTTCCTCTCTTTCTCCCTCTTCTCTACAATCAACGGAGCTCCACCATGATCATCAACCTATGGGTAAGCACCAACGAAGCTCCATGGATCATCCACCGTGATCATCTTTTTTTCCTCTCTATCTTCCCTTGAATCAAGCCTCCATGGTGGAGATGTGGCGTGGGACTCATGGATCGGTGGCTAGGTTTCATCTTCCATGGTGTGGGTTTCATTTTTGGTGGTATGGGTTTCATGGATCAAATGGATGGGTTTTATTTTTGGTGGTGTGGGTGGCTGGGTTTCATCATTCCTTGGTTCGATGGTTGTGGTTTTTGTGGGTTGGTGGCGATTGAGGTGGATCAGCGATCAGCGTGGGTTTTGGCCGTGGGTTTGGCCGGTGGGTATGGGTTTTGGCCAATGCTAGAGGTTGAGGGAGAAAGAGAGGTTGGTGGCTCTCTTAGTGATGGGTTTTGGCCGTGGGTATGGGTATGGCGTTTTTTTTTTTTTTTTTTTTTTTTTTTTTTTTTTCTAGTGGTGGTGGATTTGTGACTAATGTGGTGGTGGTGGTGGTGGTGGTGGTGGTGGTGAGGGTTGCCATGGTGGTGGTGATTTTTGGTGGCCATGGGTGATGTTCATGGGGGATAGTGTGGTGTATTGTAAATGATGGTAATTGGGGTTGATGATGCCAAAATCGTCAGTTGGGTCACTTGTCAAATCCAGAGCATTAGACGATCTTGTAGGACCTGCAAGATAAAGGAGGGATCGATCGAAGAGACCACCGGATTGTGCCCAGTGGGGGAGCCTCCAATGCTTAAGTTAGTACCAACCCATATATTGTGCATATAGACAGTGTTTTGTAGTAGTTTTTTTGACGTACCTTAGCAAATGGACAGATTGTCCCTTTTATAGGTGACTTAGGTAGCCGTTGGACATAAATGAGGGTGATTATTACCCTAATTGTAACGTTTTTTTGTCTTGATGAGAGTGTTAAAGGTCTTTGATGATCGTTATTGAATGTGTTGGGCGGTTACTCATCTATCTTTGATGGCCTACTAATGACGCAAAGACCGTCCATTAAGATGGACGACTTTAATAATTTTTATGGACTCATCAGGGGTTATATTATTTTATTGTGTAGAAATATTATTTTAATGAGTAGAATAGGAATATAAAAGTTGAGATGCTGAAGGTATTGTAAAATGGTATAGTATAATGATAAAGTGACTTTTTGAAATGGTAAAATAGAGTAGAATTGGAATTTGTAGCTGTGGATGCTCTAAGGTGTATATGATATTGTTTTAGTGGACTAGTTTACGTTTGTCGTAGAGTGTTGGTTTTTCAAAGTTATATCTGTACTTTGTTTAGGCATATAATAAATTAAAATAAATAAATATGGTTAAATAAATAAGGTGGACTACAGTCTTTCTTCTCAAAAATTATTAAAAAAAATAAAAATCTATTGCCCCTTCACAAAAGCTCACAGGGAGATTAATGCATCTTTTTATGTTACAATTTCCTGCATTCACATACCTTTTACCTTTAATTCGAAAATATTTTCTATAAAAATTTTTCATATCTGGTTTCAAATTGAAAGGCAAAACTCCATTCATTTTATATCATACGTTTCAAAGGAAGATAAGTTATACTCATATAAAATTGCACGCGTACAAATTTTCTTATATTTTGACAAATAATAAGAAAGTTAAATCCAAGATACTTTCCCACATTGATGCTTCATCATTGTATTATCGTGCATTGATACATGCTAGGACTAGTTAGTCAAAATGTTAAAATGCATTATGCATTGATCTCCTGCCAAATATAGGTGATTCACCCGGACAAAATTGGCTTTTGCCATTTTCAAAAAAACAATCTTGCATTTTGTCCCCTTTTCCAAACTAATTAAGGAAATGCCCCTCTTTTGAAACTCGATTTTCTCAAAATTGAGTTAGCGATGTTTTAAGGAGCTTATAGTGACGTTTTAAGGACCTATAGCGACATTTTTAAACTCGATCGTCATGGAATCGAGTTACATGCAATTTTTTTTTTCTTTTTTTTACCTAAAACTCAATTTCATGAAAATCGAGTTTAAAAACACTGCTATAGGTCCTTAAAAATGTCACTATAGGCTCTTTAGAACGTCGCTATAGAGCTTAACTCGATTTTGAGAAAATCGAGTTTCAAAAGAGGAGTATTTCCCTAATTAGTTTGGGAAAAGGGGCAAAATGCTGGATTGTTTTTTTGAAAAAGGCAAAAGCCCATTTTGGCCTGATTCACCCACAATAATAATTAAACCTTAAGCCAATCAAGCAAGACCACTACAAGAGCACCACCAAAGTGGAGCTTAATTGTTGATGTTGTGGAAGCCTGAAGAAAGCAAACATTACTTTCTTTAATGGAAAAAAAAAAAAAAAAAAACTTTAACTGTTAGTTTTTTGTCCTAAACCTTGAATCCATGAGAGGTTGCTTGAATACGCAAGGTAATTGACAAGTCACAAACGCGTTGACCCCTTATGATAAATTAGATTGATTAATTACCCTAGTTATTAATTAATCAAATTAACATGCAATATCACGTGGTAGCACAAATAAATCACCAAAACTAAGTTATGCAGCGGAAAATAAATGATACGGTGATTTGTTTACGAATGGGGAAAACCTTACGGCAAAAATTCCATCGGGTGATTTAAGGTCACCACTCCCGAAACTCCACTATTATCACAGCAAGCGATTACAAACAAGGAATCCCAAGTACCTTACCAACCTACAGTTGAACCCTTACCTCAATACCCAATTGGACTTGCTCTGTAATGACAGTTTCTCCTTTCAATGCACGGCTCCCAAGTACGTGACTGACTAGATGCGCGGATCCTAGTACGTGACTTCAAACACCAACTGGAGAGAGAGAGTTGTTGGCTGCAAAGTTCTTCAAATCATCAGAGATGAACTAGAGCACAAATTTTGTCTTTCAGATCACAAATTGCATGAACAAGAAGTTCTCAATACTTGTGCAACTTGCATCATCTTTTACGGCCCTTAAAACAATCCTTTTATATGTCTAGGGTTAGGAAAAAAGAAGTCTCAAAGACACATTCACGGATTGGACTTGAAACATAATTGAAAATCTGTTTTCTTTAATTCTCAACAGATGGAGGTGTCGAGGATCTGTCGAGAAGCTGTCGAGGCTCGGGGCAAAACAGCTTCTTAAAACTCGATAGATGCATGTGTCGAGGTAGGTGTCGAGCTTTAGTAACTTGCACTTCCTTGCTTGTTTCTTGGACAAACTTTGATGACTTCAACACTGTTTCTTGAGGTGTTAAACACATCTTAGATCTACCCAATTACAAGTAAAGTGCGTTTTGTCGAAAGATAAGCCAATTACATAAAATAGTGACATATATTCACAAACTTGAACTACATATGTCATAACAATCTCCTCATTTAGCAATCCGTGACAAAACCACAACAAACAAATGAAGATATGAGAGAAGTCATAAAACACTTTAACTCATATTCACTTGTTACATACAGTAAAATCTATCCTAACACAAACTCTTGAAAAACTTTGCAAGAAGAGAGTTTATGGCAAGTAGACTTTGACAACTTGTATTTCTGAAACACTTATAAACAAAACATATCAAGGCATCTTTGTGTGAAGCAGAAATAATAGATTGCGTACAAGTAAAGAAACATGTGATGTAAAGATAGGTGAAAGAACAACATACATCATCATATATATCAAGAACATCATCATATATATCAAGAAATAAGTACAATATATGTCAATACATGATCAATGTATCTAAAAAGATATTAAAAAAAATAATACATATGATCACTTCACTACATCCCTCAATCCACACTCCCCCTATCAAAAATGTCCTATGCTAACACTCCCCCTAAGCATGACTACTCTCATACCAAAACTAACTAAAACTACTCCCCTTTTTGTCACGAGTGACAAAGGGTAGAGTGTCATGTAGACATCTCATCAGAAGAGCTCGCATCTCCATCATCATCATCCTCAGAAGCATCATCGTCATCACCATCATCATCAGCCTCAATCTCAGTGGAAACATGAGGTGGCGGAGGAGAAGCCTCTGGAGCAAAGCCGCCCATGGTTGCCTGTCGCCTGGCGATGCGACCAACACGAACATTCACCTGATACAACTCCGTGGAGAGTGTATTTAGGCGAGCATCCATGAACTGAAGCTGCGCCATGATATCTCCTAAGGTGACATCATTCGAAGAAGAAGCAGCAGACGCTCGAGCTGATCTGGAGGTAGTCGGACAGAAGGAAGGAGTGGCACCATCAGACTGTCTCGATCGAAACTGTGCCTCGCTATGTTTTACGGTAGCGGCGTCTATGGCAGGCATGACATGGTAAGGATCGGACGAAGGGAATGGAATGGAAAAATGGTGAAGAATCCTCGTGATAGCAGAAGGGAAAATGAGCTTATCACGGGTGGCCGTATCTCTATAGACATCAATGATAGAAAAGATAAAGTGTGAAGGAAAGTCTATAGAGAGATCCTCTAGGAGGAACAACAAAAACCGAGCACGAGTCTCTGTGATAGAGTTGTAGTGAGAAAGTGGGTGTAAAACAAAAGTCATCACCATGTTAAGGAAATGAGGACCTTTAGCAAAAGGTCGACATAGTGTGTACTAATGATCTCCCCAAGTGGAAGGACGCTCACAGAACGCCGAGATCATCTCGTCTTTGGACACAGTCCATAGACACTCACAGCTAGGGTAATCAGGATGATCCACCCTAGCGACATGAAGCCCCTCGGAGACTAACTCCGGAGTGACAGCAAAGCGCATACCTCAAATGCTAGAGTAGAAGAGAGGTACTAAAGAATCGATCCCGTGGATATTGGAGTAAAACTCCTATATCAACACGAGTGAACATGTGACCGGGACATCACACAGTGACTCCCAAGCCCAACTGTGAATGACATCGGGAAGGTCGGTGTCGGCCAAGTCTGCCAGGACAACGTGGCGTTCCGAATGAATACCTCGTTTAGAAAAGTTCTCCGAGAAGTCCTTATGGGCTTTCTCATCACGGAACCGGATAGAAAGAGGAGTGGAATTTGAAGAAGACGATCCCTTAGAATGCAGAGGGTTTTGGGATGGAATGGACTTATGTTTAGGTGCCATAGACACTACTAACGCAACCATAAAGAGGGGGAAGAAGAAGAGACAAACAGAAAAGACCCAAGCAATTCAATATTGGAAGATAAATATTGAAAAGACAGAACGTATGCATGGAAAATGCATGAACATGTGACATGCAACATAAAAATATCATGGGCTCAGCCCAATCCAAACCTAACAGCACACAACAGATAGACACACATCTAAATGCATGAAAATACAATTAGAATGCTAATGTGATGTAATGCATGTGGTTTTGAAGATCAAATATATAAAACCAATCCAAAATTTTCATGAAAACCTCAATAACTTTGAAAAATCCCAAAAATTTTCAAAAACACAAAACCTAGGGTTTAAAAAACATGAAATACATGAATAATGAGGGATAAGATGTTTACCAAGTGATGAGGATCGAGAAAAACACTTGAGAAAGCCTTGGAAGAGGTTTGGAGGGAGAGAGAAGTGTTTTGGAAGGGAAAACAAGTGCTATCGAGTGAGAGAGATCGAGCGAAGTGACTGAAAAATCACTAGGAATCAATTTTATACACCTTCAGTAATTCTCGATAGCTGCAGGTATCGAGAGGTATCGAGACAGCTATTGAGATAGGTGTCGAGAAAATGCACTTCGACAGATGCAGCTATCAAGGTCATGTGTCGAGAAAGAAGGATCAAACATGAAAGAACCTTGATCGATCCAGAAGCTGTCGAGAAGCTATTGAGCAGGCAGAAAGTTTCTCGATCGATCCACCAGGTGTCGAGGATGTGTCGAGACTTCATTAAGAAAAAGTCTAAGAAGCTCGACAACAGCTAGGTATCGAGAGGTGTCGAGGAGGTGTCGAGATGCCTTTAAAAACAGTTTTTCAAAAGAAAAAAAAAAAAAACATAGACATGAAAGCAATCATGCATGCAACTCAACCAAATATTCAAGCAACACATTAAGCTCTCAAAATCATCTCTCAACAAGAATTTTAAAGCACATGTATCTCAAAACACGCACACACACACACACACTAAACAAGTCTAACCAATTTTATATTTCAAAAATAAGTCTAGACAGTTTAGTGAGCATACATTAACACATGTAAACTTTGTGATGGTCAAACCACATTGTACCTGCACATGTATCAAAAATAGCAAAGAGTATTGCGTGTTGTGTGTGAAAACATCACAAGATTACATAAGTGTCTCAATGTTATGACGATTTGAGATATGAGAAAATCACTTTAACTCACACACAATCATAACTGTTTGATGGGGATTATCACCTTTGAGGTACATCCTATAACTCCCACATCTCCTAGAAAACACACTTACAACCATATTTTAAAGCATTTTTTATCTTTTTGCTTTTTATTTCTTTGCATATTTTCTTTTATTAAGCATATCATGCATGGGTATACAAGAGAAAGAAAAGAAATACCCAATTATGTTAAGCTTATAACATTGCACTTTTGCTATGCCGAAACATACAGATGTCATATTATGATTGGCGAGTAACAGTGGTGAGATGGTTATTTATGCCTTTCTCTTAAGATTTTCTAGTTCAACCAGTCAAAAATAGTGATACGAGTGTTAAGAAGAAAAGATCACTCCACCTTACTCATCACAAACAAAGAGCTACAAAGCTCACTTGCTTAGTTGTGCAGAAGAATGCTCATCTAAGCTACAAGTGATACAAAGTTTAGAAAACTCTGTTTCAATGGCCATTTCAAAAGTTCACATGAACCAATGCACACAAACACACACTGTTTTTGTATTTTTCAATTTTTCAATTTTTTTTTATTTTTATCAGAGGAGCAAAAATAAAATACAAAACTGAAAACACACAAACAAAAACAAGCTAAAGAAAGCAAAACAATGCATAAAACTAGACTGACTCAAAACAGTAAAGAAACACACAAGTAATGCAACACATAAAAAACAGGGAGAGAGAAGAAGAAGTGACTGCTATCACTTAGATCCCTTTGCCTTCCACACCTTAGAAGAACCTTTCATTTTCGTCGACCCTTGAACGGGTGAAGAGGGAGAAGAATATGAACCATTCAAGTTCGAAAGGAACATGAGGGCTTTAAGAATGTCTCCAAGAGGAGCGAGAGAAGTCTGCAGCTGATTCTGGCTCCCAGATGCTATCATGCCATTGCTTTGTTGAGTGGCAAGCCACTTATAGCAATTTGGTCGAGTATGACCGGCAACACCACAATGATAGCAGAGATGCGGCTTCTTCTGTTTGGGCTTTTGAGAGATAGTCTTCTTGGTCCTAGGGTTTCCAGTTTTCCTTTTCTCAATTTTAGGGGGTGCTCCTAGGATGGACTTGCCCTTGTCTACGTTCTCACTAGCTAATTCAGTTTTAACATTTTTATCCTCAATTTTAATGTTATTAGCAGGTGGAACAAACACAGTAGTACTAGCAAAAGGAGTATTAGAGAAAGAGAATTCATACCCCAATCCAGTACGATCTGAAGAAGATTTCTGAGCACTCAGCATCTCGTCTAGCTTTGCACTTGACGTCCTCTCCAATTGTGCTCTGACTTGAAATAGCTTCACTTCAAGCTTCTTGGTCCTCTCAGCCAAGAAATTATTTTCAAACCTCAATGCTCCAATGGTCTGATTTGCTTCATCAACCTTTGTGGTCAGCTCCTCACGGTCGAGTTCCACATCACTGAGTTTCTTGGTGGCCAGCCTATAGAGTTTCTCATGCTTCTCTGAAAGCTTGTATAGTTTCTCATAGGCGGTATGGATATCATCTTGATCATCCATAATCTCACACTTGGAATCCACCAGTTCCTTCTCTTCATCCACTTCTTCAGTAACCCCATCAATAGGATTAACAGTGGCAGTGAAGGCATTCAAGATTCTGTCATCTTCATCTTCGGAATCATCCTTGAGCTCCATGTCGCTTAAGGTAACAGCAAGTGCCTTGCTCTTCCCTATGCTCTTAAGGTACGTAGGACACTCTTGTTTCATGTGTCCGAAGCCTTGACACTCAAAGCATTTTGGCCCAGCGGGAACAGTGTACTGACTGCCATCCTTGACATCCTTCTTCCTTTTATCCGAATTCTTGAATTGTGAAGAACTAGATTGTCTACAGTCTTTGTTGAAGCCCTTTCCATTGGCATTCTTCATGAATTTCTTGAATTGTCTTGTGATGTAGGACTTCATCTTGGAATCTTCATCATTTGAAGAGTCATCCGTATCACTGCTCTTGGCCTTTAGTGCCAAACTCTTGCCCTTAATTGACTTGTCTAACCTAGTCAACCCTAACTCATAGGTTTGCAAGTTTCCAACCAGCTCAGTTAGAGGAATTCTATCAATATCCTTCGATTCCTCGATCGCCGTGATCTTGGTATGGAATCTCTCGAACAGCGATCTGAGCACTTTCCTTACTATCTTGGGTTCAGGGATGGTTTTCCCAAAATTGAAGGCTGAGTTTACTATGTCCTTGAGCTTGGCATAGAACTCATCAAACGACTCATCCTCCTCCATCTTAATTTCTTCAAAGCGTGTGGTGAGCCTTTGTAGCTTTGAATCTTTGACAGCCTTGGTGCCCTCATAGGTTGTCTGAAGAATGGTCCATGCTTCCTTAGCATTTTCAGTTGAGGAAATTTTCTTGAACTCCTCATTGGTGACTGCACTGAATAGGGCATTCAATGCTCTGTTGTTGAAGTTTGCCGCCTTGATCTTGGCATCATCCCAGTCGGCAGGTGCTTCTGTAGGCTTGGTCCAGCCTATCTCCACAGCTTGCCACACTTTCTCATCTAAAAACTGCAAGAAAGCTCTCATGCGTACTTTTCAATTTGCATAGTTAGTGCCATCAAATAAATGAGGTATAATAAGAGATTGACCTCTATCCATGACAGCAGGGGTCAATGGATCACACACAAAGATTAAACCTTAATCAGAGTGTGCTTACTCTAATACCACTTGATAGGCCACAAACGCGTTGACTCCTTGTGATAAATTAGGTTGATTAATTACCCTAATTATTAATTAATCAAATTAACATGCAATATCACGTGGTAGTACAAACAAATCACCAAAACTAAGTTATGCAGCGGAAAATAAATGACACGATGATTTGTTTACGAATGGAAAAAACCTCACGGCAAAAACCCCACCGGGTGATTTAAGATCACTACTCCCGAAACTCCACTATTATCACAGCAAGCGATTACAAGCAAGGAATCCTAAGTACCTTACCAACCTACAGTTGAACCCTTACCTCAATATCCAATTGGACTTGCTCTGTAGTGACAGTTTCTCTTTTCAATGCACGGCTCCCAAGTACGTGACTAACCAGATGCGTAGATCCCAATACGTGACTTCAAACACCAACTGGAGAGAGAGAGTTGTTGGCTGCAAAGTTCTTCAAATTATCAGAGATGAAATAGGGCACGAACTTTGTCTTTCAGATCACAAATTGCATGAACAAGAAGTTCTCAATGCTTGTGCAACTTGCATCATCTTTTACGGCCCTTAAAACAATCCTTTTATATGTCTAGGGTTAGGAGAAAATAAGTCCCAAAGACACATTCACAGATTGGACTTGAAACAGAACTGAAAATCTGTTTTCTTTAATTCTCGACAGATGGAGGTGTCGAGGATCTGTCGAGAAGCTATCGAGGCTCGGGGCAAAACAGTTTCTTAAAGCTCGATAGATGCATGTGTCGAGGTAGGTGTCAAGTTTTAGTAACTTGCACTTCCTTGCTTGTTTCTTGGACAGACTTTGATGACTTCAACACTGAATCTTGAAACACTGTTTCTTGAGGTGTTAAACACATCCTAGATCTACCCAATTACAAGTAAAGTGCGTTTTGTTTAAGGATAAGCTAATTACATAAAATAGCGACATATGTTCACAAACTTGAACTACATATGTCCTAACAGTAATAGATATGAAATCCATAAGAATAAAGATAATAGACAAAGTCTGAATTTTTTTTAATAATAATCTAAATTACCTTTGGAGGTTACAATGCAATTATCTCCCACTCAGCACAGCTCCTCTACAAGGGCGTAGCTAGGATTTTCCACTTGGAGGGCCGAATTATATATTTATATGCTAGTCATAACTCATAATTATCACAATAATTATATTTTATATATAGTAGTCAAATTTAACATATCAATGTTGGTACAACTTATAAGGCACTTTGATTCAAAAGGAAAACAAAAAATTAACTAAAAATATATAAAAATGAAATGATGATAATGAGAGAAAAACATATGAGGAAAAAATTGGAAATATGAGAAAAGGATCAAATTTTGTGAAAAAATGACGATGATGGGACTTGAATAAATGAATTTGAAGGCTAAGAATGAAAATAAAAACACACAAATTCAAGCAACGCTCATTGCATTTAAAAATTGAAAACAATAGGAACAACATCCTTTTTCTATTCTTAGAAAAAAAAAAAAAAAAAAAAAAAAAAAAGACACCTAGAGATTAGGGATTTATAAGATTTTGGTAGAAGTGTGTGTCTTGTTTGGGTGGAGTCCACTTGAGAAATTAACTAAATATTGGAATTGTAAATAGCTAAATGCAGTCATTGTTATATTTTAAAGGTAAATAACATAAAAACTAACAATGAACAGATCTCCATGACATTTTTTTTAAAGGAAAGTCATTATCCAAAATTAGAGTAAAGAGAAAACTAAGCAAAACAACAGTTTAAAAAAAAAAAAAAAAAAAAAAACATAAATTGTGAAGATGATGAATATTCATAGCTAATTGGAACTCTAAAACCAGATACTATCTTCTGTTCAATAGTTTGGAAACTCCGGGTTCTTGGCATGTTCTGCAAGTACGTGGACCACTTGGTTACTTTCTCTTTTATTATAATTTAAATTGAATTAAGAGTAGTCTAGACTTATGTATTAGGTGGCGTATCTAACTATGCTGGACCAATTTTCTTCCATTGACAGCAAGAAAGTTGTGAAATTTTTTGGAAGGGTCAATCATTATAATTTGTAGGGGCCCAATTTATTTTTATATAGCACTATATGAGGATTTCAAAAGTTTTGGGGGGCCAAGACTATATGTACCTCCACCCCTGCTCCTCTAGCTCTTCTTCTAGCTACCTGCTCAACTCAACCGGAATAATTAGCAATTTGGCATTAGTTTAGTTCAATTTAAGATTAGTTGCAGATTGATTGGGTGGTTGGAATTAGTTAAAAAAGTTAGTTAAATGGATTTTTCCGATGTCCTACATTAATATATATATATATATATATATATATATATATGAGGTTCTATACAAAGCGAATGTAATGTGAAATGAGTGCAATTCAAGAAGAATGATTTTTATCTCAACTTGATTCTTTCCTAGTCTTGTGGTTCATTTTGTGCAGAACCACTCTCTTTTTCATTGCTGCAAGATTGTCCCAAGGGCATCAATCTTCATCCTCTACTGCTTACACTTGCTCAAATGCATCAATGACTCTCACAACAGTCACCAATTTTACTGCTTTCAAATACTATATCTCTAAAAGGTGAAATCCCTTTAACCTTTCCCAGCGAAGATCTAGTCCTTACCTTTAAATAAAAATCATACGAGTCAAATGAGATTGAACTACTTGTAGGTTATAGGGCCATTTATGTATATTTCAGAGATTGAACTGATAACAGTGGTAATAAATAGTAGGTTATAGGCCTTTTATGTATGTTTCAGAGATTGAACTGATAAAAGGCAACGAGTCAACGACCAAAGAGGTAGTATCAAGATCATCACAGTCAGAAGTCAGTCACAAAACAAGCAGACCAAGTGGTGATTGAAGTTAAGCAAGAGGGGGAATCAGATATTGCAGAAGTTCCTAGCTGCAGAATGCACAAAATGAAGGGAAAGCAAATAGAAGAGAAATGACAGAAGTTTAGCTTTGTAACTGAAAGAAACGACATGTTGCTTAGTGTAATTGTAAATACAGTTTTAATAAGTTAGTTGCTTTGTTTTGGGACTACGTATCAGATTGTATATAAATCTTTTCTTCGATGATTAATGAGATTGAGAAGTAGTCATTTTCACCAAATTCATCTTTGATAGGTTAGCACAGGTTGCGATGATATAAATTAATGTCAGGTGATCAATTATGCCTTCATTGTCGGGCCACTCACCATTCACCTCACTCACGCTTCCTACGCACATGGTACATATTTGACTAATTTTAGACCACACTTTTTACCGGATACGATTAGCAACCATAGAAATTGTAAGCTTCTATATTACTTTCATATCAATTTACTATTTATTCTCCATCACTCAAGCCTCAGTAAAGTTGTGACAAAGTTGAGGTGTGGATATAATTTTTTTCTGCATTTTCTGGTTATCTACATGCTGATCATGTGCAATTTTTAATTAGAACCTTTTTTTCCCAAAATTCAATTTAAATATATGATTACATTGGAATACATTCAACATAAATAGTGTATGTTTTTATAAGGATAATTAGATTTAATGTATACAAATGTTTTAATTTAATTAGGAAACCTCAAATTGTATTTAAATTTTGTTCAATTGGTCGATATGTCATGATTGATGTATAATGTATAATAACAATGATGTTAGTGGTAGGTTTATGTGCAAAAATAAATCACTCCAATTATAAATTACTAGTTTAACAAGTTACCATCTGAGACTTTACCATAGTAATTAAGGTCAATTCT
This sequence comes from Castanopsis chinensis, assembly GCA_032878915.1. Lineage (NCBI taxonomy): Eukaryota > Viridiplantae > Streptophyta > Magnoliopsida > Fagales > Fagaceae > Castanopsis > Castanopsis chinensis. Next base: position 8,084,266 of record JAVQMG010000106.1, read on the forward strand.
AGATTTTATTTGTATTGCAAAACAAAGATATGAATCATTTTATTTTTAAAGTATATAGAGATTTACTTAAATCAAAAGAGACATTAATTTTAAGAATTTTGATAATTATGTCGTAAAAATTTAATCTAATTCGTTTAATAATTTTAATCAACCATAAAGTTAGGGTAGCTATTTAACATATAAATATTTATTTAACTATAATAGTTTTTTAGTACCTACTTGCTAAAGACAATATATCTATTCTCTAAAAACTTCTAAGAATGATAACAAATATCAACATCCTTCAGCAATAAACAACTGAGTTTTGCTAAGAAATTAAAAAAAAAAAAAAAAAAGATAACAAAAGGCATGTGTCATCGAATATCATCATTCTAACTTTCTAAGAATTTTTACCATTTAAAACTCAAAATACAAAAAGAAAATTTTTAGGATGTTAAAATTTAGCGAGTAATTTAGACATTACACAATAAAATATTTTAAGAATCATAATTTTTCATTAAGGTTTAATTGAAAGAATAACAATATGACATATTTGCTCTTTTTCAAAATATTAAGGGAAAAATTGCTTGATTTTAAAGTTTACGGAAGAATTATAAACTACCCCAAACATAATGGATGAAAAATGTTCTTTTCCTAAGTTTAATTTTGTTTTTGTTTTTGTATGCAAAACTATGTGTTTTTACTTAAAATAGTGTGTAAAGAAAAAAAAATATACAAAAAGTCAATCCAAGAAAATTGTATGTGAAATAGTGAATTTTGGCTCAACAAAGTTAATTAAACCAACAAAAAATTTCTAAAAACACAACAGAATGACGCAACATTTTCACAATACCTTTATAATTTTGTTATATTTTATTTTAACTTGTAAAGAATTGGCAACTCAGCAATTTTGAAAATATTGTAACAACATTAAGATGGCTTAACATTTTTCACACAAAAAAATGTTATATCCATAACATTTTCATAACAAATTATAAGTAGTAGGTTACTATAAGTTGTTATTAGTGGGCAAAAAAGTAGTTTCATTGGTAAGTTTAAATTAGAACAATAACAATTTACCATATTTCATTTGTTATGAAAGTGTTGTGAAAATTATTGTGAACAAACCAAAAATAATATAATAAATATACTGTAGCGAAATTACTGTAACTTTTCCCATTCACTCTTTTTACAAAATATATATATACACACACACACACACATTACACTTACGATGTAAATTTATATTGTAAACACATAAAAATTGGTAAATGTTGTACACATTTGCAAAATTTGTACAATTTTTTTTTTTTTTTTTGCAAATGTATATAATATATGCTACCTTTTGTGTGTATACAATGTAAACTTACATTACAAGCAGAAAGCAAACATATAAAGATCCTTTAAAAAAAAAAAAAATCTCAAATAAGTTAGTGAACTTGAAGGAAAAAAAGGGGGGAAAAGGCAAGTCACAAAACCAAAAATACTGTTCATAACACTATTCATGAGTCTATACGCTCGTTTTATATATAGAAAAAAAGAGCGCAAATCGATGACTGAAAAAAAAAATTTTAAAAAGCGATGAACAGTACATAGTGAACAAACCAAAAGTATTGTAGCTTTTACACATTCACCTAACAAGTGTTACGACATTTTCACAAAATATTTATTTTCAATATATTGTGGTTGATCACAGTTTCATATTTTATTATTTTATTTTGACTTATAAGAAATTGACGCCTCAATAATTATAAAAATATTGTGAAATTTGTTATGTTAATATAACAATATATTTGTGGGTTTTTATAAATATTTAAAAGAAAAAAAAAAGTACAAACGGAAGACTAAAAAAAAAAGGCTATAGCTATTGTAGCTACATTGCCACTTGAACAAACCAAAGTGGCACTATAGCACTGTTCAAATCTTGGGGAAAAAAAAAATGGCTCACTACACCAAAAGGGGCACTGTAGAGGTAGTGCCTCTTTTTATACAGTTAGTAGAAAAAAGAGCACAAATCGATGACTAAAAAAAAAAAAATATATATATATATATATACATATTGAACAAACCAAAAGTACTGTAGCTTTTACACATTTACCTAACAAGTAACAAGTGTCATAATATTTTCACAAAACATTTATTTTCAGCTGTAGTTGGTCACAGTTTTATATTTTATTATTTTATTTTGACTTATAAGAAATTGACACTTCAATAATTGTAAAAATATTGTTAAATTTATTGTGTCAGTATATCAATATATATAAAATGAAAAAAAAATACAAACATTAGATTGAAAAAAAAAAAAAAAGTGACTAACTAAACCAAAATGGTACTGTAGAGACATCACTTTTTTTTATATAATTAATAAATAAGGGTCTATTTGGTGAGTAATTCTAAATTCACATTCTCACATTTTAAACAATATTATACACATTTTTACACACTTTTTCATCTATACATATTTCAAAAAATTACAAAAATTTCATCTTAAATTGCTTTACTAGACACACCCGGATAATTCAGAATATTTTAGAGACAGAAGTGAGAAAAGGGGAGCGACATTCACAAGAAGGGAGGCACAGACCAAGGAGGTGTCGGTAGGCGCAGCATGCGATGAAACAAATGTCGGGCGGCTACTCACTATTCCCGCTCACTCTCACCTATATCCTACATTTTCCCCACGTGTCACACTCTCTTATTAAACAATATGCCACGTCCCAATGATTATGCGCCATTTTTTATGAGAACTTCTTTTTTCAAAGTTAAATTTAAAAGTATAATTGCATTGATAAAATACATGCTGCATAAATAGAGCATCTTTTATTTTTTATTTTTATTTTTTTTCATAGTTGTAGCTTTGGAGGTGTGAGGGTTATATTTTACACATTTCTGTTAGAAACATAAATGCATATAACAATTTTTTTTAAATAGTTACAATTTGATATTAATTTCATAGTTCAAACTTTTTTCTCTTAGACTTTCAAATGCTTTATGCATATAAAGTTACCAATTAAGTTATAAGATTCTAGCAAAAAAAAAAAACATAAATGAAGATAAAATGAGGAATCATTAACCGAGTGATTTTTTAAGCTTCAGTAGCAAATTAATGGAAGAAAAAAAATTCCTGCCATGATTAAAGTATTACTCTCTTATTTAGAAAGAGATTTGAAATGGGGAAAATATTTCACATTCTGGATAATCAGTTGGGTAGGATGGAGAATCAAAGAAAAATTATTCCAACCATATCAAATTTAGTTTGTAAAGGAAACAGGGGAAGAAGAATTTGTTGAAGACAAAGTGGTTAATTCACACGAATTAGCTTATGTTGATGAAAAAAATTGTTGGGCACAATGCCTAATTAACTTGTTTGATAGAGCAAAAGAACTAAATTAACAAACCTTTTAAAAAAAATTTGGTAAAAGGCTATTTGGTACTCTGTTAATAATCAACTCCAGATCAAGTAAAAAATTCAATTTATAGAAGACATGGCTACAACAAAAAATCTTGACATGCCATATGACTAATCTTTACTAAAAAACGGCATCGAAGTACTATGACAAATTAATGACCGCTACAGCCCTATTTGTTCGCCATATTAGATGAAGAATATCAAAATTTTATCAACTAACTGATAAAATAATAAGATAAGCATGTGGAAAACGTTATGAACCTTTGCAAACAATATATGAATAACTATGTACTTGTGTAACAATTTATCTATGCCACCTATTGTACAAACTTTTGTTTTATTCTATCATGAAAGCTAGACACATGTGTGTGTAGTTGTGATTCACTGTTAGCTTATTAATTTAAGACACCTGATGTACTCACATTAACTATATATAAGATATGTCATTCTTTGTAAAAAAAAAAGCGCAACAAATAAAAAGCATAGCTATGTTATTCTTTTTTTTTTTTTTTTTGACATTCATAGCTATCTTATTCCTTCCATTGCTTCTCTTTCTTTCAGATGTCTCTTTGTGTTGGCGTTATTACTTATTAGTATTAGCTAGAGCCTCCTACAGTCCTACCTACGGAGAGTTTTGTAAAAAAAAAGTGTGAAGTAACCTAATTACTATTTTCACGTGTTTGTAAGGTAACTTTATGTCTATATAAATCTTTTATATATGTTTTACTATAAGTCTTATATATTCTTGAATACTATTATGAGCAGGAGTAAAGTATAGTATTTAAGTGTTGTTCTTTACATTCCACTTTTAAGATTTTGCCACGTGAATTTTTTCTCATGAAAATGAAGTGTATTATTTAGTTAAGTAGCCACATAATAGAATTTAAAGAGAGGAACTTAAAAAATAGCACTTAAGGTACTTTAACTAAATTTTGTCCTACTATTATTATGTGCTATTTCATTTCCAATTGTTGTCAAACTCATTATGCATGTAATTTGCTTCAAATATATAATTGAATACTATTATTGTGTGCTATTTCATTCCCAATTTTTGTAAAACTCATTATGAATGTAATTTGGTTCAAAGCCCATTTCTCCTATCAACCAGTTTAAGCTGAAATTAGGCTAGTCTTTGGCTTTAGGGACTTGGTTTCCAATATCATGAAACATATTGATAATCTTAGGCATGGTTTTAAAAACCGAACCGGGCATCGAACCGCTTTTTTCAAAATTTTCGGTTCAACCCCAGTTTTTCAGTTTTTGACCGGTTTTGAGGCTTTTAACCGGGTCAGACTGAACCAATTTTTCCGTTTGAACCGATCGAACTAGCCGATTCGGTTCGATTTTTAAAATAGTGATCTTAGGTACCAACGACAATCTAGAATGACGTCATATAATAGTGATAAGATAAAATGTATTAGTTGTAATAATAGTGTAAACCCTAAGCTTTTTTTTTTTTTTTTTAAATGTAATTTCTCAAATTTATAAATTAGCCAAACGAACCAATGCAAGGTGTATACACTAGATGGCCTTCTTTTGTATATTCTGATTTTACCTGGGATTCAATGGGTGGTGCCACCATATGAAATGTTCCTCATGTATTCAATGCCTCCCATCCTATAATATGAGTTAAATCATATACATAGATGAGTCCTATTATCAACAATATTGTCCATAGTTGCAACGAGATCTCTTCAATCAAGTAACATACAAGTGGCTCTATGGTTTCTCTGGCTGCTAGGGTTTTCTAAATACCTCGCCCCTGGAAGAATATTTATCCCTAACCATGTCTAGGTTTTTAATCCCTTCAGTCACACAAAGGATTGATAAGATGGATTGTTATTTCAGTGTTTTGGTTTTTGGTTTCTCTAGTTCCTGACAACAAAGACCATGGCAGTTTAGATGAGATGTGGGCTCACTTCTCCCTCTCAAAAATGGAAGATGGTGGGGCTAAAGTTACACGCCAAGAAGAGATTAGTATCCACCGGTTGGCAGGGAAGTTTCTTACAAAGAGGGTTTTGAACGTGGATGCAGTGGCTCGTACTTTCAAACCCTTGTGGAAACCAACTAGTGAACTGAAGATTTGGGATGTTGGGGAAAACATACTCGTGTTGGAGTTTGAAGATAACCTAGACCTTGAAAGAGTTTTGGAGTTTGAGCCTTGGTTGTATGATAAGAGTTTAGTAATTTTCCAGAGGACTGTTGATGTAGATTCTGTCCCTTTCTTGGATTTTTCACACACAACATTTTGGTTGCAGATTCATAATGTACCAGAACGCTTATTAACGCAGGCAACAAGGAAGTTAGTTGGCAAAACCTTAGGTATGGCGGTTTAGGTGGCTGACCTTGAAGCTGATGGGGCCGGAGGCAAATTTTTAAGAGTCAGAATTGTGTTGGACATCTTGCGCCCTTTACCAAGATGTTGTAAACTATTGTTAAAAGGGAAGCTAGTGGGTTGGACAGGGATAAAGTATGAACGGCTGCCTAATTTATGTTATTGGTGTGGTTGTGTCAATCATAGTGAGAGGGAATGTGAGATATGGCTACAAGGTAAGGGTCAGCTGAGTCGCGAAGAACTACAATATGGGGATTGGATGAGGGCTAATTCGACGAAGATAGCAAGAAAAACAGTAGCTGTGATTCCAGGGGCATCACACAACCAAGCACCTTGGCATAAATAGTAAAAAACTAGCGAGTCTTAGAATTTTTCCGAGGGCGCATCTACTAAAACAAGGTTTAAGAAGGGGACCGGTTCAACAATAGGGAGGGAAGAGAAGTGGGGTGACTCTGAAGCTTCTAATTTTGCATCTCCAGTAACTAATGAAAATCCAAGTTTTGGTGGACCAATTATTTGCGATGAAAATTTGGGCATGGAGCGAGTGGGTAAGGAAAATCAAGATGCTTAATTAGAGAAAGGTGTGGTTGGTCTGTCCATTACAGATCATCAGGTGCTTCAAACTCCACCCACACGAGTTGTAGCTCAGAATACCCATGCCAACCAATCGGTACAGAGCAACCCATTTGGGGATATCACCAACCAGGTTCAATCCCTTTAATGTTTAACTAGGAAGTGGAAAAAATTAGCCTGAGAGGTTGGGAAAACAAAGAAGAAGGAGAAAGCTGATAATGGGAAGCGACGTATGAGCATTGATCCTGAAGAGCAGAGTGGAAGCAAGAAACATTTTATGGATATTGGTTCTTAGAATGAAGAAAATAATGGTGAGGTGGTTGCTGGGGTCTAGCACCACTAGGGGTTATGAGTTTCTTAAGTTGGAACTGTCGTGGTCTTGGGAACCCACAGACAGAAGATGAACTTGTTGCCTTGGTGATAAATAAAGATCCCAAAATGGTTTTTTTTATGGAAACCAAAGTTGAAAAATGTGTTTTGGAGCGGATTGGTAGAAAGATACAAGTGTCCTAATCTCTTTATTGTCCCATGTGTCAATACGGGAGGTGGTTTGGTGTTGTATTGGAAAAGGGATTTTGATGTGGATGTACAATCTTTTTCGGCACACCACATTGATGCTATTATTAACCATGGAGTTAATGATGCCTATCGTTTCACATATTTCTACGGAAAACCTGAAACAGCCAACCGGGAAAACTCATGGTCTTTGCTACGAGCTTTGCATCAGTGGTTTACTTTGCCTTGGGTTTGTTTGGGAGACTTTAATAAAATTTTGTTTGCTGATGAGAAGCAAGGATGGTTAGACCAACCTAAAAGAAAAATGCAGGAATTTAGGGATGCTTTGGATGATTGCCGCCTAAAGGACTTTGGCTTCAATGGTTTTCCTTTCACTTGGTGTAACCGTAGACCGGGTGACCAAAATGTTAAGGTTCGATTGAATAGAGGTGTGGCTTTAATTGACTGGATTCTCCGCTTCCTAGCTTCCCATATTCATCATCTTGAATTCTTTCACTCAGACCACAAGCCACTCCTACTTGTTTTGAATTCTGAAATCAAGCACTTTTATAGAAAGGATAGGCCATTTCGCTTCGAGTCCATGTGGTTGAAAGACCGTACATATGAGGTTGTGGTGCAAGACTCTTAGGGAAACCAACTTGGTAATGCTTTGGCCTAGAGCTTTAATGGCAAGACTCTGACCTGCCAAGACAAACTGAAGGAATGGAATAAATAGACATTTGGCCATGTGCGCAATTCGCTAACAAAAAAACTTAAAGAGTTGAAGGTTGCTGAAGAGAATGGGAGTTACAGAAACAACCCGAAGATGATATATAAGCTGAGAGGGGAGATCCAAAGTCTTAAAAACAAGGACGAAAGCATGTAGAAGCAAAGGTCTCAAAATGCATGGCTTAAGGAAGGAGACAATAACACTAGGTTCTTCCACTGTCATGCCACCCAACGAAACTGCCGCAATTTTATAAAGGGATTGGAGGACGAGACAGGGCTGTGGGAGGTTGATGAAACACAAATGGGCAGTGTGCTTGAGCAGCACTTTAACACCATCTTTACACCTCTGATCTAACGGGTTTTGAGGAGATTTTAAATGGCATCCAAACTGCAGTTATACTTAAGGCCCTTAACACAAGTGTTGTGCATGAATCCCTTAATACCACCTTTATTAAATTGATACCAAAAATTAAAAACCCAAAAAAATTGTCTAATTTTTGGCCAATAAGCTTGTGTAATGTCATTTATAAACTCATATCTAAAGTTGTGGTGAATCGTTTGAAAAATTCCTTATTCCTGAATCACAAAGTGCCTTTTTATCGGGGAGACTCATTTCTGATAATATCCCTGTGGCTTTTGAAACACTGCATAATCTTAAACGAAAGACACAAGGGAAGTTGGGTTATATGGCACTCAAATTGGACATGAGCAAAGCTTATGACCATGTAGAATGGGCTTTCTTGGAAAAAACCATGCGGAACTTAGGGCTTGAGGAAAGGATGGTAAGTCTTATTATGTCTTGTTTAAGATCTGTCTCTTATTCTATGCTTCTTAATGGGCAACTTGTAGGAAACATCAAGCCAAGTAGAGGGCTGAGACAGGGGGACCCTTTTTCTCCATATTTATTTCTCATGTATGCAATGAGACTTCAAAGTCTGATCCACAAAGCTGAAGCTGAGGGGCTCATTCATGGGGTGGCAATTAGTAGAAATGGCCCAAGGATTACACACTTACTTTTTGCAAATGACAGTGTGCTTTTTTGTTGAGCAAGGGAGGAGGAATGCCAAAACATCCTTGATATCCTACTATCTATAAGAAAGGCTCGGGTCAAAAAATTAATCGTGACAAGACAAATATTTTCTTTAGCTCCAATACCCTTCATGATACTCAGGTTTGGATCCAATAGCTATTGGGTGTGCCAACAATTAGACAATATGAAAGGCACTTGGGTCTTTTTGCTCTTGTGGGTCAAGCTAAGAAGCAAAGCTTTATTTACTTGAAGGAAAGGGTTTGGAAAAAACTCCAAGGATGGAAGGGAAAACTTTTATCCCAAGCCGGGAGGGAAATCTTAATTAAATCGGTCATCCAAGCAATTCCGACGTATACAATGAGTTGTTTCAAGCTTCCAAAGGGCCTTATAAAAGAATTGGAGGTTTTAGTATGCATATTTTGGTGGGGTTATAGTGGGGACAATAGGAAGGTTTATTGGGTGAAGTGGGAGAAATTATGTGAGGCCAAAGAAGTAGGTGGTTTGGGGTTCAAGGAAATTGAGAAGTTTAACGATGCACTATTGACTAAGCAAGTTTGGCGTATGATTAATAATCCGGGGTCTTTATGTCATCGTGTGTTTAAGGCTAGATTTTTCCCTAATTGCTCTATATTAGAGGCTAAAGACTCTAGTGTTGGGTCTTATGCGTGGAAAAGCATTCTTAATGCGAGAGATGTGATCCAGAAAGGGATGGTGCGACGTATTGGAAATGGCAAATCAGTGCATATAAAAATGGATAAGTGGTTGTCTACACAGTCAAGCAGGTTCATTATATCTCCGATCCTTCAGCTGGCACCTAAGGCTAAGGTCAGTGAGCTCATTGATCATGATAGTGCAGTGTGGAAGGCTAATTTGGTGCAACAGCTGTTCCTGCCTCATGAAGTCTCTGTAATCATGGGCATTCCACTAAGTGAAAGGCTTCCCCCTGACAGAATCACTTGGGCGCGTACACCATCTAGTATGTTCACTACCAGTAGCGCATATAAATTGCTTATAGCTTGCGATTTGGGTTGCACGGACACGCCAAAAATGGCGAAGTGTCGGTGTCCGACACGTATCGGACACCGGAACGGGGACGATTCGCCGGACTCCGGTGTCCGAGACGCGTCCTCTTTTTTTTTTTTTTCGCGTCGCCGACACGGCTCCGACACGGCTCCGACGCGGCGCCGACACGTCCGACACGCCAGCAGTGAAAAAAAAAAAAAAAAAAAAAAGGAAACTCACAGATTTTGACAGATGGACTTACCGGATCCGTTGATCTCAAGACATACCCTAAAACTAAAACAAAAGTCTGAGAAGTGAGAAGTGAGAACTTAGGAGTTAGACAGTCTGAGAAGCCCGAAAGTCGAAACCCACATCCCAAACGCAACCCTTCGTCCTCTCCTCCCTCTGACCTTGCCCGCTGTGCCGCTGCCCTCTATCCCTCGCCGGAGCTAGGTCGGGCCGATCGGCCAGCTCCATCAACGTCGACTCCGCCTCTGACCCGTCGGATCTCTCTCTCTCTCTCTCGGCGTCAGGTCCGACCATTAAGCTCCTCTCTGTTTTTTTTTTTCCTTCAGATATTTTTTTGGCATTTGTTGCGTGACTTACTGCCAGTGCCTTATTAACTTATAACGTTTTTTTTCCTTTTTTTGATCCCTCTCTCACGGTTACACAGTAACCGTGAGAGTGGGATATAAATATAATTTAGTTTATTATATTATGTGTTAATGTTGTTAGATGTTAATGTTATAGTTTTATTTATTTATTAAAGTTAAATTACTTAAATATTGTAGGTGATTTATTAAAATGAATGCTGAAAGTGAAAAATCAAATGATGGAATTGCTCCTCTATGGAAATATGTTACTAAGTTAGAAAAAGCTGTCTCTGGTGGTGGGAATGTTACTTTCAGATGTAACTATTGTGAAAAAACTTTTAAGGGGTCTTATTCAAGGGTGAAGGCACACTTGTTAAAATTGTCTAATTTTGGAATACAACCATGTGCTGAGCTTAATGTTGGAGATGAGTATATGAATGAAATGCAAAAATTAGAAGATGAGTATGAGGAATCTTCGCGTAAGAAGCCTAGGCTAGTGTCTTTACCATCTGATTCTCCTAGTAGTCCTCATTTGGGTCCTAGTGAGAGTAGTACCGCTACAAGTCATCCATTTTTTCAGAAAAGAAAAGGGGTTGGGAATGCTACTTTGGAGAAGGCTTTTAACAATCAATGTCGAGAGCAATTAGATTCTCTTATTGCTAGAACATTTTATTCTGCTGGTTTACCCTTTCACTTTGCTAAGAACCCGTATTGGATTGAGATGATTAAATTTGCATGTAATAATAATTTAGCGGGCTATATTCCTCCGGGTTACAATAAATTAAGAACAACTTTGTTGCATAAAGAGAAGGTACATGTTGAGAAGTTGTTGAAGTCAATTAAAGACACTTGGAAAGAAAGGGGTTTAAGCATAGTAAGTGATGGGTGGACAGATCCACAAAAAAGGCCACTTATCAATTTTATGGCTACATCAGAGAAAGGGCCACTTTTTATCAAATCCATTGATGGTACCAAAGAGTACAAAGACAAGCACTTCATTTCTGATTTGTTTCTAAAGGTCATTGGTGAGATTGGGCATACTCATGTTGTCCAAATTATTACTGATAATGCACCTGTTATGAAAGCTGCAGGATCTATTGTTGAAGCTGAATATCCTCATATATTTTGGTCACCTTGTGTTGTGCATACCCTCAATTTGGCCTTAAGGAGTATATGTGCACCTAAGAACTCTTTGCAGAATGAGGTTCCATATAATGAATGTAATTGGATTGCACAAATTTCAGATGAGGCAACTTTCATTCGTATTTTCATCACAAATCATTCTATGAGGTTAGCAATTTTTAATTCATTTTCCCCTTTGAAGTTACTTGCTGTTGCTGAAACACAATTTGCTTCAACAATCATTATGCTTAAAAGATTGTTTCAAGTAAAACAGCATCTTCGAAATATGGTCATTAGTGAAGAATGGATGTCATATAGAGAAGATGATGTAGGAAAGGCTCAAACTGTGAGGGATTATGTTTTGAATGATTTGTGGTGGGACAAGGTTGCATATATTCTGAGATTCACAGGGTCTATTTATGAGATGCTTCGAGTGGCTGACACGGATGCACCTATTCTTCATAAGGTGTATGAAATGTGGGATTCCATGATAGAAAATGTGAAGAAAGAAATATACCGGCAAGAAGGCAAGGAAGACTATGAGAATTCTTCATTCTATGATGTGGTGCACGTTATACTCATTGAACGGTGGACTAAAAATTGCACACCACTTCATTGCCTAGCCCACTCCTTGAATCCGAAGTAAATTTTCTATCTCTTTAATCTTTTCTTTTATATTCTTTAGGCATTTCTAATTTGCTTTTAATTAGGTATTATTGTAATCAATGGCTTGAGGAAGGTAGAGGCCCTGTTGCGCCACACAAGGATGCTGAACTTTCTACTGAGAGAAACAAGTGCCTCAGAAGATTCTTTCCTGATCTTGATGATAGGAAGAATGTTACTATGGAGTTTGGTTTTTTTTCAGGAATTGGGGCTTATGATGATGATAACATGGATGATAGGTGGATCTTGGATCCAATGCTTTGGTGGTCAAATTATGGGTCAAGGTTACCAATGCTTCAAACTTTAGCTCTAAAGCTTCTTGGACAGCCTTACTCATCATCATGTGCTGAGAGGAATTGGAGTACATATGGCTTCATTCATAGTATGAGGAGGAATAGAATTACTCCTAAACGTGCTGAAGATTTAGTGTTTGTTCATTCTAATCTTCGACTTCTTTCAAGGAGGAGGGAAGAGTACACTAAAGGACACTCTAAGAAGTGGGACATTGGTGGAGATACTTGGAATGAACCATTTGGAGGACCTGGGTTGCTAGAGATTGCTTATCTCACACTAGATGAGCCAGAGATGGAGATAAGCCTTGTTGAGAATGATGACTTTGTTGATGTCGATGATGATGTTGTTGTTCTGTGATCCTTTGATGTTTTTAGTTATCCTTTTATGTTTTTAGTTTGATGTTGAACTTCTTATTCTATGGTAATCTTGAAAGTTTAAAACTTAGTTTCCTTTTATGTTTCTAGTTTGATGTTGAATGTAGCCTATTTAAACTTTTGGTTTGTACTCTAAAAATTTTATGTATATTATTGTATTACTTTGGGTGTTAATTTGCTTATTTGTAGTTCTTACATAGTTTAAATTTTAGACATAAATGAATTTTATGTCTAAAAATATTAAAAAATATGCCTAAATATATAATTTAATTAATTATTTAATTGCCGTGTCCATGCCGTGTCGTGTCCTTATTTTTCAAAAATTGCCGTATCGCCGTGTCCGTGTCCGTGTCGTGTTCGTGTCCGTGTCGTGTCCGTGTCCGTGCATCATAGCTTGCGATTGAGCTTCTAATGTAGGTACCTCAAATCCGAAGTCGCAGAGGAGATTTTGGAAAAGCATTTGGCAGCTTCGCACTCTAAATAAAATCAAGCATTTTGCTTGGAAAGCTTGTCAAAATGCCTTACCAACTATGGCGAACCTTCATCGACGCCACATTGTCACAACAGCAACTTGTGAAGGCTGCAAAGAACAACCTGAGGACCCTCTTCATGCTCTCTGGCTCTACAAAGAAATATCATGCGTATGGAGATCAATGGACTAGTTTTACCAAGATGTTTTATATCAACTAGTGTCATTCAGTGATCTCTTCTCCAGGTTTATGCAGTCTTGGGATGATTTTAGATTGGAGATTTTCTCAATCATCGCCTGGCTCCTATGGAATAGAAGAAATGCTAGTCAATTTGGGAAGCCTGTTCATCCACTTCACAATTTATGCAGTATAGCAGGTAATATTCTCTAGGAATATCTTGCGGCTCAGAATGAGGATGAGGATCCAACACCAACAGGTCCAATTGTTTTGCAGCATTGGCGACCACCTGATCATGACAGCTGTAATGGCTTGTTTGGGAGTTAAAAAAAGGAGGGGGAGTAGAGTAGAGGGAGGGAGAGTAGTTCAATTACCTTGTTTGGGAGTTTTTTAAGGGAGGAGGGGGAGGAGTTTGGAGGGGTTTGGAGGGGTTTCAACTTCCTCCAACCCCTCATTTTTAATTCCCCCAAATTGGAGAGATTTAGAGAGAGAGTGGAGAATAAAAATGCTTGACCAAATGAATTACCAAATTTGTCCTTATTATATTAACAAAATTACAAATGAAAAGACTAATTACTCCCCTCCCCCTTACTTAATTTTAAAAACATTCAAACAAGGTGGAGGATAGCCATTCCCCTCTACTCTCCTTCCCACTACTCTCCTCCCCTCTACTCCCCTCTACTCTCCTCCCTCTCTAAACTTCCAAACATGCCATAAGGTTAATTTTGATGCGACAATATTCAGTTCATCCAATTCAGCAGGCATTGGAGTGATGGTTTGTGACTGTACTAGGAAAGCAATAGGAGCTCTTTCAATGCCTATTCCCCTGCCTCAATCCGTAGCAGATGTGGAGGCCCTAGCCTGTCGCAGAGCTGTGCAATTCGCAATAAAGATTGGCTTGACTCGGGTTGTATTTGAAGGTGATTCATTGGTGATCATCAATGCATGCACTTACCAAAGAAGCTAGGGAATTGGCAACCTATGGAGCTATTCTAGAGGACATTTGTGTGCTAGTTTCAGGCTTCTAGATGGTAGAATTTCAGCATGTTCCTTGCAATTGTAATGCAGTAGCTAATGCTCGAGCTAAGAAAGCGAGCTCAGCATTAAGTCTGCAGGTTTAGTTAGAGGATATTCCCACAGACATTGTCCCTCTTGTGTTAAGGGATGTCCATTAATCTGTATTGGTTGTTTTTTGGATAAAGTCCCAGGCCTTTGGTCTGGTTTCTCAAAAAAAAAAAAAAAAAATGTCCACGTTTCAAACTTTGTTTTTGTTTACAACCCAATATTGAAGCCAAAATCTTTTTTTGGTAAAAGGTTGACAAGGCAATTCATTTTAGATATAGATTGGATAAGAGAGAGCCAATTCATTTATAAAAGCAACGCCGCAGAGCTTCCTTACATCATCAAAAAAGTAAGTCTATTTCCATGCTGAAATTGAACATTTGGACTTTGTGGTCAGGACACTAGGGCTAGGAGGCCCTGATTAGGACAACTCTTCGTATGGGGAAACAAATGGGACCCACAAACTCAGTTTCTTTCATTTTCTTGGCCACCACAGCAGCCAACAGGGTCCCATTAATTAGTACAGGCCAACGACAACGAGTTGCCTATTACTTCCGCTACCACAGAACAAAGATAATGCTACCTCCCCCACGCGCTCCCTCCTTCGCATCTGGCACTTACCAGTGAGACAAAGCGGTGTTTAAGAAAATAGCTTAAGTTATGTTGTTTGGATGTTTTTAATATATGCGTGAGTGAAAAAATATGTTAAAATATATCTAAAATTATTTAAAATGTGTATAAATGTGTTATAACTTGTTCACCTTAATTAAGTTAGAACATGGAATTTCTAGTGTACTAACAGGTCTAATATCACTAACGGTATCCTAACAAGACTTAGGCCATTTTTGTTAGGATACCGTTAGTGATATTAGACCTGTTAATACACTAGAAATTTCATGTTATAACTTAACTAGCTAACTTCTTCTCTAAAAAAGGTTGGTGACATTGAGTCCCACATCGTCTAGCTAGGAACTAACACAAAGGTTTAAAGCTTTTGTTAGTCTAACAAGACTTAGGTCGTTTTGTTAGGATACTGTTAGTGATATTAGATCAAAAAACAAAAAATTTGTTCACCAAACAGGCCCTAAGTAACAAAAGTGCAATGAGGTTTAATTTCGGTCTACATTAAAAATTGATTGATAAATTATAAAAAATTATTATGAAGAATAGATGTTATAGATTGAAATTTTTATTAAAATAATAAAAAAATATAACAAAAATGGATGACATGGCCTTTTTAAATACAAAATTTAATATTAAAGGCCAAAATAAAAATTTTGAAATATTGAGGTTAAAATTTAAAAAAAAAAATACCCCAAATTTCAAAGACTAAAAGTATATATTACTATGGTAGTAATGTATTTTTCATGAAATTTAATATTAAAAAAAAAATTGTAGTTTTCATGAATTCTGGGTGAGGCACATAAAATGCAAGAGAACGCTACCACAACATTACACTTTTGGTATTCAAAAATAAAAGCAAGCAGAGCATTCCAAATAGAAAGGCGACAATTGATGGCGAACAAGAAGGAAGAAAGACGGTATAATTGCATTTAAAAAAAAAAAAAGAGGTTTTGACTTTTGAAAAGTTATATGTAAAAATAAAAAATAAAAAATAAAATAAATAAAGTTAAAAGTTACAAAGAAAAAGCTAATCCAAGCTCACGTACATATAGCTTTGAGAATAAAATATAAGCTGGTAAAGAAAGAAAGTAAATAATTATTAGGAAGAAAATTTATAATAAGCTTAAGAAAATTAAACTACTCAGTGTTAATTGTAGTTCTAACACTGAACATATTTATATTTGAGAATTGCACGACTACATGCCAAGTTGATGAGTTTTTTTTTTTTTTTTTTTTTAAGCATAACTTTGGTATACAAACGTAAATTTAAATATTATAATGAATGTTTGTTGGACAACTCATGTCAAGTAAAAATTCAGTATGGGTAAGACGAATCAAACTAGGGGCTTGTGTGTTAAACCGATCAACCCAATATCTTGGGATGATTTTCATGAGTTGAAATTTTATTTTGAGTCTTAGGTTAAATTGATAATTTTTTCAACCCATTTAACCCAATTCGGCCTAACATATATATATATATATATATATAAAAGTTTATTTCATTACTAATTTTTTTTTTTTTTTTACTATGATATGTTTTGGTATTTTACAAATTAGTTTTGATGAATTTGTAAGTTTGGAATATAATTTAAGTATATTGTGTGCATAGTAATAATTTATTTTTAAAGTAATTAAATAATTAATGAAATCAATTTTTACAATCATGAATGTGTAAGCATAATCCACCTACTAAAACTAGATTGGGTTGAAAATTCCTCAACCTGACAAGTTCGCATTGGGTTAAAAAATGTTTCAAACCCAACCCATACACTATCGTAGATTAGACCCTTTGCTACTCTTGTTACCCATTCTCTTTTTCATCCTAGTTTCGATGACATAATAGGTCCTAAGAAAGAAATAAATCAGGGTCACATGTAATGATTCCTTCTCAATTTCTTCTACCAACAATGATAATGTGTTTATGAACTATAACTTGTCTCGCTTTGTATTAAAAGTATTACGATTTTTGAGTAAAATTTGTGGTGTGTTTTGATTTTTTTTTTTTTAATATGGATTTTAAAATTTTATTTAGTAAGGGCACGTACATTTTGTTTTTGTTCGAAGTATTTACGAAGCTAAATGAAATAAACTAATAGTTCTTTTTTCAATGTAATAAACCCATAAACCAATAAAAATTTTAAACTGTACCATAGAAATCCTTTGATTGGTTCTTATCTTTGATATAATTTTCTAAAAATTGGGATGAGAGAGCGCGTGGAAATACGTTGTGGTGGGTGTGTGTTAATTATAGACTGAATGAAGTGTGTCTGAACACAAAATTCCTCGTTAAGTAACGGGCGAGTGAGTGAGTAAGTCGGTTGGTTGATTGGGGGAGCCAAACCCAAAACAACAGATAGAAGACCGGGTCAGGGTGGGCTTGGTTTTGGGGCAAAAATGCGTTGGATGGCGAATCCACGGTTTTCTCGGGCTAAGTGGGTTTGACCAAAGACGCCGAAAACCAACGCCTGCTTTGGAAAACGAAAGCTCAGCCACGGCCACAGCCACAGCCACGCACTTAGCATTTGCATTACCAGCCCACAACAGTTGACACCAAAAAATAACTCCTTTTTCTCTCTGCTACTTCTTTTCTTTTTGTAACGCCTGCGTTGTCACTACCACACCTTCTTCACTACCCACGAAGTGACAGCAAACTCAAACCAAAATCACAGTCTCACAAACACTTTGGAAAATAATTATTAAGTATTTTCAAATTCTTTTATGCCATCGAATTAAAAAAAAAAAAAAAAAAACCGAAAGAAGAAGAAAACAAACTAGCCTATGTTTCTTTTGATAATAATAATAATAATACTCTCATCCCCAAAAATATAAATGAAAATCAAACCCCACACTTTACCAACCTTGTCTATATTTGTTTCCGTTACTTTTTCTTAGTGGTTTTCTCTCTCTCTCTCTCTCTGTGTCTGAGATTATATCTTTGGTTTTGTTTATCATTTTGAGTGGTGGGGTGATTTTTAATTTTGATGGCAAAGAATGAGGGATTTGTGGGGGACCATCTGAGACTGAGAGGGGCACCTGCTGCTGCTACTTTCTCTCAGCTATTGTTGGCAGAGGATGATGATGATGATGATGAGAACAATAATGGTGTTGCTGTTGCTGTGGGTCTTGATGTGGACCAGACCACCAGCTTCAACTACTCTTCTTCTGTGTTTTCTTCTGAAAAGCCACCCAAAATGCTCTGCTTTGGGAACTATAATCAGAAGCACCACCAAGGAGATCAGCTGCTATATCCACCAATAACTGAGAATAATATCACCAGCACAAATATTACCACTCCACAGAAATCAGGGGTTACATGCAGCGATTCCTCATCAGCTTCTTCTGGCAACAACAACAATAATATCTGTGTCACTTTGAGTGTGAACACTTTGTCAAAACCTGATGTAAGTGAATCTACCTGGTGTAATAAAGTTTATGTTTTTGAGTTTATTTATTTTTTTTATATGGGTTTTATTTTATTGTTTGATTTTTTTTTTTTTTTTTTTTTTTTTTTTTGAAGAAAAAGCGAAATGGGTTGGGTCAGGAATCGGCGCAGTGTGGTAGCACCATCACCACGGCTGCGGTGGCAACTCAGAGAACCTCTAAAAGAACGAAAACGGCGAATCCTACACCAGCTGGCCATGCAAAGGTTAGATTTAGATATGCCCACAATATCGGATTTCATCTTTCTTTCTCACACACACAATTAGTCAATTACAATGCATGTCTCTAATCGAATAAGCATCGATACGGATACGAGACAAGTATAGATATTGTATATATTCTTTGTTATATGTCACTCTTTTTTTTTTGAAAATTTAAAATCCATATTAAATGGACACTTTAATTAATTAATATAAATATGTAGTATTTTTAAGAATATATTATGTTAATTTTTGGTTGAAAAGATCATGTTAAAAGGTAAAAGTATGTCTTGGCCATAAAACTAATTAATAATCTTTTAGTCTAGTCAGTATTTTTTTTAGAAAGCTTAGTCTAGTCAGTATTGAGTAAGAGCGAAGAAGATAAAATTTTAAAATGGTAAGTTATGAATTGTCCCAAAATTTTCGATAAATCTAATCACTTACCTATAATTTTAACATAAAAAAAAAAAAAAAAAAAAAAAACCTAATTGTCAGTATCAAATGCGTGTTACATATGAATATGGGCTGTTACTAATTTCTAATAATTTTTTGGGCTGATAGGATTGTGGGTTGTAAAGATGTCATATTTAATTGATCAACCAAAAAAAAAAAAAAAGATCTCATATTTAACTATTTAAGGATCTTTGTTCAATTGTTCTCATATGTATTTCACATGGTGATTTTTTGTGTTGCTTATTCTTCTTTGAAATGGCAGAGGAAAGAGAAGTTAGGAGAAAGGATCACAACATTGCAGCAGCTTGTTTCTCCCTTTGGCAAGGTAAAAAATTAAAAAACAATGGCCATATTTTTTTTCAACAAGTAATTTACCATTATTTTGGCTAGTATACTAAGAATATGAAGTATGAACATTTACAAAAACATTTTATGAATAAAGGTCCATTACCATAGTTCAAAACTTATGCAGGTGAAAGTATATGATAGTATATATTTGAGTGGCATGCAGTGATGTTTGGAAATTGAAACTAATGAAAATGAAATATTTGCAGACAGATACAGCCTCAGTGCTTCATGAAGCGATGGGATATATCAGATTTCTGCATGACCAGGTTCAAGTCCTGTGCTCTCCTTACCTTCAACGCTTGCCCTCTTCTTCACAACACCACCTACCAAAACTTGTACGTGCCAGATAAGAACATATCTTTGTCAGAGATTCTTTTTCTCTCTCTTCCATATGGCAATTTTGAATGCATTTTTTTTTTTTTTTTAATATTTAGATCCTCATAGTTTTTCATGTCCTATCAATTTTTTTTCCCCTAAGCATCATCAACGTGGGACCTATAATAAGATGTGTGGGTCTTAACTTAAACGGTCCGGATTCAATTGGACCTGTCTTTCTCAGAACTTGATCGTGATCAGGTGTGGGTTCCACATAAATGTGACTAATCACTGACCTTGTAGAAATTTGACCCTTGGGGTGAAAAAGGACTTCAAAAGTTCTGTTTGTTTGTATTTTTTTTTTTTTTTTTTTTTTTTTTCCTACAAAATTTTGGAGTGTTGCAAACGAGAGAAAATATCTGTAAAGTTGTTTAAAATGTAAAAATATGTATTAGAACTTGCTCATCAAACAGGACCTAGAATTTAGAATGGGTTCTAGACACGGGATAGAATCAATGATGTCTTTTTCTTTTTCTTTTTTAATTTTTTATATGAACTAGACTCAATAATATCTTGACCACACTCAACTTCATAATTTGTCAATTTGTGCAACTGAGTATAAAAAAAAAGTGATGAATTCATACAATTAGTGGTGGGTATTAGATGGAAAATATTTATCACCCACAGTTGCACACAAGGTATAAGTTGTGCAATTGCCAAGCAGCCAATTATGTTAAAAAATAGTAGGTGTAAAAAAATGTAGGCCTAAAATTACTCTTAGTAGGATGTAAATCAATAATAAGTAATAACTTCAAATTGACAATAGTTGATGACAATGGTTGATAAGGTGTTGTGACTTGTGCTGGTCAATAAAATAATTCACAACAATCGGTGAGTAAACTTCACTGTCAAAGAGTACAATAACTGGAAAAGAGTTAACGTTAACTATTAACTTTTTACTGTGGTGTTTTGTTAAGGAGGGTGGAGTAAATGGAGGCGGAGAAGCAGCAAGAAAGGACTTGAGGAGCAGAGGGCTGTGCTTGGTTCCAGTGGATTGCACCGTACACGTGGCTAACAACAATGGTGCTGATTTCTGGTCACCTGCAGCCATGGGAAGCAATGTTTTTTCACCTTAGCACACTGAATGCTGAATACTACTACTACTACTACTAGACCTAGTCTTGTCAAACTCAACTTTTTGTAAATGGGGCATCTTGTGCTTTGCCTATAATGGGGTAAGTTAACCTGTAATGACGGCTCGTTTTTGAGAAAAAAAATGGTCAAAAAAAGGTAAAAGCTGACAGCCATGAGAGTTTAGAATCTAAGTTCACACTCACACATGGCTATGGTGAAACATAGAAAAGTAGCTGAAAAAAGTGCTAATGAAACGAAAAGGAGTTGGTTTTTGCTTTTTGGGAAGGAATACGTGTGTCCAATGCAAGCTTTTAGCATGGCCTACACTTGTAAATTTTGCAGGGTTAAACCAATTACCAAGGCGATTTTGATAATGGGGCTGGTGCCTTTGTGCAATTTCTTATTTCTCTGCTCTAGGGTTTTTCTTGAGTTCTTTTGCTAATTTAATCAAACTCACGGCTTTTCAAGTAACTCTACGTGACAAACAGGATTTGATTGATTGTTATTTTTACATTCTTTTAAAGGGAAATATACATTTAAAGAAATTCTTTATGAAAAAAAATAATATCTAGATAATTTTTTCTATTTTTTATAAAAAATAATGTTAAAATTTTCTTAAAATAATTTATTAATCATAATTCTAAGGCTACTTGATAGCATAACCCGTTACTATGAATTTTCATTTAATTCTTTTTACTAATCATAATTGATTGTTTTTTATTTTTACATTAATTTAATTTTTTTTACTCATTACAGTCAACCACATAAATAAATGTGTCAAAATTATACAATTAAGAGTTGTTATTTGGGTTGTTTAAATAATAATTTTTATTATTTAAACAATATAATACGACAATATTACCAAGCGCCACTTTAAAAGTTTTGTTTTTTCCCATGAATGTTGGCTTAGGCTGAGTCATGTTTCAGACTCCATGACGTCTCAGATTGGTACCAAATATGAATGGAAATTCTACCAAAAAAAATATGAATGGAAATTGATCTCGTGACGTTATTTTCTTTTCAATGTTAACTCATTTCCTTTTCTTGTTTGGAAGACCTCTCTGACCTCATAAGGCTCCAAAAATCCAAATCAAATCAATGATTTTTGATATGATTTTGACATTGTCAACCAAGTTAGGCTTTGTCTCTGCCAGAGTTCTTTCAGAGCCCGTGTGACAAGTGACAGCCCACCAAGAAAATTAGTATTAAAGTCGGTAAAATAGTATTTATTAATCATGCTTTATAAATGGCCAATAACTTTTAATCATTATTTATTGTAATTTACCAAATGCTTAAAAGTATTAAAGAAAGTTTTAACTAAAATTTTGTATCGAACAAATTTTATCCTCCTTGTAGTAAATATTTTAGGTTGAAATTTTCTTAAAAAAAAAAAAAAGTTGTCAAAACCAAAAAAAGAAAAAAAAAAAAAAAGTAAATCTTCTATTGGCCACAACAATACATGTTAAGTATATCGTTGCCCTACCTTTTTAGTCACTGAATGAATGCAAGGAAAGTATGGAGAACATAGGTAAGCAAGCATCAAGGGGTGAAGGGTGTGTTTGTTCAAGGGATTTCACCACCCTTACTAGGGCTGTCCACGGATCGGGTCAGCTCGGGTTTGGGCCTGATCCGGACTCGACCCGACTGGATCGGGTTATAAAATTTGTGACCCGCAACCGACCCGGTATATGGGTCAGACCCGGCGGGTCGGGTCATCGGTTGATCGGGTCGGATTCTTCGGGTAGGCAGGTTTGGGCTTCGAATTGGGCTATTTTTGTGAATTTACTTATATTTTTTTTACCTCAATTTTTAACAGGCCTTTTGGGCCCAAAATTTAACAAAAATTTATATATTTTAAAACCAGGTATATATATCATATGGGCCTCTTTTCACATCTTTTATTTCAAATAGAGCCTTCAAACTCAGCTTGTATGCATTACACAATTTTGACTCTTTTGGGCCTCCAGGCCTTCTCAATCCAAATTTTATGTTTGTAGCTCACATATAACAATAACAAATACTGTAATTTGTAAATAACAAGTAAACCTAGGCAATTAGCAGCATATAAGAACACACATAACATCACTTTTTAACCACCTGTTAAAACCACACAATACAAGACCTGGGCAGTACCTTAAAAATCCAAAAAAAAATTAAGAAAAGTCTAAATAAAACACATCTCAACCTATTAAACCTGCCAAGTTGTGCACCCATTCCATACATGCAACACAACTTATACAAATTCTAACAAATAAATCAATCACAGCCAACTTGGCACCCATTCCATACATGCAACACAACTTACAGAAGCCAGCAATCAAATTATGACAAATAAATCAATCACAGCCAACTTGACACCCATTCCATACATGCAACACAACTTACAGAAGCCAGCAATCAACCACACCACAAGTCTGAAAACAAAAGATAGCTAAAGGCAGTAAACTAAAGGCAGTAGCTAGTTATAATTGGTTACAATTACGAAATACCTAAGTATTTCCAAAAAAATAGCTTTTCTAAAGCATTAAAGAGCAACTACTCTATAGTTAAGTCCATGTCTTATAAAAAAGAAAACCTATAAACTTAATAAGTTTTCTATCCTATAAGCTAGAGCTGATATATAAATTATAATTTACAAAAGCAGGATGTCCAAAATGTATCCAAAAATCTGCCTCCTAGACAAAATGTGTCCTTCCTCCTACAAGAAAATGAGTAAAAAGATATTTATCAATAGAAATATATGGACAAGACCAAAAAATACAGAATAGTAACCAAAACAATAGAAAGGGCAAAACCAAACTCAATAGAAATATCAGTAAGGCAGAAACTTACCCAGTTAGTGACTAGTCATCAACACTAATTGAGATACCTTTGCTTGAGCTTGAACTTCCACCACCTGCTAGTTGGCGTATAACTAGAAAAGAGAAAGAAATGAAAGGCTATTAGATTAAATTTCATTTCCATAAGACACATTTAATAGCAATTAATAGACAAAGTTTGGATGTTAACATATTACCTAAATCATGAAATTCATCTTCCAAAACCTGTAACTCATCCTTTGATTTGCGAAAAGAAATTGGAACCAAGGCTTGAAGCCAATCTAGTACACAAACAAGATTTTGAACCATGAGTGGAGAGAGTGAACTCTGAAATGGATCAAGTGTGCGTCCTCCGGTACTAAACGCTGACTCAGAAGCAACAGTAGAAACGGCTACAGTCAAGACATCCCTAGCTAATTTGGACAGCACTTGATACCTATTTGAATTGGCCTTCCACCACCCCAATATCTCAAATTTCACATCCCCTCCTCTACTTTCACAATTTTCAGCCAAATATTTGTCAATCTCATTGCTACACCCTATAGACTGCTCAGCCTCCAAGAAACGCTCAAACCTAGAATTAACAATCGCATAAGGATCGCTACAACCAATTGACTCACCTTCTATGTGTGTCCTCTCACTCCCACTTGGTACTTGTACATTTCGTGAATCAACACAAGAGTAACAATCATACAACTTGACCAAGGAACCCCTCACCAACTCAATCATCTCATCAGCCACTTCAATCCCATAAATTTCAGAAAAACAAAACTTTAAAAACCTCAACTTCTTTCTTGGATCAAGAACTACAGCCACATACAAGAGATGATTCATTTTATCCCCTTTCCCCCAATATTTATCAAACTTAGATTCCATTTTAGTTGCCATGTTTTTCAAGAGGTGGTTTTGAGATTTACTTAAATGGGAAACACTCTCTTGAATGACAAACATCTCATCAAAAAAGGTGTTTGCAGTAACATACAAAGAACCTGAAAACTTTTTCGTTGCATTGTAAAAAAGCTTCAAAAAACCCACAAAAGTCCTACAATTTTGGAAATCAATACTACTAGAAGATCCCATACCACCACTATTCTCCTTGTTCGTAAAGTACGAAGAATAACTATCATCCTCAAAGTCCATTCGTATGAACACTTTCTCAATTTTTTGTGCTGTTTCTAACATGAGGTAGGTAGAGTTCCACCTAGTTAGTACATCTAGACAAAGAAGAGACTTCGACTCAATACCTAATCTCTCCACAAAACCCATAAAAGATTGATTCCTATTTGGTGAGGACTTCACATACCTCACAGCTTCACTCACCTTAGCAATGGATGCATCAATTTCTCTCACTCCCACAATCAGATTTAGGATATGTGCACAACACCTCATGTGTAAGCGTTAGGACATATGTAGTTCAAGTTTATGAACATATGTCGCTATTTTATGTAATTGGCTTATCCTTAGACAAAACGCACTTTACTTGTAATTGGGTAGATCTAGGACGTGTTTAACACCTCAAGAAACAGTGTTTCAAGATTCAGTGTTGAAGCCATCAAAGTCTGTCCAAGAAACAAGCAAGGAAGTGCAAGTTACTAAAGCTCGACACCTACCTTGACACCTACCTCGACACATGCATCTATTGAGCTTTAAGAAGCTGTTTTGCCCCAAGCTTCGACAGCTTCTCGACAGATCCTCGACACCTCTATCTGTCGAGAATTAAAGAAAACAGATTTTCAGTCCTGTCTCAAGTCCAATACGTGAATGTGTCTTTGAGACTTCTTTTCTCCTAACCCTAGACATATAAAAGGATTGTTTTAAGGGCCGTCAAGATGATGCAAGTTGCACATTTATTGAGAACTTCTTGTTCATGCAATTTGTGATCTGAAAGACAAAGTTCGTGCCATAGTTCATCTCTGATGATTTGAAGAACTTTGCAGCCAACAATTCTCTCTCTAGTTGGTGTTTGAAGTCGCGTACTGGGATCCGCGCATCTGGTTAGTCACGTACTTGGGAGCCGTGCATTGAAAGGAGAAACTGTCACTACAGAACAAGTCCAATTAGGTATTGGGGTAAGAGTTCAACTGTAGGTTGGTAAGGTACTTAGGATTCCTTGTTTGTAACTACTTGTTGTGATAATAGTGGAGTTTCGGGAGTGGTGACCTTAAATCACCGGGTGGGGTTTTTGTCGTCAGGTTTTCTCCATTCGTAAACAAATCACCGTGTCATTTATTTTTCGCTGCATTACTTAGTTTTGGTGATTTGTTTGTGCTGCCACGTGATATTGCATGTTAATTTGATTAATTAATAACTGAGCTAATTAATTAATCTAAGTTATCACAAGGGGTCAACACGTTTGTGGCCTGTCAAGTGGTATCAGAGCTAGCATACTCTAATTAGAGTTTAATCTATTGTGTGTGATCCATTTGACCCCTGCTGTCATAGATAGAGGACAATCTCTTATTATACCTCCTTTATTTGATGGCACTAATTATGTATATTGGAAAGTATGCATGAGAGCTTTCTTGCAGTCTTTAGATGAGAAAGTGTGGCAAGCTGTGGAGATAGGCTGGACCAAGCCTACAAAAGCGCCAGCCGACTGGGATGATGCTAAGATCAAGGCGGCAAACTTCAACAGCAGAGCATTGAATGCCCTATTCAGTGCAGTCACCAATGAGGAATTCAAGAAAATTTCCTCAACTGAAACTGCTAAGGAAGCATGGACCATTTTCCAGACAACCTATGAGGGCACTAAGGCTGTCAAAGATTCAAAGCTACAAAGGCTCACCACACGCTTTGAAGAAATTAAGATGGAGGAGGATGAGTCGTTTGATGAGTTCTATGCCAAGCTCAAGGACATAGTGAACTCAGCCTTCAATCTTGGAGAAACCATCCTTAAACCCAAGATAGTAAGGAAAGTGCTCAGATCGCTACTTGAGAGATTCCATGCTAAGATCACGGCGATTGAGAAATCAAAGGATATTGACAGAATTTCTCTGACTGAGCTGGTTGGAAACTTGCAAACCTATGAGTTAGGGCTGACTAGGTTAGGCAAGTCGAGTAAGGGCAAGAGCTTGGCTCTAAAAGCCAAGAACAGTGATATAGATGATTCTTCAGATGATGAAGATTCAAAAATGAAGTCCTACATTACAAGGCAATTCAAGAAATTCATGAAGAATGCCAATGGAAAGGGCTTCAACAAAGATCATAGACAATCCAGTTCTTCACAATTCAAGAATTCGGATAAAGGGAAGAAGGATGTCAAGGATGGCGGTCAGTACACTGTTCCAGCTGGGCCAAAATGTTTTGGGTGTCAAGGCTTCGGACACATGAAACAAGAGTGTCCTACGTACCTTAAGAGCATAGGGAAGAGCAAGGCACTTGCTGTTACCTTAAGCGACACGGAGCCCGAGAACAATTCCGAAGATGAAGACGACGAAATTTTAAATGCCTTCACTGCCACTGTTAATCCTACTAATGGGGTTTCTGAAGAAGTGGATGAAAAGAAGGAGTTGGTGGATTCCAAGTGTGAGATTATGGATGATCAAGATGATATCCATACCGCCTATGAGAAACTATACAAGCTTTCTAAGAAGCATGAGAAACTCTATAGGCTGGCCACCAAGAAGCTCAGTGATGTGGAACTCAATCGTGAGGAGCTATCCACAAAGGTTGATGAAGCGAATCAAACCATTGGAGCACTGAGGTTCGAAAACAATTTCTTGGTTGAGAGGACCAAGAAGCTTGAAGCAGAGCTGTTTCAAGTCAGAGCACAATTGGAGAGGACGTCAAGTGCAAAGCTGGACCAGATGCTAAGTGCTCAGAAATCTTCTTCAGATCGTACTGGATTGGGGTATGAATTCTCTCTCTCTAATACTCCTACTGCTAGTACTACTGTGTTTGTTCCACCTGCTAATAACAGTAAAACTGAAGATAAGAATGTTAAAACTGATTTAGCTAGTGAGAACGTAGACAAGGGCAAGTCCATCCTAGGAGCACCCCTTAAAATTGAGAAAAGGGAAACTAGAAATCCTAGGACTAAGAAGGCTATCTCTCAAAAGCCCAAACAGAAGAAGCCACAACTCTGTTATCATTGTGGTGTTGCCGATCACACTCGACCAAATTGCTACAAGTGGCTAGCCACTCAACAGAGCAATGGCATGATAACATCTGGGAGCCAGAATCAGCTTCAGTCTTCTCTCGCTCCTCTTGGAGACATTCTTAAAGCCCTCATGTTCCTTTCGAACTTGAACGGTTCATATTCTTCCCTTTCTTCACTGGTTTAAGGGGCGACAAAAGGGAAAGGTTCTTCCAAGGTGTGGAAGGCAAAGGGATCTAAGTGATTTTAGTCACTTCTTCTTCTCTCTCCTGTGTTTTTGTTGTGTTGCATTACTTGTGTGTTTCTTTACTGTTTTGAGTCAGTCTAATTTTATGCATTGTTTTGCTCTCTTTAGCTTGTTTTTGTTTATGTGTTTTCAGTTTTGTGTTTTATTTTTACTCTTCTGATAAAAAAAAAATTAAAAAAAAATTTTGAAAAATTGAAAAATACAAAAACAATGTGTGTTTATGTGCATTAGTTCATGTGAACTTTTGATATGGCCATTGAAACAGAGTTTTCTAAATTTTGTATCACCTGTAGCTTAGATGAGCATCCTTCTGCACAACTAAGCAAGTGAGCTTTGTAGCTCTTTGTTTGTGATGAGTGAGGTTAAGTGATCTCTTCTTCTTAATACTTGTATCACTCTTTTTGACGAGTTGAACTAGAAAATCCTAAGAGAAAGGCATAAATAACCATCTCACCACTGTTACTCGCCAATCATAATATGACATCTGTATGCTTCAGCATAGTAAAAGTGCAATGTTAATGACATTTGTATGCTTCGGCATAGCAAAAGTGCAATGTCATAAGCTTAACATAATTAGGTATTTCCTTTCTTTCTCTTATATGCCCATTCATGATATGCTTAATAAAAGAAAATATGCAAAGAAATAAAAAGCAAAAAGATCAAAAATGCTTTAAAATATGGTTGCAAACGTGTTTTCTAAAAGATGTGGGAGTTATAGGATGTACCTCAAAGGTGATAGTCCCCATCAAACAGTTATGATTGTGAGTGAGTTAAAGTGATTTTCTCATATCTCAAATCGTCATAACATTAAGACACTTATGCAATCTTGCGATGTTTTCACACACAACACGCAATATTCTTTGCTATTCATAATACATGTGCAAGTACAATGTGATTTGGCCATCACAAGGTTTACATGTGTTAATGTATGCTCACTAAACTGTCTTAACTTGTTTTTGAAATATAAAATTGGTTAGACTTGTTTAGTGTGTGTGTGCGTGTTTTGAGATACATGTGCATCAATATTCTTGTTGAGAGATGATTTTGAGAGCTTAAAGTGTTGTTTGAATTTTTGGTTGAGTTGCATTCATGATTGCATTCATGTCTGTGTTTTTCTTCTTTTGAAAAACTGTTTTTAAAGGCATCTCGACACCTCCTTGATACCTCTCGACACATAGCTATCTGTCGAGCTTCTTAGACTTTTTCCTATCGCAGTCTCGACACATATCTCGACACCTGGTGGATCGATCGAGAAACTTTCTGTCTGCTCGATAGCTTCTCGACAGCATCTAGATCGATTGAGGTTCCTTCATGTTTGATCCTTCTTTCTCGACACATGACCTCGATAGCTTCATCTGTCGATGTGCTTTTTCTTGATAGTTGTCTCGATAGCAGGCTCGATACCTCTCGATTCCTGCAGCTGTCGAGAAGTATTGAAGGTGTATATATTGATTCTTCGCAATTTCTCAGTCATTTCGCTCGACCTCTCTCCCTCGACAGACCTTGTTTTCTCTCCCAAAACACTTCTCTCTCTCTCCAAACCTCTTTCAAAGGCTTTCTCAAGTGTTCTTTTCGATCTTCATCACTTGGTAAGCGTCTTATCCCTCATTTTCATGCATTTCATGTTTTATAAAACCCTAGGTTTTGTGTTTTTGAAAATTTTTGGGATTTTTTCAAAATTTTTGAGGTTTTCATGAAATTGTTGAGTTGGTTTTATAGATTTGATCTTCAAAACCACATGCATTGCATCACATTAACATTCTAATTGTATTTTCATGCATTTAGATGTGTGCCTATCTGTTGTGTGCTGTTAGGTTTGGATTGGGCTGAGCCCATGATGTTTTTATGTTGCATGTCACATGTTCATGCATTTTTCCATGCATACGTTCTTTCTTTTCAATATTTATCTTCCAATATTGAACTGCTTGGAACTTTTCTGTGTGTCTCTTCTTCTTCCCCCTCTCTATGTTTGCGTTAGTAGTGTCTATGGCACCTAAACGTAAGTCCATTCCATCCCAGAACCCTTTGCGTTCTAAGGGATTATCTTCCTCTGATTCTACTCCTCTTTCTATCCGGTTCCGTGATGAGAAAGCCCATAAGGACTTCTAGGAGAACTATTCTAAACGAGGTGTTCATTCGGAACACCACGTTGTCCTGGCAGACTTTGCCGACACAGACCTTCCCGATGTCATTCACAGTCGGGCTTGGGAGTCACTGTGTGACGTCCCGGTCACATGTCCACTCGTGTTGATACAGGAGTTTTACTCCAATATCCACGGGATTGATTCTTCAGTACCTTTCTTCTACTCTAGCGTTCGAGGTACGCACTTTGCTGTCACTCCGGAGTTAGTCTCCGAGGTGCTTCATGTCCCTAGGGTGGATCATCCTGATTACCCTAGCTGTGAGCGTCTATGGACTGTGTCCAAAGACGAGATGATCTCAGCGTTCTATGAGCGTCCTTCCTTTTGGGAAGATCATATGTACACACCATGTCGACCTTTCGCTAAAGGTCCTTGTTTCCTTAACATGGTGATGACCTTTGTTTTACACCCACTTTTTCACTACAACTCTATCATAGAGCCTCATGCTCGGTTTTTGTTGTCCCTCCTAGAGGATCTCTCTATAGACTTTCCTTCACACTTTATCTTTTCCATCATAGATGTCTATAGAGATACGGCCACCCGTGATAAGCTCATTTTTCCTTCTGCTATCACGAGGATTCTTCGCCGTTTTTCTGTCTCATTCCCTTCATCCGATCCTTACCATGTCATGTCTGCCATAGACGCCGCTACCGTAAAACATAGCGAGGCACAGTTTAGATCGAGACAGTCCGACGGTGCCACTCCTTCCTCCCGTCCGACTACCTCCAAATCCGCTCGAGCGTCTGCTCCTTCCTTTTCGAGCGACATCACATTAGGAGACATCATGGCGCAGCTTCAGCACATGGATGCTCGCCTCGATACACTCTCCACGGAGTTGTATCAGGTGAACGTTCGTGTTGGTCGCATCGCCAGGCGACAGGCGACCATGGGCGGCTTTGCTCTAGAGGTTTCTCCTCCGCCACCTCATGTGTCGACTGAGACTGAGGCTGATGATGATGGTGCTGATGATGATGCTTCTGAGGATGATGATGATGGAGATGCGAGCTCTTCTGCTGAGATGTCTACATGACACTCTACCCTTTGTCACTCGTGACAAAAAGGGGGAGTAGTTTTGGTATGAGAGTAGTCATGCTTAGAGGGAGTGTTAGCATAGGACATTTTTGATAGGGAGAGTGTGGTTTGAGGGATGTAGTGAGGTGATCATTTGTATTTTTTTCTTTTCCATCTTTTTAGAGATACATTGATCATGTATTGACATACATTGTACTTATTCTCTTCTTATATATGATGATGTATGTTTCTTTCGTCTACCTTTACATGTGTTGTTTCTTTTCTGTCTTTATACACATGTTTCTTTACTTGTACGCAATCTATTATTTCTGCTTCACACAAAGATGCCTTGATGTGTTTTGTTTACAAGTGTTTCAGACATACAGGTTGTCAAAGTCTACTTGCCATAAACTCTCTTCTTGCAAAGTTTTTCAAGAGTTTGTGTTAGGATAGATTTTACTGTACGTAACAATTGAAGTATGAGTTAAAGTGCTTTATGACTTCTCTCATATTTTCATTTGTTTGTTATGGTTTTGTCATGGATTGCCAAAGGGGGAGATTGTTAGGACATATGTAATTCAAGTTTGTGAACATGTGTCGCTATTTTATGTAATTTACTTATCTTTAGACAAAACGCACTTTACTTGTAATTGGGTAGATCTAGGATGTGTTTAACACCTCAAGAAATAGTGTTTCAAGATTCAGTGTTGAAGCCATCAAAGTCTATCCAAGAAACAAGTAAGGAAGTGCAAGTTACTAAAGCTCGACACCTACCTCGACACATGCATCTATCGAGCTTTAAGAAGCTGTTTTGCCCCGAGTCTCGACAGCTTCTCGACAGATCCTCGACACCTCTATCTGTCGAGAATTAAAGAAAACAGATTTTCAGTTCTGTTTCAAGTCCAATCCGTGAATGTGTCTTTGGGACTTCTTTTCTCCTAACCCTAGACATATAAAAGGATTGTTTTAAGGGCCGTCAAGATGATGCAAGTTGCACATTCATTGAGAACTTCTTGTTCATGCAATTTGTGATCTGAAAGACAAAGTTCGTGCTCTAGTTCATCTCTGATGATTTGAAGAATTTTGCAGC
Source organism: Castanopsis chinensis (assembly GCA_032878915.1). Lineage (NCBI taxonomy): Eukaryota > Viridiplantae > Streptophyta > Magnoliopsida > Fagales > Fagaceae > Castanopsis > Castanopsis chinensis. The sequence continues at coordinate 8,116,492 of JAVQMG010000106.1, forward strand.
CAACAATTCTCTCTCTAGTTGGTGTTTGAAGTCGCGTACTGGGATCTGTGCATCTGGTTAGTCACGTACTTGGGACCCGTACATTGAAAGGAGAAACTGTCACTACAGAACAAGTCCAATTGGGTATTGGGGTAAGAGTTCAACTGTAGGTTGGTAAGGTACTTAGAATTCCTTGCTTGTAACTACTTGTTGTGATAATAGTGGAGTTTCGGGAGTGGTGACCTTAAATCACCCGGTGGGGTTTTTGCCGTCAGGTTTTCCTTATTCGTAAACAAATCACCGTGTCATTTATTTTCCACTGCATTACTTAGTTTTGGTGATTTGTTTGTGCTGCCACGTGATATTGCATGTTAATTTGATTAATTAATAACTGGGCTAATTAATTAATCTAAGTTATCACAAGGGGTCAACGCATTTGTGGCCTGTCAGTAAGAACTCATGCTCTAAAACAGTCCCCTCCCAATCTTTAGTTACAGTTTGCAAAAACTTAATAGTGGCACCATTTGAGCAGCATTGTCCACTGTTAAAGTGAATATGCCATTAATACCCCACTCACGTAAACACATCTCAATCTTTCTACCTATCGTCTTCCCCTTATGGTCTTCAACTTGACAAAAGTTTAAAATTCTCTTATGCAACTTCCAATCATCATCAATAAAATGACATGTAAGGGACATATAATTCAGATTTTGAATACTAGTTCATGTGTCCGTAGTAAGACACACCCTACTACCCTTCAAGGCCCCCCTTAGTTTCTCCCTCTCAACACTATAAATTCCAATCACATCCCTAGCCACAGTTTGACGAGATGGTAGATCCCTAATTCGCAACTTAGGTTGTAAGGTTGTCGAATATCTTTGAAACCCATACCCTTCAGCAATCCTAAAAGGCAACTCATCTATTATAACCATTTCAGCGAGTGCCTTTCTAGAAGCCTCAACACTAAAGGCTGTTGGTACAAGATGAAACCCTTCCTACCCATCCATTTTGGGTTCAAACGCTAAGGTTTGTTGCCCTTTAAGTGTAACTCTATTAGGGTTCTTAACGCAAATTGGCGTATGTTTCAACAAATTAGCAGTACCATGCCCTTTACTATCAGCTAGATAAGTTTTTGACAATAATTGCAAACAGCCTTAAAATGACCTTCACCAATATCTACTTTTTTAAAATTGTCCCAAGCAATAGACCTTTTCCTATTACTACACACCTTGCCTTTAGGTGGAAGTGGGGGGACCTCAGCATTACTAGGGGTGGCAGTAGGTTCAGGTTGGGCAGTAGGTGTTGTTTGGGAAGGGGGTAAATCACTAGAGGGTTCCATAACCTAAAGACATAAAATTTATGAATTAGCATACCATAACAATGAATCATTTTTTTTTTTGATAGGTAAAACCATAACAATGAATCATTGCTTTGAACTATTGTTGTTGTTGTGTCACACTGTCACTTGTGTGTGTTCTTGTTACTGGGTTAGTAGTATCATTGTCAATGATACTACTAACCCAGTAACAAGAACACACACAAGTGACAGTGTGACACAACAACAACAATAGGTCAAAGCAGCAACAAAAACAACAATTAAGCAACAAACAGACAACAAGAAGTTAAAAGAGAAGCAAGTGGGCATATTGTGAATTCGGCATGCTCAATGTTAAACTAAAATAACATCACAGATATACCTTCAAAAATTAAAGTAATAGTTCAATGCCGAAAAAACATTAACTGATATACCTTCATAGTAATAGTTTATGTAATTTGCATGTGTATGAATCCATATATATGATAATATATAAAAGGATTCCAAGAATCCAAGAAACACTACATGTCAAAGCATGAATAAAAAAGCATGAACCAAAACTTTAGTATTAACTTAGTATAAACTTAGTATTAAAAGCATGAACCATAACTTAGCATTAACTTTAGTATAAAAGCATGAACCATAATAGGCAGTTGTAATCTTGAATATAACCGTGATACCAAACACAAACACCAAATACAAACACAAACACCAAATAAAAGCACAAATACAAACACCAAATAAAAGCACACACGGCACAACAAGAATATAACCGTGATACCAAAAGGGTAAAAACAAAGAAGCAAATCAAGAAATTATAAGGATGAAATTAAAAATAAATTTACCTGAGACCAACAACCAGATTACGTCGGCTTGACAGATTTATGGCTTCTCTAGAAAAAAAAAAAAAAAACTGAATATCAGAAAACAGACATTACCATCTCTTCTAGAAGTAATTGAAACTCTCAATAGCAAACTCTTTGACACTATATCTAGAAAAAAGGGTCCAAGTAATAAAAACATAACTGTGGATTCAATATTGGAATTTTTATAACCTGGTGGGCAGGGCTAGATGGTACCCAGTGTTGAACATACGCCAGGCTCCACAATTAACCAAATTTCAAACACAGATAGCAGTTTCTCAAAATAGCATTAATTTTTATTGATATGCGAGTTTCAATTTAATTCCAAAACTCAAAATGTTTACATAATATCATAATTTAAATCAACCAACTAGACAAATCTTATTAATATTTCTGCGATCATAAATCTACCCAAGAAACCTCATTTTTATCAGAGAGGGATTTCTACGCAATTACAACAAAGTTAACGAAGTGCTTTGCCCTAAAGCATAAATGGATGCCATATCAGAACAACTACTTCTGAAATAATAATCTCCATTGAAATACTTTTATCAAAACATTAATTAACAAAATGACAAAGGTAGAATTCTTAGAGAACTAAAGGTCGCAGCTCAGCTCCCAAACACCAAGCAAACACAAAAAACAATATACTCAAAATCATGAATATATTCAAAGAACATACCAAAATAAGAAAAAACCTATTTCCCTTTACTTTCCCACACTTTCTCAGCACCCAAACACCGATGAAGTGTCAATTACTTCTCTAGAAAAAACAAAAAACTGAATATCAGAGAGATATACATAAATAGGGTTGATCCGTGAGCTAAGAAAACCAAAAAAATCATATTCCCAAATAGAGAAAAAGATAGATGAGAAAAAGGAAGAAAATATACCTGAGAGTCTTGAGACTATAAAGCTGATCCGTGAGCTAGAGAAGGCTTAACCCATGGTGGAAAGTGAGGCTAAGTCGTGAGTGTGGTGATGAGGCGGCGGCGACAACAGCTAGGGTTTGGATTGTGGAGGGTACGGAATGAACTCACTGAAGGGTTGAGACTCGAGACTAGAGAGACTTGAGATTGGGAGTAAAGAGAATGGAGACTTCTGAGATTGGGAGTAAAGTGAAATTTGAGAGTGAAATTTTGATTTAATATTGAGAAGTGAGAACAGATCTGAGATGGGATTGTCGGATTGAACTCATTGGAGACTGAGGCTTGCGTGTGGATTTTGTGGAACAGTGTTTAAGATGGGATTTCCATCTTATTTTTAGCCGTTCTGAGCTTCTCTCTTCTGCTAATTTTGTTGATTTGATCTTTGCTTTTGCAAAGAAGACTCTAGAGGCGTAGACTGTGTAGTGGGAGTGGGAGACTGGGAGTGTTGATTTAATTTTTGCTCTTGCAAAGAAGACCCTAGAGGCGTGTAGGTGTGTATTTACCCAGACTCCAATCCAAATGGCAGGTGTGTGTAGCAGTGTATGGTCTTGTCAAACTCAAACTACTCAGTTTCACGTGCTTTCCTCAAGAACCGGGATTTTTTTATTTATTTTACTCTTAAATATTCGGTCGGGTCATGTTATACGGGTTTTCAAACTCTTAACCCGCTACCCGAACCGAATATTTGGGTTTCCTTAGAGTAGGAACCGCATCCGACTGATCAGAGGCTTCGGGTTGACCCGCTGGGCTTTGGGTCGGTCGAATTCGGTCGGGTTGGTCGGGTTGTGGACCCGTTGGATAGCCCTAACCCTTACATTGAGCTGTCCTAGTTGTGAAAGATAGCGAAGTTAAGGTAGCAATAAAACAGATGTATCCAACAAAAGTCCCGGGTTCTGATGGTATGTCTGCTATTTTCTTTCAAAAGTATTGGGGTATAGTTGGTAATGATGTTATATATGGTTTTAAATGTTCTAAACTCAAATATGTCTATGGAGATTAACAAAACTAACATCACTCTAGTTCCAAAAACAAAAAAAAACCCACAAAAATGACAGAGATTAGACTCATAAGTCTATGTAATGTTGTTTATTAGCTCATATTGAAAGTGTTGGCCAACCGTCTCAAAACAATCCTTCCCAGATCATATCAGAAAATTAGAGTGCATTTCTCTCTAAGAAACTAATTACAGACAATGTTCTTGTAGCTTTTGAACTTATGCACTATTTAGAACATAAAAGGGAGGGAAAGAAGGGTTTTATGGCAATAAAGTTGGACATGATCAAAGCCTATAATAGGGTAGAATGGGGTTTTATTAAACAAGTGATGGAAAAAAAGGGCTTCCATGAAAAATGGATAAATTTCATCATGCATTGCATTACTACAGTATCATACTCTATCCTCATTAATGGTGTTGCTTACGGTAGTATTATTCCCACTAGGGGTCTCCACCAAGGAGATCCAATTTCACCTTATATCTTTCTATTATGTGCAGATGGTTTTTCCTCCCTTATTAATGATGCAGCCAGGAATCAAAGAATTAGTGGGGTATCAATATGTAGAGGCAACCCCAAAATCACACATTTGTTCTTCGCAAATCACATCCTATTGTTTTGTAAAGAAAATAACCAAGAATGCCAAAATCTTATTGATATTCTCCAGCTATACGAAACTGCCTCGAGTCAAAAAATCAATGCGGATGAGTTTTCAATTTTTTCAGTAATAATACCCCAGATGATAGAAGATTTGAAGTGTTGGATATGTTGGGTCCAATGCAAGATACCCATCATAACAAATACCTAGGCCTACCTTCAATCATTGGCAAGTCAAAAGTTGAAATATTTGCAGAAATTAAAGAAAGGGTGGAGAAAAACTATCGGGGTGGAAGGAGAAAATTCTCTCAGTAGGTGGCCGAGAGATCCTTATCAAAGCTGTCGCCTAAGCAATTCCAACTTACACTATGAGTTATTTCTAGATCCCACAAAGTCTCTGTGACGAGATTAAAAGTGTGACGAGAAAATTCTGGTGGGGTCAAAGGGGTCAAGAATCAAAAATTGCTTGGGTAAGCTGGAATAAAATGTGTAAGTCAAAGCTAAATGGAGGAATGAGATTTCAAAATTTACAAGCTTTCAACCTTGCTATGTTAGCTAAGCAAGGCTGGAGGTTAATCTTGAATCCTAACTCTTTGGTGGCGCAAATCTACAAAGCTAGATATTATTCACATGGTGATGTTTTTAGAGCAAAACTTGGATCCAACCCTTCCTATGCTTGGAGAAGCATCTTGAATGGGTTGGAAGTGGTGAAGAGAGGTCCCCATTGGCGAGTTGGCAATGGCAATAGGATTCATATTTGGGAGGATAAATGGCTTCCTACTCTAACAACGTACAAAATAATCTCCCCCCCCCCCCCCCAAAAACCCTTTGATGATTATTCCAAGGTCTCAACGTTAATTGACAGAGATACGAGGAGGTGGAAAGCTAACGTAGTAAGATCCTTGTTTTTGCCTTTTGAAGCTAGGATTATTCTAAATATTCCTCTCAACCACAGCCTTCCAGAAGACCAAATCATATGGGTGGGTAATAAAAGGGGAGAATTCACAGTAAAGAATGCCTATTATATCGTTGTTGGGGTATTAGATCCAATGGAAGAAGGTGAAAGCTCTTCGGGTGATCCAAGGAGTCCTCTATGGAAGAAGCAATGGCACTCAAACATTCCATCCAAGATGCGAATATTTGCTTAGAAAATGTGTATGAATGCTCTTCCAACACTTGTGAACTTGCAAAGAAGAGGAGTTAATCCATGTGAAATTTGTCCTGCTTGTGGATAGGAGCCAAAATCAATTTTCCATGCTCTAGTCAGATATGAAGTGGTTAAGAGAGTGTGAAATTGTCGGGTTGATGGCCCCGTAGATTTACTGAATGTAAACATGGATGTTATAAACATTGCAGTGCAAATATATGAGACCGGTACATTACAAGACTTGGAGATTTTCTTTGGAGTTGCATGGGCAATATGGTATAACAGGAACAAAATAGTGCACGAGTCCTCAATTCAGCTTCCCGATCATATTTGGAGCTTTGCTAAGAGATATTCAAGAATTTAAGAGTGCCTCTCTAGCTTGCTCTCAACACTTGCCTCTGATAGAAAAGAAATGGACAGTATCGTCTCCGGGGGTTTTCAAGATCAATGTTGATGGTGCAACGTCTGAAAATGAAAGGAACTCAAGTGTGAGAGTTGTTATAAGAGATGCAACTGGTACAGTTAAGGTTGCTTGCTGCAAATATCTTCAGGGACAGTACTCGGTGGAAGAAGTTGAAGCGCTGGCTATAGAGTGCGGTTTACTTCTTGCTAGAGAGCAAAAGCTGCCTCAAATCATTTTGGAATCTAATGCCTTAACAACTGTTCAAAGAGTCACCGCAGCTAAAACAAATGGTAGTCTTGGTCATGTATATCAAGAAATCCTTAACTTGTTTTCTTCTTTTAGTATCTGGAGTATCAAACATGTGAAAAGAGATTACAATAGAACAGCCCATGAGCTTGCACAGTATACAAGACAAAATGAAGTTTCTCAAGGCTAAAAGGGAATCTGTCCTTCTATGGTGCAACGCGTAATCTAGATTGTTCTTAGAATTGTACTGTGTTGAGCTTCTTTTCATTTGCTTTGTTGTACTCTTTTTTCTTTTGGCAATAATATTCCAGTTTGCTTTTTTCAAAAATAAAAAAGAGACACACACCTAGCTGAGTCTTGCCTAAGGCCGCCTCGCACGTTAATTTCATGCTCTCTTAGTTTGTGCCATGTGTTTTAGTCAGCCATAACCACATCAACAATGACTGTACTACGTATTTGTGCCATTTAATTATATTGTCATCATCAGTGTCACATCAACATTCAATGCCGCTGGAGGAAAATCGAACCAAACAAAGGTTGACTAGTTTGCAAATTGGACCATTGACCAAGATTGACTCCCCCCAAGCCTCGTGTATCCTACTTCGTTGTTTTTATAGATTTCAATTTTGGATTAGGTTCAACCTCTGAGAAATTTGCTAACTCACTCACATGCTTCATCCCGAATTCACCATTTGTTGATATTCCTCAGGCCATATGTGTAGCCATCCTCCGGCCATGGTAGTCCCTCTTTGGTCGCTGGTGCAACCAAGTTTAGTCCATTATAGCTTTTGACATTCATTTGTCGTTGTCCATTGCCTCAATAATTCGCATGATTCACTCCATATTGTGTCCGATCCATTCTCCTTCCAATCCAATCATTCATGTTTACCTTCAAGACATCTTCTCTAGCTCACATTCCAAACTCCATGCATCATCAAGTTTCTACCTTGATTTTGATGGGGAGTGTTAAAGATATTGCTTTATATGTTAAATATGTAATGGTCAAAGAGGTCCAAGTATATTGTGGACAAGGTTAGGGCTAACCCTAACCTATGTGTACGCTACTTAGGGTTCATTGTATTCAAAATTGAACACAACAAAGATATAGATGCTTAGCCTTTCTCCTGTAGACTTAGGCCGTAAGGAGGTTAACCTTATATTCTCTCTCTTGTTTCTACTTCTCTCTACAATATTTTTTATTCTCTTTATTTTAGGTTTTAACACCATAAAGCACGTCCTCATAGAGTGTATGCTTGCTAGATGTTTTTGGTATGCTCCCCCTATATCGTATTCATCCTTTCCTAACCGGCTGCAGGATTGGCTAAGAACTAACAATGCTTCCCTTGTTCTTTATCATAAACAACTTGTGCCTTTGCATCAAAAAATAAAAATAAAAAACTTGTGCCTTTACTCTAGGATTTTTATTTAAGGGGGTCAATAATGGCGGAGCCATGAATTTATTGGTGGCGGAGGTGTCAGTAAAAAATAAAATGATTATTTTTTTTTCTGTATATATAACTTTCACGTTGTACACAACACAACAATATTGTACAATAATCTTAAAAAATACTAACATTGGGAAGATCGTTAAGACAACAATCATTAGATGCGTAAACGAATAGAATTAAATAACTAATTATACATTTTTATCAAATTAATAATAATTTATTATATAATTTATACTTATAAGTTATATCAATTGAATAAATAAATATTATATAAATAAGAATAGTAACACACGTAGGAGTAGGGTTGGGGCTTGGGAGTAAGTGTGAAACTAAGAAAAATTATATTCCAGTAATAAAATTTTGCTTTTGAAGTGTATGATTTTTTAAATATGCACACTGTCACTCTCTTGGAATTGGAGTAAACAGTAAAAAATTTCTCAGACTTGGAAATGTGTAGAGCACTTATCAAAATACTTGATCAAACATAAAAAAAAAACTAAGAAAACATAAATACAAATCAGACATAGAGAAAAACTAAAGATCATGTTCAAACTTATTTCAATTGGTTTTAACAAAAAATTTAAAGTTAAGGTGTTCAAATTTTTATTGTGGGGGTCAAAAAAATTATATATAATTTTTTTTTTTTTTGGGGACCAAGTCAGGGGGTTCATTTGAACCCCTGGGTGGTCTTGGAGCCGCCTCTGGAGCCTTCCTACCGTGTGCAAGTCAGATTGGGTAGGTTGATGGAAAAAATTCCAACCAAATCAACGTTAGCAAGTTTTAAAATTTTCAAACCAGTGTTGACCCACCAACCTTCAAAAACAATGGGTCAATTGAAAATTTGGGCTGTTTTGACTTGGTTTGGAGAGCAAGTTAGTTTTAGTTATATGCGGTGTACTAAATCCTAAAAATTATTTGGGGATAAATTAAGGGAATTGTATTTCCTCTAAATCCCACAAAAACTATTGAAGGAAACCAAAGGAAGTGACGCACATTGCCATAGATCTAAGCACACACATCTTAAACTATGAGTAATTTCTAACTTTTATATATATATATATATATATATATATATATATATATATAAAAATAAAAAAGCTATGAGTACCATATCCATGTGAATGCTTACGTATATGTTGGGAAAGTATGGATCATTTTTCATACATAATGTGTAAATCATGGTGTTAACCAAAAAAAAAAGGCTTAAATTTGATATGAGATAACTAATGGGATAGGAAGCCGCTACAAAACTCACACTGCTGATTTAATAGTTGAACTTGCCCAACCCACATGGAAGATTATTTTTTGGATGGGGATTTGGAGTCCTGTCTTTCACTGATATAATGTTTTTTTTTTGTTTTTTTTATTTACTTCCCTTTCAATGAAGGGTGCTTCGATGAAGCAGTCGACTTAATTTATTTATTTATTAACTTCCTTTTCAAGCAGGAGACTAACAGAAATTCGTTATCTTAGTTTGGAGGAAGGCAGATGTAGGTTGGTATAAGTTAACACAACGAGTGAAGTAGTAATGAAGTTTGGTTGCTCGTGCACAGCAAGGGTTTTCTCTGAAAACCTTTTCTCGTCTCGTAGCATTGTCGTTCCTCTTTTGAGGAGTAATCGTCCCTGTGAATAACACTGTTATTCTCAAGCTAGCTGGGTTGTTTTTCTGGGGTTTCAGGGAAACACTTCTCTCCTCTCCCACTCTCCTTCCACCTTCCTTCCCCAAAATGGATGACTTATCAAGTCGATGGAAATCCCTCTCTCTATCAGAGAAAGAAGGCCCAGGCCTAGCCTTGAAGTCCGACCAAACCACTACAAAGTTCTCTATGCTAGCCAGATTCCTCACAAAACGTCCTATCAATCTTGATGCCATCGTTGACACTTTCAACCCCCTGTGAAGACCAAAAACAGGGTTTAGGATGAAATTCATTGGGGACCATCTTATTCTTTTTTCCTTTGATTCCAAAGAAGAAGTCGACAAAATCCTAGCAGCCAAGCCTTGGAGTTTTGATAAGCACATCATGGTGATATCGAGATATGATAACTCAACCGCCGTTAATATCTCGGACATGAACTTAGTGTCGTTCTGGGTTCAAGTGCGTGAATCCCATTGCGCTTCGGAAGTAAGAAAGTGGCTGAACAGATTTGTGGGGCAATGGGCTCTATTCTCCAATCAGAAAACCCAAATGAATTCGATGGAGGTAGCTTCATACGTGTATGTGTAGCCTTAAACATATCCCTCCCACTATGCGAAGGTTGGCTTATCACCCTTGACAACGATGAGGTTCACTGGGTCTCATTCAAGTATGAACGTCTCCCAAATTTGGGCTATTGGTGCGGGTGCCTCACCCACCCTGATAAGGATTGTGAAAAATGGATAGAGAGCAAAGGATCTCTAAGCAAGGAGGACCAACATTTCGGTCCATGGCTGAAAGCAGCTCCTTTCATGGCCTCAAGAAAGAGCTTCCTATCAGTCTTGGGTTTCTACTCAAATAAAAAAGCAGAAAAATCCGATCAGTCCCATGCCGGAACTCAATCCTAGCCTCAAAATCCTCCATCAACGACAGCAGGCGAAGTCTCACCAAATCTGCCACTGAAAATTCTGAAAAATTTCGAGAATCTCACCACTAACAACCCCTTAGAAGCGACAACTCCCATCTCAGATTTCTAAGCCTTTGCTCTTGGCTCCCCCACTGCAGTCTACCCAGCCTATTAGTTGATCAATTAATTGCTGATATAGATAGGGACATCCATTGTTTTGATAGAGAGGCCCTAGCGCAAACGAGTCCAAATGGAAACCAAATGGACCAATTCCCATCTCACCACAATGGGCCACACACCTCTAGTACTTCACTCCGGAATCACCAACTCATCGAGCCCATCCATTCAGGCCCATTTAAGGATATTAATAATATCTCTTCGACCCACCTCCAGTTAAGCTCTAACATTGACAAGAAGTGGGTTCGAATGCAACGACCATTCTTAGTCCAAACGATGAGCTACTAAAGACCACTCTAGGCAAATGAGGAGCATTACCAGGCCTAGAGAACTCCAAATCCGAGAAACGTCTAGCAACCGATGACAGTGTCCTTCCCACACCCTCTCCTCAAACAGCAGTGGTTGGCCAACAGCCCCGCCGCACAAGATGAGTCTCTTATTCTGGAATGTGTGTGGGCTTGGGAACCGACACATCGTTTGCGAGCTCGAGACGTGGGCGAGTGAAGCTAGGCTAGTCAGTTTGTGCACGGAGCTGGGGTCTGATCAGCATTGGGTCACCCAGCAAGTCAATAGATTGGGGTGTTTGGCCCCGTTTTGGAAGAATTCGCTTGAGATCGAAGTGATGTCCTCGTCGCCAAATCAGGTCAATGTTGTGGTTGGCGAGTCCCTGGAAAGTAAATGGCAGCTTACTGGTATTTACGGCTTCGCTGACCCGTCCAAAAAGTGTGACACATGGGCTCTTCTTCGCCACCTTCATTCAAGGCCCCCGGTGCCATGGCTGTGTGCTGGGGATTTCAATGAAATCCTCTGGTCCCATAAGAAGTGTGGCTTGGGTCCTACAATTGAAAATCCAATGAAAGCTTTCTGTGAGGTCTTGGACGAGGTTGGGTTGAAGGATTTGGGCTATGTGAGTAAGAAATTTACTTGGAAAAGGCGTTGGCAAAGTGGCTATGTTCTTGAAAGTCTTAACAGAGCGGTAGCTAACAGCCAATGGCTTTCTCAAAACCTGGGCACCAAAGTCGTACATATCCACTCCAATTCTTTGGATCATCAAGCAATTATTGTGAAACCTGAAGGTATCAGTCCTAAACCAAAACGAACCTTTAAATTTATACAAATGCAGCTTCGAGATAGGGGTTATAGCGACACTGTCACTACTGCTTGGGGTCCTCCTATAATTGGGGTTACTATGCCTAAGGTTGTTGGAAAAGTTCAAGCGTGTGGCGAAAAGCTCACTGAGTGGTGCAAAAATTCCTTTGGAAGCGTTAGAAAGACGCTTGAGGAGAAGAGGGTCCTCCTATCAAAAGCCAAACTGGATGCAGCCATGTGAGGTGTTTCTCAACTGGTTAAATCTCTCCAAAAGGAAATAAATGAAATTCTCGACATGAAATTCTCAACAAGAAAAGCCAAATGTGGCAACAACGATCTTGGTCTCTCTTCCTGAAATGCAGAGACAGGAACACGGCTTATTTCCACAGCAAGGCCTCCCAAAGGTTTAGGAGAAATAGGATTCTTGTTTTAAAAAATAATCAGAATGTCTAGTGCACTGAGTATAACCAGATAAAAAACATCGCAGTTAAGTATTATCAGGATTTATCTCATCCTGCTCCCCATCGGATTTTTCAGAAATCCTTGGTAAGGTCCACCCCACAGTGACTGATTCTATGAACTCTTCGCTGCTTAGTGATTTCAACAGAGAGGAAATGGAAGTAGCCATGAAACAGATGGAGCCTATTACAGCCTTAGGCCCTGACAGTATGCCTCCACTCTTTTATCAATCTTTTTGGTTTACTGTTGGTGATGATGTCTGCTCTGCAGTATTGGATTATTTGCATAATTGTAAGATTCCTAAGGAAATTAACCTTACTCATATTGCTTTAATTCCAAAAGTTAAATCCCCAAAAAGGATTATTGAATTCCGTCCTATAAACTTATGCAGTGTGATTTATAAAGTGGTGTCTAAGGTGTTAGCTAACAGACTTAAGGGATCCTTCAGTAGTGTTGGAAAACCAAAGTGCCTTTCAGGCAGAAAGGGTGATTACTGACAACATACTGATGGTTTTTGAAACACTTCACTATATGAAGCATCATCAAAAGGGAAAGTCGGGTTTCATGGCCTTGAAATTAGACATGAGCAAGGCTTATGACTGCGTCGAATGGAAATATCTGGAGCAAATAATGAAAAGAATGGGCTTTTCAGATCGATGGGTAGCCTTAATGTTGGAATGTATCTCATTAGTTAGCTACTCGACCCTTTTTAATGGCGAACCCTTTCCACTTATCCACCCTTCGAGAGGGATTAGGCAAGGGGACCCCCTCTCCCCTTACCTCTTTCTTTTCTAAACAGAAGGTCTCCACAGCCTCCTCTAACATGCTGCGGTCTCTGGTTAAATTAGAGAGGTCTCCATATGCAAGAAAGGTCCTCAGCTGACCCACCTTTTCTTTGCCGATGACAGTTTGCTTTTTTGCAAATCCACAATTACCGAATGCCACAAGTTTCAAGAACTCTTAAGCATCTATGAAAATGCATCAGGCCAGCAATTAAACAGGTCAAAAACCTCGCTCCTTTTCATCAAATCCACTTCTTTAGAAGCCATTGACCAAATCACAAGCTACTTCATGGCCCAAGAGGTTAAACAATACGAGAAATACCTTGGTCTTCTAACCCTTGTTGGAAGGAACAAGAAGGCAAGTCTCATGTTCATCAAAGAGAGGGTGTGGGCCAAGGTACAAGGCTAGAAAGAAAAACTCCTCTCCTAAGCCAGCCGTGAAGTGTTGCTAAAAGCGGTGATTCTGGCTATTCCAACCTTTGCCATGAACTACTTCAAATTCCCCATAACATTATGCAATGACATAGAGCAGATGATCTATAAATTCTGGTGGGGCCACCGCGGAAATCAAAGGAAAATACATTGGGCGAATTAGAGTTCTTTATGCCTCCCAAAAGACTTGGGTGGTATGCGATTCAAGGATTTGCAGAAATTCAATGATGCAATGTTGGCAAAGCTAGTGTGGAGATTGCTTGAAAATAAAAACTCTTTTTTCCATAGATTTTTTAAAGCAAAATTTTTCCCAAATGGATCTATTTTTGATGCAAAAGAAGACAAAAGCTCTTTTGCTTGGAGGAGTATTTTCAAAGGTAGGGAGGTCATAAAGAAGGGGACCCAATAGAGGGTGGAAAATGGTGAGAACATCCTCATTTACAAGGACAGTTGGCTTCCTGACCCCCAGTACACTAGAATCCAATCACCTCTAACTTTTTTTTGGTAGTGATGCTCAGGTTTTTGTTCTGATTGACAAGGACAGAAGGTGCTGGATTAAAGATGTAGTGGAAAATAATTTCTCGCCTCTTGAAGCCAAGCTGATTAAAGCAATTCCCATAAGCTATACTGAAGCAGATGACAAGCTATGTTGGCCAAGTACAGTGGACGAGATTTACTCGGTTAAGGCTGGATATAGACTCTTGGTGGATGAAGAGCTAAATTCAAATGTCGGATTACCGAATACGTTTCAACAAAAGAGCACATAGAGGGGCCTGTGGAAGCTGAGGATTCCTAATAAAGCAAAAACTCTGTTGTGGCGCGCAATTAAGGATGCTATTCCAACTCGGGCTAACCTTGTAAAGAGGAAAGTCCTTTCGGATCCCACCTACCAGGCCTGCGGATCTGAACCAGAGTCTACACTGCATGCTCTTTGGTTTTGCCCATTGCTAAATGAGGTATGGGTTATGCATTTTGTTGCACTGTTGAATGAAGCTCAAGCATGCTCCTCTTTCTTGGAAGTGTTTAGCACTTGTTTGGAAAAGTCTCACCCCTCGGAACTATTTGCAATGCTAGCAAATCTGATTTGGTTCAGGAGGAATAAAATGAGATTAGGAGAGAAAGTGGCTAACCTAGTGATCAACCCAATGGCTAAAGATGCACTTCAAGAATTTCACCAAGCCAACCCCTCTCCCCTAAAACCCCCTCCTGTCCACAGTCCCACTAGTTGGATGCCACCTCTGATAGACTGTTTCAAGATCAATTTTGATAGAGCTGTTTTCCAGGAGCGTGGGGAAGCAGGATTAGGTACCAAAATTCGTAATGACAGTGGTCTAGTTATAGCTGCATTAACACAAGTTATTCCTCTACCCACTTCAGTGGAGATGGTGGAAGTGTTAGTAGTGTGAAGGGCTCTTATCTTTGCCAAAGAGCTTGGTTTTGATAATGTCATCCTTGAAGGCAATTCCGAAATTGCAATACGAGCTATGAAGAGTGATGTTTTTTCTGCTGCATCCTTTGGACATATAGTTTTTGACATGAAGGACCTATCTTCCCATTTCAGAAATTTGTCTTTCCAGCACACACGTAGACTAGGAAACTCAGTAGCACATAGTCTGACAAGAGCTGCTTGTAGTTTTTCCCTTTTTTGTACTTGGATGGAGGAAGTCCCTATAACCTCTCGTGCTGTGTATCTTGCAGAAACTATCTATAATACTTAAGCCCCTTTCCCTTTTGGGGCAGCTTCTCAAAAAAAAAAAAGTTAACACAACGAGTAATGACTGCTCATAAAAAAATCTGAGACTTGTTGGTAGTGGAGGGTGCTAGGTGGCCACATTTGAGACAAAGATAGGCATTGAGTTTCTCACACTCATTGGGTTCAACTTCAACAACTAGTTTCATAGTAAAACTTTGGGCCTCATATGATGATTTGTTGCTTAGTAGAGATTTGGGAATCACTGTGGTTAAACATTGAAGGAACTACTGTTTATGTTTCTTAATGGCCATTATTGTCCTAGTACTTCTTATTTAATGTTGTTGAGTCCATGAATGTCATCCAAAGCTTATGCCTTGGTGAGGAGGGTTTGTCATCAAATGGAAGACTTCACCTCCCCCTACCCCTCCCCCCAATTTGATGTATCTCTTTTACTAGCTTCGGATTTATCCATTGTTGTGTTTAACCATATTTAGAGGGTGTTTGGTTTGCCATGATGTGTCCATGATGTGCTCTTTGATGTGATGCACATTACCTTAATATCACATTGAGGTGTTTGTCATAAGTAATGTAAGATTATAATAATTTAAGAAGGTGATGTGATATATTTTGTAATCTTTGATTACAATAATGTTAGAAAAAATTAAATGAGCCAAACACCTTAATGTTACAATAAGATAATGTGCATCACATCAATGACACATTCCTTATTGTACTTCAAATAATATTTGATGTGAGAATTTCTACTTAAGTAATGTATTTCCTCTTTTACAAAAATTGCCTATTTAGGATAGTTTATTTTCATTGATTAATTTATGATGTTTATGGTATGAAAGAATAGTTGTACTTATAAAACTGTAATTAGTGTGAACATTAATGAGTCAAAAAATAAATCGAGATCGTAATTCCCATTAATGACGATCCAAGCAGGTGTTACACATTTATTGCGCGCTTTGATGACAAACATAATAGACAGAGCAACGGTAATAAGTGAGCTGTGTACTTTAGAGCTCCCATTGATGACACACTAGCCGTTGCCCATAAATGTTGAGATTCATTACCCATTAAGACAGGAAACAACAATAAAAGAAAGAAACAACATAATCCAAAGGTGCACACAAATACTCACCCAAAAATAACTCAAAGTCATTTTCTCTTTAAACAGTTTTCTCCCCTTTCTGACTTAAGCATCGGAGTGTTTTTGGCAACCACCATACTGGTGTATAACACTTCTTTCCCAAGCTTTCTTGTAGGTTTGCACCAAAGGCACGACAAACCACGGGATCGTCCATCCAGTGAGACAAGGTCTTCAACTTGGTGATTTTTCGCATTATTAAACACCTAGTAGAGTTACTATTTAACAAAGAAGTTAAAAGTAGCTACAAATTAACTGAAAAGTACAAATGAGGGTAAGCCCAATCTTTAACAAATAATGAGGCCATGAAAGCCTTGCATTGATATTTTCGTAGCCTTCCATAGATTCTAGTATTTCTTTCAATTTATGTAGGATATATATGAGCACGCCAAGCAAGCTTAAGAACTGTAGTGAAACTTTGGTATAGCAAATATTATCAAAGGCTTTGTTGGCTCTATTTTGGCCTTTATGCCATTTTACATGAGCTGGTGCAAATGTCTTAACTTTTGTAAGGATGCTTATATAATTTAGTTCTTGGAGCATAGCTCATTAGAGCAGAAGTTAGAGCAAAAAGAAAGGCTTCTGACTTTCTAGGAACATCATAGGAAAACATAGAAGAATCAGAGATGTCAGATTACATTTCTCCTGAAGTTGTCCCTAATCTCCAGCTCTGAATTCATTTCCAGACATCTCAATTTCACCACCACCAACAAATTAAGACCACTACTAGCACTACAAAAATAACTGGCACCTATTACTTAACCGCACGTGCTACTTTCTTAGAGAAGAACGCAAATCAGTGCACTGTGACCAAACCTTTCTTGAGAACCAAGAATTTGAATTCCCCTTTAGTTCCCAATTCAACCTTGAATAATACAGAAGTCTTTTTTCCTTACAAATAGACATGGACTATTTT
Organism: Castanopsis chinensis; assembly: GCA_032878915.1. Classification (NCBI taxonomy): domain Eukaryota; kingdom Viridiplantae; phylum Streptophyta; class Magnoliopsida; order Fagales; family Fagaceae; genus Castanopsis; species Castanopsis chinensis. Next base: position 8,133,653 of record JAVQMG010000106.1, read on the forward strand.
AGTATTGTGGGTTCATGTAATGGGTTACGATGTTTGTGCGCATGGGCCGCACAAGCCATAGCCCAGGGGGTTCAAATGAACCCCCCTGACTTGGCCAAATATATATATATTTTAGCTCGGATCATCACTTACATACACACCATTTCACAATGATGTTACACACTTACTTAAAAGGGGTGATGTCCATTTTAGCTAGGATCATCACTCAATTTTCCTAGTTTTAAATTCCATACAGTTTTCGAACTGCTTCCTAAGCTTGTAACCTTTTTCCATTCCAGTTCAAAGCCTTATATCTACTATTATCTCCTGTAAGTGTTTTAATCGATTGTTGAAACCGTATTTTGTAAAAATATCAATTGCTTTTACTATACTGTCTTATTTTAAAGCTTTTTTATTTTTAGCATTTTACTTCAAGTATTTTATCTTTATATATATATATATATATATATATATATATATATAAAATACTTGTTCCTTTAATTCACACAAACAAATTTGTAGCATACAAGTTTGTGTCGCATACAAAACATACGCAGCGAAAAATTAACGGATCTACTTCATTCACAAATGATAACATGTACTATGTAAATTTCAGAATTCAAGATCAAGAGAGCATACCTTAGTGCGGTGAAATTCAAAACAAAAGATCAAAAGTACTCGGGAACACTTTTAATCTTTACTCCAATTCCACTTTACGCCCAAGAAGTGTGGTCTCTCAATTAGTTTTCAAAGGGAGAATAAGAGAGTGTCTCACACTTACATACACACCATTTCACAATGATGTTACACACTTACTTACAATTCTATATATTTTTCCCTTTGTATCTAACTGATTATCTAATTGGGCTAGCCTTTTGAGCCTTTCCAATTAGGCTTTAGTGCGTGACTTGGAGTGGGACTAAAAGGGACCAATAAGACATTAGCTCTAATGGGTCTTGGATTTTTCTGTCAACTCTTGACAAGTTCAAAGTTACAATTAACTATATTTAATACCACTATATATATATAGTTACACTCTAGGTCTTATTTATAAATTATATCCCAAGATTTTATTATACATGCAACCATTTCATAAAATTTTTGTAGTAATACAAAGTCATGAATGTAAACTGCCACTTTGTAAATTAATACATCTTTAATACTTAAGTACCTGGTAAAATCCTTTATGTTATTCATCATATATTTATGAAATTCAATTTCATAAATATATACTTTAGTAACTTCTTACTAAAGTGGTTAGGCCTAACACTCTGAATAACCAAACCTATTAAACTTATCTCAAAAGAATATTTTGTATCTTTGTTAAGAAATTATGAATTCTATCTTGAGAATATATGTTCCATCAACACTAAATGTAGCTGCCCAACATACTGAGATTTTGATCGTGACTTTTAGATCTCACTTCTGATATATCAAAGTAATCTACACCTTATGATCAGGTCCATTGTTTTCTCAGGATTAAGATTTCATATAAATATAAGTTATGAAATTTATTATTCATTTGGCAGTCGTTAGAAGAATAATAAATCTCATAGCAGTCCAAGTTAATATGTCTTAACTTTTAAAATATATTAACATATCAATTAGAAGTCTTCACTTTCATGTTCAAGACAAAATCATCTTAGTTGACATGTTATAGTCTTCGTAGATAAAATGCCTAATTTCATCTCCGACTACGAACTAAAATTCTGAATTTACAAAAAACTTGTGATTTATATTTTCTATGACTTTTCACATAAATCACATACTATATATCTCACGGACTATATGATAATGTCTAAATATTTATGTTATCATTATTTTAGATAATAATAAAATAATTTTATTAATCATAACATTAAGTCATATATAATGTCATACATAACATCATACAATAGGATTTAAGGGCACACATTTTAATAATCTTAACTTAACTCATAGAGTTGTTGAGCAAATGTGTAAGGATTTGATGAACCAATGGTAGCATTTACAAAAGGTAGTTGATCATTTCACAACTGAACAAATTGCAAATAATTAGTTGCAACTGAAGGCCTCAATTTATATTGTCCGACATCTTGCCTTTCAAGCTATATTGTTTAGAGGTCGAGATGAAAGTTTTAGTTCATCTAATCGTGGAAACTTTCTTGAAGCATTGAACATTGTCACTTTTTTGGAATGAGAAGATTGTTGACATAATAGAAAAAGCTCCCAAAAATGCAACCGACACATCACCTAAGATTCAAAAAGAAATTCTACATGTTTACTTAGGTAAAGTGAAGAAGGCAATTCAGGAAGAAGTTAGTGATGCAAAGTTTTGCATAATGGTTGATGAAACTCATGATGAGTCCATGAAAGAGCAAATGACTTTGGTTTTTAGATATGTTGATAAAGAAAGCTTCATGAAAGAACATTTTTTTGGACTTATTCACGTTGTTGACATTGCAGCTTTGATTCTAAAGAAGGGGATATATTCTTTATTATCTCAACATTGCTTAGATATACAAAATATTCAAGGGCAAGGATATGATGGAGCAAGCAACATGCGAGGTATATGGAATGGATTACAAGCTTTGATTTTGAATGATTGCTCATATGCTTACTATATCCATTGTTTTGCACATCACTTACAATTGGCATTAGGAAAAGCATCAAAACAAGTTGTCCCCATTAGTGGGTTTTTTCTTAAATTGCTTTTGGTGATCAAAACTGTTAATGCTTTATGCAAGCGTAATGAGCAATTGAAAGTTGCTAATGCTAATGAAATAGCACGTTTAATTGATCTTGAAGAGCTTGAGACTGGAAGTGGACTTAATTAAATTGGCACTTTACAACGACCTGTAGAAAACGTTGGAGTTCACATTTTAGATTAATTTGTAGATTATTAAGGATGTTTACTTTAATTGTTGAAGTTTTACTAAATATAATTGATGATGCAAGTGATGGAGAACATCGGGGAAAAGTAGAGTTAGCTTATGATGGTTTAACTTCATTTGAATTTGTCTTCATCTTGCATCTTGAGAAGGAAACTATGGAGATCACTAATAAACTTTGTCAAGCTTTGCAAAGCTTATCTCAAGACATTTTTAAAGCCATGCATTTAGTTTCATCTATTAAAGCACTTAATCAAAAATTTAGAGATGATGGATGGGATGACTTACTTACCAATGTGATATCATTTTGTGAGAAGCATTGCATTGATGTCCTAGATATGAATGTTTGTTATGTTGGGAGGCGAGGTTGAACTCGTAATCAGTAAGATAATGTTCCAATTAAGCATCATTACGAGTAAATATTTTTTATGTTGCAATAGATTCTCAACTATAGGAACTAAATCATCGGTTTAATGAAGTTACAATGGAGTTACTTAGGCTTAGCTCAGCTTTAGAACCTCACGATGCATTAAAATCTTTCAGAAGTAGTGATCTTTGTTTGTTGGTATAGAATTTCTATTCATAAGATTTCACAGCTTACGACAAACAAGTGTTTATCATTTTAAGCATAATGTAGTCCAGGATCCAGAGTTCAAAAAATTGAACAGTTTATTTGAGTTATGTCAATGGTTAGTGAGAACTGAAAACTCAGATTACTACAAACTTATTTATAGAATGGTGAGATTTGTACTTACTCTTTCAGTTTCTACTACTACTACAGAACGAGCATTTTTAGCTATAAAAGTTGTCAAAACTAACCTTCGAAACAAAAAGGAAAATGATTTTTTGCTAGACTCTTTGATGTTATACATCGAAAATGATATAGTTTCGACATTTAGTTTGGATTCAATCATAGATGATTTTGAAGATTTGAAAGAGCGTCGAGTTCTTTTTTTATAGATGATTGTATTAAGAAATAATAATGTTTCGTGTCTTTTATTTTTGTTGACAGATGATTATATCTTAATATATTAAGAAACAATGATTTTTGGGTATTTGTCTTGGTTGATAGTTTATTAATACTATATGAATGCGGATTTGATTTTTTTTTTTTTCGCTTATCTCTGACCCCCTAGCTTGAAATCCTCGGTTCATCCTTGCTAGAGAGGTACTATAAAGTTTACTACTGTAAGTCTACAAAATGACATGGAATACTGCTGCATCAACCATTTAAAATAGCCACATGAACAGTTAGATTTTAGGTTTTTGAAATAAGCAATGCTAAATATGCTATAATTTTACAATAAATCTTTGGTAGTAACTTACTATTTGTTTTAATATGAGTCCACAACTGATATTACTTTTTAGTAGTCAATAATGATTTATTACGTATAATTTGTTATGAAAATGTTGCGTATTAGAATTACTCGGGTGGTAATTTGACCATGTACCTGACGCAAGCACAGCCAACTATCCATGAATCATGGTCCATTCGGTAACCATACAGGACCTGCTGGGTCCTCCACTAGATATATATCACAGAAGCCCCATTTTGCCGCTTCATTTAAATCTCACACACACACAGAAAAAAGAAAAAGAAAAGCAAAGCGTTGAAAAGCTTGCTCGACACTCTTCATTTCTTCAAAGAAAAATGAGTATGGAATCGACTCGCTCAGCCAACTCGGCCAAAAGAAGCTTCAATAATAACAGCAACTCGGCCTCTTCAAATTCAAATTCAAACCCTTCCAATAAGAAGAAAAAAACCAGTCAGAAAACCCTAGGCGTCGCTTGGGGATCCAATTCTCGCTCTTCGTCTCGCTCCTCCTTCAGCAATTCACCGTTCTCCAATTTCGGCAGGTTCTTCTTTTCTCTTTCTCATTTCTTCAATTTTTGAAAATTTATGATCTTATGGTTGAGGATAATTGGAATTTCTTTATGTCAGGCACCATTGAATTTGTTACTTCCTGTTTGTGTTTTGATTGCGATTTTTTGATGGTGTTGTTGACGATTTTTTCTAATGTAGTTATATGGTGGAGAAGAATAGGAAACTTCAGAACCAGTTTGAAGCTGAAGCTTCGACTTCTTCTCATGGTGGTTCGGGTTCTGTGAAGCCTATTTTCGATGGGGTTTCCATCTTTGTCGATGGTTTCACGGTTCCTTCCAGTCAGGTTCAATCGCTTTTTATAATAATTTTCTGTTGAACTGTGCTTGGTTGCTGAGAAAATTAAACAAGAATAGTAAAAAAGAGATATGAAAGTTGAACACTTAGACCTTATATTAAATTTGTTCCAGTTCTTGGTCTGAACTCTGAACCTTTTGAATTATTTAAAAAACAGGACAATGACTTCAAAAATTCTTCTACACTAATTTCAATAGGTTTTTTTATTTATTTATTTTAATTATTTTTCTGAACTCAAGTGTGGGCTGGGGTTTAGGAACTGACTAGTGGAAATTGATAAATTTTGGAGTTTTTATTAGTGATATAGATTAGGAATCAACGGTTATTGTTATATCTGCATTTTTTGTTGTTATTTATAGTAAGCTATTTCAGGAACTGCGAGGCTACATGTTAAAGCATGGTGGAAGATTTGAGAATTACTTTTCAAGACGTCGCGTCACCCATATTATCTGCAGTAATCTTCCTGATAGTAAAATTAAGAACTTGAGGTTTATCTCAGTTTTCTTTTTCAAATTCTTATGATTTTAATTAAAAAATATATAAAAAATCATTGTGATTGTTATTGTTTGCAATTTTCCAGATCCTTTAGCCGTGGGCTCCCGGTGGTTAAACCCACATGGGTTTTGGAGTCTGTTTCTGCCAATAAACTTCTGAGTTGTAAGTTTATGCATTTTATTAATTTGGATTTCTCGTGACAAAAAACCTTGTTAGAGACCCAAACTAAATGCCGTGAAAAAAAGAGGCTTGCTCTCCTCAACATGGCTAGAGTTAGACTTTTTCAGTGCTATATTCCTCTGTAGTAGTCATGCTCTGAAGATTTTCTTCTTCTTCTTCTTCATCTATCTAATTTGCTATGGATTTGATTTTGCTATCTCCAGGGGCTCCGTACCAACTTGATCAGCTTGCTAATAACCAACCAAAGTTGTCAGCATTTTTTACCCTGAAAAGAAGCTCGGTCTCAAATGGTGCCTTGACTCATGCACCTTGTCAAGTAAATCCTGATGCTGAGGATTCATCTTTAAAAGTTGGTACATCAGGTGATACATATTTTTCTGAAGTGAGTGAACCCTTTGAGCACAATAAGCAAATTAGTAGAGAATCCGATGATCTTGTGGATGAGAACTTTAATGCATCATTAGTTGAGGAGCCAGCTAGCAGTTCTGGCAAACCTTGTGAAGTGGCTATGGCAGGACCAAGTAATATTGACACAGAAGATGAAAGCAGTGTAAAAAATTATCTGCTGTCAAATTATTACCAACCCTCTGCACTTGTTAACAGCAACTGCATAAACAACCAAAATATGAAAGGTTCACCAAGTTCAACGGTCAGTGAGCCTTCTAATCAGAGTCATTCAACTCTTGGGGATCCCAATTTTGTGGAGAATTATTTCAAGGTAATGAATAGGAAAGCAAATTGGTTAAAAGAAATATTGGCTGTATATTTAATAATTATGCTTTGCGATAAGTTTGTTTCCTTGATGTGTTCAAATGATTACCAGACAGAACATCTTGTTGCATCATGTTATGAATGACTTTGTGTGTATCTGTCCTGGGGCATTTTCAGGTCATATTCTGACCATATTTTCATTTCTGCAGAACTCGAGGCTGCACTTCATAGGCACCTGGAGAAATCGATACCGTAAACGTTTTCGCAGCTTATCTGATGGGTTTAATTGCACAAGTTCTAATATTAAAGCCTCTGCTCTGAAGACTGCCATTATGCATGTTGACATGGTAATCTCTATACCCTTGGCTGTTGAATATAACTTTGGCCTTTGGGTGTTTATTTTTTTCCTTCTAATGATGAATATAATATGGTTGTTAAGTTTGCCAATTTTAGAATAATGTCATTTTAGCCTGTAAGAATGGATGTAATGCTGACATGGTAATCTCTATACTCTGATTTGCTTCTCAGGACTGCTTCTTTGTCTCAGTTGTCATCAGGAACTATCCTGAATTACGAGACAAGCCTGTTGCTGTATGCCATTCAGACAACAGGAAAGGAACTGCTGAAATTTCATCTGCAAACTACCCTGCTCGAGATTATGGTTGGTTTGTGCTAAGTTCTCTTTATCTCAATCAACCTTACCACCTTGGGAGGTTTTTATTCTGTATTTAAGTTATATTTTTATAGGAATTAAGGCTGGAATGTTTGTTAGAGATGCCAAGGCTCTTTGTCCCCACTTGGTCATTTTTCCATACAACTTCGAAGCTTATGAGGAGGTAAGCTGTAAACCATACACTTGAACATCTAATTTTCCTTTCCAAATAAATTTCTCATAGAGGGTGAAAGCTGGCTTTCTATTTTCTTCTATTTGCGTTGCTTTTTATTATTATTATTATTATTATTATTATTATTATTATTATTATTATTATTATTATATAGATTTTTACTGGGTTTATTGGGGGCACATAATCTGTTGGACAATTTGCAGGTAGCTGATCAGTTTTACAGCGTATTGCATAAGCACGGAAACAAAGTGCAGGTCTGCTTGTAAAAATGAATTCATTTTGTGCATATCAGTTTTCAGTTGTTGTCTTGCTAATATTTTAACTGATGTGGAATGTAGGCTGTAAGCTGTGATGAAGCCTTTTTAGATGTGACTGACTCAGAGGGTGATCCCCAGCTTCTAGCTTCAAAAATAAGAAAAGAGATTTTTGAGACAACCGGATGCACTGCTAGTGTTGGTATTGCTGGGAATATGCTTATGGCTCGCCTTGCCACTAGAACTGCAAAGCCAGATGGTCAATGTTACATTCCTCCTGAAAGGGTGTGTTTTGGGAAAATTTTCACGTTGATAAGTTATGTATGTATGTCTGAATGTGATAATTTTCAAGTATGTAAAGCACAGCAATTTAACAGCTTTAAATAATTTTTTACTTATAAGAAAAGAGCCTTATCATTATGTTGTGATTGCATGCCTTCCACACACCCCTCCCCCCACACCTTCCCTCCTCTTTTCCATTCTATTTTTTGCAGCATCATTAGTTTCTGTCATGAGTCTTGTAGATTATCTTATGTTTGGCAGCCATTTAAGTTTATATTGGAAAATTCTCATTGTCTATTTAAGAACTACTTTAAATATTAATTCTGTTGTTAAATTATTAGGCATTTTAGATTCTTGTTTTCATTTTCTCAAGCACAAGAAGGCAATGCCCTCTTTATTTTCTTAGTGGATGCTTGCATGAGGCTTCTATGAGCCAGGGCTTATGTTTATTTTATTCATGTATTTATTTTTAAACTTGTATATTAGAATATGTAGATATTTGATGCTGGTAATATACCTTATTTCATAAGCTTGGATATGGTTTAAAACAAAATTATTGATGGAGCTAATGCCTTTAGTCCTTGGTTCTCACTACAATTTTTGTTACTGAATTTTGTTTTTACACTTTTAAGTGGGTGGTAAGGATGACTTGGATGTTTTTGTACCTTCTATCTATCTTTCCTTGTTGCAAATTTCCAGGTTGATGCCCTTAGTTGCTTACTGTGACTTTTTGTTGACTTTGTTATTCTATCTATTGGCAAATGTCATGTGAAACTATAAGTAGAAGTTCAGGGTTAGAGCAGATTGCCTAATGTAGTTTGAGAATTTCAGGTTGATGATTATTTAAGTCAACTTCCAATCAAGGCACTTCCAGGGATAGGGCATGTTTTAGAGGAGAAGTTGAAGAAGCAACATGTTTGGACTTGTGGACAGTTGCGTATGATTTCCAAGGTCTTTTATACTACTGATATTTCGTTTCTTTTTGTTTGCCATAATGGTTAAATTAGGCGAACCTTCCATTTTGATTTATGATTATCAAATTAGACTGGTTGAATTTTGCATGTATTATTTAGGTGAACCTTTTGCACACATATTGTACACTTAAGGTTTTCCTTCAATCTATAGTACAATTCATTTATTACTCCCTTCATTACATTTTGCTTGTCTAGCTTAGAAAATTTTAACTTTTTAAGGGAACATCATTTAATGCTTTGTCTTTCAAAGAGAAATATATAAGTTTTCAAAATTCCCCTTAGAAACTTTCAAAAAGTTTATACTTGAATAAAGTAAAGGGAAGGTCATACTGGGAATAAGATCACAGTTAACTATAGTTACATGTCTAAAACAATTAACCACATGATACACATGTTTTGGCCAGGTCTTCATGCATGAGAATAAGATTTTCCTAGTGGCTCAGCCATGGTATCTCTATTTCCATGTGGCATATTTGGCCATGTCATTACCATTGCCATGTGGCATACTTGGCCATGGATGGGGAGAAAATATTCAATATATGCCTTGGAAACTCGAAAATGAAAGGAGATAAGTAACAAAATTGTAGAAAAGAATCTAACGAGATACAAGTATAATAATCAAACATGGTTGAAAGGTTGAAATAGGAAATACTGAATTAAATAAGTATCAATATGTAAGAAATAAACTCAAATTAAGGTGTACTGGACTACCCTAATGCTTAGAGAGAAGATTTTTAAATCCCTTAATCTTTCTTCCAAAGATTTAAATACAAGTTATTAGGGTCTGAAGAATGTTTGAAGTTACCTTTTAAGTTCAGGATAGGGGTTTAGAAATTTTAAACATCAGTTTGCATTTGAGTCTTTAAAGTCAAATGTCTATTCAAGTACGCCAATGATTTGAGAGTGAATCAATTGTTTATTGAGACCCTATTTATACTTTCTTAACTAGGAAGCCCTACTTTAAAATCTAATCATTGATTTTAATACCCCAAATTTGCTGCATAAACATCCGGTACATATTATGTCTATATCTTAGAGTTTCTTTCCAATTCAGGAACAAGTTTTGAAGCTTAAATTTTGGTTTGACGTTGAATTCTTAAGGTTTCTACTCACCATGTGATGAGGCAATATTTTTGTTTGATAGGTAAGATAATATTATTGAAACGAGTCTACTTAGTGACAAGAAGCACGAAGTATCCTAAAGAATTACAATGAGAGAAATATCTACAAATGGATTGATTCTATGAAGGAGTGAATAGAGTTATCTTAGTAAGACCTGATACAAAAGGCCACTCATAAACAGAACTAATGAAGGGTACTTGCAATTGAGATGACGTGCACTTCACATCTTCTAAAGTACGCCGATTTCATTCCCTCCATATAGTCCACACCAAACATAAAGGAATAAGATTCCATATGTATGAATTTGGTTCTCGACATCGCCACCCACATGGTAAATCACTCTGGTGAAACCCACTTAACCCCTAACATCCTGAATATACAACTCCACAACTTGAAAGCCACACTACAATGAATCAAGAGGTGGTCCATAGTCTCCCGGCTATGACAGCAATACAACACCAACTCATCATTGAATAACCTCTCTTGATGAGATTCTCATAAGTGAGAATTTTTCCCCAAGCCACTGTCCACACAAAGAAAGAAACTCTCCAAGGGGCCTTGGCCTTCCAAGGAAAGGCAGAGGGGGTGATCCCTGCAATGTCTCATAACCTCTCTATATGGCCTTCCATGTGATGAGGCAATATCAAAAAGGGCAAATTGTGTCTTTAGAGTTAGGAGCAAATAAAGAAGATTTCAGATTTTATCTAGTATGTAAGAAGTGAAATCTTGATTTGTTTTCCTGTTTTATAACCTAAAATGATTATATTGCTTCATTTTGGCCTTCAAGGCATAATTTTTTCATTCTTTATACCCTACGAAAATGCTGCATTATACTTCTTCATTTTGGTTTAGATGTGTCATGTCTGCACTTATGTGGGCCAATGAGCTCTAGTTCAAATGACACCTTCTCCCCTCCCATTGTAAGCAAAAGGTGCACAATGAATTCGCGGGTTCAAGGCCCATTAGGTTTGTGTAAATTACCTATAAAAAAAACAATGTTGGCCCTTATGCCAACTTGAAAGCTGACAATGTCTTGGGATTTGTTTTTATGTTATGCATAAACATATCTCATATTAGTTATCTTTCTAAAAGTCTGTGGGTCATGGGTAAATCATTTTTCCCCCTTGGCTATCCTAAGAACTGGTAATGCTCAGAATGGTCCATGAGCTTTTTTTAAGGGGTAGTCAGCTGTATTTCTTGCAATTTCGTACTAGACATCAAACCTTTGGAGGTTTATTGATAATTCTTTAAAGTTTGGCTTTTCCTATATTTTGGACTATTTATTTTGAAATTTTATTATTTACATTGTGGTGATGTTCAAGTATTCCACTATTTGCTCCTTTTTGGCATCTTCAGGACTCTCTTCAAAAAGACTTTGGACTGAAGACTGGGGACATGCTATGGAAATATAGCAGAGGAGTAGATAATCGGCTGGTTGAGCTGATTCAGGTTTGGCATAGAACATGATATTTATTAACTATATAATTTTGAGTTTAAATAATGTCTTTCTTTTTAGCTTATGGTTAAGATAGACAAATACTTTTTCAAATATTTGTAGTGGGTGTCATGTTAGTTCTCTTGCATTTTTATGAATGGAATATTATCTATTTTTTCTTTTCACTAGTTAGGTGCGGTACTTGGCTGTTATCTGTGATTAGTTAAGTATATTAATATGATTGTTAATCAGGAAAATATGATCTTATCTGATTTTTTTTTTTTTTTTTTTGATAATTTTTGACCCCAAGGGAAGGGGGAAAGGGAGACTTGAAACAGTGACCTCTGCAATATGAGGCGTGGTTCCCAGCTGTTTGTGATATTCCTTGGATTTTTATCTTGTTTGAAATTTTTTGTTATGAGTGTTTTTATTACACATGTGAAAAAGAAATTGAAATTGTGACTTGAAGTCATGATTTTCAAGTTGGGCCCAATTTCTGTTGCTTTTTCGTGTGTAACGGTTTGTGTATTAACGTGTGAGCAGCAAGTTTTTTCCTTTTGTTATATATCACAATGGCTAATAAAATTGTATATCTCTTATCTTCATCTAATACTTTGACAAAGAACATGGACCGCCGTATAGTTTAAACACCTGTTTGCAACAATGGTTGTTCATCATGTAAAGTTCACTTATGATTTGGTGACAAGAGTTGTCACAGCCTATATGAGCCAACTAACTTGAATTTAGCGTTCTTGTTTGGATCAATATTCTTTTCTTCCGTTTTTGTTTCATTTGCCATCATTCAGCCTTGCTTATTAAAGATGTGATCCGCAGGAAAGCAAATCTGTAGGTGCTGAAGTGAATTGGGGTGTGAGGTTCAAGGATGTGAAAGATGTTGGTATTTTGATGCACTGTGAAGCGAATTATCATATCTCTGTTTTTAATAAACTTGAATAGTTATTGACATAGTGCTTATTTAGGCTCAAAACTTCCTCTCAAACCTCTGCAAGGAGGTTTCATTGCGCTTGCAAGGATGTGGAGTGGAAGGTCGCACTTTTACCCTCAAGGTGTCATATTTTTGTTTAATGTATCATTCAAATATATTTTATCATTACTAGCTTTGAATGATTTATAACTGGATTCAAGTTGAATGGGCTTCTTTTATTACATAGTTTTCTTTTAATTTTATAAGAGGTTAATATGCCTTAGACATTTTGAGAAGCTTCTTGTCTTTCATGGGATCCAAGTAATTTGAAAACTTCTTGGTTTATGTGATTCATTGATCTTAGATAAAAAAGAGAAGAAAAGATGCTGAGGAGCCTACAAAGTATATGGGCCATGGAGATTGCGAAAATCTGAGTCACTCCACAACGGTAGAAATATACTTGACATAATTTTATATGCATATCTATGTGTGTATACAGAGCCAATTTTGCATCATTAAATGGTTATGGCTTGGGGATTTGAGTTCACACTATAAAAGTAATTGATGTTTTAAAGGTTCCGGTTGCTACTGATGATGTGGAAGTGCTTCAAAGGATAACAAAGCAGCTTTTTGGATCCTTCCACTTGGGTAAGTCAGCTTCCTCCAAATTTAAATTAATTTTGGTTAAGAAAATTCATTAAGGGCACAGAGGAGTGCAATCAATGTATATGGGAAGGACACATTGGTTAGATACGATTAAGCAATGTTACTTATCAAAAAAAAAAAAAAAAAGATATGATTAGGCGAAGTTGATATTTAGACCTGATACCACTTCAAAGCACAAAAATACAAATCTTCATTTTTCACCAAACCGACATCACCTCAACATAGGCAATAAGAAGCCCTAATTTACATCATCGCATACTTTCAGCAAATCCAATTTACAAAATATCCCTCAGACTCTTGATTTGATTCTACTATCTAAGCTGCATTCATTGGAAATTAAAATTGAGCCTAGAAATTGTCTCCCTTTAATAAATGCTTTTTGTTATTTTAAGATGTTATTATGTAACACCAACCTAAACATATTAGTTAGGACCTTGGCAATGATCTTATAGACCCCACCGATAATACTAATAGTTTGAAAGTCTTTAATCTCCACAGCCCCAATTTTCTTAGGAATAAGTGCAATAAATGTATCATTAAGAATCTCTTTTTTTTTTTTTTTTTTTTTTCATTATTATGTATCATTAAGAATCTTTTCAAACTCTCATGTTATCATTTTTTACCATATCCCAACGAGTTAGGAAGAAAGCCAAAGAAAATCCATATGCACTCTATTCATTTCTTTCACCACCTCAAAAACCTTTCCTCAAAACCTCTTTTTATTAATACGGCCTCCTTCTCACTGATGTGATTGAAAGGAAGGCCGTTCAACCGTGGCCGCCAATTCACCTCTTCATTGTACAGATTCATATAGAATTGCACTATATCCTATTTGGCCTGTACACACTAGCAAAAGCACACTCAAACTGGCCCTCCAAACATTTCTGAATTTTTAAGAAACAGAAAAATCTCCCGTAGACTCTCTAAGTTTCTCTATAATCCTTCTATTCCAAAGCAATAATATACCGCTAGCAGCCCGTTATGCACCCAAATAGCATCCGTCTACATGTTGTTAGCCCAAATGCTTCTCTCTACACTTTTGAATATCAGCTCCAATTTTGTCCATTGAAGGCACACCAAGTCAACCTTTCATGATCTATGTAAATTTCTGATTCTCATCCTTTTGCCACCATTGGCTTTATTGGAAATAATTTGGACCCCCTCTTCTTACTAGAATATCTCTTTTAACCTTATAATTTAAAGATCACTCTATATTTTCAGATCTCTTCTACCTTCGGTGGCGTGGTCAACCGATCTTAGAGGATATCCTTTTGCTCCCTTCTTTTTCCATTTCGCCTCAATTGCTACAAAGAATCTTAGAATTTTCCCCTCATAGTCTTCGAAGTCTTTGCATGACACCCCGACATATCTATTAAATCCATTGGTCATCTGTCTAACCACTTGGTTCAGTGGAATGTCTCTTCATAGGCTTCAATAGAGCATATATTCAAGGGTTAGAAGAAAATTGGCTCACTTAGAGTAGAGACTACCTTGATATCTGACGTAAAACAAATTGTGGTGCGTTTAGGATTAGGAGAATTTGTGGATCTTGGGTTTAAAAACCTTTAAGAAGAGTTAAGGTTCAATAGAGTAAATATTTGATTTATGCCTGAAAAAAAGAAGGAAAAGAAACAAAATGGAACTTTTGTAAAATCTGTGAACAGTGAAGGTAACATAAGTACTTTTGAACATGATCGTGAACAGATCCTGAGAGAAAGAAAAGAAGAAAGAAAGAAGAGAAAGGGAGGAAAAAAGAAGCCTAAGGTCAATGTGCCTTAATACACAGGACACTCAATTAGTTTAATAATCAACTCTAACTTGTTTGAGTACAATAAGACACTTATGTAGATCCTACTCTTAACTTCTCCTAGTAGAACTAGGTCTTCTATTTTGACTATGCCAAATGCCAATTGAATTAAACCAAAGCTCACAAGACCCATAAACTAAATAAGACTTACTTATGTATAAAAAAAATCCCATGGCCCATAATTACGGCCCCTACCCAACCATTGTAGAATTTTTAAAAATACCTTTGACTCTTAAATAGTCAAATAACATATTCTTAGGCTTTGCCTTAACCTTATGCTTTGCCATGCTATGGTTGTGCCATTAATATCTCGTATCTTCCTTAAAACTTTCATCATACTAACTTATTTAAAAAAAAAAAAAAATCATCATACTAGTTAAAATGGGTTGGCTGAAAGGCTGGTTTTTGGGTCAACTATGAGAACAACTTCTTCCTTGAAGCGTGTTCCTCCTCTTTGGGGACTTGGAACTTACAATTGGAGTCACCGTCGAAACTAATGTAAGTTGTACATTGGAATTATCTCCTTTCTACTGCCATCTAAATTCAATGCCACTTGTGGGTTGGTATGCAATTGTGGTTCCCCTTCAACATGACCACCATATGGAGTTGATCCTTGATATTGCATGATGGATTGGTTGATTCCAACTCTTCTACTGTGGATTTCTGCTGCTCTGCCATTGGTTGACCCAGTCTTGATTCCCTTGATGCTTCCCGACTCGTTTGACTTAAAAAGATGGGTTTGAGAGTTGATGAGAAACACTGACTGTGATAATTGGCCAAAATAAGTAGGTTGACTTGAACCTGAATTGGAACCTGATGTGGAAGCCCCATTGGAGTTTCAGATCCTCCAAACCTTGACAGGCTTGGGTTCAAAAACCAATGTATTGTTGCCTTTGTCCATATTGTGTTCTCTATTAAATGGAAAAAATTATGGTCTAACTGGTTTTTATGTTCAAGATGTCAAGCTATCTATATTATAGAACTTATTGTTGATTATATTAATAAAATTTTCACTTTTCTCTCTGCCCCTTCTCATTTGATTCTTCATCTGGCACTGTAACTGTATTTTATTTCAAATTAATTTTTTTGGTCTTTTTCTTTTGGTATACAAAAATGTTTGTATCATTAGTCACTATGTTTGTCACTTGAGGACTTGTTTAGGTTGGCTGAGATTTGTAACCTGGTTATGACCATTATATATTAACCACTATATGGCATGAGGGTTCACGGTGACCACTTTGACACTTTCCTCCTTGATAATAGTAAATTGAGTTTTAAGATTAGTTTTATCACATAGTATGATTTTTTAAACATCTTTATGTTTATCAGTTCATTAATTTTACATAGATGTCAAGGAGATTCGGGGTGTTGGCTTGCAAGTTTCCAGGCTTGAAAGCACAGAGAATTCCAAGCAAGGTATGTTTTTTATTGCTTGAATCTAGTTCCCATTTTCGTTATGCTTACCACAGCAGCATTACTGTTGTATAGTGTGCCTATGGAAAGACTAAATGTGGTTTACACAACCCCCTCCTTCAATCCTCAACCTGGATTGCATCATTTTATTCTGACTGATATTGAATCTGGTTGTTGCTTCATTGTTTGAAGGGCCTGAAAGAAATTCTTTGAAATCATGGCTCACCTCTGCCTCAACCAGAACAGAAGAACTATGCAAGAACAATTATGTAGCCAAAGAGAGTTCTAATCAAGGTAATTGGGTGATATAATTCTAAATTGTGTATACTTGACAATTAATTTTTGTACAGTTGGAAATGGTACTAACCTTAAACCACTGTTCCCATTTGTTTCAGTATATTTTTGCTAACCATTGTATTTTTAAAAGCTAACTCACCTAGAGAGACTTAGTTGTATGGTTTTTTTATTAACCATTCTTTGTTCTATTTCTTTGTGTAAACATGAGAAATAAATAAATTTAAGAGACACTGTAAGAATAGATCATTCTAGACATGCATTTATCTGAAGTCCATGTTAATAAAAAATTTCATAAGTGAATATGATTTTAAACCGCAGATTAGGCATCCAACAAACTGAAACTGTAAAATTTGATTGGTGAAGTTCACTAATAAAGCTTTCATTAGAGGAAAAAATTGAAGTCATTCAGAACTCTTTGGATATCAACAAAGCACATTGCACATTTTCTTCACTAAATGCACATGTGTGGAGTAAGCGAGAGTTTGGTGCTTTACATTCCTTCTTTCTAGTGGAATACGGGTTTCATGTATACTAATATAGTTATGGAACACTTTTCATATCTATTCTTGGTACTAAAGTATCAGCCTTATGTTATTGATCAGTGTTGGGATTCAATATGATCATTACATCGAGTATTGTTTTTCATTTGAAGTTATAAATAAGTTAAACATGAAAAATATTTACAATACTTCTTATGCAGAAGAAATTGGCTAAATAATGTCTGCTGACATCAGATCCCATGCAGCTAATTTATAAGTTGCCTTGTCCCTCCAACCAAAGTTCTTAGCTAATTATCTAATGCGGAATATTGGTGATTATACTTGAGCCGAGGTGAAGAAGGTTTTATGTAATCATATTCAATACAGGAAAGAGTTGACTGCTGAATTTATAAAACAAGCCACTTAGACATTATTTCAAACTTCAGGCAAAATATGTCCACCCTTGCTGATGTGACAGCTTCAGATTGTTTCCTAGTCTTTCATATATCATGTAACTATTATTTTTTTTTGTATTCTTGATTTGGTAGAAGATGAACTAAAATTATATGGCTTCTGGTATTGGTTCCATTTCACAGGTTGTGAAGGAGAGGGAGATGAAACTTTGGGTCAGTTGTGTGGTAATTCAGTTGGGCTTTCAATTCAAATGGACAGTAATACCTCCAATGGTGCAGCTTGTCTGAATGAGGTTTCAGGGCCACCACCATTATGCCATCTTGATTTGGGAGTTTTAAAGAGCCTTCCTCCTGAACTTTTTTCAGAGTTGAATGAAATATATGGTGGGAAATTGGTTGATTTTGTTGCTAAAAATAAAGGCAAAACTGAAAATATCAACCATACTTTGAGCGCTTATTCACTTGAAAAAATAGAAGGTGAGGGCTTTTTTTTTTTTTTTTTTTTTTCCTTTTCTTTAATATATATTTTTATTTTATAATACCTGGATATCACTAGTTGTTTCTCTACTAATTCTGAGTTCATAAGGGATTTGTTGAATTTTTTTGCTTAGGTGCAATGAAAGAGGGGCAGGCAGCTCTCCTTTCTAGCTTGGTCTTCCAAAATGAAATTCCAGTAGAAAATAAGGTAACATATCATATATATATATATATATATATATGATTTTCCTTTTTCTTTTATTGGGTATTTTTTCTTCATGAATTTTTTCTTTTTAATGCTTTATTTTTCCTTTGACTGGCTATTATCAAAACTATATGAAAGAGTGTTCAATTTATTGCATACATTTCTGCAAGACTTATATTTTCATCTTAATTCTAATATAATTCTCTTTAATTTATAACCCATCTTGCACAATATCAAAATATCTGTTAAATGGCCATATTTCTATTTTCAAGTGCTTGTAATAAAGTTTTCACATTTTTTCCCCTTTCTTCTCGGGTTTGTTGTTATCTTTCTGGAAATCAATTTCTTCTCCCTAAAATCTTTTGTAGTCATTGTGATTATTATTATATTTAATAATAATACTGCAATGCATGTTGTCTGTTAGAAAAAACTTCAAAGCAACTTGCTTACTAGATTGTTAAGTGACAAAGTACTAGAATTGTTTCATTTATGTCCATCAATATTATTAAGAAACTGAAAGATAGGATACAAGGGATTGCTTATAAGAATATCTTGCTTTGAAGACCGAGAACTAAGTGTTGCTAAGCTGATGTTTTTATTTTTGAAGAAGCTATATGATTGGACTTTGCCGCTTGTGGATTTCTTGGTTGAGGGGTTATTAGATTTCATGGACTCTCGTCTCTTTGTGCATTAGTTAGCTCTTTGATGATTTTTATCTTGTCTGTGATTTTCTGTACACAGCCTTTGTATTGGGATCACACTTTTTTTTTAAAGAATTACCTATAAAAAAAAAAAAAAACAATTTCTTTTAGTCATTGATGCAGTCATGCTGGATATTGAGTTGTGAGTTTTTGAAATTTGACGATAACTAAAAGTTCCCATGAATGGTTGATGTGGATTTTGTGGAGGGAGTGAAAATGTTGGACCTTTGAAGATTGCCTTTATTAGAAAAATATTGAATGTTAAAGGTATTAGTGTTAGTAGCACTGTTACATAATTCACTGAATCACTTTCGTTTGCATGTAAGACTTGATCTATTTCTTAGGCTTCCTTGTGTTTATTAATGCATGGGGTAGTTCTTTAGATAAGATAAGAAAATTCGTTATTTATAAATACCATGCTATAAAAAGAAAATTTGAACATAGTTACCTGTATATTGGGTCTAATTTTGAACATTGTCTGTCTAACTATTGACTGGACTCTAATTACTCTTTCTGTTTATGTTTATCATTTTAATACTTTTCCTAAGTTCTTTAAGATAAATGAGAGAAACACAACACTTCAGTTACCCTCCTTGTCCCATACATAAGCTGTAACCCTTGTGAAGGATATTGCTACTGAGTATTACTTTTGCAGTTGTTCTAAAATGAAATAATGATTGAGGTTTGCACTATTTTTACATGCATTCTATACCAGTATTTTTAGCTTATGGTTATTCAATACTGTTACTTTTTGCTAGGCAAAGCAGCACATAGCTAAAGAAGTTCCGGCAGTTTTTGGGGCTGAATCCTTTGTTCCTGCTTCAGGACTTACAAAAACTGATTTGATACCTTCCTCTCTAAGTCAAGTAGATACCGCAGTTTTACAGCAGTTGCCTGAAGAATTGAAAGTTGACATACTTGAGCATCTTCCTGCACACAGGATGCAAGTCTTTTCTCCAAATGTTCTCTTGTATCCTACAGAAATCCCTCTGGAACCATTAGGTACCAAGACAGCTGAGAACAACTCTGGATCAAAGGATTTTGTCTTGGACAACAATCTTTGGGTTGGAATTCCTCCACAGTGGGTTGATAAGTTCAAAGTCAGCAATTGCTGGATATTAAACATTCTTGCAGAGATGTACTACAAATCAGGCTCAACTGGAAATTTATCTCCAATTCTGCAGTGTATTAGTTCTGTATCTATACATCAACTAGATGCATTTCAAGATGGTTGGGATGAAGCTATGTACATCTTTTGCGAGCTTCTGAAGCAGTATATTAAACTAAAGATAGAATTAGATATTGAAGAGATCTATGTTTGCTTTCGTCTTCTTAGAAGGTTTGCTTTGAGGCTTGCTAAATCTCTCTCCATCATGCATAGTTTATCCTTCTCCATTTGCATTTCTTTTGCACTAAGGCTGATGCTGGTTTTTCTGCCTTCTAATTTGATCCATATAACATCTTTTGGTGAGTGTTGTGATGGTTTGGGTCGTCTTTGCACATAAATTCTTAAGTTCTTGGTTGACAAAAATGTGGCATGACCTGAAGTCAGGCTGGCTTATAGTTGAGACTTGACTGATAGCGTATTTTGTGTATTCCGATTCTGTTTATGAAACATGCATATATCAACTTCATAACGCATGATGTTGTACTCCTCCCTATGCACACTGCTGGTGTACAAGGATGTTTTATTTGGAATGAATAAATTTTTGTTATTTATCCAAAAAAAAAAACTTCACATTGCCTGATGGCCCTTCTATCTTGTAGGCTTGAATGTGCATTGTTCACGTGAATGAAACTGTTAGTAAACAGACTAGTATTATTTAACCCGGAGCTGTAGTAATGTAATTATTCTCATAAATGTGGACTTAACTCATTTGCTGATGACATTTGGCTCTCCTGTTTGTGAATTTTGGTTCTTAACCATTTATCATTCTAAAATAAACAAATAAACTCCTGTGGGGTTGAAAATAGTCCCAACTGCTGGCCTAGAATTCTGTCCAAAAATCTTCATTTAAATTGATAACTTCTGTATTTTTACTTATTTTAAATGTCTGGAAAGTTGCACCAGTAATTTGTCTGTCAAGGCTATAAAAAGGACATGTCAAATAAGGAAGTAATAGAGAGCATGACTTTAGACAGGATAGAATGGAGGAAAAAATGCATGTGGCCGACCCTAATTAATCTGTTGAGGATTCATAGTAGGCCCCAAATTTTTTTGGACTAAGGCTTTGTTGTTGTTGTACAATATAAAGTAGACAGTTGTGATCAACAGAATCCTGATTATGGGTGTTGGTCTTGGATTTAATATTATTTGACATTTGTTAGAAATGATGAATATATGCTCATCTTTGGTGATAATTTGAGTATTCCAGATTGCTTTGCTTGATGATCAAATAAAATTAAATAGATTGTGATAGGTTTCCTGAAGAGAGGATTTGATACTTTTTCACCTCTCTTTGAATCTCTGATTGTAATACAAATCTTTGAAATTTGAGTGGTGTTATAAATCATAGGGTCTGGTTTATATGGTCCCTGTTTGTATAGAACTGGGGAGATGCCCTTTCATATTTTTTTTTAATAAACTTATTATTACCTACAAAGAACAAATATTGTATCATGTTGTTGTTATTATTATTATTCTCTACGATCTATGTGGTAATGATGCTATTTCATGATCTTTTGTTGTATGTTATTTTCCTGATTGATTGTTTCTGATTTTTTCTTCAAGCGTCTTAAACTGCTGTTCTACATGCATATTGATTGAAACTCACAAATTCTTCAGGTTTGCTATGAAATCAGAATTCTTCATACAAGTGTACAATATAGTCTCTCCTTACCTTCAGGTTATTACCTTGATTTTCCTGATTATTGCTGTGACTTTACTTAGGATGTCCTATGTATAAATTGCATCTACTTTCTATGAATTAAACTGAACACGTCCCGACTAAAAACCAAAAAATCTGCAAGATGTAGGCCTTAAGGAAATAGGGTTTTCTATGGTAAATGCTCTGCTGGTATTTGTATAATTTTTTCCCATGCCTCCTTGGCTTTGCCTGTTGATCCACATGATTACAAAACAGCTTTTTAGAGTAATTTATATATTTTTTTGAGCCTTCAGAAAATTTTTTCTCCATTGCTGGTTCTAAGCAGTTAAGGTTTTTATTGTTGTTTGGTGCAATAAGACTTGAAAATAGGCTTATAAAAAAAGGGATTTGATATTAGAAGTCTAGGGACCTCGCTGAATCCTACCCTAGACTACAGCGTAGTAAAGCATTTTTAAACCTTTTTTTATCAATTGTGTCAATTAGTTGACCTGTATATTTTATATACTGGTTGGGCCTCTTCACCTAATAGTTGAAGTTTTTGGTTTGGAGAGGTCCAACTATTATAGCAAGGCATACACTTAATCAAGATGGAACTCTCTAACATTGTGTTTGGAAGCTATTATAGAATTAAGAACTATGTTGCCTATGATGTGGATTCATATCAGTTGATTGGGAAGGGAATGGCAATGAAATTGTGGTATACCAATAACGCAGGACAAACTAGACTTTTACAACAGGGAAAATAAAGATAGATGATGACCTGGGAGTCAACATAAAATGAAGGAAAACCAACAGGAATCAGCGCCTAGGGTTGGCTGGAGTTGGCACTAAACCATGGAGACAATTTTAATAGAAACTTTATTCATCAAAATAATCTCCCTTTAATCGGGGTGCATACATTATAGTCCTTTATATAGACTTACTAAATCCTAATTCTAAATGATATAGAAAACCATAATTATTATTGAATTAAAAAAATAACTTTGCTTCTAGGAAATAAAATAATAATAACCTAATAAACTATTAGGATATAAAATTAAAAACAATTGGCAAATAAAAATTCCATTTGACTCCAAATTTAATAAAATAAATGTTTCCCTGTGCATCCCGCATCAACCACACTCCAACCGTAGGTGTAGATTTATTTAGATTACATGGTTGAGAGCAATGTATTAGTCCTAAATGCACAAATGATTATATTTTTTAGCCACAGATGATAAATGAAACAAGCCTCTTTAAATTACACTATTGTGTTTCTTACTTAGGTAGGGAAAAAAAGTAGTATGTGAAAGCATCTACTCACATACATGTAAAACACTCGTGTCTTTAGCTGCTAGGATCACTGCCTTACACTCACTTTCAAAAGTATTTCCTATGCTTTAAGTTTTCTGTTTGCTAGTTTGTGACCTTGACTTATATTTATAAATAATAAATAGAAAAAACTGGGTAAATTTTTTGTACAAATTTGTGGTAAAAACTAAAGTGTGTTGTAGGACTGAAGTGGACTGGGTTTGTAGAATGTGCATTCCACAATGTAGATTACTATGGCATCAGTGTTTTGTGGTTTCTCTGAGTTGTTACAGGCTTAATAGTTCCCAGATTTATCTTACAATTGCATCACCTCGGAAATACTATCCATATTTGGACTTAGTGTATGTTTTAAAGAAATTTTTTTTTTTGAAGGGATCTATTGTACTTCTGTGAAGAGATTCATACAAGTTGAATACTGTCCTCTACATTTTGGTTTGAATAAAAATAGGCATAAATTTGTAAATGCCTAAGTTGCTCTCTTGCTATTAGGTAAACACTGAACTGCTTTCTTGACATGATAAATCTATCTCCTCAGGTGTTCATATTGTCTTAATTATTAACTGGTAGAGGGGTTATACCATTACTGTAAATCATGTTCAGCACCCTTCGGAGCATATATTAATGCATGATAACCCATCTATTGCTATATATACATTTCACTGAGACTACAAATGTAGTATAGCTGGTGTGAGTCTTAACTTTTGACTTCAGTATGCTTTTGTATCATCTGCATTCATTTTTTAGTGTTGGATTTGAAGCTTAATTTCTCCATAATCTCTCTCTCACGCACACCCACACCCACAGCATTCATGTGCCTAATATTTATTTCCTATTCTATTAAGAGATGATATTTCAAGATTCTGATTTTTTTTTTTTTCCCCTGTTCTGGAACTCAATTCTGCAGGCATTGGTTGGAGAAAACTATGGAGGAAAATTGCATATGTCATTGAAGGATTAATGCTGCACTTATTGTGTGATTCTCTGCTTGATTAACCTTGTTCCAGCGTCCAAGCGGTGCACTGTGCAATTCACGAGGGATATTTACCTTTGAACCACAATGCAAAATTTGGGGAGTGGTAAGATTTCTTGAGAAATATACTTACCAATTTTCTTAAGGATTTATATATATATATATATATATATATGAGTTTATCAATGCATTCCCTTGGTCAGTTTTCTAATCATTCTAAATGCATGTGCATCATACGTTGAAACTTGAAATTTTATGTTGCAATCATTGAGAACTGCACTTTTGTGGTGGAAATACATGCCAAGATTTATGGAGGATTATGTCCATTCTATGTACTTGGGGTTGGCTACGCAAATTTTATGAATCTTTTTGTCTCTCCACTTTATTTCTGACTAACATTTTTATTATATTGAAATCTTCATGTCCTACCCCATAATATTTTATTCTTTACTCATGTATGTTTTCTTTTATTTTTAAATGTAATCATTTACTTTTATTTTCAAATCCAAGTGGAGAAGCGTTAAAAGAAACTAAACATGGATGTTTAGTTACATGTAACCTTTACATCATTATGCAATATATAGAGTTGTTATTTGTATTATTATATTAAAAAAAAAAAAAAAAGAATTGTGATTTTTTTTTCCCCTACTATGCATCAAAATTTTTATCCTTTTTTCCCCTTTTTGTTATATTAATCTGTGAACTCATCTGTGGTAATGTGATTTTAGCCATCAGAATCTTTTGACTTTTAGCTTTAGGGATGAGCAATTAGCTATTGCTCAACTGGTACTTCCTTCTCCCATAATAATTGGTTGGAGGGTGAGGTTGTGGGTTCTAGACCCACTGAGTATGTGTAACTTACCAATTAAAAAAAAAAAAAACATTAGCTTTAGAGATGCAAATGAGCCGATTTGAATATTACCAGTTGACTATTTATAATTCAGAGACCTTGAGCTAAACTGCTGCCAACAATCAATGGTTAATTCAGTTTGTTAATCTTTGATAAGATAGCCAGATCTGCTCAGTTTGTTAAAATCAATCACTCATAGCTTGTGTCTATTTTTTATTACTATGTATTTAAAATTCAAAAGATCTTAGGATATAGTTGATTGTACTTATCTTTGATGACATAACCTGTCATTTTGAAATTCATGTCCTTTAGGCCTTTTTTGTTCACAGAGAGAGAGAGAGACTGAGAGAGAGAGAGTTTTACCCTAGTCAGGGCTTTTTGTTTCTATAAATCTTATAAAATTTTGGATGACAGAAAACCATAAACTGGAGGCCTGTATGAAAGTGTTATGCTTGCGAGCCTATGAGCCAGACAACACAGTTCAAGCATTGAGCTCGTTTTCGAATCAAGCTACATTAGGCCCAAGCTTCAGCTTCATTAACTTCATAACCGGGCCCAATCCAAGCATAACAGGTTCACATTCCAACTCACGAATAAATTAACTTTATTTTATTTGTAGATAAAATTAGAGGCCTGAATTAAAATATTTTTTTTTCCTGTTGAAGTTCCTAAGTCAGAGATGGGTGCCCATTCGTAAACTCCCATGGGGAGGGACCTCCCTGATAAGATTCTTACACCCAGATCTTGGAAACATTTACAGGTTTGTCATTGGGCTTACTTGTGAGTATTTGAGTAAAGACATGTTCTGAATTACTCCAAATGCTGGATACTATGTGATGTCCAAGATCATCTCATTCACAAAGTGCATTTGAGTAAAGACATGTTCTGAATTACTCGAAATTTTTTTTTTGCTTACAGTTCTGTTGGTGTTGAAGTGCATGGCAGTTAAGTTATTGGAAAAACTTGATTCTAGTAGCTTGTGAACTGCCACTGCCTCTCCTGCTCTGAATCTGCTAATCTGAGTATTTAATACATGAAAGTCCTGTCTGAAATTTTGAGCGCTTGTTCCATTTGTTTTTGTTGGGTTTAATTTTTTGTATGGTATTGCACAGGTTGTGTACACTAGAGGTGAAGTTAGGTATTCATTAGTTTCCTCATATCCACTTGCTCTCCTTAACTGGGTGATTGCAGGCACTTCAATTATCAAATAAAGAAAAAAGAAAATAGCAGGCACTTCGGTTTGTAGGATTGCCAATAGGGCTAAAAGGCCCTGCAGTAAAAAGAATAAAGGTAGGTTTTCCCTTGCTCAATTACTTGTAATATAAATATTGTATTTGACTGGTGCATGATATGATTGTTGTTGTTAGATTTTGAAATCCCAAAATGTATATTACTTGTATTAGTTTGACTTGAGTGTTATGATGTATATAAAAATTAGATGTATGGACATAAATTTGACATAGGGGTTCAGTTTCAATTGTCTCAAATTTTTAACATACTTTGACATTTGTTCCATTATGGAATGAAATAGCAGGCGTCATATTGTTGAAATGTAGAGTCCTTTTATATATATATATATATATATATATATATATATATATATAAATTTAGCAACGAAGATTGATTTGTGAATTTTGTTCCAACACACAACTCGTTGAAAGGTGGATTGCAGACACAGCAAGAAAGGGCCAACTCATTTGCTGTAAAACGAATGTTTGAAACCTCAGGTTAATAGACCACCGAATTTGGTCCAATACCAACGACTTCAAAATTTGGTACCCAAAACATTGCATGCAAGTTGCGACTTGCGTTACGTGTCTTGACTTTTCGATCTTTACTTGTGGGAAATACTGGTTCCTGTGGCCTCGCCTTTGACTTTGTGCAAACATTTCTTTGTTTTTGTCCATGTGTTCGTTACTTAACACAAAAAAAGTTTCCACGTGTTTGTGGTCATTCTGCTGATAGGCTTCTACGATTCTCTCTCACCAAATTCTTGGCTTAAAGGTGTTGTGACTTTCTCTGGCTTCTTATTTTTAAGTTACATGATTTCAGGCAAAAAGTTACCAATTTTTAGATCATGGTGGGCACTGGGTACTGGGGAGGGTCAAATTAATAGTAGCAACAATATTGTTGAAAAAAATTATATAGAAAAAGATGTGATTTTTCTTAATTAATGAATTGAAAAGAAGTTAAAAAAAAAAAAATGAATGGAATGACAGACAAGAAATCAACAGGCATCAACTCAGTTTTTATTTTATTTTATTATTTTTGTTTGTTTTATATCATTGCTTTATTTTTATTTTATTTTTTTGAGATAAAAGATAGAATTTTTTATATCATTGCTAATGTTTTATGGTGAATAGAAAAACATGTCAATTTTTTAGCTAGGTGGACATAAATCCTATATGAAACGCAAAGGATGTCTATGTATACTGAATAATTTGCCCCATTTTAGTGACGGGTCGGTTGTCAACATTAAAATGCTCATTTAAGGGTTACACGTGTTTGAAAAACTTCTTAATGTGATGTGAAAAGGAAGTTGGATATCTGAGAGGTGGGTTGAGTGTTGGGCCATTGGGGGAAAAGAGAGACTCTAATTCGGTCATAAAAGCAATCAGTCGGAGAAAATGGGTACTAAAAAATATTTGTTTGTTTGAGAGAGAGAGAGAGATTATACATCAAAAAAGTGAAGGACATTCCGTGGCTATAACAATCTTTTAGCCCACCAAATTTTATGCACCTTTTGTCCCACAAATTGACTTCATATCTTTCATCCTCCACATGGACCACTTCGCTAGCCAAGCATGCATTTCAATGGTCAAAGCGTGGGCTATACGTTTTCAAACTCAAAACATCAAATTAAAAAAACACAACCCATCTCCACCGCTAATACATCTTACGATAGCCAAAGTCAAAAAACAAAAACACACCTTTTAACAACTCACCTCACCTCTCTTCTCTCTATCACCTTATATATTAGACTCTCCTCTAACTCTATACCACACCAAAAACCTTTAAGCCTCCAAGATTACTAAAAATAATGAAGGGACATTCTCTTACATGGGCTTTCAATATCTTTTTCGTCATCATCTTCACCCTGTTGCTCTCTTATTCCATGCATATTGAGGGTTTGAGAGTTCTCAAAGATAAATCTTCTTCTTCATCCATGAAAAGTTTTATTATAAACCAAGCTTATTCTGGACCCAGCAAAGGGGGTAGCGGTCACTGATCACAACCATGGTCGGTTTATCTATTTACTTACAATATAAGGTTCAACAATTTTGCAAGAAAGGAATTAGTCAACATCGTCTTGCTCTAGCGTGGTCTAAATCAAGTTATATTAGCCAAAAACTTGCTCTCTTAAAGTTGTATGCAAGTTTTGGGGAGATGGTACTTATGTCAAAGAGGTCAATTGGAATTTCTGCCTTCATTTATTTTTATTTTATTTTCTTTTCTTTTTTGCATTTTTTTGGGTCAGAACCTTTTCATTGAATTATATAAATGGTTTCATTTTTGATACAATAATGTATACCAGTGTAACCTTTTCTCTTGCTTAAATTTGGGGTTTGCGACCACATTTCTCTTTGTTAGGCTGCTGATGATAGATTGCATGCATGTCAACTAAAAGCAAAAGTGATTCACCCTCTAAGTTGTGGCGATTTGTATTGGTTGGTTTTAAATTTAAATGCACATGGAGCAAATTTATTATGAAGCAATTTTCCCTGGAAAAATATGGAGTAACAAATAAAAAATGTCACAATACGTAAGTTTATGCAATTAGAAGGTTTCCTTAGCTCTTCCGCGATCTAATATTTCCATGTAGGTTCAGAAACACATTCATGAATAACGGGCCAAGCAATTTTTATCAACCAAATTCTGTAGGAGCTTGCGCGCGCACACACACAAATATATACATATACATATATATATATATATATATATATATATATATATTGTATTTGATAAGAATTTTTAAGTTTTAAAATTTTCAAAAGAATGATATTCTTTGAATGAGTAACTAAAAATTAAGAATTAGAGAATCTAGTTACAATAAACCATGATAATGTGGTAATGATATGGTGACAACAGTTTGGTAGCAAAGATGTTATGGTATATTGATGTTCATGATGGTGGTGGTGGTGGTGGTGATGATGATGGGGAGGTTAGTAAGGGCTTGTGGTAGTGGAGGTGACAGTAATGACAAGTAGTAATAAGGGTAGGTATCATGACAATAATAGTCTTTATAAAATTTATAAATGATACATTCCTCATGAAATTTGGACATCCAATTTCTTCATGCTTTTTAAAGAAGTTTCTAATTACCATCCTAATGATATAGTCAAAGTTTGAAGTGAAGTAGTTTAAAATGGTTTATTTATTATGTCATTAATATAAAATATATATATATATATATATTAAGTTATTTTTTTGTGAAATAATATGTTCACAACATTTTCACAATATTTTTACAACAAATATTAAGTGGCAGGTTGTTACTGGTTATTATTGTTGGGCCAAAAAAGTAATCTTAATGTTAAATTCAAATTTGAACCAATAACAACTAACCACCTGAAAATTTGCTGTAAATGGACGTAGCATCTCTCTATATTTTTTTAATATTGTCTTTTATTCCTCTTACCCCCTCTTATTTGAAATCCTAGCTCTGCTTACAACTTGATTGAATTTTATTTAATTTCAATAGAAAGATAATATTGTTTGTACCTAAAAAAAAGAGACTACAATGCTTTAATACTTTAATCTCCATCTTTTTATTATGCCACACATTATTGTGTTTGGATAATAAATTTGGGATGGAATTTTACTCCAAATTACAAAATAAGATTCCCAATTTATTTTTTCGGGAGGACTAATTAAGAATTTCATTTAGAATTGAAAGTAGTTTGTCAAGTATCGATCTACAACAAAATGTACTTTCAGTGACGAAAAAATTTGTTACTAAAAGTCTAGTTTTTCGTCGCTAAGAACCTTTAGCGACAAAATCTACTAATTAGCGATGAAACTCATTTCGTCGCTGAAACCCCATCACTAAAAGTCTTGGCGACGAAAAATTTCGTCACTAATAGTCTGATTTGTTTAAAAAAAAAAAAACTTTTAGCGATGAAAACGTTTCGTTGCTAAATGTTTTCCTCGCTAAAAAGACTATTCAACAACGAAAATATTTCGTCACTAAAACCATTTTAGTTTATTAAATCATATTTAGTGACGAACAATTTCGTCATTAAAACTATTTTCGGATACATATAATGATGAAAAAATTCAGCACTAAAACTATTTTTAAGAAAATCCAAGCACATATAGCAACGAAAGTTTTCGTCACTAAAACCATTTCTTACAAAATTCTGCTACATTTAGCGACGAAATATTTTGTCACTAAAACAATTTTTTGTTGCTATATTTGTGACGAAAAAATTTGTCGCTAAAACTTATTTTCTGTTTTTATTTTTTTCATGGCTTTGATATTAACCTGTAACCTGTCATTATATTATTAAAACCTCGCATTTATTGCAATAGCACATGTATAAAAAATCGATCCATACATTCCACAAGTAAAAAATAAAACAAGTATCCAATTCAAACTCCTTCCACACAATAATTGTTTGTAACACATACAATAACTCAAGATGTTTTATAACAATACAAAAGTGTAGCATAACATAATTAGAACCAACGAAAGATGTCCTTATATGTCTTCAAGTAATGCCAAAAGTAAATCCCTTAAAGTCACCAATAAGAAATTTGCACAAATATAAAAACAATACTACATTAAAATTGTAAAGTAAAAACATTAACTATGTTATAAGAAACATTTTTAACAATGCATTAAGAGTAGCCACTCCAGTGAATTAAAATCACAACTCCTAATATATAAGTTGTAGAAAGCAAATATAAATTTTCAAGTGTAATATAATACTATTAGTTTCAAATAATACATCAAAAAAAGTAGTCGCACCATATAGTGCAGGTCAATTGCTAAAATAAAATACTAATCAATAAGTGTTTTAACTTGAAGATGAACCACCCCCATAGGTAAGAGCGTCATCACAACCGTTGCTCCTCAAAAAGTTAAAAATATTCTTTTGGATCTCTTCTTGCTTAGCTCGCGCCTCTTGCTCCCTAGCTCACTCCTCTTCGTCCCTAACTCTTGCCTCTTTAAGCTCAATTATCTCATTTTCTAACCGATGCATATACTCCATTGAGGAACTAGATGAGACCGTGGTTACTAGAGAAGAGGAAGGTCTCATGCCAAGTCCTTTTACAATACCAGACTTCTTCTTAAAAACCAAGTTTGAGATCTCCTCTTGTGTAAGAGGAATTGCATTAGGATCCTAACAATGATCCTCTTGCACTTTAATAATAGTTTCCTATCATTTAAAAGAGAGAGAAAAAAAAAACAAACAATCATAACATTAATATTACATATGTTAAACTACCTTATATTACATATGTTAAACTACCTTATATTACATATGTTAAACTACCTTATAACATCATGCAAGTCACCCGCTTACTTCAGCACAACAGTCCACCACAAAATCAATCACAAACATCACAAGTACAATGCTTACAAATATTGAAATCGAATAAAGTAATACTTATCACATCTAATTAACAAGTTTCATTTACATTTGCAAGAAATTAAAAACACTTCCAATATGAATTTAAATCACCTTATAACACCATGCAAGTCACCCGCTTGCTTCAACATAACAACCCACTACAAATACAATTTCCAATATCACAAGTATAGAGTTTTATAAGCTTTTAACTTAAATTTACTTACTTTGCTCAAGCTAAGCTTACAACTTTAAGAAAAAAATAAAAAATTATTGCAAACAATGTGTATTTAGCCTGCAAAAGAAAAGTTAAATTTATAAGCACTTCAGTCTTGTAAATAGTGATACATGTGAGTAATGGGAGTCAAAGTCAATATTGGTCAAAAGTGTTAGAAATTTCAAAATATTCAATTAAGAGAGAGAAATCAAAAGTGGTAGACTGATTCCTTAACCAAGCAAAGCAACTAAAAACAAACAAATTTCTCAAAAGCTATCAAAAATATTTTAGGAAAAAAAAAATACTCTAATTTACTTTTACCACATAATCATAAAAATACTTTCAATCCATGTGCTTCTTTTTCCCTAATACTTTTTTATTTAATACTTCTACACCATTATCATACAAAAGCCATGTAATTAAAAGTATATGTGATAACAATCACAACAGATATATATGCTGGAGAACCTGAACAAATAAAATTAATGAAAGAAAAAGTAAAAAAAAAAATTCTTTACCGACCTTTTGAAGATATGAAAAGAGGGCCACTCTTGAAAACCTGTCAAAACATCTGATGTGTTAGAAACCATGAACAATCACTACCTACCTAGTGCTGAATGAAATATATTCTTGAATTTCTTATTGAGACAGGTACCTAGAGCCACACGAGACTAAATGTCTAAGTGTGTGTATACTGTGTAGAGTATAATACACAAACTTATTCACTTACTGTTTGTAGTGTGTACACACAATAAATAAATTTTTTTTTTTTAAAGACAATGTTTTCATGTTTGACCCAAGAGGCCCAAAAAGCAAAAAAAAAAAAAAAAGTTTAAGCCCATAATTATTGAATTTCAATCCATAAATCACGGCATTTTTGGGCCCAGCAACATTAAATCCATTCAAATACTCTTTTTTTCTTTTTTCCTTTTTTATTTATTTTATTTCACTTTTTTTTTTTTTTTGAAGTGTTATTTTATTTCACTTTCTCTTGAGTTTAGAGACATTTGCAGTTCGGCACAATGAGTAGGATTTGTACCATTTGCTCTACAAGTATCTGGGTTAGGGGCTGTTAGGCCCGTAGTGCGTTTGAACATCTTGGGATCCGTAATGGGCTCACTTTGTATAATCTAACACATAGGATGATCAAAACCCAACTCACACGGGCTCACTTTGTATAAGAATGCAAACCTACCTATCAAAATAGGTATAAGAATGCAAAGCTAATATGACACTTAAGCCCAAAAAAAAGAAAGAAAAAGAAAATATGACTAAATGACTATACCCATATCTATATGTGACAAACCCCTTTTATTCCGTAACAAAAAAGTAACAACTCGCATATAAAATTGTTATGAAAAACATTGTGAAAATAATTGTATCTATAACATTAGCCTTTATAATCTTCATTCCTTTGCATATACAATTGTACTACAGAAAAACATTTTTCACAGTGCCATTTCCCATGTAATCGACCATGCCATGTTCATGTTCATGCTATAGCTCAATGCTATATACTGAAAACATTGAAAAACCCTCCCAAGGTTTAAGGTTTTTCCCTTACTTTTGTTCTTTCTTTCCCTGGAACCAAAGAGATAATACACTTTGAATGTGATATGAAGCACAGCATATCGATGGCCAATATCATTCAGAAGTTTGATTCTTAATCTCATTTTCTACAATAAAAATTAGAGGAAAGTGAACCACTGCTTCTAGCACTTTGAAATCAAATGAGGACATCTTACTGATCAAACAACAAACAAATAGAAGTTCAAATATTTTGTGCTAACTTTATATTAAGAGAGAGAGAGGAAGAAGAAGAAGAATATATATATATATATCAAGATCCATTATAATTTTTTAAAATATCAAAGATACATAGACTTGGCCCTTCATTTAAGAATTACCTTCTCAACACCTTGGTTACAACCATATACCAAAGCATATGCCAATGTAAGTCTGCCCTCGGCATCAGTGTTATTAACCTACAGTAGAGATTGAATGACAAACAAAATCTCAGTTTGTAGATATAGATGCAGAACCTCAGCAATTAAACCACTAATGGTCCCCTTGAGTGGGGACAAAAACCAATAATATTCCAAAAAATGGCTAACAAATACAAGTTCATCTCAAGTATGCCATTGAAAATCAAGCCTCCTTTGCTCATTTCAGCATAGTAATTTAAGAAACTATAAGCAATCTACAAAACCATTGCTCGTAGATATTCAATTTAGACTATTAATAGAACTTTCTTCTTCTTCTTCTTCAGCTAGATTATTAAAATAGTGAATTATAAATAGTTCATCATACATGCCAAAACTGAACTGAAAAATAAAACCACTACTTTTCATGTGCAAACAAGTTCAAGCATTGAACCAACAGTACTATTTCCAACTTACAGTATCAAATAAAACATTTAGTTATAAAATTCAAACTCTCACCCCTTCAACCAAATCAGCAACCCCAGCACCAAAAGTCCCAAAAACATTGTCATAATTAATAAAAGAATCATCTAGAGTGTCATGCAAAAGCTCCGCAACAACCACAGTCGAATTAGCTCCAATCAAAGCCAGCATCACTGCAGTCTCCACACAATGCTGCAAATAAGGATTTCCACTAGCACGCATCTACAACAAAAAACAGCAAAAAGACTCAAACCCAGATCACCAAAATCCCACACAAACACAATAAAATCAATAAAAAAAATCCAAATCTTTACCTGCCCTCACAAACCCATAAGCGTTCCTCACAAACCCATTGAACAAACCACTTTGGAAACTCAATGTAGGACTACTAGTATTATTAGTACAAGCACTACTACCTCTAGCCAAACCAACCTCCACACTACTACTACCACTACTACAACAAGAAACTGGTCCTTGAAAAACTGAGACAGGGCTCAAATCCTTTTTCAAAAAGGACCCAGAAAACTTGCTTGGAGAAGAATAGCCATAAGAGCTACTCAAGTTCAGCTCCTTCAATTCCTCACTCTTCAACTCATCACTACAAAAGCTGGAAGAGGATCTGACTAAAGAGGACAATGAGAAGAGGTAAGAGAGGCCTCCAATCACAGGCTTCTGACATGTGGACGGTGGAGATGAGCTCAGCTCAAAATCGTACGATGAGTGTGGTGTGGAGCACACGCTGCTTGGTGACTTGCGTATAGAGCAATGGTTGGAACCACCATGGCCTTTGGTTTTTTGCCTTGGTTTTTTTTTTCTTTTTTCTTTTTTGTTTTTTTTTTCTTTGTGTTAGGTCTCAGATCACACACACAAAAGCTTCAATAAGCTAATCAAAACCGAGTTTTGTTGAAAACCCAATTATTTTTTGCATTCAAAGACATGAAAAGCACTGATTTTGAACTTTTTCTTCCAAAATAACTCAAATCCAGAGACCCTTTGAATAAAAGTTGGTTCTTTTCAACTTTCTCCAAAACCCAATTGATTTTTGCATTCAAACCTAAATAAATCATTGACTTTTAACACAAAAACCAAATAAATGTTTCAAAATCAGAGACCCTTATAGAAAAAGTTTTCTTTTTTTTTTTTTTAGATACAATAATTTTTTTTCCAAGAAACCCAATTGAATTTTTGCATTCAACCAAATAAATCAATGAATTTTTTTTTCCACACAAAAATAAAAAAACCCAATAAATATCCTAGAATATGAAACCCAGTAAAGGAAAAACAACAAATTTGGGAGAGACAAAGACCAAGGAATTGAATCAGTTTAAGAAGTAAAAGGTTTTGGTTGAAGGAGAGGTCAATGGAGAGATCGAGGGGAGAAGGGAGAAAGCGAGATCAGCGTTTGCAGGGAGAAGGGGAGAAAGGAGATCGGCATCGGCGTTGGCGTCAGTTTTGGCTAGGGGTGTGGTGGCGGCGGCGGCGTTAGTTTTGGGGGGAAGGGAGGGTTCGGATGGTTTTGTGTGGGGAAGGGTCGTTGGGAGGTGAAGGGTCGGGAGGCGAATCGTTAGAAGGCGAATTGTCAGGAGGCGAACCATCGGAAGGCGAAGGGTCGGCGGTTGATGTTTGGGTTTGTGAGAGAAAAGAAGAAAGAAGTGGGAAAATAGTTTGTGTTTGGGAGGGAAGTGACCAAAAAAGAAATGGTAAGTGAAATATATTTGCTGAAATGGGTTTAGGGGAATTAGAAACCCCTTTAGTGACGAAGCTCAATTTTGTCACTAAAGAACCCAGATTTTGTTAAAGATTTTTTGAGAGGAAATTAAGATTTCGTTGCTATAGTATACTTTTAGTGACGAATTTTGATTTCGTCGCTAACAACAAAATGAAAAACCATTATTATTTTTAGTGACGATACTTTTTTGTCGCAAATTCTTCCTTATAGAGATGAAATGATTTTCGTTGCTAATTCCAGGGGCGGAGGGAGGGGGGGGCGAGGGGGGGCAGGTGCCCCCCATGAAATTTCAAATATTTTGACTGTTGATACCTGAAATTTCATATTTGCTTCCCCCCTACACAAAAGACAAAAAAAAAAAAAAAAAAAAGTTTCCAATTAAGTAAATTTACGTTGCCTTTCTAGCTTTTCTTTCTTTTTTTTTTTGATAGAACTGATAGAAGGTTTCCAGCTTTAATAGTAGGAGTAGACATCTACGGCAAGTACAATTCTATATATAAAATGAAGAGTTCCACTTAGTAAGCTTGATGGACTTGTCAAACCTGCAGAGATTTTTTATACCAAGCCAGGTTGCTGTAGAAGTCTATTATTTAATGAATTCACAATATTCAATAAAACCGTGGGCCCCACTTGATAATGATTAAAAAAATAAAAAAATAACAACTTTGCTACACTTACATAGAATAGAAGTCA
Source organism: Castanopsis chinensis (assembly GCA_032878915.1). Taxonomy (NCBI): domain Eukaryota; kingdom Viridiplantae; phylum Streptophyta; class Magnoliopsida; order Fagales; family Fagaceae; genus Castanopsis; species Castanopsis chinensis. Next base: position 8,169,940 of record JAVQMG010000106.1, read on the forward strand.
ATATTAGCATAGAACTCTAATAAATATATATATATATATATATATATATATATATATTGCAAACAAAGCACGCCTCCAATCAAAAAGAAAAAATTTCTTTTCGATTCAGTATCTTTTCTTTGGATCTTAGTGTTACTTTGCAGTTTTTAAAAGTATTCAAGTTGGGTTTTTAAGTCACACATTCAAATATTTATAGGTATGCATACTTTTAATACTTTTACTTTTATTTAATTAATTTTTAAAAAAATAAAATTATATGTTTAAACTATTTATATTTAGATGGATCTCTTGATTTGACTATTCTTAATCATAAATTTATAATTCAAATTATATGTTTAAACTATTTGTATTTATAATGATCTCTTAATTTGATTATTCTTAATCATAAATTGTAATTTTTTTCTTTATTTTAATGATATGAGATATATATATATATATATATATATATATATATATTTGTAGTTAATTGAGGTTATGGAGAATCCTGATCATAATAATGTGTTCGGATTAAATCCTAAACGAACTCTTATCGAAGTGGATGTTGCAAATCTTCCCAAGGATCCTGGTTTAAGAATAAAAATTTCTAACTATCATCCTAATGAAAGAGATCAAATTAGAATGCATTATCTACAAAATAAACCTTGTCAACCAGTTGATCATGATTTTCCACAAAGTCAATTTGGCAAAACAAAGCGTTGATTTAATCCAGTGTGGTTCAAAGAATATCCTAGTTGGTTGGAATATAACATTACAAAAGATGCTGCATATTGTCTATTTTGTTATCTATTTCGACATGATACTGGTGATCAAGGAGGGGGAGACTCATTTGTTACTGAAGGATTCAGAAATTGGAAAAAGAAGGAGAAATTACATTGTGAAAAAATAAATTAAAGTTTACATTTTATGTTAGATTTTGTATGACAATTACATTATCATATGTTGTTTACTTATTTTGTTATTAATATTGATTAATTTTTTTAGATTAATTTTTTACTTTCAATCTTGTCTTTTAATCTTGCCCCCCCTGACCTAAATTCCTGGCTTCGCCACTGGCTAATTCTATCCAAAGCAATACATACAGTGACGAAATATTTCATCACTAAAAATTTCAACTTTTAGCAACGAAATATTTCGTCACTGTAGATTAACTAAGTTCCCGCCAAAGTTTTTCCTGCTGGCGCCCGTTTTTCAGATCACAATAGTGACGAAATTTATTTTTCGTCACTAAATGTTATAATTTTTTTTTCGTTATTAGTGACAAAATTCGCATTTTGTCACTAAATCTATATTTTTAGCGACCAAAAATATTTCCTCACTAATTTTCGTCACTAAAAATACATTTTGTTGTAGTTATGCTTTTAATTCTAAATGAAATTCTTAATTAGTCCTCTCGAAAAAAAAAATTGGGAATCGAACTTTGTAATTTGGAGTAAAATTCCATCCCAAATTTCTTATCCAAACACAATAATGAGTGGCATAATAAAAAGATGGAGATTAAATTATTAAAGCATTGTATTCCCTTTTTTTTTAGGTACAGACAATATTATCTTTCTATTGAAATTAAATAAAATTCAATCAAGTTGTAAGCGGAGCTAGGATTTCAAATTAGAGGGGGTAAGAGGAAAAAAAGACAATGTTAAAAAAAATAGAGAGATGCTACGTCCATAACATTTTTACAACAAATTTTCAAGTGGTTAGTTGTTATTGGTTCGAATTTGAATCTAACACTAAGATTACTTTTTTGCCCAACAATAATAACCAATAACAACTTGCCACTTAAGATCTGTTGTAAAAATGTTGTGAACATATTATTTCTCAAAAAAATAACTTTATATATATATATATATATATATTTGATATTAATGACATAATAAATAAACCATTTTAAACTACTTCACTTCAAACTTTGACTATATCGTAATTAGAAACTTCTTTAAAAAGCATGAAGAATTGCAAAATCCACCTCAACATGAGTTCATTTAAAATTTAATCTATACTTAGAAACAGATATGTGTTCTACGTAATTGTCAAATTATATCTGTTTTTTTTTTTTTTTTTTTTTATATCAACAATTCCAGATTGTGTTTATTAGGAAGATAGTTTTATCCAAAAAACTATTACATATTGTTACATGTCTTCTAAACCCTCTATAAATATTTCAGGTTTCATGAGTTCGTTTTCATCTCTCTCGTTTCCAAGAAGAAGTTCAAGAGTGAAGAAGACAGAGAGTCAAATGTATGTTTTCAGTTTCTCTACATAGAATTTCTCTTATTTGATTGATTATATTTATTCAATTTAATATCATAATGTTGTTCATAAACAACAAAGGAGATGTTTGATATTATGAGGAATGTGTGTGTTGTGTTCAATGTGGCCGGCTTAAATGTGAAGAAGAATTTTGGTGATTATTCCACTCAAATTTAAACTAAACCCACTTCCTAAATAGACTTCGATTTTTAAGTTTAAGTTGTGTAATGATTAGCATTTTTGTTTAAATTTAGTGGGTATTTAAGAAGTTTGAAAATAAAATTCTAGTGTAGAGGAAATCCAATACCTATAATTTTTTTTTTTAGGGGGAACCCATTACCTATAATTGCTTGATATTTCACCCTTCTAAACTTTTTATTTTTTATTTTTTTATTTAGAGTTTCAACCTATGTGTGGGGAGTGAAACAATCTCTACTCAAACCTAGGGCCTAAAGAGTTAGCGGGCTACGGAAAAGTAGTTGGGCCTGGCCTTTGTGCCAAGGGGAATGCTCAAAGAGTAATAATCCGTGAAGGAGGTGAAGGTTGGATCACCGTAAGTGTTTAGGACAAGGTCAAGTACCATGAATATTTCACTATCGCGGGAAAGGGAAATTATTAGCTTATTCGAGTCTTGAAGCACAGATGATCAATGTGTGAGCTCTGGAACATAATAGTGACCACGGGAAATTCCTAGAAGGTTCAAGAAGGAGGAAGATCTGTGCCTCTGCATTAATGAGGGGGCTCTTACCTAACTTCTGCTGTATTAATGGTGCATAAGATAGCATGAGCAGTACACGCAACCCCTAGGTTGTCCGAATTCCAAGATAAGAAGGTGAGGAAACTGATAAAGTATGGGAAAAATATCCCTTCTACTCTGGGTAGAAGCAAAATAGCTGGAAGGGTAAAAACAGGGGTTGAAGCTATAAAAGGGAAGGAGGCCAAAAGAAAAAGAGGAGCCAAAGGAAAAATGATAGATCTATCTTCGAAAAAGAAAACAGGTGAGAGTGAGAAGAGCGTCATATGTAACACCACGGGAATCAAGGAAAATACTGTTTTCCCATTTACCTGTGAGCATTTAGTAGTTGTAGAATGAGTGAATTAATAGTGAAAGAGATCCATTGTTTGTGTTTCCCATTGTAGAGTGCCTTTTTCTCGCTTTTTATATTTTTATTGTGTGGATTGTTGTACACGATATCCGAGGAGTTCTCCTCAGGTTCTAATTTCTGCATCCCTACACCATGGCTTCTGCATCTAATGATAATGGTCTTTATACCAAGACAACAATCGATTTTTGATATAAGAGAAAATTGAATCCTAAATCTCTTATTCAACTTTTAGAGGAGGTAATTGCTACTTGATGTTCATTGGATTGTTTGTTTGACAAGCTCCTATTATCACTTCGTTCTTCATATTTCTGTGTTTGTATATAAGTCAGATGGACTACAGTTCTAAAGCTGTTGAATTGATTAGTTTGATTTTGTAAAATGATGCTTATATGTTGTGGATTGATATTGTTTTTGTGTCCTTGTATAGCATGATGTGAGGAATGATTGACATCAATTGGCTTTCTCGGAGTAGATAAGGCTAGTTGAGGAAAAAAAGGTGTGTGACTTAGTATTTGGTTTTAACTTTAGAATGTAGCTTGTAATCTACTGTTTAATAGCCTGTCTTTAATTTGAATTTCTGTAGCTTTCATTAGTTAGGAATTTAAAGCTAAACTTCTAAGGAAACAGGTTCTCCTAGAGAGATACTTTACTTGGAAAACTAGCAAAATGTTAAGCAAAAAAATGATATGGAAATTAGAGTGATGAAAAGGAAACTGGAGATGATAAAGCATCTTCGAGCTGTAGCTCATTCTGAAGAAGATGGAGAACATGAATGATGAATTGCAACAAAAAAAAAAAAAATTTGAGGATCTGTATGCTTTGGAATATAAGTGGAATAACCAGCAATATGTTAACCAAAAAATGGAGATGGAGGTTAAAATTAGGAAACTAGAAGTGATGAAGCATCTTCAAGCTGCAACTCTTCTGAAGAAGGAGGACATTAATGATGAATTGGAAACAAAAAAAAAAAGGATTTATATGCTTTGGAATATAACCGGAACCAGTAATATGTTAACCAAAAAATGGAGATGGAGGTGGAAATTAGGAAACTAGAAGTGATAAAGCATTTTCAAGCTCCAACTCTTTTGAAGAATTAAGATGGAGGCATGAATGATGAATTGCAACCAAAAAAAATTGTGGATCTGTATACTTTGGAATATAAGTGGTTCTTGTAGCTGTGTGATATTAATTAGGGTTAAATGTGTTTTAAGCTCTGTTGGTTATTGTACCATAGTTTTATTAGAACTATTTAGGGTTTTTGGTTTTCTGTTAGATGAGTTAAACTTCTTTAACTTGTTCTATGTTTGGTATTTATAAGATTGGTTTGTTCTTTTCATTGAATTTATTCCATTTAAGCCTTGTTGAATCACTCTATTAACTTGTTTTGGTAATGTTACACTTACATGCTATGCATGTATATGCCTTAGCACTAAATTGAAGTTGCTTGTGCTAGGGTTTCATTTGATTCTTGGATAGTATCTATGACATCCTATATGTAATTTTATTGATATAAGGTATGTTGTTGGATTTATGCCCTAAAATCTAATTTATTGGCATGTTATAAATAATTAAATTGTTTAATTATAATGAAACTATTTATAAATGAACTAATGTGACATTATCATAGTCCATGAGATGTATTGTATGTGATTTAGTCACAGAAATGTAAATTACAAGTTCCTTGTAAACTCAAAATGTAGTTCGTAGTCGGTGATGAAATTGGGCATGTCATCTGCGAAGACTATAACACATCAACTAAGATGATTTGTCTTGATCATGGAAGTGGAGACTTTTAGTTGATGTGTTGATGTTTCTTAAGAGTTAAGACATATTGAATTGGATCACTGTGAGATTAATTATTCAATCAACGACTGTCACTCAAATAATTAATCTCATGACTTCTAATTTAATAGACTCTAAATCTTGAGAGGGTAGTGGACCTGATCATGAAATGTAGGTTACTTTGATATATCACAAGTGAGATGTAATATTCACGGTCAAAAGCTCAATATGTTAGGTAACTACACGTAGTGTTGAGGAAACACATATTCTCAAGATAGAATTCATAATCTCTTTTATAGAGACATGAAATATTCCCTTGAGATAAGTTTAATGGGAACTGGTTATTCAGGGTATCTACTTTAGTAAGGAGTTACTAAAACTTATATTTATTGAAATTGGATTTTAATGAATGTGAATAATTAAAAGATTAAACCGGATACTCAAGGATAAAATAATTGTTTACAAAGTGACAGTTTATTATGACTTTGTTCACTATAGATATTTCATGGAGGGGTCAAATGATATTATTAGAGTTTTGGGATATAATTTATTAATAAGGCCTAGAGTGCAATTATATTTATATAGTGGTATTAAATATAAGGGGAAATTATATTTTACCCACCTGTGGTTTGCTTAAAAAACACTTTACTTACCTGTGGTTTAAAAATTGGCACTTTGCCTACCTGTGATTTAATCTATTAAACAAACGTTACCCACCTCTGTCCTGCCGTTACTCTAACACCATTCTGCTAAAAAAAAAATAATAGCAATTAAATCAAAACACTTTCCTTTGAGAAAGAAAAAACCCCCTTTACTCGTATACCTTTGCTCAAGATTGTGGTCCTCTCCATCAAGATCAACCCATGAAATTCTCAGCATTAAGAGAAGATGGCATCCGATTGAAGGATATTGAAGATTTTCTCTCTTCATTTAAACAACAGGTGCGATTTTGATAGTTAGGGTTCTTGATTTCTTTTTCAAAAATTGCTGATAGATTTTTTTTTTTTTTAAATTGTTGGTAGCTTACTTGATTGATTGCTGATAGATTACTTGATTTCTTGGTTCCTAGTGCACCAGTGTGTCTGTGAGCGCGTTGTTGTATGTTGTACTTAGGATTGGCACAAGATTGGGAGTGTTGCTTGAGACAAAAGAGAGTGAAGTAGAGCCAAGGACAACTTGCTCGTAAGCCAAGAGAAGGCAAATTGCTTGTTGTATATATGAGGAACTCATCCTTGGCTCAAATTCACTCTGTCTCTTCAATCTTCATGCATGATGTTTAGATAAGCAGCATTGACTATTTGATATTTGCATTATGCAATGTGGTTGAGGTATTTATAGGGAAACTCATAATTTCAAAAAGCTTCAAGCCTTTCACATAGACTTTTCATTCAAAATTTTGATCGGTGGTTGTGAGAATAAAGGGGGTATACAGGGTAAATGGGGTTTTTTATTTTTCAAAGGAAAGTGTTTTGATTCAATTGCTATTGTTTTTTTGAGTGGAATGGTAGTAATGGCAGAATAGAGGTGGGTAACATTTGTTTAACAGATTAAACCACAGATAGGCAAAGTGCCAATTTTTAAACCACAGGTGGGTAAAGTGTTTTCTGAGCAAACCACACGTGGGTAAAGTGTAATTTCCCCTAAATATAATTAATGGTAACTTTGAACTTGTCAAGAGTTGACAAAAAAGCCCGAGACCCATTGGAGCTAGAGTTGTATTTGTTCCCTTTGGTCCCATTTCAAGCCACAAACTAAAACCCAATTAGGTAAGCCCAAAAGGCTAACGCAATTAGATAATAAGTTTTTATTTAATAAGAGCTATTAAATAAAGTAACTACTAACGTAGTTAGAATGTACGTATGATAAAAAGAAAGAAAAAAGTTTTTCTCTACAATGAGAATAACAAGAATTTTTCTTTGAGAATCAATGTACATATAAACTAGTTGAGAGACCACAATTCTTGAGCACTATGTGGAATTGAGATGAAGATTAAAGGTATTCTCAAGTCTTGGTTTTGAATTTCATTGCAACAAGGTACGCATTTTATTCTTTGTTCTAGAATACAAGGTTATATGTTATCTCTCATAAATGAAGTAGATTCGTGATTGTTGCTTCCGCTGTGTGTTTTGTATGAAATACAAAACTAGATTTTTCAACACACGTTTGTTACTTTATATGCTCATGGAATTAAAACCAACCTTAGACTACTCAATTTAACTAGTACACACTGCTAGAATTCTACGTTTTTGTTTGTGAGAAATATGAAAATATTTATCTAACCTTGTGTAAATATGTATCTAGGCTGTGTAATACTAAATTTTGTGGCCAGATGATATTGTTGGACCATATGTTAATAATTTATACAATTAGTTTGGAGAGAGCTCCTTTAGGTAATACTGGTCTAGTTATAATTAAGAAGTTATAATAGATGGTTTAGATTGCAGTCAAATGCTCCACCACCGAGCTATGAACCCATAAATAGTGTAGATTGATATTGAAAGGCCAAGATGGTTAGAATGAAAGCCAACATCTAGAACTTATTTTCATAGTAAAGTGTATTGTAGGAAAGTATATATTCAAAAGAAGTATAAGTTTACTGGGTATGTTGAATGTGCGTTCGGAAGAAGTATAAGTTTGGAATTGTTGTATGTTTTACGTAAATTTTCTTTTCTGAAGGGATCTATTAAAGATCTTCATATATAAGTTGAATACAATTTTTTTAGATTAAATTCACAATTTTCTAATAATTTAAACTTTTGAGAGAATATTTAAATCATTAAGTATATTGCTCAAGAAATCTTAAGGTTCTCCAAATTTTGTAACGTGGTTTAAAGGTAATTATTTCTCATGAATTGCACAGTGCACTGCTTGGCCATTGGAGTGAAGGTTAATCAAGCAAAGACATCACACAATAAATGCAGCATTCATCCTTTAATGATTGACAAGCTAAAGAGAATGGTCACTCTTTGGGTATATTTCCTTGTCGTCAATTTAAAAAAAAAAAATAATAATGTAATCATTTACTTTTATTTTTAGTTTTCAAGTGAAGAAGCATAAAAAGAATTGTGATTTTTTTCCCTATTGCCATCAATTTTTTTTTTCCTTTTCCCCCCTTTGTTGGATAAATCACTAAACTCATATGTGGTAATATGATTTTAGCCATCAAATATTTTAACATTTTTAGCTTTAGGGATGACCAATTAATTAGCAATGGCTTAACTAGTACTTCCTTCTTTTATAATTATTGGTTGGAGCATGAGGTTGTGAGTTCAGTTCAGTTGATTGGTTGAAATTCGGAGAGACCTTGAGCTAAAATTTAGCCAATAATTCATAATTCAGTTCCTCAAAGTTTGATAAGATAGCCAGATATGCTCGGTTTGTTAAAATTTGATAGGCCATAAATGCGTTGACCCTTAGTGATTAATTAAATGAATTAATTAGCCGAGTTCTTAATTAATCAAGTTAACATGCAAATTCACATGGCAGCATAAACAAATCACCAATAACTAAAGTATGCAGAGGAAAATAAATGACACGGTGATTTGTTTACGAATGGGGAAAACCTGACAGCAAAAACCTCACCGGGTGATTTAAGGTCACCACTCCCGAAACTCCACTATTATTACAACAAGCGGTTACAAGCAAGGAATCCGAGTATCTTACCAACCTACAGTTGAACCCTTACCCCAATACCCAATTGGACTTGTTCTGTAGTGACAGTTTCTCCTCTTGATGCACGGCTCCAAGTACGTGACTAACCAATTGCGCGGATCCGAGTACACGACTTCAATTCACCAACTAGAGAGAGAGTTGTTGGCTGCAAAGTTCTTCAAATCATCCTCACGATGAAGCTCAAGAAGATGCTTGGTTACAAAACCCTTCGGTGCACATTACACAGCAACTTCTTCACAAAAGATGAACTAGGGCATGAACTTTGTCTAAGGTCACAAATTGCATGAACAAGAATTACTCAATGCTTGTGCAACTTGCTTCTCTTTGACGGCCCTTAAAATAATCCTTTTATATGTCTAGGTTTAGGAGAAAAGAAGTCCCAAAGACACATTCACGGATTGGAATTAAAACAGAACTTGGAATCTGTTTTCCTTAAATCTCGACAGATAGAGGTGCCAAAAATCTGTCAAGAAGCTGTTGAGCCTCGGGGTTGAAACAGCTTCTAAAGCTCGAAAGATGCATGTGTCGAGACTAGGTGTCGAGTTTTAGTAACTTGCACTTTCCAGCTTGTTTCTTGGACAGACTTGATGACTTCAACACTTGATCTTGAAACATGGTTTTTTGAAGCGTTAAACACATCCTAAATTTATCCAATTACAAGTAAAGTGTGTTTGGTCAAAGGATAAGCCAATTACACAAAATAGTGACATATGTTTAAAACTACTTGAACTACATATGTCCTAATAAAATTAATCACTACTAGTCCTAGCTCATGTCAAGTTTATATTGCATAAATGATCCAAGAATATTGTTTGAACTTATCTTTGATCACATAACCTATCAATTTGAAATACATATGTACTTTAGGCCTTTTTCGTTTACACACAGATGAAAGGAAAAAACACAAAATTCTCAGATCTATGAGACATAAAAATAGAGAAAAATATGTGACAAATAAAACAATTACACAAAACATTATTACGTGATTCAGCAATTTGCCTAAATTCACAGAGTTGCAAGGATTTCACTCTTCACAGAGAAAATTACAAGATGCGACATCACAGTTTTCTATTTTACATACAAGATTCACAATGGGCTACAAAACGAGCCAAAAATTATTTCCTAAGGCAGTAGCTTGGGCCTATCGGCCCAAGTTTCTGCTCCATGGACTTAGCCTCAGAAAATCCCTTATTAAAAACCGTTAGAAATTTTATTTTGGGTTGGGTTATGATTTGGATTAAATACAATTAGGTTCCACAAAACCCAATAGCGCACACATATATACACACAAACTTTTACCCTTTAGAGGGTTTTTTGTTTTTGTAGATCAAATGGGAAAAAGATACGTTATAGAATTTTGGATGACAGAAAACCATAAATACCTAGGCCTATATGAAAGATTTTGAACCTTAGGCTATGATCGATAGACCACAGAATTTGGGCCAAAGCAAACGACTTCAAAATTTACCCAAAACATTGCATGTGAGTTGCAACTTATATAATACGTGTTCTTGACTCTCTGAAATTTTGGTTACTATGGCTTGGTCGTTTAATTACTTTGTGCAAACATTTATTTGTTTTTGTCATCCACATGTTTGTGCTAATTCTACTTAGACATGGCAAACAGTCGAGTTTGGTCAGGTCGGGTCATTTGAATTGCGGGCCAAAAACAAGCCATTTTAAGCTAGTTGAAAATGGGTTGAATCAATCGAGTTGCGGGTCAGGTCAGGTTAGCCCTTATTTTTCGCATTAAACAAACAAATAAATTCCAACTTTTTAGAGAGAATGAATCAAATCAAATAGTTAGACTATTTGTTACTAATTTACTATTATACATGTGATGTAAAGGAAAAAAAAAAAAATAGATAAACCAAAAAACATAAGGATTTTCATATCCTTGCAATTCAAACAATTTTGACTTTTGAACATAATTAAAATTCTTTACATACTTCAAATTCAAAGTTTACTAATGATATTATTCCCACCAAAGAACAAAAAAAAAAAAAAAAAAAAAAAATCTAAATGTTATGGACCATGTCAAGTTATTAGCCTTTTTAAGTGCACAAATCCTTGTTGCATTTAAAATAATAATAACATTACATTATATAGAAAAATAAACTAAATATATATAATAAAAAAAAGCTTTAAAAATAAACATAACAATTTAAATAAATAAGAACAAGTAAATGTTTCATAAGAATTATATATACCTCAATCTACTTAATGTTGGTAGTAGATTTAGCACTACAAATATTCATACTTGCGAATTGTAGCTCAAGCTGGCCAATTTCATCAATATCTTCATCTACAATACAATATTTTAATATAATCTTAGAATATCATGAAAATAAATCAAAGCTTATAAAAAAAAAGTTAAAAATGTATAATTTATATGACTCTATTAATAAATTAAAGTACCGTCAAATCCGTATAACCAACTTTGGATTTTGCCCTTTGATTTGAGTTACTATTGAATTATTTTGTTTTGTTTATTGTTTGTCACTTTGTCAATTTGTCCCTGACTCGCCGTGGCCAGGTTCGTGGCTTTGTTCTAGTTAGAATGTTAGATACTTAGATTAGATAGATATTAGTATATTACATTATTACTATTAATACTATATTAAATAGAGAAACTTGGATAAATTAAAAAAAAAAACTTGGACATGTTGTTAGATACTTAGATGTTAGTGTATTATTATTCCTTTTGTATATTATTTTTTCCTTTTATTTGATTCTTTATTTTTTATAGTAAATAGGGGGTAGAACTGCTAGAACTCACAAGTTCATTGCGCGTTTTATAAAAATGTTATGTACCTAGGAGTAGTCTAGTATGCCATAGTGCCATATAGTTTTTAAATATTTTTTAGGAAAAAAAAGGTTAAAAAAACGGGTGGGCCATGGGTCAGGTCAGGTTGGCTCACAAAAAAAACAGGAGGGCCGCGGGTTGGCCCATATTCAATTCGGAACAAAACGAGTGGGTTTGGGTGTGTTCAAAAAGGGTGGGTTCAGGTCGGGCCAACGAATTTCAGCCCGTTTTGCTATATCTAATTCTACTGATAGACACCTATAATTTTCTCTCACCAAATTCTTGGCTTAAAGGTGGTGGTGACATTCTCTGGGCTTCTTAAGTTACATGATTTCAGGCAAAGATTTAGCAACTTAGGTCATGGTGAGGACTGAGGAGGGTCAAATTAACATTAGGAACATTATATTTTAAAATAATTATATTGAAAAATATTTGATTTTTTTTTTAAATTAATGAATTGAAAAGAAGAAGAAAATTGAAAGGAAAGACAAGCAAGAAATCAACACCATCAATTTAGTTTTTTTTTTGTTTATTTTATTTTATTTTATTTTTTGTTTATGTTTTATATCATTGCTGATTTTTTATGGTGAATGCTAATACATGTCAATTTTTAGGCCAGGTGGACAAAAATTCTATATGAAAGGCAAAGCATGTCTATGAATACTGAATTATTTGTTCAATTTTAGTGACTAGTTGGTTGACAAAACTTTAAAATGCTCATTGAAGGGGGACACAGTAGGTTTGAGTGTTGGGCCATTGGGGAAATGAAAGTGAAACTAAAATATATTTGTTTTTGGAGAGAGAGAAATTATACATAAAAAAATAAAGGAAATGCCGTAGCCTAACAATTTTAAGAAATGATGTCTATAACATTTTCGTAGTATATCCTAAGTAGTAGGTTGTTACAGGTTGTTGTTGGTAGGGCAAAAAAAATTAATTTCAGAAGTAGATTCAAATTAGAACTAATAATCTTAAGAGGCAGGTTGTTACAAATTATTATTAATGGGGCAAAAAAAAAAAAAAAAGCAATTTCAGTAGTAGGTGCAAATTAGAACCAATAAATCTAAGTGACAGGTTGTTATAAATTGTTATTGGTACGGTAAAAAAAATAATTTCAATAGTATATTCAAATTAGAACCAATAGCAAAACATTACCTATAATTTTTTATTTTTTTATTTTGAGAATGTATAATTTGTTGTGAAAGTGTTGTGAAAATGTTATGAACTCAAGTGAACAAATAATTTAGTTTGCTCTTCTTTGCTCTTCTCAAGTGAACAAATAATCTAAATGAAACATCTTTCTAACAATTTTAGCCCACCAATTTTTATGTAACTTTTGCATCGCTAGCAAGCACGCATTTCAGCGGTCAAACCGTCCGCTATACGTTTTCAAACTCAAAACCATAAAGAACATATATATATAGCGCTTCTCCCAGTGAAACAGCGCAATGTGAAAGAACAAAAACACACCTATCTTAAGCACTCACCTCACCTCTCTATCACCTTATATATTAGACTCTCCTTTCACACTATACCACACCAAAAACCTTCAAAGCCTCCGAGATAACTAAAAAGAATGAAGGGACATTCTCTTACATGGGGCTTCAATATCATTTTCATCAACATCTTCATGACCCTCTTGCGCTCTTATTCCATGCATATCGAGGGCTTAAGAGTTCTCAAACATCAGTCTTCTTCTTCTTTATCCTTTAATGGTTTTACTATAAACCAAGGTAATTCTAGACCCAGCAAAGGGGGATTGGGTCACTGATCACAACCATAGTCGGGCTTAACTATGTTACAGGTTCAACAATTTCGTAAGAAAGGCATTATTCAGCATTGTGTTGCTTCAGCCTGGCCTAAATCAACTTATATAACCAAAAACTTTCTTTGTTAAAGGTGTAAGCAAAGTTTCTGAAGATAGTATTTATGTCAAAGAGAGGTCAATTGAATTTATGTTGTCATTTTTTTTTTTTTGTATTTTTCTTTCTTTGGTCAGAACCTCTTCATTGAATTATATATGTAAAGGGTTTCATTTTTGATACATGACTGTATAACAGTGCAACCTTTTCTCTTGCATAAATTTGGGCCGGGTTTGCTCACATTTCTCTTTGTTAGGCTTCTGATGATCTCGATTAGCATGCATGTCAATTAAAAGCAAAAGGGAGTCACCCTATAAGTTAGGACAATTCGTATTGGTTTTAAATTAAAATGCAAATGGAGCAATTTTATCTTCAAGTAATTAATTTTCTCAGGACAAATGAAAAAATAAAAAGGTCAAAATATGTAATTTAGAAGGTTTCCTTGAGAATATTTTTTTTTGGTTGCAAAATAACATTATTTTGCTAACAATTTCATTAGTTAGAAACGTTTCCAAATCGAATCTTAGAGACCTAAGTTCCATAAAAATTGTGGAAATTGAGTTTTTATTTTAAAACTTGAGTTCCATAAAAACATAAAACCTAGAAAAACTTGGATACGGAGAGAAGAGCAAAGAAACTTAAATACAGAGAGAAGCAAAGAAACCCAGCAAGCAGAGAAAAAAACCGAGCAAGAATAGAGAGAGAAGAGCAAAGAAAAACCCAGCAACGCATGGTCAGAGAGGAAGATCAACTTTGCTCAAGTACATCAATTATATTCTTCTTCTTCTTCGGTCAGATCCTTCATCTTTCTGTTGCTTCTTCTCTCCTTCTTCTTCACTCTATTTGCTCCTTCTTCTTCACTCTATTTGCTCCTTCTTCTTCACTCTGTAGTTTGTATGCTTCTTCTTTCAGTTCTATGGGAATTGAGTTTTAGAGACTCAAATACTACGTCTCACCTTAGAACTCAAGTGTCTAAGGCTCGATTTTTACAACTGAATTTCAGTCTCTCAAATTTGAGATGTTAGTTTCCTAAATAGTTTCAAAACTCTGCTAACTAACGAAATTGTTCCTAAAATAGTGTTAAGTGTACGTTTGGGATGAACTGAAACTTTTACAGCTTATCTTTACTGTTAGCTTATTTTTGTTACTATTCATAAGTTTCACTGCAATTTTTGATACTATTCATGAGTCCCACTGTACTATTTAGCTTATTTTTTAACATTTTTTTTTTATACTTTCAGGAAAAAGATTTCAATTGTAGTTAAATAAGCTGTTCCAAACAGATACTAAATGGGAAAAAACAAATCAGGTTTCCTTAGTTGAAACCTTCTAAATTATGATATTACAAGGGCTTTTGATAAATGGTAGATGATAAATGCACTCTTTACAACATTTTAATAATATTTTCACAAAAAATTTTAAGTGGTAGTTTATTATAGGGTTTTATTGATGAGGCAAAAAAGTAATTTTAATAGTATGTTCAAATTAAAACCAATCGCAACTGATCACTTATAATTTATTATGAAAATATTATGGATGTAATACTTCTTAGGACATATACAATCCTTGTGGAATTTGGATTGAGATTATTTAGATATTTGCATGTTTCATATTTTAATTTTTAAATAATTTTTGAATTGTATTTCTTCATTGACCCAAAAAAGGAAATTTAATTATTGTTAATTCTCATTATAATTAATATGGAGTAAAATTCTATCCCAAATATCTTATCCAAAGTCCATACACAATAATGTGTGGCAAGATAAGAAGGTGGAGGTTAAATTATTAAAGTACTGTAGCAAATGTTTAAAACATTGATAATGTAAGGTGTCCGAGGACCGAAGATGATCGATTGAGAAGTATCACACACGATCCCACCAGTAAAAGTGTATCCGGCCCAAGGACTTCATTGACCCGAGAATGGAAGGAGATGTGGGATAGCATTTTGTGAGAGTTCGATTAGAGGGGAAAGTACCAGGGGAAGGGGCCTGGATGGTGGAAGGGAGCTTCCTGTAAAGTTATATCTTTCCCCTCTGCATTGAATGCATTGCAACAACCTTATCAGTTGCATTAATGAAGAAAAAACACTTGAACAATAGTTTCACAACTAGTAGCTCCTTTTACCACCTTCAGCAAAACTTTGATGGGACAAGTATCTTGAGAAAAGCCTTGAGGCATACAAGTGGAGGGCTATGATGTCAGAAGGAAGGTTATATAAGGGAGGGAAATCTCCCAGTTGAAAAAGGGGGATTATTCTTTAAGAAGAAGTCAAACAAGAAAGTGAACAGTGCATTCATTACAACAAAACGCAGGCTATAGCTGCATTTTTTTTTAGCCGCGCTTACAAAAACATGGCTATAGCTGTTCTATAGCTGCGTTTCTAAAAAACGTGGCTCTAGACTTAAACAATAGCTGAAAAACGCGGCTATAGCTAACCTATAGCTGCGTTTTTAAAATGCAGCTATAGGTCCAGCCAAATTTTATTTTTTTGAAGGGGACCTATAGCTGCGTTTTTAAAAGACACGGCTATAGCTAACCAATAGTAGGGGTTAAAAAACGCAGCTACAGGTTTGCTATAGCCGCGTTTTTTAAAAAACGCGGCTATAGTTACCCATTAAAAGAAGTTTTAAAAAACGCGGCTATAGTTACCCATTAAAAGAAGTTTTACCGGCTGGACCTATAGCCGCGTTTCTAAAAACGTAGCTATAGGTCCTCGTAAAAGACGTCCTATAGCTGAATACCTTTTTGTGTGTTAGCTAGAAACGCGGCTATAGGTCCATTTAAAAGATGACCTATAGCTGAATACTTTTTTGTGTAAGAAAACGCGGCTATAGGTCCTCTTTTGGCAAAAAAAGCTATTCGTCCGTATTGACCTGAGATATTTTTTTTAGGCGGACCTATAGCCGCGTTTTCAAAAACGCGGCTATAGGTAACTCACAAAAAAATATACACCAGGGCACAAAAAAAACGCAGCTATAGGTAACTCACAAAAAAATATACACCAGGGCATCCTTTTTTTGGGTTACCTATGGTCACGTTTTTATAAACGCAACTATAGGTCCTCTTTTTGTTTTTTTTTTTAATATTAAAAAAAATTAATTCATCTATAATTATTCAGATGGCTTGGGATATTTTTTTAAGGAGGACCTATAGCCGCGTTTTTAAAAACGCAGCTATAGGACTTTTTTTTAAACCCACCAAATGACATCTGCCACTTTCCCACCTACTCCCACCTCATCTTTTCTTTTTTGGTCATTCTTTTTATTTCCTTCCTGAGTTTCTCATGTCTTTCTTTCTTCTGTAAGTCACGGCCATGAGTTGCTTTCTTTCTTCTTCTTCTTCTTTTTTTTTTTTTTTTCCTTCAGCTCAAGCACACTGACGCCATCTCCATCCACACCAATGCCATCCACGCCGGTTAGCCCTTCTTCTTTTCCTTCCCTTATCTCTCTTTATGCTTTAGTTGTGTTTTTTTTGTTTGTAGATCTAGTTTTTTTTTTGGTTATTTTTTGTTTAGTTAGTAAGAAAATGGAGGAAATGCTAAAAATTTTGAATGAAGTGGATATTCTAGCAATATTTGTGTTTATGTCTTGATTTGGATTTGAGTTTTGATTTTGAATTTTTTGGATCTATGCTTAAATTTGTGCTATTGCGTTACTGATATTGTGCTTATGTTGCTAATATTAGGTTGGTTTTGTTGAATGAGAGGAGATTCATTGGTTTGTGTTCTTATATTTTGGAGATTTTGTGTTTGTATTGTGAGTATGTTGTGTTTGATTTTGATTTTTCTGGGTTTGTGTTTGATTTTAAATTTTTTGAGTGTGTTTGCATTGTGAGTATATTGTGTTTGATTTTGAATTTTCTAGATTTGCATTTAATTTCGAAATTTTTTGATTTGAATTTTGAATTTTTTTGAGAAAAAAAAACTCAGAATTTTTTTTTTTGTTTTTAAAAAAACCTATAATCTGCGTTTTTAAAACGCAGCTGTAGGAGGCTTTAGCCGCGTTTTGAAAACGCAACCAAAATAGTACCTATAGCTGCGTTTTAAACGCAGCCCAAGGCGGGTCTATAGCTGCGTTATAGGTCTCAGCTTATATATGGGTGATAAACGCATCTATAGGGGTTAAAAAACGCAGCTATAGGGGGACCTCTAGCCGCGTTTATAAAAACACAGCTATAGGTGCCGCAGTGGGCTATTGTTGCGCAGAATAGGCTGCGTTTGGAAACGCGACTATAGAAAACGCAGCTATAACCTATAGTTGCGTTTTTAGGGTCTATAGCTGCGTTTTCCAAACGCGGCTATAGCCCTTATTTTTTGTAGTGATTGCCTGACATAGAACTTGTATCAATCATATATAAGAACTAAATCTCAAACCTGAACGAGGAGAGCTTTATTCTTAATTACAACGTGAATTGTTTTTCTTTGTTACTTTGGGCTCTTCGGCTTTAGACCTAAACTTAGCTCAGAATTACAGTAGAATTGTCTTCCCACTTTCTACATAGTAACCTTCTATTGTTTGGGTTTGGTTTGAAGGATAAGACACTACTGTTATTAGTGGGCTTGAGCCATCAATTTTCAAGTTCCTATAGATAAATATGGTACAAATAATATTATCTTTCCAGAAAAATCTAAAGTATTAAAGTTGTTAAAAGTTTAAACGTTTTAAACTTAATTTTTTTTTTTTTTTGGAGAAGATAATGAGTAGTGTTCTGTTCAAAGTGTTTAAAATTAATCAAATTACAAAATAAAAGGATGATTGGATTAATTCAACTTTCTTATCACAAATACTTCATCTTGGAGTAAATCTTCACCTAGTTAAAAAAAAAAAAAAACTTGGAGTGAATGTCCTATGAGACTATAAGTGTCAACTGATTTAATGACATAATAAGAGGATGTTTTGGAGTAATCCCACCTTTTTTTTTTGAGGAAGGATTAATCCCACTTTCTTAGCATAAAGACTTCATCTTGGCAATAAGAAAATTAGATTAAAAAATTTAAATTTGTATCATGAATTTACAGTGCATCACACATACATAATATTAATTTAGAATAAAATTGTGACACTTAATAAAGAAAGAAAAAAAGAAAGATGAGGAATCTTTGTACTAGGAAGTATGGATACTGATATGACACGATAATTTGAACAATTTTTTAAAAATTATAACATAAAATAGTCAATATGAGTATGACACAAATGCGGTATCCTCACGGAGTTTTCATGTTTCCTAGGCTTTGTATTACAAATTTACTATAGAAAAAGAAAATAAAAATGTGGATTCAATAAAACTTAAAAAAAAGAGAGGAGGTGTTTATCAAGCTAGAAAAAAATAAATTTCGAAAAAAAAAAGATAGAATTCTTTGATAACAACTACTACTAAACTTTTGTCCTCCTCGAAAAAAAAAAAAAAAAAAACTTTTGTGTTTATAAAAAAAAAAAAATTAAAGCAGTAAAACAAAAGTTAATTAGAACTTCCCCTTTAAAAAAAAAAAAAAAAAAATTAATTAGAACAAAAAAATGTTTGATTCTATCTTAAAAAACTGCTAAATTTTAGTACAACCACTTGTGACTTGTCAATTAAATCACACTTGGCGTAACACACACGGCTTCTTCTAGGCCCAAAGTATATACTGTAATTTATTTTATTATTATATTATTATTCCTCGTAAAGATGTCAGATGTGTCCAATACAATTTTCTTTTTCTCCCAACATTTGTAAGACAAGCTCGTGAATCGTGATCATCTCTCTCCCTTCAAAGGAGAAGAAGACAGAGAGTCAAACGTATGTATTCTCTCTATAAAATTTCTCTTATTTGATTTATTTAATATAATATCATTTTGTTTGTTCACAAATAACAAAAGAAATCTTTGATATTCTGAGAAATGTGTGCGTTTGTGTTCAATGTGGCTTAAATTTGAAGAAGAATTTTGGTGATTACTCCACTTAAAAGGTTTAAAGTAAACCCACTTCTTAATATGCTTAGTAGTTGTTTTTTGTTGAATCTAGTGGGTATTTAAGAAGTTTAAAAATAAAAATAGGATTTTGTAGATATAAATTGTGATGTAGAGGAAACCCATTTCCTATAAGGAAAAAATAAGTTATCTGGTTGCATTATTTACACAATATAGAGCAAAAAAGGTCTGGTTCCTGGAAGGGTAAGAAATCATTCTTAGTTTGGAAACAAATTTACATGATTGGCAGGGTCATTATTAAGAATACAAATCCTCAGTACCACGTTCTGTGGTCCACTTTATGTTCTACCCATCACAATTTGTCATGCGTTTGTTTATTTATTTATTTCCATACTTTGGTTATTTTATAAGAAAATTTAAATAAATATATGACAAGTTGCGATTGGTGAAACATAAAGTAGAACACAAAAAATGGTACAGACGATTTGTATTCTACTATTGAGCAACTTTACAGGTACTTTAGTTGTTTAAGAGTCTGTCCAATTCATGAATGTTTTGAAATTATCATTTTTTGTAAATTTGACATTGGATATCAGATTGGTGACTATAAAATTTGTGGTGAAAGTAGTACTCACTAGGCTGGTTTAACTTAATTTTTGACCCAAAAGATAGTGTGATGAAGAATTTGGAGGGTACTCAGAGTTATGCATAAGAAGTCTAAGTCATGAATTTTCTGCTATATGTTTTGAAAATAATAGTCTGTTTCATTCTATCTCGTGTTCAAAAAGAACCTTCATTTGTTATGCTGACATATAATGTTACTACTTACAACCTTAAAATGACCAGTTTCTCGTTCTTTGTTTTCTCATTTGGGTTCTTGTTTGATTCTTACACCTATTTGTTATGTTAAAACATTTTCTTCTCATTATTTCTAGCTATGACTTATTGTTTAATAAAATAATCTGCAAAATGGAAGCAAACCGGCGTTTAAATTGTGCTTTGCCACTGTCCTTGTGTTGCAGCAAGGATTATATATCTTTTAATCTCTGTATATGGCTTTCGAGTCTTCGTTAAATTTAATAAATTTTCCACCAACTTTGAGGATTGTTGGCTACCAAATATTCTTTCAGTTTATTTCTGAAAGTGTCATGACAACAGAAAGTTACCCTCATAACTTTAATTTTGAATTGGTTTGTATTTGCATGTAGCTTGTCTAGACTACATTTTCTGTCTAAGTTGATATTTTTGTATTAAATAGATATTAAATATAGCTCCATATTCTAAGAAGTTCACCGAAACTATAGAAATTTAAAACTAGTTACCCTATTAGGATTGACCCGATGTAGTTTGCCTGACATTCCCAAAATTTATACTGCTTTAAGATCAACCTGAGTAAGGTACTTTAGTTCAGGAAAGATAGGGGAGACAAATCCTTGACTCGGTTCTTATTGCGAATGAGTGTGTGGATAGTCGAGGAAAGAGTAGGGTTTCTGGAGTTATTTGTAAACTTGATATTGAGAAAGCCTACGATCATGTGAATTGAGAGGCTTTGCTGTATTTGTTGAACAGAATGGGCTTTGGGGTGAAGTGGTGTAAGTGGATCCATACTTGTATATCCACAGTTCAGTTCTCTGTTTTGATTAATGAGTCTCCAGTTGATTTCTTTGGTAGTTTAAGGGGTTTAAGACAAGAGGATCCGCTATCTCCTATGTTGTTTTTGATCATGATGGAGGTGTTTAATAGGATGTTGAGAAGAGTGGAGGGAGTTGGTTTGATCCGTGGTTTTAAAGTTGAAGGTGGGGGGGGGGGGGAGGTGGGGAATGTGTTTCACATCTATTGTTTGCAGACGATACTATTCTATTTTGTGGTGCAGATGTGGAGCAAATTCTTCATATTCGGTTGTTGTTACTTTGTTTTCAGGCGGTAACAGGTTTGAAGGTAAATGTGCATAAGAGTGAAATGGTTCCAATAGGGGAGGTTGTTGATATGCATGTCCTGGCTGAAATTTTGGGCTGCAGAGTTGGATCTTTGCCTATGTCTTACTTTGGCGTGCCGCTGGGGGCTTCACATTATTCCCCTTCTATTTGGAATCCAATTTTGGAAAAATTATAGCGGAAATTAGCTGGGCAGAAGTTGCACTTGTCTAAGGGGGGTCGATTGATGTTACTCAAGAGTACGCTATCTAGTCTTCCTACTTATTTTCTATCGTTATTCACCATTCCTACTTATATGACCAATAAAATTGAAAAGTTGCAAAGGGACTTTCTATGGGATGTTAGCAAGTCTCATTTGGTAGGTTGGGATAAAGTTTGTGCGCCTATAGCCAATGGCGGTTTGGGGATAAGGAAACTTACTACTTTCAATGAGGCCTTATTGGGAAATTGGTTGTGGCGGTTTGGGAAAGAGGAGGATCGGTTATGGAGGAGGGTGGTAGCTTCAAAATTTGGGGAAGATTTTGGGAGGGGGGGGGGGGTTGGACCTCAAAGCTGGGTAGGGGTGTTCACGGGTGTGGTTTGTGGAGAGGTATTCGCATGGGATGGGAGGATTTCAGTAAGAATTGTCAGTTTGTTGTTAGGTTGGGGAATAGAGTAAGGTTTTGGCAGGATGGGTGGTATGGGGATCAACCCTTTCAATTGGCCTTCCCAAGGTTGTATGGTATTGCCATTGATAAGGAGATTTTTGTAAAAGCTTTTTTGTCTAGGTAGGGGGCGGAGGAGAGAAGAATTTGGGATGTTCGTTTTATTAGAGAATTTGAGGATTGGGAGATGGATGAAGGGTTGCATTTCCTTTGTTTATTGGGAGCTAATACTCCTTCAAGGGATGTTGGAGACCGGATGAGATGGAAGTTAAAGCCTAATGGGGAATTTGACATCCGGTCGTTCTATAATAAATTAAGAGATTGTCCCTCAATTATCTTTCCTTGGAAAGCTATATGGAGAGTAAAGGCCCTTAGGCAAGTTTCTTTCTTTGTTTGGTGTGCAACTTGAAATAAGATCTTAACGGGTGATAAATTGAGATTGAGGAGATTGAATTTTGTGGATTGGTGCGTTGTGTGCAGTCACTGTGGAGAGACGGTAGACCACTTACTTTTTCATTGTGAGATGGCTTATCGGTTATGGAGTTTGTCTTTAGTACTTTTGGCTTGTCTTGGGTTATACCTAGATCGATACCAGATTTACTTTATTGTTGGTGGAATTGGTTGGGGAAGCACTCGTCTTAGATTTGGAATTTAGTTCCATTGGGCATTCTATGGTGTGTTTGGAAGGAGTAGAATCGGCAGACTTTTGAGGATTTGGATAGCATCGGTGATCAGTTGCTTGCTTCTTTTAGTGGGACTATTTTTGTTTGGTCTAGGGTTTGGGGACTCACGACTAGTGACTCTCCCTTCTTTTTTTAGCTCCCTTTCTCTTTTGTAGTTTTTCTGTTGTTTGGTTTTCTTTTTTATTTTTGTTCTGTTTTCTTCCTCTTGTTTTTTCTAAGTTTGCTTTATGTTCTTCATGCATAGAGTAGCTTTTCGTGTATATATATATATATATATATATATATATATCACTCTTACTTATTAAAAAAAAAAAGTATCCCATAACCAATGAGCTCTAGCTTGAATCACATTTTCTCCATGATCCATATAAAAATTAGGGTGCGGGGTAAGGTTGTGAATTTAATACCTACTTGCAAATTATTGTCTCACAAATCTTTTTTGTTAAAAATATTATTTATTATCTTCCTGTAGCTAGATTATTAGTCATTCATCTGTCTTTTATCAGCTATTGCTTAAGCACAAAAGCATGCACTCTTTTGCAAAGCATAACAGACAAGTAAGTTAGTTTGTATTACTGTTATAAAAAGTGATAATAAGCTTTATTTTTTTATGTACGTATTTAAAACCATGTTTATTGGATGAAACCCAAATGTAAATGGTAAAATCCTTATTGGTTCATTCTGTTTTTTAAATTTTAGTATTTTTTTATTATATTTGCTCTCAATGTTGAAATGATTTAACTCTTCTAATCTCAAAATGCCTTTTACTTTTTGAATATCTTTCAAGGAACTGTGTTTTTTAATAGTTGAATTTGATGTTGTGCACTCAAATAAGAAAGTGTAGTATCTATATGATTTCCTCATTGCGATTGCATTGCAAGACTATTCAATTTTCTTTGCAACAACATTTATTTTCCAATGGGCACTGGCCTTATTTATGCATTAATGTCAATATAACCTAGCTTCACTCTTCTAAACTTTATGTTATATAAAGTTGTCTGATGTTTTTATTTTTGCTTTTCATTTTTGGGTGAAACTGCTGCTTGATGTTCATTGGATTGTCTATCTGACAAGCTTCGACCTCCATAATTTCTTGTGTTTCTATTATCACTTCAAATCTCTTCATTCTTATGACATTGATTTTTGGTGTTTGTATACAAGTCAGATGGACTACAGTTCTGAAGAGTCAGATATTAGTGAATCTGAGATCAATGATCACATAGAGAAACCATATGAGGAGCTGACAGCTGGAAAGTACAAAGTTAAAGGTTTGAACGGCAACCTTAGATGTCCATTCTGTGCTGGGAAGAAGAAACAAGATTACAAGTACAAGGAATTGCTTCAACATGCTTCAGGAGCAGGTAAAGGTTCGGCTAAAAAAAGTGCAAAACAAAAGGCAAACCATCTTGCCCTGTCAAAGTACTTGGAGACTGACCTAGCAAGTGAAGCAGACCAAACACAACGTCCAATTTTGCCCCAACCTGTTGCTCCACCTCCAAAGTTAGATGATTTATATGTATGGCCTTGGATGGGCATCCTTGTTAATATAGTATGTAGCAACAAGGACATCTTAGTTGGTACTGAACACTTGTCGACAAGGTTCCGGAGATTTGAACCAGTGGAAGTTGTAGTTTTCTCGGATGAGAAGGACCAAATAGGACAGGCCATTGTAAAATTTAGTAATGATTGGAAGGGCTTCATGAATTGTTCTGAATTTGAGAAATTTTTTGAAACTGAACATTGCGGTAAAAAGGAGTGGTATGCGCAGAAAATACATGGTCGTAAATGCTACGGATGGTGTGCACGTGCTGATGATTACGAAGCTCAAGGGGCAATAGGTGATTTTCTTCGCAGAAAAGGGCAATTAAGAACAGTATCTGACATTGACAGGGAAGCAGCGCAAAACAGAAACAATGTTGTAGCAAAGCTAGCTAATAAAATTAATATTACGAATGAAAATCTTAACGAAATAGAGTACAAGTACAATGAAAAGACCATGACCTTAAGTAGGATGCTTGAAGAGAAAGACAGGCTAAACTATGCTTATGAAGAAGGTTTGTATTCTTCTTCTTCTTCTTCTTTTTTTTTTTTTTTTTTTTTTTTTTTTTTTTTCTTGATACATGCTTTATTTTTTGAATTATCTTCATTTGCAGTGTCTTTTTGTGTCTGGTGAAACTTTCTTTAAGTTTCTGGTGAAGCTTGCTTCACTTTGTGCTTAGCCAAGCTTATATAATATAGGTTGTATCATACGTTTCACTGTGTTTTCAAACAGTCTGATGATTGTTGAATTACTCTTCTTGAGAAAACCAAATAAATTATAAGATTGTACTTGCTTCTTATATCTGGACTTGCAAGTCATGCTCTTGAGACCTATGGTTGTTTGTTTTGTGACATATAAGAAAAGAAGTTTTCTAAGTCTTTTTTTGAACTAAGTTCACAGTGTTGAACCCAAGGAATGAGACAATCATGAAATCTCCAGCAATTTAAATATAGCTAATGACTTTTGTTAGAATTATGGTTAAATGGTTAAATTCATTGTTTTCTAAGACTGCAGATATCTGATTAAGTGTAGTGTAGCATGGTAATGGTCTAACCAGAGCTGGTGGTTCTAAGTTTGAAACCTTATAAAATTCATCATTTTCTAAAAGTTTAAACTTTTAGGACAAGTGATAGTTTATTGATTTTTTTAATATGCACAAACATGGTATATGATAAATTGATCATACTTTTAACTATTTGACTTATTTATCAGAAATAATGAGGTTGCAGCGGCTTGACCGTGGAAAAGTTCATAGGATACTTGATGAACAAGAAAAACTGAAACTTCAATTGGAGAACAAGAACAATAGACTTGAATCCTGGAGCAAAGAATTGAACAAACGTGAAGCACTAACTGAGCGTGAGAGACAAAAGCTTGATGAGGAGAAGAAAAAGGTGATACATGTGAAAGTGAAATTCCCAGCCATTCGATATTCATCCATAAGAAGTTTAACTCTGTTCTTCATATCAATATCTCTCTATATATGCATAGCTTATGTAACTGCCCCAAGTAGCATGTGGGATAAATGAACCAAATCGACTAGTATTAGTATATTTGGATCATTTTACTGACCAATTTAGGAGAAGCTGTTTGATTCGATCAGGAAAAAACATTTGCTTTGATTTTGTAAAATAATGCTTCATGCTGTGTACTGATATTATTTTTGTGTCTATGTAGCATGGTGTGAGAAACAATTCACTTCAAATGGCTTCCTGGGAGCAGAAAAGGGCTGATAAGAATGTCGCAAGGCTGGTTGAGGAGCAAAAGGTGTGCAACTTAGTATTAGGTTTTAACTAGAGACTGTAGCATGTAATCTATTGTTTAACAGTTGTCTTTACTTTTCACTTTCTATAGCTTTCATTAATTAGGAATTTTAATTTTCAGAGGGAGAAAGAGGCCGCCCTAAATAAGATACTTCAGTTGGAAGAGGAACTGGCTGCTAAACAAAAACTGGAGATGGAAATTGAAGAGATAAAAGGGAAACTTCAGGTGATGAAGCATCGTAAAGATTATGATGATGCAGCAGTTCAGAAGAAGATGAAGGAGATGAATGATGAATTGCAAGAAAAAGTTGAGGATCTGAATGATTTGGAATCTACGAATAAAGTTCTTATTGTTAAAGATCGACAGAGCAATGATGACTTACAAGAGACTCGGAAAGAATTAATTGCAGTATGGTTTCTTTGCTATAATATATATATATATATATAGTCATATAGATATATATATTTGTCTATATATGGTGAAGGTTCTTCAAAACATCAGCACTAAATTAGGATTCTTGATAAGTTCTTGAAGGATTTTTTAATGAGTTTTATTTACATTAAAAGCTTCTGATTTTAACCTCCAAATGTCATCCTATTTCTCTCCTTCCATAACTTCCACGTGAGACATGGGCAGGTTTGATTGGTTTAGGGCACGCTAAAAATATACAGCCTGCATGCCAGACTGACCTTATAGGGCCAATTCCGATGACTTGCACCAACTGCCCCAGAAAAAAATTGTATGGGTCATTGCGGATCAGTACAGTTTAGGTGGGTCGTTAGGTTTTTGCATAACCAGTCTTGGCATTTCAGTATTATATTTAGGCTTGAAAATCATAGATTACTTCTTAAATTTTACGAACCACTCCAATTGGATAGCCGTTTTTAAAGCATATCAGAGATCTTCTAGATAGTAAATACACATAAGACATCTCTTTTTTAATTTCATATCCTAGTCCACTCTTGAATCGAGCAATAGTCATGGGTTCACTCTTCACAACTCCATAATTTATAAATAATTCCTTATATTTCCTGGTACATTCAGTAACACAAATGACCTTATGCTTTCCTTTCTACTCACTGTAGGGTTTGACAGATATGCTTACTGCTCGAACGAATATTGGTATAAAGAGAATGGGAGAAATCGATCAGAGGGCATTTCAAGATGCATGCAAGGAGCGATTTCATATTGAGGAAGCAAATTTGCAAGCCTCAATGCTGTGCTCTTTGTGGCAGGAGAACCTGAAGGATCCAGGATGGTATCCTTTTAAAATTGTTCATATCAATGGAAATACTCAGGTATATTATTTTAAATATTTTTGAACCTTATTATTGTTGTTTTCATGTATGTATTTATTTTATGAGCTTGTGCAAATTTGCTTGTCTTTTATTATTTATATTTGTATATGTTATTGTAGAAGGCATAAATTAGAATTAGCTTGCAATATACTATTTGTGCTTACAAGTTATTCATGATGGGCTATGAAGCATGGGTGCGGCAAAATGGGTGCCGCACCCGCGTCCGACGTGGCGACTCGCGGGCGACACCGTTGCCCGCACGTCGGTGCTGAGTCTCAATTTTTTTATTTTTATTTTTTCTTTTTTCAGAATCGCGCCGACTCGGCTCTGATTCTCGCCGACTCGGCTCTGATTCGTGTCGACTCGGCTTCGACTCTTGCCGATTCACGCCGAACCGGGCTGATTCGGCCAGAATCAGGTCGTATCGGCCGGCGGCCAAAACTGACCTAAACGGCCGAAATCAGCCATGGATCACACATTGCACCAGCAAAGACCTGAAACCAAAGCATTTGCTGTCCAAAAACTGAAACCTAAGGCTTACCTTTGAGTTGAAACCCATGAGAGACGGCCAACGTACTGGGTCTGCTACTGTTTTTTTTTTTTTTTTATGGGAACTGCTACTCTGAGTTTTAATATAAACTTTGACAACCCAAAATGCCCTTTGTTTTGTATTCTATTGGTCCCCCTAGTTGCACCCAAAGTCATGTGGCTGTTTTGGTCATTTTATCTGATATTGTTGATACCTGGCATGATTAGGTGAGAGTGCAGGACATTTTTATTTTGTTTTGTGTTTCTTGCTTTCTTTTTTCTTTGTTTTGTGAATGTGTTTTAAAAAAAATATTTTAATAATAAAAATATATAGAAAATATAAATAAAAATATTTTTAATAATTTTTTAATTGCTGTACCCCGCCGCACCTGCACCTACTTTTTCAAAAATTGCCAAGTCACGCACCCGCACCCGAATCCGGAAACGCACCCGTGCTACATAGATGATGGGTCCAACTCTCTCCAATTTCTTACAATTTTTTTTTCTCATATCGAGTGTTTTGGTTTGTCCACTGTCATTAGTTCCAGGATCAAACATTCTCTTTTCCTGCTTACTTTGACATAGAGGATTGGTTGTAGATTAATCGCTGCTTTTTAATACAGGAAATAGTAAATGAAGAAGATGAGAAATTACGAAATCTCAAAGAGGAGTTGGGGGATCAGGTGTATGCAGCTGTTGTTACAGCATTGAAAGAGATGAATGAGTATAATCCAAGCGGCCGATATGTTGTTTCTGAGCTTTGGAACTTAAAAGAAGATAGGAAAGCTACATTAAAGGAGGTGATCAGTTACATGATGAAGAATATCAAGGCACTTAAGCACAAGAGACCATGAGGCATTGAATTTGAAATATTTTCACTTTTTAAATGGGAGGTACACTGATATTCTGTTAAATGATTCTCGTAGCTTAAGTTGTTAGGAAATTGTGAATTTAATCATGGTTCTATCAGAACTGTTTGGTGCCCCATGAACTGTTTAAGGTTTTCTGCAATGAGTAATAGGTGGTTTGTTACTTTGCTTTTTTTTTTTTTTGGGGGGGTGGGGGGAGTTTCTTTTAGATGAGTTAACCTACTTTGACTTGCTCTATGTTTGTTTAGGTAATGTTACATGCTATGCATGTATATGCCTTAGCACAAAATTGAAGTTGCTTGTGCTGAGGTGTCATTTGATTCTTGAGTAGTACCTATGACATGCTATATGTATTTTATTGATAAATTGGGCACGACTTTATATGCATCTGGAATGAAAATGAACCCTAGATGCTAGAGTTCTATGTTTTTGTTTAAGAAATTTTTTATATTCATCCATAAACCAATATGAAAAGTACTTATTATCTAACAGTGTGGTATGATGTATCTAGTCTGTTTATGCTGAATTTTGTGTCCAGATGATATTGTTGGAACCCATTTTAATAATATATATTAAATTAGTATTTAGAGAGCTCCTCAAGGTAATTTTGGTCTGGTTATAAGTGAAAAGTTATAATAGATTGTGTAGATTGCAGTCAAATGCTCTACCACTTAGCTATGGACCCATAGATAGTGTAGATTGATTTTGAAAAGCCAAGATGGTTAAATTGAAAGCCAACATCTAGTCATCTACAGCTTATTTTCTCAGTTAATGGATTTCTTTAGATAAAATAGTAATTGGCCTTTTCGGGACCGTAAATCCTTCAGGAACATATTAGGGCTTTCTTCCTGAGAAGGGGGGGGGGGGGGGGGGTGTTGTTGGGGTGGAGATTTTATTAATGTTATAATAACCTTTTGGTGTTGAAATACTTGATCGTTGTAATATTGGTTCTTGATTTGTGCCCCCATAGTACATTTCCAATGTACTCAATTTGGCTGTTTTTCTTTGATTAATAAAATTTTCGTTACCTATTAAAAAAAAAACCATTTGGTGTTGAAATATTCATAGCAATTAACCTATAAATAGTAGGCCATACCTGTAAAACTTCAAGTAACCTCTAGAGACCCCTAAGGAGTATGAATAAATTTTGTACTAGAGCTGATCGATAGGGGATTAATTTATAAATGACCTAAAAATACTGGAATTGTAATTATTTTACTATTTTTACTCTCAACTTCGGTTAATTGGGTTGGGTTGAAGTTTCACGCAAGTATTTTGTGATGTGTACTTTACTTATATTATAGCACGAATGATGCAATGCGTAATAACTTTGTGAATGGGGGTTCATCAAAACAGTGCATATAAGTTGTTTGATGTAGCTTATGTCGGGAACCTCTCAATGTCTGCTTCTATTGGGTTAAAGTTGTGATGGTTGAGGTTTAGGAGGATGTGCGGATAGGGGTTTAGAACTTTTAAAAGAAGGGGTTAGGGTTTAAGAATGCATAGGGTTTTGTAGGGAAGAGCAAATATTTGATTTAGGGTTGAAAAGTGGTCAAAAGAAATGGAAATTGAATTTCTCCGCATTTATCAATAACTCACATAAACCATGAAGAGGGACATAATATCAAAGAGAAGGAAAAGACATAGAGAGAGAGAGAACGAGAGAATAACGGTAAGGCCAGCAAACATCTATACTTTTTTTTTTAAAAAAATCAATACTTTATTTACTAACTTCATATACTACATTGGGCGTAATTATATAAAGGACTCTTGCATAAAGCTCATCAGATTGAATGTAGCAGCCTCGTTATATCCAAGAGAATCTATGATGATGTCGATAAATCGTCAGCAAACTGCACAATCATTATGTACTGAAGCAACACCTGCACAGCATCGAAAAGAAGAACTTACAAAGGGTGCCGGTGTAACGCCAAATACCTTTCGACGGTCAAGTTAGAGAAATTTCCTATTTACAACTAAAGAGTGCCAGAGTTGAGATGAATTATGCGTACATTTTTTTTAGAAGGTTTTGGCCTTTTTATAGTAGTGTAGAACCGACCTTGGTGCCTTGGGCCAGAGGAATATTTCTTTGTAGAGAGGCCAAGTACGCCATGTCATTGCCACGTGGCTTATTTGGCACCGTCAACCTCAGTATTCGTCCGGAGCGTTATCCGTCCATTGCAAGCGATTCGTTCTTCTTAGATCATCCGTATACTGAAAGTGATTTGTTCTCCTTAGATCATCCGTACACTGAAGGTGACCCATCCCCCTAAGTTATTCGTTCACCTTTAAAGGGTTTTGTTGTCTCATGCTTTTTTCCGTCGTCCTAGAGATATAACTTATGGTAGGTCTTTGTAAATTCTGACCGTCTACTTTAATTCCACCCTCTTCAATCTTCATTTGCTTTTAAATGGCCTAAATATGTAAGTTGCGACAATGTTCATCATGGTATAAACTCCTTATATGGGGAGTTCACTAGATATATGGACCAATACTAGTATTTGAGCCTTGTCATTGTCTTCAGTCAAAGATCAGCTAGAAGTGAGTGACAAAGAGAGCCATTTCAAAAACCTTGAGCCATCTATTAAAAAGACCATTAATAGACAAGTTTTGGGAATGACTTCCATTGCTCACTACAACTAATCAATGTATACCCCATCATGTCGATGAGTTCTTGCAGATCACTATAAGGGCTTTGGGCTATAGTGGTAATCTACTCGAACTGAAACAAAAGTTCGGCACCATTACCAGCATTCTAATATGAATTAAAACGTCTACCATATTAAAAATGGTGAAGCTTGGGTGTAGTTAATTTAGATGATGAATCTTAGGTTCCCAAATATGATTTAAATGTAGGTTCCCAATTGCCTACTATATAACTCCTAAGAAACTCGGCCAGGTGTCAAACGGTCAATCCCTAATATATATATATATATATATATATATATATATATTATTAACAAACTTGCTCACATGTCTATGGTTGGTTTTGCATACATGAACAATCATAATGAGCCTGATCATCTTGATGTTGTTAACTTGCTTGTCACTGGGTTTTCTGGCACTCTTCGTGGTTGGTGGGATAAACATCTCACAGAAGAATCAAGAGAACTTATTAAACATTCTGTTAAAAAAGATGATGATGGCATGCCTATTTTTGATGAAGATATTGGCCGAGATATTCCTGATGGTGTCAACACCTTGGTCTATACTATTCTTAAACACTTTGTTGGTCAAGCAGTTATATCAAAATAATGTAATTGAAAGTAAGGCGGTAAAACCAACCAAGCAGTTATATCAAAATAATTCAAAATATTTAAAAAAACAGAAGTGTTTATTGAAAGTAATTCAAAACACTTACAGCAATAGTAGTAATTACAGGATTACAATGATCAACAGGGATAGTAGTACAAGGCTTGAAGGCTAGTCATCAATCTAGTTACAAGCTTTGTGGGAAATAGTGAGAAACTCTGTGTTTTGGGAAGCTCTCAAAAACTCACAAAGAGAAATTCTGAGTTTAACAATAAGGGATAACCCCCCTTAAATAGGCAAATAAATCAGTGAATAGTAAAAAGTGAATAGTGACTTTTTTCACTATTCATATTAGGACCCGTGAGGGAGTAGCGAAGCATTAGGAGTGCCTTTTTAGGAGTCGAAAGTAGTTTGGCGTGGAGTGCCAACAGTAGACATGAATCATTCCATCAGGTAAATCAATAGTGGGAGAATCATTCCTTGGCCTTTTGTGCTGGCTGGGCAAACAGGGTTAATGGGATCTAGTGGATGCACCATCTTCATCATAGGGGTCGTTTATGTAATAAGGATCCCATGGGGGATCTTCATTGCAATTATGACCATGATAAGTGCAATATTGATTGCAGAGACCACAATAAAACATCGGATCGTAAACAGGTTCTTGTGTGAGAAATATTCTTGGATCATCATGGCTTGTCCATTAGAGGTGACGAATAGCAGAAGAATATGGTTTGTTTATGAAGACAGAAATTCCATCTGTGCTGCCAACAAAATGATAGTCTTTCCATAATTCATGACTGACATCTAGAATTTGGTTATTGAAATAACTTCTCCAACATTCAGCAAGAGCAAATGGCTGTTTGGGAGAAACATAAGTATTACCATCATACCATTGGCCTTGGTAAGTATATCCATTAATAAGAACAAGGTGCTTAGAGGGTTGAATTTTCATCCAATTATTCTTCATCCATTTTGGTAAAGTACTCTAACATCTGATAGTAACATGGGAGCCTTCATTTGCAATAGCTTTCTGTATGATATTAGGAAATTGGCTAATTTGGCTATGGTCCGTTATTTTTATGAACCGTATAAAGCCAGATTCAAACATTTGAGATAACCAAAAAGGATCACCAAAGACATTTCTTTTGGAATCATCTTCATAATTGATTAAAAGGCCAGGAAAAGGGTGACTCTTTTCATGGACTCTGAGACTGTGTTTGAAATGTTTTTCCCATTTCTTTTTTAAGTAAACACTGTTGGGACCATTGGGTTCCATAAGAGTAGGCGTGATGAGAATCAAGATCCTTAAATATTTGAGCCAAAGATCAAGATCCTTGGTCATAACCTTGCTTTCAAAAATACAAGCTTGTACTTCTGGGGGCAAGTTGGCCACAACACTTCTTATAAAGGATTGAGACTTAAGACTCAATCGAGCATAATCAGTACCCATTATAGTCTTTTGATTCATTGAATGGATTTCCTCCTTGCCAAGGAGTTGACTAACAAAAATTTTAATATTTGAATCATCAGTGGTTGTATCAGGATGACTCGCAAGAGTCTCATTTTCAGGATTGAGGTTAATAAGGTAATCATTGTAGATTTCATTTTGGGCTGTGAGGTTAACAAGGTGGATTTCAAGAGCTCGGAGGGTTCTTGTGAATAGATTTTTCAGGTTCATTTTGAAAGCAGCCTGAAGATTGTCAAGAATATATTTTATAGAGTCTGGTAATTCACTATAGATTCCATTGTGGAATTGTAATTCCTTTGACAAAACTTCCTGCAGAGCAATAATCATGTCACTACTGGAGTATGCAACCTCTGCTGGTACATTCTCCTGAAGGGATGTTGCATAACTGGATGTTACTCTAGAAGATGCGCCTTCGTGCATTACAAAGGATTGTCCCGCTGGGAGTCCTTTGTCTTGAGGATAGTTCTGAACAGGAGCTTTCCCCTTGTTCCTCTTCTCTGCCGAAGAAGTTATTACCTTCCACTTACGTGGGGTTTGAATAATTTCTTTTTCCTGCTGAGCAAGGAAAGAATTAATAAGATAGTTTGAAAGATATTCTTGAAGTTTAATATTTAAATTTATTAAATATCTTTGTATATATATAAGTTGTGCTGGACAGGAATGGTCAAAAGGAGTTTGAGAAGGACAGGCTTTTAAGAAATTATTGGAGGGATTGTGGAGGGATCTTTTTTTAAGTTTATCATAGTTTTGGCTATGAAAAGTATCATAGGGCCAAGAGGACTTGCTATTCCTAATTAAATTTTCCCTAAGCAAATCATTTATTTCATTCTTGCAAAAATCAACAGTTTCAGCATTCATCTGAATAGGGCGAGGTTTAGTAGGAATATTCTTCTCACTAAAATCTCGAACATAAGGCAAATTAACAATATGTTTCTTTCTATGCCAAAAAGCATTGAGAATATCAGAACAAACATTATCAATTAGGATTTTCTGAAAATTGTCAATTTTTGATTGTAAAATTTTTTCAGAAAGATGTTCAGCAATTTTTTTGTAATTAATTTCTTGTTTAAGGAAATTAAGGTGTTTGACTTTAGCATGAATTAAATTAAAAACATCATTATCAGCAGACTTTGAAAAAAAGTTGAATTTTACTTTTTGTCCAAAAGGATCAGTAGTAATACCATCATGTTCAACAAGGAAAGGATACAAAGAAGCAATAAAAGGCAATCCAAGTATCACTCTATCAGTCATGTTTTTAACAAGCACAGAAGGTATCTTGAAGTAAACATCATTATGGCAAACATGAGCATTACTCAATTCATACTTGATTTTCATTTGCGTGCCATTAGCCGATACCAATCTTTCAGTTGATTTTTCAAAATATTTAAAAGGGATCAAACCTTCTTGGATACAGTTAACATCAGCACCAGAATCAATTATAGCAATAGTATCAAAAGCATAATCATGTGAAACAACAATTCTAACTTTAGTAAACCATTTTGGAGGCATCATATGTTTAACAAGAGCAAGTTGATTATCATTCCAAGTAATCAAGTTATCAGAAACATTACCAGAAGGAGGAGTTTGTTAAGAAGACCCTTCTCCATCTTGGTGCTCATCATTATCAGACAAGTTTTTATCCAAATTTTTATCAATTTTAAGGATTAATAGTTCTTGCTTAAGATTAACATTATCTTTTTTAATAGTTTTGACATCATTTTTTAGTTGGATTATTTCTTGCTTAACAGTATTAATTTCTTTTTGAAGATCGTTAACAGTTATTTCTTTGGATCGGTTTTTATTAATTCTTTCCAAAGTTTCTTCAAAGTTAATAGGTGCTCTGGGTTTTTTAACAGTTTTATCTCTTGTTAAGTTTTGTTTAAACTTATCAAGGAGTTCTTTTTGCAAAATAGGGGTTTTCAATTTTACTTATTGTGGTTAATAATAAATTATCTTGTTCTTCTTCTTTAGTTAACACATTAACAGATTTCATAGCATTACAACAAGATCCTTTACAACCAACTTTAATATTAGGTGTATCAGAATCACTGTAAGAGTGATAAGAGGAATCAGATGAGGAGGAGAAATCCTCTTCAATTGATTTGGAGGAAGCAGCAGATTCAAGAATCTGAAACAGTTCATTTTGATCATTACCATTGATGTTTAATGTTTTTAATTTGTTTTTTAGTTTACCAGGCTTTTGGGTATAGTCTTTACTGAAATGGCCAAATTTGCCACAGTTAAAGCACTTACCTTTACCCGATCTTTGTTTATCACGTTTTCTAAAAGAAGATTTCTTTTTAGAATAATAATCATTGGGTTTAACAAAATTATATCTTTTATGTTTTTTATGGAAATAACTTTTGTAAACCTTATCATGTTTACTTTTTTCTTTTTGCCTAGAAGGGGCAATAGGAGGTAAAACATATTGTTCACAGAAATTACCTATTTCATATTTAGCTCTCTTTTTATTTTTTAATTGTTGTCGTAAATATTTTTCATCATTATACATGTTAATACCAAGTTTTTTAATAGTACTAAAAATATCACCATAAGTTAAATTATCATAGTCAATAGAATCATTTTTACCCATTAGTTCTTGTTTTACCTTATGAGCAAAGATGGGAGGAAGACCGTCAATAAACTTCTCTTTCCAGTAAGCTTTTTGGGAATCGTTCCTGAGTATAACCCTGGAGAGAAATACATCTTGATGCCATCTATAATCAGACATAGTAGGACATTTCAAATTATTTAGATAATCAGAAATGCGAGATGAAATATTAGATGGGGTACCAACAAAGTGTTTAAGAATAGTATAGACCAGGGTGTTGACACCATCAGGAATACCTTGGCCAATATCTTCATCAAAAATAGGCATGCCATCATCATCTTTTTTAACAGAATGTTTAATAAGTTCTCTTGATTCTTCTGTGAGATGTTTATCCCACCAACCACGAAGAGTGCCAGAAAACTCAGTGACAGGCAAGTTAACAACATCATGATGATCAAGCTCATTATGATTGTTCATGTATGCAAAACCAACCATAGACATGTGAGCAAGTTTGTTAATAATTTTTTGTTCAGACAAACCATCAATATTCTATTCATACATTTTATCGGCAGAAACAGAGAATTGAGTTTGAAAAGATCTTTCTTCAAACTGCATATTAGGAGGAGTAGGTTTTGGATACCAGTTTTTTGTAAAAGACATGGAATTTGGTTTTCCAATAAATCTTTTAATTTCTAGTTGTAAATCATCAAAGACATTTTCAAAGGAAACATTAGAAGATGATTCAGAATCTGTTGTTTCTTCAAAAACAGGTTCTTTTTCATTTATTGAGATAGCACAAGCAGCACTTTTGGAGGCAGAAGTCTGCTCGGTTTTGACTTTTAAATCAAAAAGCATTTTTTCAACTTTGTCAAGATTTGAGTTTTGGGAAGCAACTAGATCAACAGTTTTATTCTGATAAGTCTTGAAACTAATTTTTTCTCTTTGACTGTTTAAATCAATCAAAGGAATCTCAGGTTTTGGAAAAATAGGTTTTTGAATAATTTTTTCTTCAATACGGTCAAGCTGTTGACCAATAATATGCAAAGATTCATTAGTAAAATTGTTTTGTTCAATAATGGAAATAACAGGGGTTTTTTCATTAGCAATTTTGAAAGGAGAAGCTTTCACTTCAACTTTCTCATCTGCATTTTGACAAGTGATTAAAACAGTTTCAAGAGGAGGATGGCTAGACCGTGTAACGGTTTTGTCAGGTTTAACAAAATTAGATTTTCTAATAACATTTAAATAATTAGAATGAACATCATTTTTTGAAACATAATAGTTTTCAAGATAATCAAAAAACAAAATATGTTTTCTTTCTTCAACCATTTTTTCTTTTCATTTTCTTTTGACTCTGTCTTTTTCTGACTGAGCAAAAGTATCTTGGTAGTATTTCCTTTTGGGACGATTTTTAAACAACATAAATTCATTATATAGAAAAACCATATCATACTCAAAAGGTTCGAGTCTAGTAATAACTCGTAATTGATTATGAAAAATAGGAGTTTCAATAGGAGGAAAATCATTAGCAGAAGGAGCATCAGATTTTGCATCTTCTTCTTCATCATTGGTATTTTTGTCAATATCAGAAGGAAATTCAGTTTTGGTTGAATAGAAAGCATTGCTAACTTGAGAGTTGTTGCTTGCAACTCCTTTTAGCTTTAAATCTTGTTTTCGAAAATTCTTTTTCAAAAACTCATCAATTTCATGATCTCTTTTTGCAAGACTTTCAGATCCAGCATAGGAATGTCTTCCTTCATTGATTCTTAAAGGCTTGTTTTGAAATAAGCGATTATCATCATTAAAACGTATTTTAACTGTACCATCATCAAATTGTTGAATATGAGTAAGATCAAGTTCATCAAAAACAGGTTTAGTAAGTTTAATGGGAGGTGTTTCTTTTTCCAAAGTCCATTCTTTAGGAAGATTAACATCTTCCCATCGAATCATCTTAGGAACTCGAATCCTCGCATCAGGAGTAGAACATTGGATTAACATGGTATTACCAGTAGGATCTCTATCTTTAGAACAAGGAGTTAGCTGAGAACCAAGCAGGCGATAATAAATACGGTAAATAAGAGCAAAAGGTCCACTACCATCGTCCATATCATAACCAGACGTTAATATGTTCAGGGTTAAAGCTTTAACAATATTAGGATCATCCCAAGCAATAGCAAGATCAGGATAACAATCAAAGTAAACAGGACCATCATACAAGGAAGCAGTAATCATGCCAAGAATACTATCATTAAACTGTCTAAATCTAGCATCACGTAAACACATAAGCACAGAAGCATTAATTCCTTTTCTTGTCAAAGGTTTAACAGCAACTTGAACAAGTCCAATATGTAAATATTTAACCTTTTTGGTTGTAAAATTGTTAATATCTTTTCTGGAAAATAAACAGCATTTTTTATGGAACTTAGAAATGGAAAAAGTTTGTTCAACAGTTTTGACTCTATACTCAGAGAAAACAGTATTTTCAGACCAACCAAGTTCGTAAACAGATTTAGTAGAAACTTTAGGTATATTCCATTTTCTAAAATCAGGGTACTCACACTTCTCTATAGCATGATCTTCATTCACGATATCAGGGGGACAATCAGTCTTGGAACCAACAGAGGAGTTGGATCTCCACATCCTTACTATGACTATCCTAGTTATAACACTCGATTATCATGTTTTTCTCACAACCGTTGCATTTTGTAACACATACCGCAATCAACCCTTTTTCCTTTCACGCCCTCACGCCTCTCTCTCGGCTTCACGGGCCTTACTGTTCGGACTCGAGAATTCACTTTACGACTACGGTGGCGCCAACGGCGGCAAGATTGACACAACAACGAAGTATCACAAGGTTAGACAGACTCAGGAAGAACAAGGAAACACAACAACACTATTAGCGGCCAAAGAAAGAATGGCTCTGATACCATAAAGGGAGGAAGACCGTCAATAAACTTCTCTTTCCAGTAAGCTTTTTGGGAATCATTCCTGAGCATAACCCTAGAGAGAAATACGTCTTGATACCATCTATAATCAGACATAGTAGGACATTTCAAATTATTCAGATAATCAGAAATGCGAGATGAAATATTAGATGGGTACCAATAAAGTGTTTAAGAATAGTATAGACCAAGGTGTTGACACCATCAGGAATACCTCGGCCAATATCTTCATCAAAAATAGGCATGCCATCATCATCTTTTTTAACAGAATGTTTAATAAGTTCTCTTGATTCTTCTGTGAGATGTTTATCCCACCAACCACGAAGAGTGCCAGAAAACCCATGATAATTTAACATATGGTGATATTTTTAGTACTATTAAAAAACTTGGTATTAACATGTGTAATGATGAAAAATATTTACGACAACAATTAAAAAATAAAAAGAGAGCTAAATATGAAATGGGTAATTTTTGTGAACAATATGGTTTACCTCCTATTGCCCCTTCCAGGCAAAAAGGAAAAAGTAAACATGAGAAGGTTTACAAAAGTTATTCCCATAAAAAACATAAAAGATATAATTTTTTT
The DNA here is from genome assembly GCA_032878915.1 of Castanopsis chinensis. Lineage (NCBI taxonomy): Eukaryota > Viridiplantae > Streptophyta > Magnoliopsida > Fagales > Fagaceae > Castanopsis > Castanopsis chinensis. The sequence goes on from JAVQMG010000106.1 coordinate 8,209,386, forward strand.
AAACCCAATGATTATTATTCTAAAAAGAAATCTTCTTTTAGAAAACATGATAAACAAAGATCGGATAAAGGTAAGTGCTTTAACTGTGGCAAATTTGGCCATTTCAGTAAAGACTGTATAAAGCCATCTTGATATATATATATATATATATATATTTATATATTGATATGCTGAAAATTTTCAGTAAGTTACACTGTCAATGCACGCTCTTAAACAAGACTTGCACAACAAAGAAAAAGAAGAAGACCCTATAGAGAGTACCGGTGTAGTACCGGCCAAATACCCTCAGAAGATTAAGTTAGAGAACTTTCACAATTCTAGAGTGTCATAACTGGGGTAAATTATGCGTACCTTATTTTCTGAGGGTTTTGAGTTTTTATAGTAGTGTAGAACCGACTTTCGTTTCTTGGCTAAGAAAAGATGTTTCCTTGTGGGGAAGATCCTCATAAATATACGTATTTTGCAGGATTCTTCTCATATTGGGATTCCATTGACTAGGGTTAATCGTAGGTTGTAAGACATTTCCATTTAGGGTTCCTTGGAGACCACTTAAGCTATGTCGATGCCACGTGGCCTTGATATTTGTCCCCTTTGTGTCCATTTAGCTAGAATTAGTCCATTATGGAGGATCAATCCATCTTGTATATTCTCCATCCAGTGCATTAATCTGTCATCTTCTCCTTATGTTTTGATCATCCATTATCCCCGTACGGTCACCTATGACAGGGTTTATTGAACGAGTCCGTCTACCTTAATTTTATCCTCTTTAGTTGCCCCCTCACTCTATGGGTCCTTCACCTTATTTTTAGAAGGACCCATGGAGTGACGGTCTAACTCAACCCTTGGGAATCACGTTCTGATTGACAGGCTAGTCTAGAGCCATTAATGCAGTAGGGGCACGCGGCATGTTTGTAGTGGTTAATCACTCGGATCGAAGCGTCCTTTCGCCTTTCGTGCTGTTCCCTCTATTTATATATTGCTTCTGCCCTTCATTTTTACTTCTCTCAACAAATTTCCAATTAAAGCGCTACCGTACTCTTCATCAAACCGACATACCATTTACTTGGTGCGACTGTTCGCCACGCCTTCTTCGTTGCTTTCTTCGTGTCGTTCAATTGTATCTATCCTTCACCTTATGCTGAATTCTTTTTTGCTATTCACTTTAAATATTTCATGCCTTTTGCCTATGTAGACCTGTAGAGTCTTAGAGTTTATGTGTCACGTGTAGGTGATAGATGTCCAGTAAGGTGTCGAGTGAACAATCGTGTGTTTGCGAAGGAATGGGCTATGATGAGGTGTATCTGTCAAGTTAGGATGACCTCGACACCTTTTATGATGAAAGGGTTCCGTCGGCCAACTCTCCTTCTGCGGAGGAGGATGAAGACTTGGACGTGGTCGGATCAGAGGGTGATTCAGGTGGGGACTCAAACAGTGAAGATGTATACTACTCTGAACCTCCCATTCAATCTGTCATAGATCTTGATGGCCTTAGGGAGTTTCTCCTTCTCCTGTTATGGACGGTAAATGACTTCAACTCTAGCATCAAGTAAAAACACTTCGAGATCCTTAGGGAAAAATATCAAATTCCTGTCGGCATCCCTATCTGTTTGGCTTTAAAATCTGAAAAGTGCTACTACCAGGGTACTGAAGACGTTAGGGTGTATGAGCAGATGTTTAAAGCGGGATTTAGATTTCCTTTAAGTGCTCTTCACTGCCGTCTACTTCAATACCTGGGGCTGGCTGTCTCCCAGATCTCTTCGAATGCCTAGAGAGGCTTCCTTAGCGTGGAAGTGTTATATGGAGTCTTAACTAATGGGGAGCGTAAGATGATGGTGGAAGAGTTCTTCCACTGCTACCGTCCATCAGAAATCACACAGTCTAAGGGTATGTACAGTTTCCTACCAAGGAAGTCGGTACTTAGGCTAGTGTACGACACCCTTGATTCAAATAGAAACTGGAAGAGCCGGTACTTTTTCATTTAGGTGGACGACTGGATGTGTCACCCTAACGATCATGAGTACATGCCTGTGGACAAAACTTGGGATATAATGCCTCTGTCTGGTCTAAATTTTGTTTCTTATTATTTATCGTGTTGGCCTATACGTTCCCTTTTTGCAGCTTGAGACTGTCCAGAGGTGACCTTGGAGTAGTGGAATTTTTTGGAAAAAATCTTTAGATCAAATTGGCAGAGAGGACGTGGGCGCTTGTTACCTTGGACACGATCCATTGGTATTGTGACAATCCTGAACCTACTGCAGCTGCCCGTAGCTACGATAGTCAAGCACGCAGATGTAAGTCCTTTGCTCTTTACTTTTTCTTTTATTTATAGTAATTTACCTCACTCTTTCTTTTTGTCCATTTTGATGCAGAAATGGAAGACGGCAAGAGGAGGGCTTTCATTAAGCAATAGGCTGCTGCGCGGAAGAAGTAAGAGGGAAGCTTACCTCCTAAGGGAACGGGTCTAGTCAACTTGTCCACAAAGAGAAAATCTTTGGACAAGATCGACCGTCTCCCCAAGAAACCCAAGGTGGCGGGGTCAACTGTCGGGGAGACAAACAAGCTGCCTCCTTCGTTTGGTCTAGGGAAGGGCAATGGCCTTATAACGGGTCAGGGTCCCGTCATTGAAGAGCACCTCGTCCTTCTTCGTGAGGACTCACGGTATGCATTCAAGCAACTTTCGTACATCCTCAAAGATGATGACTATGAGGACTTGGCAATCACGCAATCGAGGCCATGGGGGAGACGGGTCTTTTCAGCCTTGCACAAGTATGTATATCCATCCTTCTCTCCTTTCCATCATATTGTCTCTTAATTTTTATAACCTTTGTTCTTGATTCATGCAGGGGGAGATCATGATAAAGGGTCTAATGGACCGTTGCTTGTCTCAGGAGATGGTGGTGGATCGTGTGAAGGCGAAGGTGAAGGCGACAGAGGTGGAGTTGGGGGAGCTGAAGGCCTGGAAGGTGGTCCAGGAGAATAAGCTTACTATGTCAGAGCAACTCTGAGGTGAGTTGGAAAAGGAGATGAAAGTGTTGAGAAAAGTCCTCAAGGACAAGGAGGGAGAGATCAAGGTTGACAAGGATAAGTTTCGTCAGGCTAAGGAGGACATGATACGGGAATATCGTGACTCTGATGCCCTCCTAAAGGAGCTCAGTGGTTCTTTTGTCGACGGCTTTGACCATTGCTTCCATTAAGTCAAGGCCTCTTTCCCGGACCTGGTCTTGTCCCATACTTTAATTGACGACCAGGCCCAAACTCTAGCCTAACCCATCTACTCTGAAAGCACCGACAAGTTATTTGTTGATGACACCACCGTCGACCCCCAAGGTGATGGAGAGATTGCTCCTCATGAAGATCAAGAAAAATTTGTCAAGGATGAGGCTCGTCCACTTGAGGGGAACCAAATAGCTGAAGGGAAGGACGGAGAGAACCCAGTGGATTAGCAGTAGATTTTTTTTATTCAATTATTGTTTTCCTCTTTTGAATGTAAATATCTTTTGGAAGAAAAATGATTTTGTTAATTTAACCGTTGCCTATTGTTATTTAGGCTTTGCATGTAGACATTTTCCCTTTATAGGCCTTTATAATATTTTGATATTTGTCGCTTGTATTTTGATTATATATTTTGCGTATCCACCTATTTATCCTGGTGTTTCTTTGGACTTAGCATTTTGATCATATGCTTCGTTACTAATCTGTTCTTTTTGAGGACTTTATAATGGATTTGTCCTCTCAGTTACTGAACATTTTCAAGACGTCCTTTGGGATGGACCCGTTTACTAGTAGATTTAATATTGGATTTTTCCATTCAAAGACTTGATAAGTTCATACCATCCTTTGGGATGAACCCATCCCCTAATTGGATTTAACAAATTTTCAAGTCACCCTTGGAATGAAGCAGTCCACTTTATGAACCTAACAACTTTTGATCATCTTTTGGGATGAACTCATCCACTATTGGACTTTATAATATTGGATCATCATTTTGGATGAACCCGTCCGCTATGGGACTTAATAATTTTGGATCATTACTTGGGATGAACCCGTTCGCTATTGGACTCAATAATTTTGGACTGTCCGCTATGGGACTTGATAATTTTGGACCATCACTTGGGATGAACCCGTTTGCTATGGGACTTGATAATTTTGGACCATCACTTAGGATGAACCCGTCTACTATAAGACTTAATAATTTTGGACCATCACTTAGGATGAACTTGTTCGCTATGGGACATAATAATTTTGGACCATCACTTGGGATGAACTTGTTTGCTATGGGACAATAATTTCAAGTCAACACTTGGGATGAACCGTCTGCAATAGAACTTAATAATTGTAAAATTGTTGACAGCACATACGTCATCTCTGAATAATACCTCTTATTATGATAAATGCGTGTATAAAAATTGTTCTTGAAAAAATAAAATATAGCCCTTCAGGCTTAATAAGTACTGTAGATAGTAAATTTTAACTAAAAGGAAATAAACTGGAAATGAGGAGCGTTGTTGTTTCTGCCATTGTCTACTGGTAATATTTCTTCAAGTGCTTCGTGTTCCATGGGTGATGCAACTTCTGTTCATTTAGCGTCTACAGGTGGCAGGTGCCTCTCCTTTACCATGACGTGATCTTGTAGGGTCCTTTCCAATTAGGTCCTAGCTTTCCCTGGGTGGGATTTCTTGTAGAGCCTGTCACCTTCCTCAAGACGAGATCTCTAACTTGGAAGTCCTTGTGTCTGACTTTGGAGTTGTAGTGCTTGGCTATAAGGTTTTGGTACTGCGCTAACCTTTGCTTAACCTTCTCCCTGACCTCGTCCACTAAATCAAGCTGAAGGTGCATAGCTTCATCATTCCTACTCTCGTCATGGTTTCCAACTCTGTAGCTTGTGAGTCCGACCTCAACTGGGATGATTGCCTCGCTTTCGTATGATAGTCGAAACGGAGTCTCTCCTGTAGGCGTCTTTGTCATCATTTTGTAAGCCCATAAAACGCTTGGCAATTCTTCTAGCCATATTCCCTTTACCCCCTCGAGCCGAGTCTTGATGATTTTGAGCAAGGATCGGTTCGTGACCTCAACTTTTTTGTTGGCTTGAAGGTGGGCGGGTGATGAGTAGTGATTCTTGATCCTCAATTGTGAGCGAAAATTCTCGAATGAATCGTTGTCGAATTGCTTCCCGTTGTATGAGACTAGTAATCTAGGTATACCATACCTGCAGATGATGTTCCTCCATACAAAGCTTCACACATTCTTCTCCGTGATGGTGGCTAGAGCTTCGGCTTCCATCCACTTGGTGAAGTAGTCTATACCGACTACTAGGAATTTCATCTGTCTAACTGCTGTTGGGAATGGGCTCATGATATCCAACCCCCATTGAGCAAAAGGCCATGGGGCCGTCATTGGGGTGAGCTCCTCTATTGGTTGTCTGATGAGGTTGCCAAACCTCTGACACTTATCGCAAGCTTTGACGTATGCATGGGCATCCTTCTGCATGGTAGGCCAATAGTATCTCTCCCGAATCAGTTTATGCACTAAAGACCGTGATCTTGAATGGTTCCTGTAGATTCCTTCGTGGACTTCTCTCATGACATAGTTTGCCTCCTCAGAGCTAAGACACCTCAGGTACGGATATGAGAAGCCCCTTTTATACAAGACGCTTTTCATTAGCATGAATCATGTTGCCTGAACCTTTAACTTCCTAGCGGCCTCCTTGCCGTTTGGTAGCATGTCGTCTTTTACGTAGGAGGTTATTGATGTATTCCAGTTGCTTTCAGAACCTATCTCTTGCACATGGATGCTATGTATTAATGGTGAATTTTGAACAAAGGACAGTACTTGACTAGGGATGAGTATATGTTTTGCTGATGTAGCCTTGGCAAGACGGTCAGCTTGCTCATTCTCCTCTCTTGGGATTTGAGCAAACTTGGCTTGGAGGTCGTTCATTCGATTCTTCACTTGCTCCAGGTACTTCTTTATCTGTTTGCCCTTGCACTTGTAGTTGTTGTTTAATTGACTTGTGACTACCTAAGAGTCATAATACACGACCACATTTGCGGCTCCTGCTGCTTTGGCTAGATCCAGCCTTGCTATTAAGGCTTCGTACTCCGCCTCGTTATTGGTCGTTGGGAAATCGATTTGGATCATGCATTCGACCTCGTCTTCTTCTGGGCTATGGAGTACCACACCAGCTCTACCTGCCAATCTGTTAGATGATCCATTTGTGTGGATACTCCATTGAGGACACTCTCCTGCCCCTTGACCTTCCATGTTGGTGAATTTTGTAATGAAGTGAGCAATACCTTGTCCCTTTATGGCCGTACATGGGTGATACTGTACGTCGAACTCACTTAACTTGATTGCCCATAGTGCCATTTGTTTGGTAGCTTCAGGGTTGCTCATCGCTCTCCGTAAAGGCTTGTCCGTTAGAACAATCATTGTGTGTGCTTGAAAGTAAGGTTTGAGTTTGCAGGCTGTGATCACCAGGGCAAAGGCTAGCTTTTCCATTGGAGGGTACCTCTTTTCTGCACCTCGGAGTGCTCGGCTCATGAAGTATATAGGTTTCTTACCCCATCCTCCTCTCTGACTAAGGCTGTACTAACAGCGGCTGGGGAGACGGCTAGGTAAAGAAACAATTCTTCTCCTAGTTCAAATGGGCTCAGCAATGGCGGGGAACAAAGATATGTCTTCAAGTCCTCGAATGCTTGCTGACACTCGGCCGTCCACTCAAAGGACTTTTTCAGTGTGTAGAAGAAAGGTAGGCACTTATTTGTTGCTCTTGAGATGAACTTGTTCAGTGTAGCTACCTTGCCATTTAGACTTTATACCTTCTTGACGTTTTTGGGCGGAGTTAACTCAATTATGTCCTGTATCTTATCTAGGTTGACCTTAATACCTTTTTGGGACACCATGAACCCCAAGAATTTTCCTACCATCACCCCGAATGCACACTTGTTTGGATTTAGCTTCATGTTATATGAACGAAGGGTTTGAAGGTCTGTTTGAGGTTGTCCAAGTGGTCGTCCTCTCGTATGCTTTTCACTAGCATGTCATCCATGTAGACTTGCACATTCCTCTCAATCTAACACGCAAACATCTTGTTCATTAGCCTTTGATATGTGGCGCCTGCATTCTTGAATCTGAACGACATCACTTTGTAATAAAGAGGCCTTGACTGGTAATGAACGAAGTTTTTTCCTAATCAACTTTGTCGAGCTTGATTTGGTTGTATCTAGAGAACACATCTATGATGCTCAATAATTGGTGTCTTGCCGTCGAATCTACAGGGACTTCAATCTGTGGGAATGGGTAACTGTCCTTGGGGCATGCTTTACTCAAGTCCGTGAAGTCCACACACATCCTCTACTTTTCATTGGCCTTCTTGACTATTACTACATTGGCCAGCTAGTTGAGGTAGTACACTTCTTGTATAAACTCTGCTTCCTGCAACTTGTGAACCTCTTCTTCTATGGCCTTGTCTCGTTCTTGTGTGAACACTTGTTTCTTCTAAAGGATAGGAGCAAAAGAGGGCGACACATTCAACTTGTGGACTATGACTGAAGGATCGATTCTGGGCATGTCCTCGTGGCTCTAGGTAAAGACCTCTTGGTTCTCCCTTAAAAATGTTGTGAGCGCTTGACAGACGGGTGGTTTGGCAAGAGTGCCAATTATGGTTGTTTGCTTAGGCCTAGAGTCATCTATAGGTATCTCTTCTAACCCTTCCATGGGCTCTGCCACCATCTGTTGCTCTTCCACACACATGGCTTGTAAATGATCGTCCATCTCCAGCATGGCTATGTAGCACTCACGTGCTGCTACTTGTTCTCCTCGTGCTTCCCTTACTCTGTACTCAGTGGGGAACTTGATCAACAGGTGGTAAGCTGAACTTACAGCCTTCCATGAATTCAGAGTAGGACAGCCTAGGATGGCATTGTAGTGGATGAACAGTCAATGACCAAGAATGTGACATCCCTAGTGATCTGTTGAGGGTACTCACCGACTGTGACTAAAAAAGTGATCGTACTGAAGGGGTATACTATTGGTCCCCTGAATCCAACAAGTGGTGCATTGTTTGCAATCAGTCGTTCTCTCTCAATCCTCATTTGCTAGAATGCCGGGTAGTATAGGATATCAACAGAGCTCTTATTGTCTGTAAGGACCTGGTGAGTGTTGTAGTCCCCTACCAGTATGCCAACAACAAGTGCATCGTCGTATGAGTGGTGGAGACATCGTGCATCTTCCTTTGTGAATCTGATTATGGGGTTGTTGATTCGTGCCATCTTTGGGATGAAACCCATCAGTTGGACATTTTAAACCATTCGAAGGTATGTTTTGTATGTCTTCCTAGACGAACTGGAAGCGGTGTTGCCCTTACAATTATCCTTATGTTTTCTAGGGGTGGCCTAGGACGCTCGTTTTCTCTCTAGGCAGGCTGCTCTTATGGTGGGTCCGTCCTTTCCTTGCTGATGAATCTTTACAACTTTCCTTGTCTAATAAGAGCTTCTATCTACTGCTTCAAGTCGTAGCAGTTAGATGTAGCATGACTGTGATTGCGGTGAAAACTAAAGTACTTGTCTTTGGACCTCTTACTAGGGTCTCCCTTTAGCTTTCTAGGGAATCTCAAGGCTTCTTCGGCCTTCATCTGCATTAGGGCTTGATCGATGGGGCATTCAGGGGGGTGAAACTTGCGAACCTTTCGGTGGGGGGCTTAGAGCGTCTATCCTCTCGTTTGTCTCTAGTCTTTGTTGTCTTCTGTCCCCTGTTCTACCTTGCCTTTTCTTGTCTTTCCCTCTTCTTGGGCTTCTCTTCTTGGGCCAATAGCGTGTCGTCCGCTTTCATGTACTTTGTAGCCTTGTAAAGTACATTCGACATGGTTTTTGGGTCCTTTTTGTATGAGGCGAAAATCACATTTTCATCCTTACTTTTTTAGGTGATTCCCACTTTGGTCCCTATATTTTATTTTCACCACTTTTAGTCCTTATCCTGAGAAAATCTTCCCATTTTGGTCTCTGCCGTTACATTAGAGAAAAAAAATGCACACGTGGCAAATGGAGTGCATTGTTGGCACACTAAAAGCTGACGTGGCTATTAAAATAATAATAAAAAATGTTTTTTGGCATTAAAAAATGCCACATCAGCATCTAAATTTAAAAAACTAATTTATCAATTTCAACTAAATAAAAAAAAACTAAAAACATAATTAAAAACCAAAAACCACATGAATCAAGATCTAAGTGTATCTTGAACAAGAACAACAAAAAAACCAACCTAGATGTTTTTCAAAAGAACAAAAAAAAAAAAAAAAAAAAAAACAACCTTGATTTAAATACAAAGTCAGAGTTAAGTAGTCACACATATTATTATCAACCTAGAGTTAGCGAAACGAGGACATTGAGCCAGACATCGGCGAGGACTAGAGCGACGATGGTGATGATGGAGAGCAAGGCCAAGATGATGTGGTCGTTGACAGTGATGTGGAAGAGGAGAAGTGGACAGTCGTGGAGGAAGTAAAGGAAAGACTAAGTAACAAAGATGGTGAGGAAGACGATCATAGAGATTGGGTGCTAAAGGAGGCTGAGGAAGAGGATGAGGAGTGCGATGAACGTGTAATTCATGCGGAAATGATTGAGGTTGCGCTTGATGCAGGTGGTGGCTTTGCTGAGTGTGTAAGGGCGCATGAAGGAGGAGAATGGTTGGACGAGCTCGCACCATGGACGGCATTTGGCAAAGACGAAGCATGCGGCGGGGGCGGTAGTGGCGTTGGTGGTGATTATGGATGAGGAGGGAAGTGTGTTGGCGTAGCCTGGTGATGACTGTGAAGAAGACATTGCTGAAGACCCGTGGCTGAAACCCCATGGTTGAAGATCCATGGCCGAAACCCACCTTGATCGAGATCTAATCTTCTCTTTCTCTAAACCCAGATGGTCACCGTGGTTTGATTTGACTAGCTCATAATTGTGTTTTATTAATGAGGATTGGCTTTGAGTTTTGGTATTTTTGGTATTTTGTTTTTGATATGATCGTGTTTTGGGTTTTGTTTGTTTTGTTATTATTATTTTTTTGATTAAGTGTTTTGGGTTTTGTTAGTTGATTGTGTTAGAGTATCTAAGTTTGATCATGGTTTTGTATATGTTTTTGCTTGTTTGGATGCTAAGAAAATGAAATAAAAGAGAAGAAAATATTGAATTTCTTATTTTCTGGGCAACCATGTTCTTGGGGAAGAACATGAAGAACAATTATTATTTAAACTAGCTGTTAAACCCGTGCAAATGCACGGGAATTACATAAGTACATGTAAGAGTCCATAAATAAATTTTAGTACATAAAAATAATAAGAATCTGAGAAAGCAAATATAATTCAAATAATTTTAGATAAATATTTGGAGAAACATTTTGTTTCAAAAGTCTTAAATAAATTTAATTAAATAAGTATGTAGCTAATGCAATTGAATTTATAAACAATAGATGGATCAAGATCTTTATTGATTGTACTGCTATTAAAGACATTCATTCTATGTTGGACTTCATTTTCAGTATCATCGAAATATAGCTGTGCAAACTGTGGGTCCTCACCATTATTAGGAAGAAGTGTTCCAATCCTATGATGGGTTTGAACATTAAGCCTAAAAATGTATGGGCCTCTACCACCGTTAACTCTATTATCCACCTTGCCACCCATAAATGTCATCGCAAACATTGCGTTATAACTTCTTATTTGAGTTCTAAATGTTCTAGAGCATTGTCCACCAAGAGGATCTGATAACTCATTAAGAAGAGGCGGTGTTTTTTTTAAGTAAAGTCAATTTCACCTTACCCTCTATACAACACAAAGAAAACTTTGGAATTCTAGGCCTTTTAGATTTGACACTCCTTTCTTCATTCCATAACACTGCACCACAATGGTTACATACATAAGAAGGTGGGCCAAAATTCCAAGGTTCAATAACATTATCGGGTGAATGTAATGAACAGTTTTCATGATTGACTACCATCTTGTCAGTTTTCATACTATTTTCTTTTGGATCATTTTTCAAATGTCATCATCTGTCTTTTCTGTTGTTCTAAACTTGCATTTTCCATTTTCTCTTTTTCTATTGTATGATGGAAAAACGAAAGTAAAATTAGCATCTATTTTAAAAGTAAAAGAGTACATATTTAATAATCTTCTCAAAGCTACTTTTGTTCAAATATTTTTTAATCGAACATCAACAAATGATAAAGAGATACAAATCTAAATAAAAGTAACAATTGGGAAATTTGGCTGTACTTACCTCTTTATTTAATTCAACAGTTCTTCTTGAATAGTAAAAAAGGTTCTTAAAATCCAAAGCAAAGATGATAAACCTACAATAGCATGTGAGAATATAAATGCCATTAAAAACACAAAACATGGCGGGTTTTTTTGTACTAAAGAGCAAAAAAATATCAGTTTACTGAAATAATTAAAAATATAATAATTAATACTTAGAATGAGACATATACAATTAAAACAAATGATTAAACAAAATAAGCAAAGCAAACAACAACAAAAATAACATATTTAAAAACACTGCCAATAAACTGTACCTAATAGCCTGAGTAGTATTAAAAATGAAAGATACCATCCAAACCCACAAAATGTTCATCCAACAGGTACAAAGTTCCAGTCATGATAGAACATGAAATATTACAATGACAATACCAACTTCAATGAAATACTTCAATTTACATTACTTCATCAAAACTGAAACAAAATTGTATCATAATTATATGATTTTGAAATTATGTAGACACAAACAAAACTGAAGCACCACTTCAAAAACCAAAAAAAGCTTTTTAATTCCTCAAAGCTTTTCTAATCAATCTAACGAATCACAAAATCAAGCAAAAAGTAAAAGTTAGCATCTTGCTATATTTTAATTTTTTTCGTCACACTTATTATAGTAATTGAAAGTCTATAAATGCATACTTTTGGATGAGTAAATCAACCAAAAAGGCTTTGCTTTTACACCAACAAAGAAAATGCCTTTATTACAAAAGAAACATAAGACTGTTTTCTGCAAAACACTAATTACAAATGCAGGTATCAATTATACAAAAAGGTTTAAGAAATAAAATTTATAACAAAACTCTTTTGTCAAAAGTATACTACGATTAGAATCCGTAAATATAATAATATTTTAAAAAAATAGTTGAAGAAACAGATTAAAGAACCAAACAGATTTGAAAAATGAAATTACAGGAAAATATTCCCTTCACATAAACCATGCATGTCACTTAAAGAATAAGTCTCATAAATATGGTCATTAACAAACTCTTCATAGAAAATAAAAAATAAGCTTGAGCAAATATTCAAAATTCCACAATCTCATTGCCCCTTACAAATAACAAAACAGGTAAGAGAGAAAACAAAAGGCCCAAAAATTATAATTTAATTATTAGATATCCACAGTTAATGTGTTTAAGTTCATTTTAAAATTTCAGCACTGTTTAGACCATAAAGTTTTGTAGTCTAAACCTTGGTCCTCCTCCAGAGAGTAATCATCAAAACTTATATCAAAAAACTTAACCTTACCATAGTGTTTGTTCCTCACCCTGAGCATGTAAACCTAACATAGTGACATTAAAATGAACTTAAACACATCATATATTTAAAATCACCGACTAGAAAAATAACAAATTTACATACAAATGAACCAATATGTTATGTATACGCTGAAAAGGAATGCGTCATTTCAAAATTAATGCTTATTAAAGAAAAAGTGTTTGCTTATTGGCTAAGATCAGATGGTGTAGTAGTTTTTGTTAAGGAATGTTGCTTTCTACAGTGCTACATATCATGGGACTTCATTTATTAAGGAGGAATTTAGATCTAAAATTAAAAAAAAGTGCTAAAATAATAATTATATGTTTGACTTCTTCATTTTATAATAGCTTGAATTTTTAGAAAACACATAGTTTAACTTCTTCATTTTCTAATTATAATTCAATTTCTTACCTTGAAAATTCTGCTCCTTTAATTTTTTTTAAACAAACTCTGTTTCAATACTGAATGAAAAAATCCACCAGTGTTAGTAAAGCATGCCAACCAAAAAGTGTAAAGTTTTATCTTCTAGAAAAAACTGATGATATTAAGAAACTAATCTAGGTATCAATGGACACTTCAAATCTCACAACCTGTAATGAAGTGAACTCAAATAAATGATAAATTGGGTAAAACTGTTATGGAACATAAACAAATAAAAGAACATAAATTAAGAGTGGAGATTTTTTTGTTGCAGGGAGGGTACAGTACAAATCTAACCCAATAAGCTATAACCCAACCAAAAAAACTAAAACTAAGTCATAAATCTTAGTTATACTCAAATCGAAGGAAAAAAATTTGGGACAGAAACCCAAAACCCAAAAAACAAATCTAACCCAAAAACCTAAATCAAAATTAACTCAACCAAAAATATCCAAAACTAACTCATATTTCTTAGTTCATAACCAAATTGAAGGGAAAAAAGTATGGTAGATTTCAGAAAACAAAAACAATATTTGAAGAGGAAAAAGTATATACTCAAATCAAATGGAAAAAAAGTCTGACTTTGAGACAAAAAACCAAAGACCCAAAACACAAAACTAACCTAAAAAGCTTAAATCGAAACCAACCCAACCAAAATACCCAAAACTAACTCATTTTTCTTAGTTCACAACCAAATCATTGGAAAAAAAGAAAAAGAAAGCATGGCCAATTTTCTGAAAACAAAAACAATATATGAAGAGGAAAAAAGTATATTGGGGCAAAGAACGAACAGATGATACCTAAATAAAAATCAGTCCAACCAAATTTCTCAAAACTAATACATATACATTAGAGAAGAGACATGGGAAATGAAAATATAAAAAGGGGAAAAATTTTCAACAAAAAATTAAAAACAACATAAATAAAATGGCAGAACTTTATTTTTTTTGCAACACATTAATCTATGTTCTTCAGCACCAAATGGATTTCAGATTGAGAGAAATCATCAATAAATCTACACTCTATAATAATTTTCAAAACCCCAGAAACGGTAATTAAATAGAAAACCAAAAGAGGGGAAAAAACATGCCAACCTTCTGAATTATCTTCTGAATCGCCTGATGTAAAAGAGGACGAACAAAGTTTTTCAGCTTGAGAAAAATGGCTACAGGTTTATGAAACAGAAAGTCAGAAAAATATTAGTCAAATAATAATGCATAATTAATAGTACATTGGAATCTCAAATTCTAAATCCAAACCAATATATAACCCTTAAAAGGGACATTGAATCCAACCTTTTAATCACAAAAGAAAAAAGTAAAAGTTGTAGTGAATAATCAAGCCACAACATATAAACAAAGCAAAATTCCACCTACAACAAATAAAATGCATAATCAATAGTAGATGGGAATCTCAAATTCTAAAACCTAACCAATTCATAAGTCATAACCCATAAAAATGACATTGAATCTTAATCTTGGCCCCAAATTTCAATTGCAAAACAAACAAACAAAAAAAGAAAAAGAAAAAGCTCACAATCCCCAAAAGCTGCAATGATACAGAGAAAATCTGTTAACAACAACCCATTATTATGTAATCATCTATTCATAAAATAACTAAATAAAAGTAAATCATCTATAAGTATTCAAATCCAAAATACTTAAGGCATACACAATAAAAACAATCATACCGTACATTATTCTTTAGAAGGTAATCAATTTTTCTCTTATATTTCTCTGTTGTGTAGATTATATAACTAACACCAAATGGTGAGTATGATAAATTTTGTGAAATAAAAAAATCAACAGCTACTATACATAAAACACTTTATGCTAAGGACCACAAACTAAATATTCTGAACTGAATTGAAATTGTAATTAGCAGTTATACAACCCTTACTATTACAAAGTAAAATGTCTAAAAAATCAACCAACACAACAAATTAAATTAAATATCAAAAAAGGAAATAAACAAAATAATATTTAAGAATACAAACTTAAATTGTAGCACAATAATGTTTGTAGATGGTAAAATGCAATTTTGGAGCTTAAATAATATTATTGTATATTTCAAGCATTCAAATTTAAAAAAAAAAAAAAAAAACTCAATCTAAACAAAAATCTGGCAAACTAAAACTAAATTTAAGCAATGCTACAATTGGACAAAACAGGAGTCAAGAAATTGTAAAAACGAATGAGATATCAGGGGAAAAGGGAAAAAATGCCTGCCTTCCACTAAACCCTTTTTCTAAAAAAACCTAGAAATGGCAACTGAATAGAAAATAAAAAGGGGGAAGCCTAATAGTCTATTGTTGAAGAGCAGAGACAGGATTCAATCTAAACAAAAATCTGCCAAACTAAAACTAAATTTAATCAATACTACAATCGGACAAAACAGGACTCAAGTAATTGTAAAAATAAATGAGAAATCAGGGGAAAAGGGGGAAGAAAAACGTCTGCCTTCCGCTAAACCCATTTTTTAATTAAAAAAAAACCCTAGAAGCGGCAATTAAACTGGAAATAAAAAGGGAGAAAAATGCCTACCTTCTGAATAGTCTGTTGTTGAAGAGCAGAGACAGGATTCAATCTACACAAAAATCTGCCAAACTAAAACTAAATTTAATCAATACTACAATCAGACAAAATAGGACTCAAGAAATTGTAAAAATAAATGAGAAATTAGAGAAAAAAGGGGGAAAAAAAGGAAACGACAATTGAACAGAAAACAAAAAAGGGGAAAACTGAATACCTTCTGAATAGTCTGTTGTTGAAGAGCAGAGATGGGATAGCTTCTAAATCGGCAGTTGTTGCAGAAGACGAACAAAGATTTGTTGTTTTTCCTATTACAGAGAATGAACAGAGGTCTTCACCGTTGCAGAAGTTTCTTTTTTTCGTCTGTTTGATAGGTTGGAACACGGTAATCCGATCAGTATGTATTTACAGATGCAGCGAAGAATCGCTTGTTTGGGTGAGTCTGAACTTTGATCGGAAAATAAGTTTTGGGTTTTACGGTTGGCGTTTTTTGTTTTTATCCCTCGATCTCTCTCTCCTTCTCCGTTCTTTGCCTCTCCATTTCTGTCTCTCTTTTCTCTCGGTCTTTCTCTTTTTTTTTTCACCATGTAGCAATCTTTTTTTTTTTTTTTTTTTTTTTTTTTTTTTTTTTTTTTTTTTTTTTTAAGCGGTTAATTTTGTTTTATACAATAGAGCTCCCAAACAGTATTTTAACCTATTGTGAAACATTGCACCGTACGGTTCTTTTTTCTTACTTGTCAACACCTCCTTAATTGTAGCAAAAGTCTTCTGCTATTATATATAGTATTAGATAATTAAATGATAACTAAAATTTTATTTTATTTTAAAATAAAATAAAATATTTTTATTATTTTTTAATTCTATCGTTTGCCACGTGTGCATTTTCCGTCTATGATGTAACGACAGGGACCAAAGTGGGAAGCGTTTTTCAAGATAAGGACTAAAAGCGGCGAAAATAAAATCTAGAGACTAAAGTGGAAATCGCTTGAAAATGTAGGGACGAAAATGTGATTTCCACCTTTGTATAATGAAAACAAAAACTTCCCATTCCTTAACCCATTGGTGAATGTAGCCACGAGTATCTTGTCATTAGCTTTACCAATCGAGAGGGCCTCTTTGTTAAAGCAGGTTATGTAAGACCTCAGCGTCTCGTTCTCCCATTGCTTAATGTTCATCAGGCATGCAGTGGACTTCTTATACTTGTGCCCCTCGATAAAGTGCAAGGCAAACTGGGCGCTCAACTCTTTGAAGGTACTGATGGAGTTTGGTGTCAACTTGCTGAACCATACCCTTGTGGGGCCCTTTAGCATAGTGGGAAGGGCTTGGCACATGATCTCACCCAACATGCCTTACAGGTGCATGAGGGTTTTGAATGACTCCAGGTGGTCCAAAGGATCCCTTGACCTATCGTAGGCCTCTACTTGTGGCATATAGAACTTTGGTGGAAGGGGTAATGAAGTGATGGGTGCAGTGAAGGGTGAGTCTGTCTAATGGACTAGATCGTCGAGGTTGTTTGATACCTATCCTCTTAGGGCGTTCATCATGAAGTCCATCCATTCCTTCATCATCTGCATCTCTGTGACCATGTATGGTAGAGCCGTATTCGTGGCAGATGGACAACTTGTAACTTGTCACTCTAGTCTGCTTCGGGCGTTGCTGCCTTCCGGCCTTTCTTGATCCCTTCTTTCAGCGTTGATACCTTCTTGGTCCTCTTGAGTATTAAGCCCTGCATTCTTTTGGCCTAGCTGTTCCACTAGATCATGGTTTTGCTTGGTAAGGCATTCTATAGTCATGGCAAGGGCCTGAACCTGTCTCTTGAGGGTGTTGGTATGTGGTTCGTCTCCTTGATTTTTGTTGGTGGTTGCCATCGAGCGAGTAAGTACGATGCAACTCTTTGTTTGGGAAGTAGTAGAATGGCTTACTCTCTTTCCCATAGATGGCGCCAACTAATGATGGCGAAAATTGTCAATAAGCTACATGATCCTTGCACGCTTTTAGACAAGAACTGCACAAAATAGAAGAAGAAGAAGAATCTACAGAGAGTACTAGTGTGGTATCGGCCAAATACCCTCCGAATGTTAAGTTAAAGAATTTTCACAACTCTAGAGCGCCAGAGTTGGGGTAAATTATGCGTACTTTATTTTCTGAGGGTTTTTGGGTTTTTATAGTAATGTAGGACCGACCTTCATTTCTTGGCTAAGAAGATGTTTCCTTGTAAGGAAGATCCTTATAAATATACGTATTTTGTGGGATTCTTCCAATATTGGGATTCCATTGACTAGGTTAATCATAGGGTGCAAGACATTTCCATTTAGGGTTTCTTGGAGACCATTTAAGCCATGTAGATGCCACGTGGCCTTGATATCTATCCCCCTTGTGTTCGTTTAGCTAGAATCTGTCCACTATGTAGGATCAATCTGTCTTATATAGTCTCTGTCTGGTGCATTAATCCATCGTCTTCTCCTTATGTTTTAATCATCCATTATCCCCATACCGTCACCTATGGCAAGTTTTATTGAACGAGTCCGTCTACCTTAATTTTATCCTCTTCATATATATATATATATATATGTATATATGAGATGAGTTCAGGTTACACTTGGTATAACTCTATAGAAGTTACACCTTTTTTTTACCATAGATCTTTAAGAGATCTAATAGTTTAAAAAAATCATTAAATATTAATTCCTTATCAACTCATTTGCCTAATTAATAGCATTTTTTCTCACTCCTTATTTATTACCTTCCATTTTTTTTTTAATTTTTTAATGGTTGAGATACTATTGTTTTCCACCTCATTAAATGTCATTTTGCCATTTTTCAAGAAACTTTTGAAGCCTTTAAGGTCGCCCTGCCATAGCCAATACCCCCAATTTCAGCCTTGTAGTACCTTGATTGAAAGGTTTTCTTATTGACACTATTTCTTAACCAAAAAAAAAAAAAACATTGCAAATATGTCATCTTCAGTAATCTGTGGCTTGATAGGGCATATAATTATATCGCAGCTTTTGTTTTAATAGGGTACCAATGACATTTTCCTAGCAAGGAGATACCAACGGTTGTTCACTCACTCACAATTGCATTATGAACCAATTTTTTTATTTAGCCTCTTGGCAACAACATCTGTTGGTACTTATTCATGAACTTGATTATTTGTAGTGGTGTCAACTATATATAAAGTGTTTCTAAAAAAAAAAAAACTATATATAAACTGATCTTTCCATTTTTTTCCCTTGGATAGTTTGACTATTTGCTTATTCAAAATATTACTAGGCTGTGTCTCTGTTTTTTACAATGTAAAGTGGGAACTTGCTTAGAAGAAATGGAAGTTGGGAGGGTAGGAATAATTAAGGAGAGAGAAAAAAAAATTGCTATTAATTAGGTAAATGAGTTGGAAAGCAATAAATAGTCAACTATATTCTTTAAACCGTTAGATCTCTTAGAGATCTACGCTGTAAAGAAGGTGTAACTTCAATAGAGTTACACCAGGTGTAACTCTCTCTCTCTCTCTCTCTCTCTCTCTCTCTCTCTCTCTTCTCTCTCATTAATATATATATATATATATATATATATATTTTCCCCCCCTTTCATTTAGATGGTTGGATTGACTAGCCAGTATTGGCAATACGATGTTTGGAATGTATGGGAGGGTTTGGTTTGGTTAGATAATGTGGTGAACTAGTATAAGGAGTCACCATCAGTCATTAAGACTCTAAGGTGTGGTTACTCACCTATATCTAATTGAATTTAAATCCAACATAATGGAAGATTCATCTCTAGACTACCTATTCCAAGTACAATTCAAAATTATGCCTCGACCAAAAAAAAAAAAAAAGCTTAGAAGTTTGATTATGAGTGGAAAAGGTGTTCATGCACTGCAACACACATCTCTCTATGGTACCTAATTTTAGTGCAACCATTCTTAGGCCTTAGTTACCTTTTTGGTATTCCTCCATGGCCCATGCTCCATCATGATGTCATCCTTTGTTGATTTTCCTCATGCTCTTAGTGTAGCCATCCTTAGCCATAGCAACCCCTGGTCATTATGTAGCTGTCATTAGGCCAATATAGCCATTTTTCAACATCCTTCATTGCACGATCATTCTAAATTGTGCTTGGTCCATTCTCCATCCATCTTGGTTATTTATGGTCATCTTCAAAGTATCTTCATGAGCTTACATTTTAAACTTAAATTGTCTTCTTTCTCTAATCATGAGTTGAAGGGGATGTTAAGAATAATATACTTAATCCAAGTAAAGGATAAAGCCAAATCCTAATTTTTGTGCAAGCAAAGTTTTCTACTTGTACAACAAGTCTTGTAACCTTGTTTTAGTATATGGTTAGTCTAGAGTTTGACCTCCTACAAATACATCACATTGGGCTCATTATAATATATAATTGAGAATAGTGAGTATATAGCTTAATGATGCACAGAAAATCAGTAGGTGGAATGCTCCGGGTTTAAACGGCCTTAAGGCTGTCTGGAAGGCCTGAAAAGAAAGAAATACAAGATCAAAGGCGACTGGGGTGAACCGTCTAAGAACCCTCCGATGTTTAAGTTAGTTTTCTCTCTAGAACTCAAGAATTTCAACTTTAGGAGTGGTGGAAACTTGTTTTCATTTGATGTGGATGAGTCCTTATATAGTGAGCTTTGGAATGGTTACTTGTTTAGTAACTTCCTCAACGTGGATAGAAGTTAGAAGGTTTAGCCTTAACTTCCATAACTACTATAGAAGTTAGAAGGTTCAATCTTATCTTCTACAACCGCTATAGGAGTTAGAAGGTTCAGACTTATGTTCTGCAACTATCATTAGAAGTTAAGAACTTAGTCGGAAGTTAGAGCGATGAATAAGGACTTTGCTCATACTTCATAATAACCAAATGTGGTCTGAATTATAAGCTTTTGGATATAAATTTATCCTGAAAATTTTTGCTTTTGTGCTAGACGACTTTCTTTTCTTTAGACGACCTTCTTATTTTGGACGACCTCTTTATACTGGGACATCCTTTTCGGACTTGGATGATACTATGGATGAATTAGAGATAGTCCAATTTTTGGTTCACCATCAGTTGTCCCCTTTGTCCAAGGGTCGTCTTAGACACTGTAGCAGAACTCCAGTTCACCTTTTATGTTTTACAGGTGTCAGTATTTTAATGGTCAATTGGTGTGCCACGTGTTGTCCTTGTGTATGTAGATTTTTGTCGCTTCAGATCATGCCATGTGTCACAATCTTACTGGTTGACTTCTCACGTTGATTCACTTTTTTGAGGTATATGCCACATGTCAGCTTCTGATTGGTCCGCATTGCTTTGTTGACCCACTTCTGGGGCCTATAAATGTGTACATTGTCTCTCCTACCCTTTCACTTTCCTAATATTTTCCCTTCTGCCATCTCGTTCAAAAGCTTCGTCAAGTCATCCTTGTTTGTAGTCTCTCGTCAGGTACTTCCTTTCCTTCTTCCTTAGGTTTTCGTCTTTAGTAAATTCTGTATATTTTTTTAAATATGTCTACGTCTAGTGGTAGTACAGAGAGAGCAATAGACAAGCATCAAGATGTGTCTTCTAGTAGTAGTGGCAACTATGAGTGTAGTAGTGACAATAGTAGTAGTGACAATAGTAGCAGTGACAATAGTTCCTAAGATGAGCATTATTTGTCTGGGGTCCCTGGTTTTCCTTTAAAAGAATTCCAGGAAATACAACGTAGGATGGCTTCTAGGGTTGAGGCTTGCTCATCCAGAAGAAGTAAATCACCAAGTCCTCCTCAAAACGAAGATGAGGAAGAAAATATTATTTATAGTTGTGCGCCTGAGGTGTCATCCACCTTAGATTCAAGTAAATTGGCAACCCTTGTTAGTAAATACCAGATTCTTGATGATTTTAGGCATCGTCTTCTTGAAAGTGGAGAATGGTGTTGTTCTCCTACTTCTAGTTTTGGCGTATATACTTCCTACCTGTTAGTAGGTCTTAGGTTTCCTCTCAATTATTTTTATAGAGGTTTCTTCTATAGGTTGAGTATTGGACCAAACCAGCTCAATCCTAATGGATGGAGGACAATAGTAGCCATGCAAGTGTTATGGCGTGAGGTTTTTGAGGGGAACCGTCCAATCATAGTGGACGAGTTCCTCTATTTCTATAAACCCTCAGAGATTAAGCAGTCTGATAGCTTTTACCAGTTCTCATCTAAGGGCCCTCAATTTAGTTTAATTAAGGGTCGTAGTTCTTATGATAGGATATGGAAGAATTTCTCTTTATTTCTGGAGATTGGGCTGGGGACCAAATTGATGTAGATAATGCCCATTTTCCTCCTTTTACCAGTGCCTTAGGTCGTCTTCGTCTTGAGGGTATGTCCTTCTTTCCTTTCCTTTGTTTGTTTTGCTTAGTCTTTTCCTCGTCTAACTCCGTTTTATGTTTGTGCAGCTATTACTCGTCCATGTTTGGACAATTTTCATTTAGACCATATTGACGAGCCTGTGCTTATCCAGAAAGGTCTTTTCACAGCCTAGTGACTTTGCATCATCTTGCTGTCTAAGAACTTAGTCCAGATCCTACTGAAGAGAACCTTGCCCATGAATTGACCACTCGTTGAAGTAAGTGTCGTCCATCTGCATTTCACCATTATTATTTATTTTTGAATAATCCTTTAACTTTCCTTATGACAGGGTTAGCCACCATGAAGAAAAACAAAGGAAAAAATTTTGCAAGTGGCACTGAAGAAGACGAGGATGTTCAGATTCAGGACAATCCAACTCCCCTATTTTTCCAGAAGCCTACCTTCAAAAAGCCTGCCATCCAGAGGCCTGTAGTCTAGAATTCTGCTGTAAGAGGAAGGGCATATCAAGTAATGTTGAACTTGGAGATCTCCCAAGTTGTCAAGGT
The DNA here is from genome assembly GCA_032878915.1 of Castanopsis chinensis. NCBI lineage: Eukaryota > Viridiplantae > Streptophyta > Magnoliopsida > Fagales > Fagaceae > Castanopsis > Castanopsis chinensis. The sequence continues at coordinate 8,231,769 of JAVQMG010000106.1, forward strand.
TAGAAGAAACCAAAGTCTGACAAGACTCTTCTTCCTAAGGCTCTGAAGCCTCAAGATGCAACGGTACCCCTAGACGACATGGCAGTGAACGTGGTCCCTGTTCAAGCTTCTCCTTCAATCGTCCAGATGGAAATTCCTCCCCCTGTAGCCAAAGGTTCTCAAAGAGTTCATCCTTCAGTTTCAACCCCTTGTCCTCTTAACTTGGTACTTGACGAAGGCTATGCTTGGAAGACGTTCAAAGGAATTGTCACTGACAAAGAAGAAAATGCAGGTTATGACATGTCAGTGAAGGACTTTGAACATTCTCCCATCCACGACCTCTTCAAGGTATGTAATTTTCTTGTCATTCTCATTTTATTTTCTGAGAAATTTATGAAAAATTTTCTAACTCTTTTTCGCCCATTCATTTTTCAGGCCATGGTGAACTTTTATATTGCGTCTAGCTAAGCCAAGGAACTTTGTGACAAGGCTAAGGATGCTAAGGCCAAGAACAAGTAGCTGAAGGACGAGCTTCTATTAAAGAAGGGGGAGGTAATTAGGCAGATTGCGGAGGTCACTTGTCTTCTCGGGATTGAGAAGAAGTTAAAGAATGAGGTGAAAGAGCTCAAGACAGACTCTATTGAGAATGAGACCCGCATTGGTCATCTTGAGGTGAAAATCCAAGAACTCATCTCGTCTTTGGAGAAGGCTAAGGAGGAAGCCATTGCAACTTTCTTGAAGTTAGACGACTTCACCAATCATCTAGATTGACATTATGTTGCTGGCTTTGAGGATTTTTGCTCTGACGCCAAGGAGGCCTTCCCTGAAATAGATTTTGACTCCTTCAAGATCCCTAGTACATCGGAGAGTTCTCTACTTCAAACGAGCTTTGAAGACGTCAACATTATGGACGACACTTCAAAGGAACCTGCCCAAGACGCCACTAATGCCAGCAAGGATGACACAAAGTTTGGGGGCAATGCCCCTAGTGGTTTATCTCAATAATTTTACCTCTTTTTAGAAAAATTATTTATTTTTTTATGTTTTTTGGGGATGCCTGTTGTTTTGGGCTTTATTTTAAAATTTATTTAAGTACAATTTATTCGTCCAAGTTTATGGACATGCAACAGATACAATGACCTTCATTTGGCTTTGAATAACATAAGGTTTTTTGGATGATGGTCGTCTACCCTTTTTTACATTTTATGAATGAATGTTTACTTTCATCTTTATTCTTCACTTGCTGTTGAACATGTTATACATTTGATATATGAATGAATTTCCTTTTTTCTACATCGTCCATGTTACATCTCATAATTTTAAGTGTGGTCTGTCTACTCATGAAGGCATTTAGCTTGTCCATGTTAGAACTATTTGCTCATGTTCAATACTTACCATTCTTTAAATTTCGCAAGTATAACTCGTCTATAAATAGTACTTTCTTTGCTAGCTTTGTTTGTCCATAAATTTGACTTATAACTTGCATTATCCCTCATCCATAGTTTGGACGATCCTTTATTCATCTTTGGGAAAGGCATTTCCAGCATTTGTTCATCCAAAGATTAGACTGTTTGACTAGTTAAATATATCCATGGATATTGAATAACCTTGTGTGCACACTTTGCCTTGTCCGTTAGACGAATATGCCTTAGGTTTATTTTTCTTTGCTTTATCTTTATTTAAGGAAAGCTGATAGATGTTACATCCCTGCGTCTAGAGATTTTACTCGTCTTGGGCCTTTACCCTTCTTGTGGATTAGTTTGAATGAGAACAATCATGAGAATTAGAAATTCACATAACATAAACATCGTCCACAAGCATGGCACATGCTTAGAAGCTAGTGCTTCGAAGGAATTAAAAATACTTATGTACAAACACACTAAGTTCATAACTTTGTCCATCACAAATTCATCTGTAGACAGTGCACAAGTTGGAAGCTAATGCACTTTTAGGAAATTAAAATACTAAAAACATGTAGTACTAGAGATAAACACAAATAAATATTAGGAAAGTAACACATAACTTCAACTTCGTCCATGATGATGCTCATCCAAAATGATGCTCATCTAGGATGATACTCGTCTAGGATGATACTCGTCCAGGCTGACTCTTCATTGATAGTATCTTCTAAGATGCTCAACATACCAGGGGTGCTCTATCCTTCGTACATCTAGGTCTTCCAAATAGTTTGATCTCTACCTTTCGCAATTGATAACCATATAGGGTCCTTCCTAATTTGGCCATAGTTTTTCATGGGCTGGGTTTCTGGTTGCTAAGGAGACCCTTTTTAGGACGAGGTCCCCAATATTGAAGTGTCTGGGTTTCACTATTGCATCATATTGCCTAGCCATGAGGTTTTTATACCTTGTTGTACTCTGTTCTGCACCCATTCTTACCTCGTCAATTAGATCGAGGTTAAGACAAAGTTGGTCTTCATTCTCCTCATCTTGATACTTCATCACCCTGTGGTTAGCCATGTGCACCTTTGCAATTATGATTGCTCCACTTCCATAGGCTAGTTTGAAAGGAGTTTCCTTTGTAGGGGCTCTCACAATTATCCTGTAAGCCCATAGAACACCTGGTAGCTCGTCTGGCCATACTCCCTTTACCCCCTCAAGCCTATTCTTGATGATCTTCAACAAGGATCTGTTTACTACTTTTGCTTGTCCATTTGATTGTGGGTGGAAGGGTGAGGAATAATGATTTTTGATTCCAAGTTGCTCATAGAAGTCTCTGAAGGGTGTGTTATCGAACTACCATCCATTGTCTAACATTAGTACCCTAGGTACCCCAAATCAGCATACAATGTTCTTCTAGATAAAATTTTTGACATTCTGCTGTGTGATTTTTGCTAAGGGTTTAGCTTCCACCCACTTAGTGAAGTAATTGATCCCTACTACCAAATACTTCATCTACTTGGTTCCTATTGGAAAAATACCCAATATGTCCAATCCTCATTGGGCAAAAGGCCATGGGGCAATCATTGGGGTAAGGTACTCCGATGGTCGTCTAAGGATGTTGCTAAAACGTTGACATTGATCACACACCTTTACATAAGCCTTAACATCTGCTTGAATTGTCGGCCAATAATATCATGCATGGACGACCTTGTGGATGAGTGCTTTTACTTCTGAATGATTTCCGCATGCTCCTTCATGAACTTTTCTCAATATGCAGTTTGCTTCATCTGGAGCTAAACACCTTAAGTATGGCTGATAGAAGCCTTTTTTATATAGCACCTTGTTTATAAGGACATATTTAGCTGATCTGATTCTTAGCTTTCTGGCTTCATCCTTTTTCCTCTAGAAGCCTTTCATCCCTTAGGTAAGCTAGTATAGGGGTCATCCAATTTCCTTCACCTTCTATCTATTGTACCTTTAGAAGATCAATGCTAGGCATATACTGGACTTCATCAAGCTCGTCCACCCATCCATCTGCGGATGTTGCCTTTGCTAAGGCATCTGCTTCCATATTTTTCTCCATTGGGATTTGAAAGAAACTAGCTTCCTTGAATTTTTTAATAAGACTCTTCACTCTACTAAGGTACTTCTTCATCCGTTCTTCCTTTACTTCACATGTTCCATTCACTTGGCCTATGATCAACTGAGAGTCTCCTTGGATGACTACTGACTCTGCTCTTAAGGACTTAGCCAATTCCAACCATTTGAGGAGGGCTTCATATTCAACTTCATTATTGGTTTTTTGGTATTATAGACGAGCTACATATTTCAACTTGTCCCTTTTCAAGGATTTCAGTATAACTCCTATTCCTCCTGCATGCAGTGTGGACGAGTCATCTACATGGACGACCCATGTATTGGATTCATCCACTTCGTCTAAATCACCATGGCTTGGAGTGAATTCTGCAATGAAATTTGCTAGAGCTTGAGCCTTTATTGCACTCCTAGGTAGGTATCTGATATCAAACTCACTAAGCTCTATGACCTATTGGATTAGTTGTCCTGTGGCTTCCAGCTTTTTCATTACCTTCTTGAGTGGATGATCTATCAAGACATTGATGACATGAGGTTGGAAGTAATGCCTTAACTTCCTGGATGTTATTATCAGTGCAAAGACCAACTTTTCCATCATAGGTTATCGTCCTTCTGCCCCCCCTTTGTGCCCGGCTTGTATAATAAACAAGCTTTTGTACTTTTCCTTCTTCCCTGATTAATACTGAACTTACTGCATGTGGGGACACTGCTAAGTATAAATACAACTCCTTACTTGGTATAGATGGACTTAGCAAGGTCGTTGTGGTAGAGATAGACCTTAAGATCTTAGAAGGCTTTTTGACACTTGTCCGTCTATTCAAACGCTTTCTTAAGAACCTTGAAAAATGGCAAACATTTATCAGTAGCTTTTGAAACAAACCTGTTTAGAGTTGCAACTCGTCAAGTAAGAGACTGGACTTCCTTAACATTTTTTGGTAGTTCCATGTTCAGAATTGCTTGGATCTTATTAGGATTCGCTTCAATTCCCCTCTGTGAAACCATGAATCCTAAGAACTTTCTTAATGAAACCTCGAAGGTGCACTTGCTTAGATTCAGCTTCATGTTGTATCATTTAAGTGTGTCAAAGGTTTCTTATAGGTCATCCAAATGTTTCTTCTTGTACAAGCTCTTCACCAACATGTCATCTACATAAACTTCTACATTCCATCCTATCTGTGGATGAAACATATGATTGACCAACCTCTGATAGGTTGCCCTCGCATTCTTCAAACCAAAGGACATCACTTTGTAACAAAACAGACCTTGACTGGTAATGAAGGCTGTCTTCTTTTGATTTTCCTCGTCTATCTTTATCTAGTTATAACTTGAGAAGGCATCCATGATGCTTAGCAATCGATGATCTGTTGTTGAGTCTACCAACTGGTCAATGCGTAGAAATGGATAACTATCCTTGGGGCAAGCCTTGTTCAAATCAGTAAAGTCTACGCACATTCTCCACTTACTATTGGCCTTCTTGACCATCACTACGTTAGCTAGCCAATCCGGGTAATAGACTTCCCGAATAAATTCTGTTGTGGTTAACTTCTGAATCTCTTCCTTGATAGCATGGTCTTACTTAGGAGAAAAGACCCTCTTCTTTTGATGAACTAGCTTGGAAGATGGATATACATTCAATTGACGAGTAATGACATTTGGGTCAATTCCTGGCATGTCTTCATGACTCAACACGAAAACATCAATGCTCTTCCTTAAGAACTAGACAAGGTCTTGCTTTTTCTTCTCCTCCATACTTGTTCTAATTCTGGTAAACTTCTCAGGGTTACTCTTGTCCAAAAGGATGTCTTCCAGTAGTTTAGTGGGCTCTGCAGCGACCCTTCTCTCCTCTGTATTCATCGTCTATACATGCTCGTTCATAGCTAACATGGCTAAATAGCATTCTCTCGTGGCTAATTAAACTCCTTGCAGTTGTCCTATTCCATAATCTGATGGGAACTTGATCGATAAGTGGTAGGTAGATGTTGCTACCTTCCAATTGTTTAAAGTTGGCCGTTCAATGATGGCATTGTAGAAAGACGAACAATCTACGATGAGGAAATTCACTTCTTTAGTTATCTGTTACAAATATACCCCTACCATGACGGGTAGAGTAATAGTGTCCACCGGTTGTACCTTCATTCCTTCAAATCCAACTAAGGGTGAATTCACTAGACAGAGTCGATCTCGTCCAAGCCTCATCTGCTGGAAAGCAGGGTAATATAAGATATTTGCTGAACTCTTGTTATCTATTAACACCCTTCTAGTCGTGTAGTCTGCAATGAGCAAAGTGATGACGATTGCATCGTTATGTGGATGATGGATCCTTCCAGCGTCTTCATCCATGAAAGTAATAGCCTGCTGGTCTACCCCCTTCGTCCTTGGAACTCGTCTAGAAAGTTGGACATTTTGCACCACCTTTAAGTAGGTCTTCCTTAACTTAGAAGATTGTCCTGCTGAAGTTCCTCCTATAATAACTCTTATTTCTCTAAGTAGGGGTCGTGATGGCTCTTCTACCTTTTCTTTTAACTTCTCATCCTTATGATCTCATCCTTATGATCTCATCCAAGAAAATTTCTCAACTTTCCTTGCCTAATGAGATTTTCAATCTACTATTTCATGTTATAGCACTCGTCCATGTCATGCCCATGATCTCTATGGAAGCGACAATACTTATTCTTATTACGCTTCTTGGGATTTCCCTTCATCTTCTCTGGCCACTTCAAGGATGGATCATCCTTGATTTGCATAAGTACTTGATCAAATGGAACGTTCAAAGGCATGTAATGTTGACTTCGTCTCGAAGATGAACTTGCCTTCTTGTTATCTCTATCTTTCTTCTCTCCTGTTCGGGTCTTCTTTAGACAAGGGCCTTGTTTAGGATGACAAGGGAACTCTGCTTTCATCCATTCTACTCTCTTCCTCTTCTTAGCAATCATCGCGTCATCTGCATTCATGAAACTTTGGGTTAAATGGACGAGTTCAGCCATGGTCTATGGTTCTTGATCATAGAGCATGTGGATGAATAAATCTGAACTAACTCCATTGTGGAAGGCTGCTAACAATAGCTTGTCATCCATTTTGTCTACCGTCTTCCCTATTAAAACGAGCGATGAAAGACTGCAAACTTTTATTATCCCTTTGCTCTATGGCTAGTAGGCTGGATGAGGAATGCTTATGGTTTTGACCTCCAATAAAGTTATTGACAAATAACTTAATCAACTCTTCATACCAATGGTGTTTGGAGGTATTTTGCTAAACCACATCCATGCTAGCCCTTTAAGGGTGGTTGGAAAGACCCTACACATTTTCTCATCTGGAACCCCTTGTAGGTGCATTGTGGTCTTGAAGGTGGCAATGTGATCACATGGGTCACGTGTTCCGTCATACAAATCCAATGTAGGCATCTTGAACTTGGAAGGCAGGGGATGACTTTTGATGGAAGCTATGAAAGGAGAATCAATTTGATGAACCAAGTCATCTACAAGATTCATCCTTCTCATATTTTCCCTCATCTCGTCCATGACTTTCCTCATTTGATTCGTCTCATTTTCCAAGTGTGGCACCCTTCACAAAGCAGTACCCCTTGAGTGATTTTCGTGCTCCACATTTTCTCCTTCTCTAACTTCTTGATTTTGAGCTTATCTTTCCACACATCGTTCATGACATTGCCTTCTTTGGTCGATCTCCCGAGTCAACTCTTGGTTCTAACAGGTTAGCTCTACCATGGCAGCTGCCATAGACTACATTTGTTGGATGGAAGGCAGTTGCATAACAGGTTCTAACTGATGAGTGCAGTTGGGGTGGCTAGAAGCGTTTCCACTCCCCTGGTGGCCTGGACTAGTGGCCATTGACCTTGTCCAGACCATACAACCTTTTGTCTAAGAAAGATAAATTGCAAAATACAAATTTAACTTTCCCACAGACGGCGCCAACTGATGATGCACAAAAAATCAGTAGGCTGAATGCTCTAGGCTTCAATAGGCTTGAGGTTGTCTAGAAGGCCTGAAAAGAAAGAAACATAAGATCAAAGGCAATCGGGGTGAACCGGTCAAGAATCCTCTGATACTTAAGTTAGTTTTCTCTCTAGAACTCAAGTGTAGGAGTGATGGAAACTTTCTTTCATTAGATGTGGATGAGTCCTTATATAGTGAGCTTTAGAGTGGTTACTTGTTTAGTAACTTCCTCAGTGTGGATGGAAGTTAGAAGGTTCGGACTTAACTTCCACAACTACTATAGAAATTAGAAGGTTCAATCTTATCTTCTACAATTACTATAGAAATTAGAAGGTTCAGACTTATCTTCTACAACTATCGTTAGAAGTTAAGAACTTAGTAGGAAGTCAGAGCGATGAATAAGGATTTTACTTATACTTCATAATAATAGAACATGGTCCAGATGTTAAGCTTTTAGATATAAATTTATCCTAAAAATTTCTAAGTGTTGGGAGGTTGTCCAGGTGCTTCCGTGCTGGACGACTTTCTTTTCTTTAGACGACCTTCTTATGTTGGACGACCTCTTTATACTGGGACATCCTTTTTGGACTCGGATGACACTATGGATGAACTAGAGATAATCCAGCTTTTTGTTCACCATCAGTAGCTATTAAGAGTTTTCTCAGTTGAGCCACGTAATCTTTGTATTCTCTCTATAACATGAACCATTTTTTGGATATTTGGTTTAAAAATTTGGATGCCAACATCTTCTTTTTCCAATTATATGCAAGAAAACATAAGAAGATAAGACCCAAAAAAAAAAAAAAAAAAAAAAATTTCTTGGTTACAATACAACATTGTCTATTCCATTTCTCTCTCTCCTTAATGGGTAGCCTAAAAATGGATTAGGTTCTAACGGATTGATAGGTTTTTTTTTTTTTAATGAATCAAACTTTGGGTTTTAATTTTTATTAAATTTGATCCATGCCACTCAAAATTTGCCACTTCATATCCCCTTAAATATTTACGTATGCACTGAGACTAACACCTGTTAATACAAGGATTAATTGCATTTACTTTTTTAAATTTTGGACATCAATAAAGCTCACTTCAAATTTGAGGAACAAAGAGTCCTCAATGGCAAATGTCAAGAACTCATAGTGTATTTTGGCCTTTTTTTTTTTTTTTTTTTTTTTTTTTTTCCATGTGAAACGTTAGAGGCTCCCACAAGTTTTTGCTGTCTTTGATATTCTAAACACAGGATTTTAGAAGGTGTTTCTCTCAACAAAGAAAAAAAAAGGGGATTGTAGAAGGTGCAAATAGAAATGGCACTTTAAATTTTTTGCAGTACTTGTAATTATTAGGTTTATGTACTGTGTTTTGATCAATATAAGGTTAAATATTTAAATTATTCTTTCCATACCTAAACTATAGTTATAGTTGTATATTTTGGTACTTAAAATAAAAATAAAAAATTCTACTCATATTACTTTAAATTTAGTTATTCCATCTACTCCTGTTCAAACATATGCAAGATATGAACCCAGTAAGGTTTTGAAATGTCTTGTAAAGATCCAAGAAAATTGCCAAGGTCTTTATCGAGGCATATGACGATTGCTAGTGGGTCATATATATTTTTCTCAATTGCAATTTGTTATCTCATATATATGGAAGATCTAAACGCGGAATGAACTATGTCTAAACAAGGACAAGGAGAAAGAGACTTCTGATAGTGTAATATGCAGGAAACTCATGGGTCAAATAAAGTTGCCCATATCTAAGAACTTCGAGTTTGAATGCAACCTCCACTGACGGGTCTTCTAAGTTTTAAATTCTAACCTACCCAAACCAAAACCAAAATAAAACACTGAGCTACAATCAAACAATAAATGAACCTGGAGTAATATAACAGGACACAGATTAGCTAATCCTTACCCAATATAGCCAAAGAAGTTTAAGGTTCTTTTATTTATTTATTTATTTCTTTTTGATAAGCACTTTAAGATTCTTTTATCTTTCTCTTTCTTATTACCATTTTTATTTTCTATTTTAAATATGCTTCCCGCCTTCACACCGGCTTTGACTGTAAATTAATAGATTCATCATTCATGTAGAAAATTTTAGCATTTTGCCCCTATTTTGTAAAAAATTTGGCAATATGCTCCTATTTTGAAACTATTTAGGTCCATGTCCTTGTTTTGAAACTTGATTTACTCAAAATCGAGTTTAGCGTCACTATAGGTTTCTAAAACGTTGCTATAGGCAAAAAAAAATAAAAACTCTCTAAATCAAGTTTCAAAACGTCGCTATAGGTCTTTAAAACGTCGCTATAAGGTTTCTTAAAACGCCACTATAGGGCCCAATTCGATTTAGAGAAAATCGAGTTTTAAACAGAAGCATGGATCTAAATAGTTTCAAAATAGAGACATATTACCAAATTTTTTACAAAATAGAGGCAAAAGTTTAGAATCTCCCATTCATATAAGAATATATGAGATAATAACCCAAGGTTCTTTCCCAAGGCGTAAATATTTGAGATTCCATTTTTACTAGATTATTCCAAAAGAATAAAAAAAAAATATATATTTCTACTGGATTATATTTTTCTCTTTTCAAGGGAAGTCCAAGTTAATTCCAATGTGCGATTTGACGCGTACAATTTGGAGGTAGAATGATATAACGTACGTGGAATATAACAACTAGTATGCCACCGACAATTCTAACCTGTACAATATTTGCCATAAGTAAAAAAAAAAATATAAAACCCATATACATTGTAAGAAAAAGAAAACATCTTACAATTATAACATGTTTCTCAAATTACACTTTACACTATAAATTTTTAATTTTACGTCTTGTACTTTAAACTATGATTATTGTTAAAAAAATCAGTGTTTACACCTAACACACCTAAGTTGAGTAATCCTATAGGCATAAATTATTTTAGAAATTTTTTACAAATAACTGATCCGGTGGGTGATTATTAGTAAATAAAAATATAATATTAGCGGTAGGTCCAATTGAGAACTAATAAGAATTTTTCACATCTACATTTTGTAAATATGAAAAAAAATTAAAATAATTTGTGTCAGTAACATTAATTACTCCACCAAGTTTTAGCCAAACCCATGTATGTAGGAAACATCAAGATCTGCATGACGCAAACAAAACAACAAAGTTGTGAAATGTGTTAAACTTTTGACGGTGAGTTGAGATATAAGGGGATCAGTACGTGTTTGTAATCACACAAGGAGTAGGAAGCTATATAGGAATATCCTCCGTTCTATAGTGTAGATAAGAATAGGATGCAAATAAATCAAGCTATTTATGAACTAGCTTGAAACTCCATTCATATGCATGGATACACTTGAAGATATATAATAAGATGCATAATATAATTCCTATATATAATTTAAATTTTATTGATAATCATTTTTATATTTTGTTAACTCTTTAAAAAAAATTGTAAGGATATTATTAGGTATAAAATGTAAATTATCCATTTAAAAAAAAAAATTATTGTAAAGCACTTTTTTTTTTAATGATTCATTTATTCTAAACTTTTTGATTTTTGTACTTAATAACTAACTTGGATGAATATTTATGATGCAATCCCACATTTAATTCTAAAATTAAGAAATCAAATTCGTTAAGAATAGTTAACTTAAGACATATGGTGCAAAATTGGAATTCTAATTTGGAATTCTAATTTTAGTTTTTCACAATTTCAACTATTATATATATATGAGTTTGCCTTGGAAAAAAGGTTATTTATGTTCATTTAATTAGCATACGAATCAAGCTTAAGTCTAAGTTTAGACTCGATTATTAAATAGGTTAAGCTCAAACATAATAATGTGTTCGTGAATATAAGGGCTTGATTTAACTATATATAATATTATATTCTTATATGTATACTTGGCTTAAAATATGTTTATATAAATTTGAATTTGAATTGTATAAGTTTGTAAATAGGTTGATATGATATTAAATGATGATTGATAGTTTATTGATGATATAAGAGCATTCTCATTAGGCGTTATAATAAAATGTCATTTTAACACATCAAAAATACTATTTTATTATTTTAACACATTATTTTACAATTTACCATTCATTACATCTTCTATCCTTAAATTCTATACATTAAAATAATATATAGAAATATTAAAATAACATTAAAAAAAACCAACCACTACCACTCCCACCCAGCTCATTGCCACCCCCACCACAGCTCACCCCACCATAACCAACCATTGTTATATACAAACCCACTGCCACATCCCACCATTGTTACAAACCCATCACCACCAACCAAAATCAACCATCCATCAACAACCAAAATCAACCAACCATTATTACAAACATTGCCACAAGCACAAAGAGAAAGAGAGATAGACGAGGTGGAGGGAGGGGAGGTCGGCGGCTCTAGGCCTAGGCAAGGTGGCTCCAGGTGAGATCAACGGTCGGCAGCCTCAGGTGAGACAACTCCAGGCAAGATTGGCGACTCCAAGCGAGATCGGCGGCTTTAGGCAAGACAACTCCAAGTGAGATCAGTGGCTTCAAGCGAGATTGGCAGCTCTAGGCAAGGCGGCTTTAGGCCAGATCATCGGCACAACAGTGGCTCGAGGTCGGCAGAGTAGATTGAGGATGAGAGAGGAAGAGAATGAGAGTGAAGAGGAAGAGACAAAGGCAGAGAGGAGAGAGAGCTTCAGAGGGTGAGAGGAGAGAGGAGACAGAAGAGAGGGAAGAGTTGATTGAAAAAATGACCTATTTGGGCCCATCGAAAATAAAAAAAAATAATAAAAGTTTTACCATTCATGAACAGTACGCTTTCAAATTTGAGATTGCATTGTTCATCTGTGCCAAATATTTTGGCATTTAAAACACCTGACGAGAGTGATTTTTTGGTGTTTGGTGTGTCAAATGCCAAATATTTGACATTTGACACACCTGAAGAGAATGCATTAAGTGATCAATTCGTTGTAAAATCTCAGATTTAGGAAGGTGTAAAACATTTTAGTCATAATTTTTTTATATATAGGAAAATAATAAGTTAATCAAGTAGCTTGTGAACAAGCTTGAGTTTGCTTGACAAGAAACCAAACTAAGCTTGAACATGTAATTTTATTTGGTGATGAGTTTGAGCTCAATTCTTGTTTGAAATAAAATCAAATGAATAAATTTAAACTTTTAATATTCATTTCAACTCAGCTCATTTATAGTCCTAGACAAGAATTCTATAATATTGTGATATAAATGTTGGAAGCCGTTTGCAGGTGAGGTGGTTCTAACCTACAGTGGGCTACAAACCCAACAAAAAAGAATGTTTTGGCACTTGATTATTGAAATAGAAATTAAATAAAATTTTTATTATAAATTAATATATTAATTAACTAAAGCTTTCGAGGTGAGATTGAAACAATTTAAGCATTTGTGAGATTTGAATATAATAGTTAAAGCTAGGGTTTCAGTTTAGTGGGGGGCAAGAATCACAAACAAAATTAAAAGCAAAATTAATCTTAAACATATTAGTCTATATTAACAATAAAAAAAAAAGTTGTAAACTAATGTATACAAAGTTTTATATAAATGTATACGATTATTTATATTATTTATATTTAGTTTAATTTACTCATTGCATGTGGTCAATTTTCGTTATAATCTCAATTAATTGCAAGTATATCTTTCATGTAATTGAAATAAAGAAATAAAAATAATCAATTAGTAATTACTAACAATAAGAAATAAATCAATCTAAACACACAATTTTAGATATTTAATTTGATTCAATAAAATAAATTAATCTAAAAGTGTTAGTAAATATACCTACAAAATTATATATAAGTCAGATAGCCTTGTTGGCTTCAAAAAAATATTGGATTCACTGGAAAAAAATTTAATGGCTTTAGGGTTTATTTTTCCCCGTATACGAACATTAAATACTTGTAAAAAATGTTGTTAAAATTATACTGTTTATTTATTTTTCAAGGGTCATAATGATTCATAAAAACTTATATGTTAATATGTGACTTTTGACAAAATTCATTGTGTAATAGTGAAATTAGTTTCAAATGAACGTATGAATATTGATCCAGTCGTCTCAAAATATTATGTCTAACAATCCAATGTAATAGTTTTGAAAGCAAATATTGGTTTAAAACAGGTGATTAATAATTTCAAAAAAAATGTAGCATTAATTTATTTAAAGACATAGTGTATACTGTATAGTGTTATAAGGGTCGTAAGCTATTGATGAAAAACCAATGTTAATGTAGAATAAAAATCAGAGAAAAAATTGGCGTTCTTACAAATTTCGATGAGACATTTCTTGAAACCAATTTAATTAATAAGCTCATTCAGGAAAAAAAATTAATTAATTAATAAGCTCAATTGTGTGTTTTTTATTTAAAAGAAAAATATAATTATATTAAGAGGAAAAAAAAGGGGAACCGTTCCCATCTCCATCAAGTGCCTAACAAATTAGAAGCAATAGAGGAGATGGGATTGATTCCAACTTTGCTAAAAGGAGACCCAATAGCAAGTTGGTGAGCTCTTGTATTTGCCTCACAGAGAACATGAGAAAATGACCATAAAATGAAATGAAGAGACCAGACTAATGGCGGAGCCAAGGGCCAAGAGGGGGAAATTGCCCCCCTGACCCTGCCAAGAAATATCTCTATATATACGTGGCTTGTGTTTAACCCATGACTACCAAGTAAACTAAATCGCCTAAACACATGCAAAAACAAAACAAAGCTTGGCTTAAACAACGACCAAAGTTTAAAAAAAAGATTTCTTAAATTAGGTTATTTCAAAGCAAAGTTTTGATGTTATATCCACAGAATATCAAATAACGAATTGCATACAATCCAGTTCTTGAATAATCTAATTAGTGTATATGTGGCACACAATTTGTCAAGTTCGATTTGGAATGATGTGTTTGAATTTAGTGTTGAAATGCCAAATTCATTGATGGTGAAATTTCAAATTTTAAATGCTTTACGTTACCTTAGTATGGAATGCCAAAGCAATTTTAAATTTCTCTCTTGCAGTTGTGTAAAATTTTAATATATTAAACCAACTTTTCCCAAAAAAAGAAAAAAAAAATGTTTAACTATGGTTTTAAATTTTTGATATTTTGATATATTACATTTAATGATACAAATTCTTCTAACATTGTTTGTAGCTTAAGTCACAGTTCGTTTAAATGATATATTTCATTTTGATCTCAACACCGTTTCTTTTTATTTTACCAAAATTCACGCAGTTTCATCTCTGTCACCGATGATTTCTAGTCATCTACTAATGCCTTTTCTATTTCTTAAATGTCTTGGCTACTCCACTCTAGGTCTAGGAAAGGTTTTGCATTTACGTCAAAAAATGCCCAAGGGGCTGGTCAAAGATTCAAAATGGAGAAAAATAAAAGCCCAAAGTAAAACTAAGGGAGCAAGGCATTTTCCGTGTTATATGGAAAGCCAAGTTCCCACAAAGACCACTATTCTAAGATATCATTAGAAGTGAACAATGACTTATATGAAAAGTTCGAAACACACACGGCACAAACATGTTTTTAAAAGAATTTGAGGTCTAAACAACATTTTGAATTTTTTTTTTAAATTAATGAAACGTAAAAAACGATCTAAGGTGTAAAATGTAATTCCCCCCGGGGGGGGGGGGGGGGGGGTGGCGGTTGGGGGTGAGAGGAATAAGTCATTTCAATGTGCAAGCTTCCGCGAGGTTACTAATACTGTACTAGAAAACTGACCCTTGCAGAAGCTTCTTATTAGTTAATTACGCGGAAAATACTGATCTGAGAGGAAGAAGTTTCGTAATTGCTACGTAACCTGACATGGGCCAATCCTATATAAATACTGGATCAACAACACAGTTAATTCAATGCAAAGTCTGAGCAAGAAAACAACATAAACCATGGCTCACCTCTATATCTTCCTCTCCTCTCTTCTAGTCCTAGCGGTCCTCCATGGTGCCTATGCAGTCGAATACACTGTCATAAACCGAGCACAAACAACCCCAGGTGGTGCACGCTTCAGAAACCAGTTGGGTGCCGAGTACACTAGGCAGACAATGGAATCTGCCACCAACTTCATCTGGAACATCTTTCAGCAAACCACAGAGTCAGACAGAAAGAACTATCAAAACGTGAACTTATTTGTTGAGGAGAAATTATCTATAGAAAACGCACTAGCCGAAACTTCAGGGAACGAAATTAAAGTTCGTGCAAGCTATATCGAAGGCATAAAGGGAGATATCAAGTGGGACTTTAATGGTGTACTTTACCATGAAATGGTACACGTGTGGCAGTGGAATGGTCAAAGATTGGCTCCTGGAGGATTGATTGAAGGAATTGCCGATTATGTGAGGCTAAAGGCAAACTATGCGCCTAGCCACTGGGTCAAGCCTGGGGAAGGAAAAAAATGGGATCAAGGCTATGATGTTACAGCAAAGTTTCTAGATTACTGCAATGGTCTTAGAGATGGGTTTGTGGCTGAACTCAACAAAAAGATGAAAGATGGTTATAATGACAGCTTCTTTGTGGACCTGTTAGGGAAGCCAGTTGAACAGCTTTGGAGCGACTATAAGGCCAAGTACGGAATGGGAAATTAGGGTCTTTGATTCTTAGCTAGCTGTTGCCAATTCTTGTGTATCAATTAATGTGATATAATATTATATCTTAGAATAAGTGCAAGCTGGGGTTGTTTCTCAAAAAAAAAAAAAAAAAAGAGTGCGAGCTGGGGTTGGAACCCAAATTCTCTTTATGGAGAAAATTAGAAAATATTATTGAGTTATGAGTCTTTGCATGTATCAATATGATTTAGTTCCATTATGCATCTTAGCTCTATAAATTCTCGTGTATAATTGTGATTTCGATGCAATGTATTCATTGTCATCATAAAATAAATGAGTCTAAATCTTCTGTCCCACTTTTTCTACTCCACTCTATACTCCACCAATAAAAACTTGCCACGTGTTCACCTAATTTATTAAATACTACTATTAATTAATAATGGTAACATTAATAAGTCAATTAATGATATTATTTAATTAATTAGGTAAATACATATCAAATTTTTATTAATAGAGTATAGAGTGGAGCAAGAAAAGTGAGATAAAAAATTTAGATTAAGCCGAAAGCCTTCAGAAATAAATTTAGAGCACACTTGTTACTCATTAGGACGAGTTTGATAGGAGAAATCTCTTTCCCAATACTTTTTAGAACTTGTGTCCGTGAATGAGAATAGTCAACATTCAGCAACCAAGTGATAGACTGAGCATTCATATTGAACAACCCTCCGTACCATTACATGCATGGCCAATTAATGGCTATTTCACTTTATTTTAGTTATGGAAAAATAATATTCTCACATCCTTTTTTTTACACTTTCTTTTACGTCCACTTTTATGTTTTAAATATGTATGTTTTTTTTTTTCTAATTTTTAAAATGTGGAAATTTTTACATTAATTGTGAATATTTGTAAAGAATAGTAAATACAAATGAGTGTACGTAGATGATATTTTTCTTTTCAATTTCTACTAGTTAGAATTAATTAAAGGCTTGATTCCATTCTACGGTTTACTATATATATATATATATGAAAAAAAAAAAAAATGTTATACATTAAAACAGTGAAAAAGATGGCTTCTCATTCAAAGTCAAGGAGCAGCTATATTCTCGACTTCTTTCCTTAAAAACAATAGTGATTTGAAATCTGGAATAAATTCATAATAGTTTCAGACATAAAATTGGAACATAGAGTTATCAAGAATAAATCTTAAAATGAATCCAAACACAATAATTTGACTAATTTCGTGCCCTTTTCAAGTATATATGCATCAATATTATAATCCTATGCATGGTTTTGAAATCCAAATTGATCAAAGAGCTGAAAAATTGAGAGTTTCAAGAATTTTGAGGTTAAATTGAGGTTCAATCGAGGTCAAAATATGATGCGTCATAATTTTTTTAATATATTTGGTACTTTTTTTTTATTGAATCGTAGAATATATTTGATACTTAAATTGTCTTTATATTTATTAATTTTTCATTTCTAACCTAAAAGATGTGTGTGGTCCAATGGTTTGCACACTGGACATGTTATTTCATTTGGTAAGGGTAGGTTCATCTAAGAGATGATGTAGAAAAGACCGTCATGGCCTTTCAGGACTCCCGCGAACGCTTGAAATTATCGCGCAAGGCAAAAAGATATTAGTAGAAATCATGAGTCTCGAAGTCAGAATCGTATGAAATTTGACAAATTGAAGCAAAACAGCCTTCTGAGTAATAGTCATCGCTTGCCATGAGGTACCCCTGAAAATGGCAAATTCTTTAATTTAGGCCCTGAAAACTGCACTTTTGTCGTTTATAGTAATTTTGTTTCTTTAAATCTTTTTGCTCAAAAGTTAGAATTAATAAAGTCCTAATTCTTTTGGGATGACCCTTAAGGTTAGTAGCTTATGATTCTGTATTAAGCTCAATTTTGCTATTTTTGGTAAATTTCGGTATTTTGTCACCTAATCGCTTAATTAATGCAAATTAGGGTTTTAAACATTTTTTCTTAGTATTTATATGTCAATAAACACAGAATTTTGTCAATTTTCTTGTCTGGATGATTCAAGTTATTATCATCTTGTGAATTCAGAAAATCCCTTGTGGATTCGAGGTTTACTAGTTAGAAACTGAGAGTTTAGTTTTTGTCTATTAAAGAGAGTATCATATGTGCTTTTTTCAAGCTTTCGCGACATCAAGAGACTTCTAATTAATCCAAACTAATCCCTTAATGGTATGCTTGGAACAAAAGGAGAATAGAAGGGAGATCCAGAGCTGAAGAGGGGTGGTGGATGGAATATTCCAGTCAAACCTCCTCTCTCTTCTCTGTTTCTCCTAATCCAAACATAGGGTTAATTAATTACATTACATTACCACCGCACACCTTTGATGCGATAGTCACTTTATAAGTATAAGTGCTTGTAGGGTGTGAAAGGCAAGGGTCAGGGTTTAAGTCTTCAGGAGGGAGATTCACACACATATACACTTAGATTAGGTTAGAGTAGAATTCTCTTGTATAAAAAAAAAAAAAAAAAAAAAAAAAAAATTACATTACATTAATATGTTATATTTGATAATCAACCATAAACTCTCTAATTCACTATGCTTTCATCCCCTCACAATCGAAGGCTCTAGATGACAGAGCACGAGTTTAATTTGTTTTTCAACAAAAGAAAACCCCGAGAACAAAAAGCCTTTGTAAAAATGTATATATGTGACCTGATCATCTATAAAATATAACGAATTCAAAGATCATCACGAACATTGCACCTAGCAATAGTCCACTTTTAATACGCTTTATTCTCGTATGAAAGACCGGATTGGAGATGAGAGCGAGGGCACTAAGATTATCGCACTAGATGGTTAGAGTAGTGGGAAGAAAAACACCAAGATTGTGTAGTAACATCCAAATCGAAGCCAATTTTGTAGTAGTTGTGGCTAAGGAGCAACACTTCACTTTAATTGATGACCTAGCTAGAAACAGTGGGCTATTCCTTTAAGCCCAAAAAATAAGATTATTGCCGAGAAACACTACAAAACCAATGGTCGAGCTTCTATCCGTTGGATCATTAACCCAATTCAAGGGAAAAAGGACCAGACTGAAAAGAACCTAATGAGATAAAATGCCACATACAGAACTCAATATCTGCTTGGCTTCCACAAGATGAGTAATAGAAGGAGCATGCATATGTTGACAAACATGATTGACAACATCGGCTAACTTTGGCCTGGGGAAGGTCAAGAAATATAATGCACCAGCTAGACTTCTAAATGTTGTGGCATCATCTAAGAGTGTGGGATCAGCTTGCCTGAATTTAGATGGAATGGTGATTGGCGTACTGCAGTATGGATATCTAAAATGCCAAAAGATCTAGATTACAAATCTTGATTACATCCCACATCACCTAGGTAGGAGGAAGTCTTATTATTTAAGCCTTCGACTCTAATTGATAAGAGGCCTTTTAAAACCTTGATGGTACTCTCGTGTGGAATAATTTAGGCCCCACACCCCCTATGTAGGGGGAGGCCTAAAACATTGAAGAGGATTCTATTAGATTTTACACTAACCTTTTTTTTTGTAAATTCAGATTTTGGAAACTCATCATGCATATAATATTTGTGAGTATTAATTTTTTTTTTTTTTTTGGGTAAATTCAGATTTTGGAAACTCATCATGCACATTATATTTGTTAGTACTTATATTTGAAGTTCCATGTCTAAAGGATTGGATTTGGGATTAAGTTATATAGGCACTGAAAAGTTGTTATTTACAACTATTTTGTATTGACTTTAATTTCATGCCAAATTTGATTGTAATTATGTTCAATTATGTTTACCCTGTGGGATTTCATTGTATAGGTTGTGTGTGAGAGAGAGTGTGAAGACTCAAGCGCCTATCGAAGACAAAGTGGATTTTGCAACGAGTTTTGCAAGAAGCCTTTCGGCGAAGTGATCCATGTGCAGAGCACATGACTGGAATGTGAAGAGTCATGACAACAGGTTTTCGTGAATAATTTGCAGGTAAGGGCTTTCCGTGAAATACTCGTGAAACATTTTGTTTTGCTATTTTGGCATATCTGCTTCACCATGTCGTCACCCACACTATATATACTCTTATTACCCACATATTGTAGGGAGTGCTTTTCAGAGAGAAAACCCTAGATACAATCCTTGAGGGTTAGGGATTGTTATACTCACAATCCTCTACACAATCGTTTGTGGTTTTCCTCAAACTCCTACCTCTCTATATCCATATCCTTGAAAGTTTGATAGCACAACACTTACCATACCCAATCTGAGTGTTAAGTGAGGTTTTGGTGCTGTTGGGAAGCATTGGAAGAAGCCAAGCGTTGGCAGATGTAATTGGGCTGAATTGCAAGATTCGAAAAGTTAGACAAGACACGGCTCTGAGAAGCCTTGTTAGAGTAGGAGCTTGGAGGGCTTAGGTGCATTTGGTCAGTTAGGCTTGGAGAGTCTCTTACTATTCGTGTATCCCAACTTATTGTCTAGTGGATCAATTTACCGCTTGGAGGGTGGCGGAGAGGTTTTTCGCTGAGTTCTTTGGTTTCCTCTTCGATAACATGTCTCCGTGTTATGTTGTGTTTGCATATTTTTTCCTTACTCTTTTAGCTTTCATTTTATTTTTGATATATAATGAATATGGCTTATAGTAGTTTTATTATTTGTTCACTCTCATTTACTCTATTCCGCACTTAGTTAAGTTAGAGTAAAATCAACCGAGTCGTAATTTTTTAATTTGGAGGTCTAAATAGCTCTTGTGCTTTTAGCATAAATTTGAGTTTTCAATTGGTATCAGAGCGGGTACACTTGTTACGATTTCATTACCTAAGTGTGATCCTAGACCTCTATAGTGATGGATCGATCACAATCTCTTAATGCCCCACCATTCTTTGATGGGAGCAATTATAATTTTTGGAAAGTCTGTATGAGGGTATTTCTTTGTGCTATTGGTGAGACAGTATGGGATTCTGCCAAGAATGGGTACGTTAAACCCACGACAGGCAAATCCGAATGGGATAAGGCTGCTCTTACTTTAGTAAATGCCAATAGTAAAGCAATTAACGCTATCTTTTGTGGTGTGTCTATTGATAAATTTCACAGGATATCTCATGTGAAGACCGCCAAGGAAGCTTGGAAAATTCTTGAGACTACCTATGATGGTACCAAGAAAGTTAAGGACACAAAGCTCCAAATGCTTACTACCAGATTTGAAGAGCTCAAGATGAGTGACGATGAGTCATTTGATTCATTCTATGGGAAGCTCAATGAGATAGTGATCTCCAAGCTCAATCTTGGTGAAAAGATTGACGATGCTAAGGTGGTGAGAAAGATTTTGAGGTCCTTACCAAAGAGCTTCTTTGCATAGGTCACAGCTATAGAAGAGAGAAAAGAATTGGATGAGATCAAGATTCAAGAACTCATTGGATCTCTCTAAACATATGAGCTCGGACTGTCTTCTCACAAGCCAAGCAAATCATTTGCTCTCAAAACCATCAATGAAAGAACGGATGATTCCTCCGAAGAAGATGATGTGGAGAAGGAGATAGCATTCCTTGCAAAAAACTTCCGGAAATTTCTTAAGATGAAAAACAGTGGGAAGTCTTTTGGAAAATGAAAGTTCTCATCCTCCAAAGGTGATAAGAAGGAGTTTAAGAAGAAAGATGGGAAGGATTCTTAATCACCTCAAGGAGAGTGTGATGGTGACGGAAATTATATGGCCTTCATGGCAATTACCTCTGTTGATTCTAAGGATAATTTGAGCAATTTGGTTGATGAACTTGGTGAACATTCCAAAGGTGAGGAAGTTGAAGACTTGGAAGATAACGATGTATGCCACAATGAAGGTGAGGAAAACCTTCAAGAAGTCTTTGTTAGAAGGTTGTGGCTTATACACAAAGCTTGCAAAAAATGCTGTGAATAAGATGAAGAAGATTGAAAAATAGCATAGGTGTACACTTGTGCAACTTAAGGAAGCAAAATGTGAAGTAGAAGGGCTCAAGGGAAAATTGGTGGAAGCTTATTCTAAAATCAAGTTTCTTGAACTTGAAATTATCCAAGAAAATGTCAAGGTTGCGCACATCTCCACCAAGAAACTTGTCAGTGTGCTATCTTCTCAAAAAACTTCACATGATAAGACTGGTCTAGGTTATACTCATGAAGGAAGCTCTAGCAGCGAACCCAAAAAGGAAATGAGGTTCGTATTAGCCAAGAATGTAGAGAAACTCAAAGAAGTGAAGCCTAAGATTGAGACCCCTATTGTTGCAAAGAGAACCATTTGTGCAAAACCAAAGAATAAAGGAAAGTCATTACCCAAAAATCAAAGGGAACCTCAAGTGAAGCATTGTTGTCATCATTATAGCGTGATTGGGCACACAAGGCCAAATTGTTTAAAACTTCATGCACTTAAGAAGGCTGATTCTATGCGTGGCCAAGACAATACAAGAAAATGTCCAAGGGAATACAAGCTAAAAGTGATAATGAGGGACAACTCATTAGAGACATTATGAAAATTTTGAAGAACATTTCATTATGCCTTGCTAACTTCATTCCAAGGTTTGAAAGTTATGTAGGTCGTACCCTTCCATCTAAGGATCTCACCCAAAACACTTGTAAAGTGTGGGTAAAAAAGGGTACTCATGCATCTGCACTAACTATGCCCATGCATCAATTCTTCTAAAGTATTAGGGTTTTAGTTTCATGCATCATGACATATGCAATCTTCTTGTGTCATTACTTCCGGTTTTTAGCATGTTTCTTTTACAAATTTCTTTTGTAAGTTTGTTTTTGTACCTGCTGTTTTTGTTGATCTTACTTTACATGTTTTGTTTTTGAGTGTGTTGAAAAAATAAAAAATCCATAAAAATTGAAAAATCTCCAAAAATTTTGATCGCTTGTGTTGTGTATTTCACATGAGAGTTTGGCCTAGTACCTTCATACTAATGGCATAGTGCATTTAAGAGCTTAGCTTGTCATGTATGCAATTTTATCTTTGTGGGGAAAATCTTGACATCTCTATGTGTGATTGTTGTAAATCGATCTTTAAACTTGTCATGAATGATTAGTCAATGGTCTTGATGGTTTCAAAACTTGCATAGACTTGTATATCTTCCCACTTTTTATGCTTTTGCTTTATAGCTTATTCAATGTCAAACCTCAAAAAGAGATAATGAGCTGTAAAAGTCATTGCACATATTAGTATTTGACTTGGAAAAAGGGAAGGCGACCTGTATTGAGATGTATGATGCCCAAAAAGCCAAAGGCTTACTCTCAAAATTGAAATATCAAAAATTTCAACCATCGATCTCAAAATGAGATGTTTTGTTCACAAATGATCAAAGGTTATGAGTTGAAAGAAGCCAAAAAGAAAAGTTTCAAAGATATTTTATTATTTTCTTGTGGGAGGTCATATATGTTCATTTCTATAATTGAGATAAACCACTTGACTTAGTATTAGTTGTGTATGACTTGATTGAATTGATCATTGAACTTTCACTCTAGACTAAGGACTTTTTCACATTTGATATACACACACAACACACAAGTCTATTGTTCAATGAATGCTTATTTCATTTGTGTGATTATACATATTCAAATGTGATGTGTATACTTAAATCAATTTATGCTAATTGAGATAAGCAGATGTATGGTATGCTAAAAACGCATGTGAAGAACACCTCAAATCAGTTTATCTATGTCGAAAACCAAATCACTACACTCTCGTCTCAGATTGATGATATGATGATGGAGTAGCAGCGACAACAATAAGAAGGCTCTGAATCCGAGTTCTAGCAGTTCTAGCCACTTTGGCCATTCCGGTAAAAAAGGGGGAGAAAGTTTAAGGGGGTATAGTATGCACAGTTCGAGGGGGAGCATAGCATAGCATATCATAGATATTGGTTTACTCTGGTGGTGGTTTAGTAGTTTAATTTTGGTTTCAGTAGTCTACTTTCATTTACCTTTATAGTTTTTAATTCTTGGATATTTACATTGCTTTCTTTTAAAGCTTTAAAGTACTCTAGTTTAGCAATTTAGTTTATTTTTAGTACTTTGTCTTTGTATCCTTGCTTTGTAGCTTTCTAAGTACATTTAGATTATCTATGCATTATCTATAGTACTATACACTTGTGCCCTTGTTGGATCTTGTATCCTTGATGCAAATACCTTTTGTATTTTACATTGGTTGTGTGTTGAACATGCAATTGATTTTTGCATTGCTTGTAATTGCATTGCATGTCCGAATTATCATTTACTAGTTAAATGTTCATTGTAGTCATTCTTTAAGGTCTATTCATGTTTGATCAAGTTATGCTTTATAGTTTATATCTTGTTTAATTCCTTGATTACATTTTACTTGTTCCTATACATACCTTGTATTCAACTTGTCATAAGCTTAATGAAATTTGTTTTTGTGTGCAAGTGTTTCAGGATACAAGTGTATATGTCAAGAGCTTCACAGCTTCTAGATTAGGTGTGAGTGGGTTTTACCATTGTTCTCAAACTCACGTTTAAGTCTAGAGTCCGTTTTAGGGGTTTTGTCACGAAATAGCCAAAGGAGAAGATTGTAAAATTGTTATTTACAACTATTTTGTGTTGACTTTAATTCCATGCCAAATTTTATTGTAATTATGTTCAATCATGTTTACCCTGTATTATATGTGGGATTTCATTGTATAGGTTATGTGTGAGAGAGAGTTTGAAGACTTAAGCACCTATTGAAGACAAAGTGGATTTCGCGAGAAGTTTCGCAAGAAGCTAGCTTGCTTGCGAAGTGAGCCATGTGCAGAGCACATGACTAAAATGCAAAGAGTCATGACAACTGGTTTTCGTGAGTAATTCGTAGGTAAGGACTTCTCATGAAATACCTGCGAAATATTCTGTTTTGCTATTTTGGCATATCTGCTACACTATGTCTTCATTTACACTATATATACCCTTATTACCCACATATTGTATGGATTGCTTTTCAGAGAGAAAACCCTAGATACCACCCTTAAGAGTTAGAGATTGTTAAACCCACAATCCTCTACACAATCCTTTGTGGTTTTCCTCAAACTCCTACCTCTCCATATCCATATTCTTGAGAGGTTGATAACCTAAACACTTACCACACCCAATTTGAATGTTAAGTGAGGTTTTGGTGCTGCTAGGAAGCATTGGAAGAAGCCAAGCGTTGGCAGATACAATTGGGTTGAATTGCGAGATTTGGAAAGCTAGAAAAGACATGGTTCCGGGAAGCCTTATTGGAGTAGGAGCTTGGAGGACTTAGGTGCATTGGGTAGATTAGGCTTGGAGGGTCTCTTGCTATTCGTGTATTCCAACTTATTGTCTAATGGATCGATTTACTGCTTAGAGGGCAGTGGAGATGTTTTTCACTGAGTTCTTCGATTTTCTCTTCGATAACATGTATCAGTGTTATCTTGTGTTTGCATCTTTCTTCCCTACTCTTTTAGCTTTCATTTTATTGTTAATATATAATGAATATAGCTTAGAGTAGTTTTATTATTTGTTCGCTTGCATTTACTCTATTCCGTACTTAGTTAAGTTAGAGTAAAATCAACCGAGGCGTAATTTTTTAATTTGGGAGTCTAAACAGCTTTTGTGTTTTCACACATATTCGAGCTTTCAAACATGATCTGTCATTAGATGATAAAATTCATCTTGTACATCTGATCAACACTCCATGAACAGTTTGGATCCACAGAAACAAGATCTGTGTTGACCACATACAAAACAATCCCTTTACGATTCTACAGATGCATCCTATTTGCTCAACTCCAGCTTGATATATAGCATGGCAGAATGTGAAACAAGAAATCGTAACAAAGAATTAACCAAGATTCTCTCTATTCCTATATTCATACAAACTCTCATAATTGTTGAAGCTGCAAAGACTAAAGGAAGATGGAGAGGAAGCTGCTTTCAATGCAGGGAGGGACAGTGGAGGAAGCCAGGCATGTTTTCTCTAACCAATACCAAAATTTTATTTTCTGGTTTTAGATTATGGTGTTGGACATTGTCTAATTGGCTTATGGGGTCGCCCCCCATATCGATGTTTAAATCAAAGATTAGCCCTACACCTGCCAAATGCTAGTTGAAAACGACTAGTTATCAGTCCTAGCCAAGAGGGTTGAAAGGACAATTTCTATCTTGAAACCTCATATTTCCATGTAACACGACTAGTCAGCCTTCTCATTTAACATATTGTGAACATGGCTGTGTCCACCATCTTAAAATTGTACCTTAATTTTTTTAATTACCATGTTAAATTTAGTTGTTTTTGAGAAAGAAAAGATTATTTGTACAACATTGATCAATACAATCAGTGTGTTTAAATTTAAATAAAAAATTTAAGGTACAAAACTTGAAGAATTTATTAAAATTTTATCCATATATGTTTTTAAAAAATGTTAAAATTGTCTTACTTTTTTTATTCGGCTTAATTTCTTTTTTACGAAGAGGTGATTAGGAACAACTCTGAAACGAAATCTGTTGAAGATTACTAGAAAATGTATAGGAAAATTATAGTATTTTAGATTAAGATGTTCTATAATTGTTAGGCTAATTCCACTGTAAAGCCTTTTCATCATCTATTTTAAAATTAATGAATGTATTATGATTTAGCATGGCATCAATAATTTAAATATATAGCAAATAATAATAGTGAAAAAGGTACGGAGTCTAAAGACATAAGGCTTTTGTGAGGTGTGTGATCTTATATACATAAGTTTAAGACCTTAAATTTTTGAGAGGGTAAGTTACACATTACTGTTTTGAAGTGGCAGAATGTCGAACAAAAGATCTGAGAATTGAATTCTGCCTACACCATAAACTAATTCATTTCTTAGTTTGATAATAAAGAGCAATATTATAGAATAAACATCATATATTGAAATTCTATCATATATATATATATATATAAATATTTAATAAGAATAAAAAATGTTTTGATTGAGAGAGTGAATTGGCACCCTATTTCTCCTTATAAAGAACTAATAATGCTATTGAATTATAAAACCCTTGATCATTTATCTAATTTTTTTTTTTTTTTGAAGCCGGAACCAACCAATTTTCATTAATTTAGAGTACTAGAATCCAAATACAATCCATCCACCACAGGTGGGGGATCCTCCTCCAACCATACAATTTCATCATCAATTAATCTAGCAAATCTTGCCAAAGCATGAATGACACTATTTGCATTGCGCCTAACACAATTAGTTGAAATGGATCTAAAACCTGCAGCCAAGCATCAAATATCCTCATAAATTAATCCAAGCCGCGAAAGATTCCCTTGAGCCTAGGAAATCGTCTACATCACCGAGACAATATCACCTTCCAAAATTATCTCCATGAAGCCAGCATCTATTGCAAACTCGAGGGCTTTACGACATGCCATCACTTCCACCTCTTCACTATCCCTTACAGCATCGCCCTTTGCAGCAAGAGTAGCCATTACTTCGCCCTTTTCATTCCTAATCACAGCCCCATAACCCGAAGCAGCTCCCTCATCGAAGCAAGCACCATCAAAATTCAGTTTGAAAAAATTCCCCTGTAGAGGTTGCCATGTCTGTTTAGCTAAAGGCCGAATTGGAGCTGGCACACTCAGCTAAACTTGTGTTTTTGTATTCTCCCTCAAATAATCCAAAGCTAGCTGAGAAGACCTTAAAGGATACTAAAATACACCCCCGTGCATGACTGTGTTCCACTGATTCCATATCTACCAACAAGTGACCCAAAACAGATCCCATTCCTCCCCTGAAAGCTTCAACATTAGACCTGTAACCAACTGTAAAAAATCAACTAGCGTAATACTTGGTTTTTGAAGTCGACTTGAACTCCCAGCCCAAATCCTGTGCTGCCCCACAACCCCAAAGCACATGCAAAACTAATTCAACCTCATTTTGGCAGAAACAACACCGTGCCTCCTCCACTACCCTTGTGCTTGCCAGATTTTCTTATGTAGGCAAAATGTTAAGACATGCTCGCCATGAAAAATTTTTAATCTTGTTAGGAACCCTGGCCTTTCAAATACGTGACCAGAGTGCCCCATTTGTTCTTTGCATCGATGTCTCCCCAATATTGCTCTCTTCCATCCTTAATTGCTTTGCCACATAATACCCAGACTTCACTGTATAATTGCCCTTCTTTGAACAAGACCACACCATTACATCTTGCACCACCCGCCTGCTCAAAGGACCTTGAAGAATAGCTTCGGCATCGAATGGATGGAACATGACAGTGATACGTTCTCTGTCCCACTGATGATTCGGCCAATCAATTAAATCCGAGAGCAAGCACTCCCAAATCTCCTCCTCTGGTTGAAAAAGAATTTTTCTTGTTAGTTGATTAGGCAACCAGCAATCCTTTAAAACCCGAATGGAAGCCCCATTACCCACTCTCCAATAACATCCTTTCTTCAAAAGTGGTTGAGCCGCTATCAAACTCTTCCATACATAGGAACTATTTTGACAATCCTTCGCCTTGAGAAAATCACACCTTGAAAAATATTTTGCTTTGAAACAACTATACAAAAGAGAGCTTTTATCCTGCAATAACCTCCAACCTTGTTTTGCTAGCATGGCTAAATTAAATGATCGTAAGTCTCTGAAACCCATTCCATCCTCTTTCTTTGACAGTGTTAAAAAACTCTAATTTTACCAGTGTATCTTCCTTTGCTCCCCAATTTGTCCCCACTAAAATCTAGCACATATAGCATCCAACTCATCGCATAATTTCCTAGGTGTTAGGAAAACCCCCATTGTATACGTGGGAATGGATTAAGCCACTACTTTTATAAGAACATCCTAACCGGCCAGAGAGAGCAACTTCCCCTTCCAAACTCGTTCCTTAATGAAAGCAAAAGTGTCATATTTCCTTCTTCCTATCAAAGTAGGCAACCCAAGTAAGCATCAAACTTCTCCATTTCCTTTACCTTTAATTTGTCAATTATCCATGTTTTCTGCTCCACAGACACATTGCTATTGAAATAGGTAGAAAACTTCTCCAGATTTATACATTGGCCCACAACTTCAGCATATAGCTGTAGAGTATCAGAAACAACCTACACTTAATCTTTATTAGCTTGACAAAAAATCAAAGGATCATCAGCAAAAAGCAGTTTAGTTATAGTTGGTGCACTTCTACATATTGCCACTTCGTGCACCCTTCCTTCAAATTCGGCTTTAGCAAGGAGTGAAGTAAAGCCTTCAGCACAAATCAGATACAAATAAGAGGACAAAGGATCACCTCGGTGTATACCCCTAGTAGGAGTGATATTCTCATATGCTTTGCCAATGATTCGGACTGAAAAAGAGGGTGTAGAGATACAGCTCATTGGGCAGTTTTATCTTAAAGATATCAAGGGCCTAATTGGTAGTAGATTTCAAGTATTGTTATTCAAAAGTTTAAAAAGTGTTGTAGAAATATGTGTTTAAGGTACTCATAATACAAAAAATGTGTTTGGTACCATATGTTAGGACATATGTGGTTCAAGCTGTTTTGAACATATGTCACTATTTTATGTAATTGGCTTATCCTTTGACAAAACGCACTTTACATGTAATTGGGTAAATTTAGTATGTGTTTAACGCTTCAAGAAATTGTGTTTCAAGATCAAGTGTTGAAGTCATCAAGTCTGTCCAAGAAACAAGCTGGAAAGTGTAAGTTATTAAAGCTCGACACCTGCATCTATCAAGTTTTAAGAAGCTGTTTTAGCTCTGAGGCTTGACAGCTGCTCGACAGCTCCTTGACAGCTCTAGCTGTCGAGATTTAAGGAAAACAGATTCTAAGTTATGCTTTGATTCCAATCCGTGGATATGTCTTTGGGACTTCTTTTCTTCTAACCCTAAACATATAAAAAGGATTATTTTAAGGGCCGTCAAGAGGTACACAAGTCGCACAAGCATTGAGAAATTCTTGTTCGAGCAATTTGTGATCCGAGACAAAGTTCATGCCCTCGTTCATCTTTCTTGTGAAGAAGTTGCTATGTAATGTGCACCGTAGGGTTTTGTAACCAATCATTTTCTTGATCTTCATCATGTGAATGAATTGAAGAACTTTACAGCCAACAACTCTCTCTCTAGTTGGTGAATTGAAGTCACATACTAGGATCCGCGCAATTTGTTAGTCACGTACTAGGAGCCATGCATCAAAAGGAGAAACTGTCACTATAGAACAAGTCTAATTGGGTATTGGGGTAAGGGTTTAACTGTAGGTTGGTAAGGTACTGGGATTCCTTTACTTATAACCGCTTGTTGTGATAATAGTGGAGTTTTGGGAGTGGTGACCTTAAATCATCCGGTGAGGTTTTTGCCGTGTAGGTTTTCTCCATTCGTAAACAAATCACCGTGTCAATTTAATTTCCGCTGCATACTTTAGTTTATTGGTGATTTGTTTGTGCTACCAAGCTACTTGCATGTTAACTTGATTAATTAATAACTTAGCTAATTAATCAATTTAATTTCTACACGGTGGCCTATCACCATATTTCAAACAACATATTATAAAATGTGAAAAAAATATAATTATGTGTTTAGCGTGTGTGTGTGTGTGTGTGTGTGTGTATAAAATGGTATCTTTCTAACGAGTACAATTATTTTATTAATATTTATTAAAGGAGTACACGTGAGAGAGAAGGGAGGAAAACAAGAAAGAAAAAAAAAACAGAAAAAAAGAAAAACATGAGGTGTGCATGTGAGAGATAGAGAGAGTGTAGTTATGTTAAGTCTTATCAAGCGAGAGATAGAGAGAGTGTAGTTATGTTAAGTCTTATCAAGCGGGTCTTACACTTTCCTAAATATTTACAAAAGTGCCATTAAATAATTTTATTTGAAAACGGAAAACTAATAGAGGATTTCTCTAAATTCAGTCTTATCAAATTTTTTATCTTCTGGTTTTTGGTTTTAGATTATGTGGATACTAGTTATTCTACCTTTTTGACTTTTCATTTTAGCTAAGATATTATCCTAGACCTGCCAAATGCCAATTAAAAACGACTAGTTATTAGTCCTTGCCCACGCCATGATTAAGGTGGTGGAAAGAAAATAGAATTTGCATTTCAAATTTGATTACACTGCAAGTAACATCACAAATTTTATTACATGAAACGTGTCATCAATTATAAAAATATTTGAAATTCACTTGTTATGTTGTTAAAGCCAATTAATAATATTTGTTGTAAGTTGCAAGCAAACTAATATCATAGTGAAACTAATTGGTGAGTTTTATTCAACTAATCATATATAGTGTTAAATCAAATGCACTAACACTCATATCATAATGAATTTGATTAGTGGGTTTCATTCAACTACCACCTAGTTGTTATTTTGTTAAAGTCAACTAATAATATTTATTGTTACATAAGTTGTAAGCAGAATAATAACATTATGAATGTGATTGGTGAGTTTCATTTAACCACCAAATAAATGAATGTTTAAACTATTTTTTTAGTGGTTGATCACATTTTGATTTCTACATACTTTATAATAAAATCTGTAGCAAATTCATAGTGTGTGTGTGTGTGTGTGTGTGTGTGTGTGTGTATTTTGTGGAATAGTTAAAGGAACCCCATAAGGTCATTGGTTTATCAAATTCTTTAAGAGCATCTGTTAACTCGTTATTTTTTCTTAATTTAATTTTTTTATGAATCATAGTATTCCTAGCTAATTGGATTTTGTTAATATATGGATGTCTTAAGGGCATTCATTTAGGAAATAATTTTAGACATTTTTTATAAGAAAGAAAAACAAAA
Organism: Castanopsis chinensis; assembly: GCA_032878915.1. Lineage (NCBI taxonomy): Eukaryota > Viridiplantae > Streptophyta > Magnoliopsida > Fagales > Fagaceae > Castanopsis > Castanopsis chinensis. The sequence goes on from JAVQMG010000106.1 coordinate 8,263,510, forward strand.
ACTGATTTTAATGACAACTCTTTAAATTTTCCATAAAAGTGGTATTAAATTTTTTCTAAAATGATTTGATAGCATCTGTTAATTGGACCCTTTTTAATTACTGTTGATGCCCATTTTTGGCAAAAGGACCCAATAGCAGAAGAAGCCTAATAGTATGAAGAAAAGTGGAGTAAGAAAAATAGCAAAGTAAAGACCATTGGGACAAAAATGATAGGAATAATGGTCCACAGGCCTACAAAATAGTAAAGTAGCCCCAAAGAAAGCAAATGGGCCCAAGGAAGGCCCAAAGAATGAAGTAATAAGCACATGAGAATCATAAGAAATAGTAAGAAAGCAAAAACGGGCTGGAGGAGCCTAAAGAAAGGAATTGGTAACTGGGATTGGTTCAAAGGCCAATAAACCCAAAAGTAAAGGAAGTGGTAATTGGGCTAAGAAAGCCCAAAAGATTTAGCAAAAGCCTATAGGAATGTAAGAAGTTAGAAAGAATGACATGGGTCAAGAATGCCCAAATAATGAAATGGACCGAGGATGCCAAAGGAATACAATGGGCTGAGGAAGCCCGAGATGTTATATGAATAGGCCCAGCAGGAATGATGAGTAGTAGAAACCAAAGGAAGGAATAACATGTGAAACTGACATGGCAGGCACTTCAGAGCACAAGACCAGAAGTAGTAAAGTAAACAAAAGTGAATGATATCATAACAAGAACTTGCAATGGCTTGGCAAGAGCACCAGCCAGCCCAATGACAAGAGGTGAAAGGAGACATAGGCTAAATCAAAGAAGAGAAAGCCCACACCCAAGCAATGTTCAGCCTAAAGAAGAAATGAGATGCAAAGACTAAAGGCCCAAGAACTCATCCACGTCACAAGAGTCAAACAAGCACCAGAGTGTGCAGTAGAGTCAGACAAACCTGTAGGTAATGGCAAACGCATGAACGCCAGAAAAGCAATGGACTCATATAGAAGTGGAGCACGCACATAAGGCTTAAACACCACCAACTTGTACCCAGCCAATATAGGAGAGGTGGGCCACGGGTTAGAGGTAAGAGAGGGTGTGGTCTGGCGGTGGAGAGAAGGGGAGCCTATTTTGGGATTCTCGCTTAAGCTCTTTTGGGGGAAATGTCTTGCTGGGATGACATCCCACCCAAAAAAGGCAAACATGAGCTAGAATTGCTAAGTGCATGCTATAAGGGCTAGTAAGAGAAAAGCCCAACCCTGATCTGGATGGGAGTGCTAAAAAGAAAAAACTACTTTTGTCTGAAAGTGAGGCATGGCACGGCCAATACAATGTAGTGGTGGTAGCTGGGCAGTCGGCAGAATAGTGGACAGTCTTGGAAGGACACTCACAACAAATCAAAAGTAGTTAAGTGGTAAAATGGTAAAACTTGTCACGACAAGCAGTATAAAAGGCTATAGATGTGCATAGTGAACAATAACTAGAAAACACAAAAACCAGAGAGGAAAAAGAAATAAAACAAAGAAAACAAGGAAACCGAGAGTGAGGAAGAAAAATAGGAACGATAGGAGTAAAAAGCATGCACCAATAGGCTGCCTACTTCTCTCCCTCTTAATAGCCCACTCTTTAGCAAGCCAAGAATTTGAAATCAAGCCACTTAGGTCCATTTCCCAAAGTGAGTAACTTCAACAGCAGGATTCCCGTTTAAGGTTACCCACATTGGAGATTAGTTCCCTTCTTGGTTTTGAATCTGCCAAGGAACCAAGTCTATTCCTTTAGTAGATTTATCTTTCTTTCTTTTTGCCATGGTTGATTAAGCACTAACGTAACTTTTTTGTTGTTAATTTGTTCCTACTATAATCCCATTATCATATTTCTCCTTTGTGGAACTGTTCAAGTATCATTGTTGTTAGTAGAAAATATTTTGGCCAAAGTATTTTAATCATCTTGCTGTATTATGTTTTTCTTACTATAACGTCGTGTAACAGTATTTCCTGCCATGGACATGTGACACGCTCAAGGTTCCTGTCAGGGCTCTAACCCGCACACAAGCTGGCCTAAGGTGTGTTTCAGTTAGGCCAGTCCCGACTCTCCTACCCCAGAATCGTAGGGCCGTAGTACGACAAGATTAATCCAGCCTAAGACTCAAAAAGGCCCACCACAATTACTTACGATTATAAATTTCCTATGATTTTTAAAAAAAAAATTATAGAACACCCAATGGACTAAGATTTGAGAGTACTATAATAACACATGGGATATATAAGTTGGGTTCTTGTTCTGCCATTCATAGAAAAAATAAAGGGTTAGGTTTTTTATTATTATTATTTTTTAACTAAAATCATGAGTTGAAGACATGACTTCAAAAATTGAAATAGTGTTTTCAACTCACGATTTTATTTCAAATGTGTATGTATAAGTATCTGTGTATCAATTTTTATCCATTAATAGAAATGTTTATATATTTTTAGAACAAAACTTAAGTACAATAACAAAGTGCTATTTCTTAGGTTCTTCTCTTAAAATTCACTCATGTGGTTACTTAACTAAAAATACACTTCCGTCTAATGAGAAAAAAGCTACATAGCTAAAATTTAAAAAAATCTAAGGAACAACACACATAAGATAATATATCTAAATTTTGTCCATATTTACCAGATATTCTTCCATTCTCGAGAAAACGTTGAACGTGAAGCACGTCTGCGACTATGACTTAATTAAAGTTAGTTTCATTAATTATTGCTCAGTAAACTAACTGCTTGACTTAATCAAAGACGTGATTTTCCCTCTTGAAATATATTATCTGTAGGGATGCAATTTGTAACTGGATCCCACAATATGAAGGGAACCGGCCCAAAAAGCCCAATACAATGAAATTTATAGAGAGTGGGCTAGAAACCTAGGTTCTATGGATATTAGATAACATAATCAACATGCTAGATCCAAAATTCGCATACAACTAGACATTTATGTAGCAGAAAGTGCCTTCGGACGAGCGCCGAGAACGATTGCATTGCTTTCTTTTGCTCTAGAAATGGAATACAATTAAGAGTGATGTGTACAATGTTCCCTCCCTCTTTCTTTTTTCTTTCTCCCCCTTCCTTAATGTCTTTCTCTTCCTTTTTATATCCTCTCTCTCTTTGCCTTCTCCTTCCACGTATGGCTCAGATCACCCATCTGGATACTTGTCACATCCCCTGCCTTCTTGAAGTCTTCAAATAATAGCTGTAAGGCTGACCAACACTGTTCAGATGGCATTTCCCCATTAATGCTGCTAGAGAGGTAGGTGCAGAATCTTTAATGCGGTGGTAGCAGCTTTCTATAAGATATTTCTCATTCGTTCTTCCTTTTTGTATTCTTCTGGAGTATATCTTTATCCACCAAGCCTTCTAGAATTTCCTCCTGAACATCATAGCATATCATATGATCTTTACCTTAGTTAGCCGAGGATATGCCCCTCCTCAGACCATTCTCACTAGCTTCTACCACAACAGTTTGCTTGTGGGCTTTTAAGTTGTGTATCTTACTACCACTAAACCCTTCTCGGACAAGTTAATACCCTCGAATCAAGCCCAAGGCCCAAAAACATATTGTAACACTTCTGCCCTCACATTATCCATTATCAAAGTGACTTCTTGTCACTTCAAGAAAACAACAAGTCTCATATGGGGTGCCTAATGACTATACTTGTTTATCTATAAGTCTTTGACTACTTGTTATTGACATTTTTTCTGCTGTCTGGAAACATTGCTCAATCTATGGGTTTCTTCAATTGTGCTAAGATTTCAACAATGCTACTAAGTAACAAGGGTTTCGCTATTTAATCAAATCTTCTTTTTTTGATATTTAACAAGGGTTTCGATATTCAATCAAATCTTCGATATTCAACAATTAAAACCACAAACACCGGCCCTACCACCTTTTACTTTTTTTTACAATTATCAACCATGAGAGAACTTTTTTTTTTTTAATACTAGTCATACATGCATTGTCTTTTAATCCAGTACTCTAAGCAAAGACAGTAATTTATCGATTCCAACAAACCTTTAATAGCCAATTTAGACAGAGAGAAAGTAGAGGAGAGTTGACCAGAAATTTATTCCAGCTAATTTTCAGCCAACATGGTTCTTCTCCATTCCAATTTGTTTGTCCTCTATTCCCACTACAAAAAACATGAGCTATAGCCGCATTTACAAAAAAACGCGGCTATACCGGACCTATGGCCGCGTTTCTAAGAAACGCGGCGATAGACCCAACCTATGGCCGCGTTTTTTAAAATGTAGCTATATGTTAGGTCTATAGCCGCGTTTTAAGTTCCTTTAGCTGCGTTTTTCAATAAAGTCTTTAGCTGCATTTTAAAAAATGCGGCTATTTGTCCAACCAAAAAATATTTTTTAAAAGGATGGCTGCGTTTCCCAGAAAACGCAGCTTTAGACCTAACCTATGGCCACGTTTTTAAAATCGTAGCTATAGATTAGGTCTAAAGCTACGTTTGTAAGTGTCTTTAGTTGCGTTTTTCAATACGGTCTATAGCTGCATTTTCAAAAACGCGGCTATATGTCCAGCCAAAAAATATTTTTTAAAAGGATGGCTGCATTTCTAAAAACGCGGCCACAGGTTCAGCCAAAAAATATTTTTTACATGGACGATATGTACAGTCTAACAAATTTTTTTTTTTTTTTAAAGGAGGGCCTATAGCCGCGTTTTTAAAAACGCGGTTATAGGTCCAGCCAAATAATATATATTTTTTAAAAAGATGTCTATACAGCCGAATTAAAATTTTCCTTTTTTAAAAAGGAGGACCTATAGCCGCGTTTTTGAAAACGCGGCTATAGGTCCAACCAAATAATAAAAAAAAACCCCACTTTCCCACCTATCCCTCCGGTTTTCTTTTCTTTCTTTGGTCTTTCTTTTTGTGCTTTTCCTGGGTTTTCCTAGTTTGCTTTCTTTCTTCTCTGCAAATCACGCTCAGCTCTTCTTTCATTTTTTTTTTCTTTGTTTCTTTGCTACTGCTACTTTTTTTCTTTCTTTCCTTCTTTTTTTTTTTTTTTTTTTTTTCTTTCAACACAACGCATACTCCACACCACCATTTTTCAGGCAAGGGTCAATGGAAAACTTCATAAGAAAAGCTAAGGCTCACTCATCTCTACTATTTGAGGTAAAAATTTTCAAATCTTTTTATGGGTATTATACTTTTGCTAGAGGTTATTTTTGCTATTGTGTTGTGATATTGTGCATATGTTTAAATTGGTTTGTGTTCTTGAGCTTGTTCTTGTGTTTCTGAGTTTGTGCTTTTGTGTTCCTTGAATGGATTTACTGTTAAATTTGGGTTGGTTTTGTTGAATGAGATGAAATTCATGGGTTTGTATTGTTATATTTTGGAGCTTGTTGTATTTGTATTGTTAATATGTTGTGTTTGACTTTGAATTTTTTGGGTGTGTTTGTATTGTGAGCATGTTGTGTTTGATTTTGAATTTTCTGGGTTTATGTTTAAGGTTTGTGTTTAATTTTGAATTTTTTTTGTTTGAATTTTGAATTTTTTGGGGAAAAAAAAACCTAGAATTTTTTTTAAAAAAAAAAAAACCCAAAATTTTTTTGTTTGAATTTTTTAGGGAAAAAAAAACCCAGGATTTTTTTTTTTTGTTTTTAAATAAAAAAATCCAGAATTTTTTTTTTTTTTGTTTTTAAAGAAAGTTATAGCCGCAGTTATAAACGCAGCTCAAAATGGGTCTGTAGCCGTGTTTTTGGAAAACGCGACTATAGACCCAAGCCCATAGCGTGGTTAAAAACGCGGCTTTAGGCTTGATCTTTAGCCGCGGTTATAAAAACGTGGCTACAGACCCGCAGGGGCAGTTGCTGCGTAGCATAGGCCTGATTTGTAAATGCGGCTATAAAAAACGTGGTTATATCCTATAGCCGCATTTTCGGGGTCTATAGCCACGTTTTTGAAACGCGGCTATAGACCCCATTTTTTGTAGTGGGATATTACAAAATTTTGTTCTGTTTCTAAAATTAAAATCCATTAATCTATTAATGTTCCTATTATGCCTCTACTATATTTCCAAAACTATTTTTGATAAATTTATTTAAGGGTAGTTTTGAAAACTTATACGTTTTTATACAACATACAAGACAATAAATGATGTTCCTTTAAAAAGTGAGATTTTTGAAATAAGACAAACAAATTGGGATGGAGGGAATATTATATTTGTAAGTAATTAAATGGGAAGTTCCATCTCTAAAGGATTGGAGTTGGGATTAGATTATAAAGAGTAAAGACTCAATCTGTTATTAGAAGATATAATTAATCTAGCACATCTGATCAATACTTTATGAATTTGGATAGAAACAAAACTTGTGTTGATCACATACAACCCAATCCCTTTAGAATTCTACACAACGCATCCTATTTGTTCAACTCCAGCTTAATATATTGCATGGCAGAATGTGAAACAGGAGATGGTAACAAAGTATTGCACCTAAGTCAACCAAGACTCTCTCTCTACTCCTATATGCACGCTGACTCTCATAATTGTTGAAGCTACAAAGACAAAAGGAAGATGGAGAGGAAGCTGCTTTCAATGCAAAGACAGAAGAGGAAGTCCAATTCTAAATGGCTGTTTCAGTTGGCCTGTTTGCAACAAAACTACAATTGTTATCCTTGCAACAAAACTTGTTTTGACAATTTTGCTTTGCCCCGCATGACCCACCCCTCTTCATTTCTCCCCACGCGGGTTTTCCTTGTCCCGCAAAGGTGGTGGGGCGGAGATGGGGCGAGATTTTAGCCATACACCAAGAGGCAGACAGAGATGAGTTTAGATATTTTAGATCCAACCCGCCCCGCCCTATCCCCTTTCTACCTTGTGTTGATAAGAGTTAAATTGTAAAATTTTCATACCCTAAAACCCTATTATCTAAATAAACATATTATCAGCTTATTTTATTTTACCCAACAAGGCTTTCTGCCACTTTTTTTTTTTCTAGCAAGATTGGAAATAAGGTACCAATTTTAACATTTTCTTTTGCCTTTATTATAAAAAAAAAATTTATATACTATTGAATCATTGATGTTGTATTATGAGATTTTTGTTTTTGTTGTGATATTATCTTGTTAAACACTTTAATAATAATATTTAATTTTTGCTAAAAATTAGTTTGATTTGATGGGATATATTTATTTGTAATTTCAAGTATATTTTTATTAATGAAACAGGTTTTATTAAAAACAATTGTAATAATTATAGATAAATTGACAATAAGTAGAGTTTTACGGGATGAGGTAAGGCTTTGTGGGGCCCTAAGGTTAGGGATGGGGTAAGAAAATTTTTCCCGTCATATGGGACAGGGTGGGAATAGGATAAGACAAAACCATGCGAAGACCCCATCCTTCAGACCCGCTCCACCCCATTGCCATCCCTACTTGCTATCAACAAGGCTATTAAACAAATTCAAATGATCCAGGTGTGCTCATTAGGCTGACAAGGAAAGAAGTACGCTTATTGGGTCAGAAAAAAGTCAAAAACTCAAGCTTGGATGCAATAGCTTATGTTAGAGATATTTTAGCTAGAAATATATTAGCCCAAAATAATAAACCCTAAACTAATAATACATTAACTATGGTTAATAGATTTATAGTACAAAAAGAAGACTTGACTTATACACAAGATAGGATTGGGCTTGGACATATTACATTGGGCTAATATATCTCTAATCATTTATAAATTAAGACATTCATGGGTTAATAGATAGACTCAAGTACTATGAATTAATCTTGTTCCTTTAGTTATCACTAAGATGCAGATGGCATTGACTAGTTCCAATTTTTTGTTTTGGAAATGGTCTAGTTCAAGGCATAATGTTTGTAACTAATGTGTAAACTTCTTGTATTTTTCTTTTGGTATCAAAACAATAAAAATAAAAATTGAAAGTTTGCTCTAAAGATGGTTTTCTTTGGCCAGAGAAATTTGGCATTGACTTATCTAAATTAAATAGCACTCATACATATCTTCAATTCGTTGATCTGGACTAGAAACCTGTGTCCTGTTTGTTTGTTTTTTTCGTTCAGCATTTTGTCCTCAACTATACAAGTCAGCTAAGTGAGGCATGTTTTCTCTGACCAATGCCAAGTTTTTATTTTATGTTCTGGTTTTAGATTATGATGTTGGTAATTACCTAATTGGCTTATGGGGTCGGCCCCTACAACGATGTTTAATTCACTGATTAGCCTACACCTGCCACATGCCAATTGAAATTAAACGACAAGTTATTAGTCCTAGCCATGATGCTTGAAAGGACAATTTCTGTCTTGAAACCTCATTTTTCCATGTAAGAGTGTAAGACGACTAGTCAGCTTTCTCAGATAACAAATTGTGAACAGTACTGACCTACGGTGTCCACCACTTTAATGGACCTTTAGTTCAAAATAAAAAATGTAGAAAACAAAATTTTATATACAGTTTTTTTAGTACTGTACCTTAATTCTTCAATTACTATATTAAAATTAGTTTTCTTTGAGAAAGATAGGAAAATTGTATAACATTAATCAATAAAATTATGTGTTTGAATTTAATTAAAATAAATTAAAGTACAACACTTAGAAAATTGTATTAATTTTCTATCCATATATGTTAAAATGAAGATTTTGAAATTGTTGTTTTTTATTCGGCTTAATTTCTTATTTATAAAGAGGTGATTAGGAAAAACTTTAAAAAGAAATCTGTTGAAGATTGCTAGATAATATATGGGAAAATAGAATATTTTCGATTAAGATGTTTTATAATTTTCAGGTTAATTTTACCATAAAGCTTTTTTTCCTTTTAAAGAACTAGTTTTGTTATTGAGTTGTAAGACTTTTATAAATAATTAAATTTAATAAGAATTGTTATGTCTACAACATTTTCATAGCATTTTCACAAGAAATCATAGTTAGTTAGTTATTATAAATTATAATTTAAAACTATCATTGAAATTACTTTTTTGCCCCACCAATAATAATCTATAACAACTTGTCAATTAGAATTTGTTATGAACGTATTATGAAAATATCATAGATATAGCATTTCTCAAATTTAATAGCACTAATATTTGATAAAATCTCTTGATTATATTCAATTTGTTGAGATAGAGTCGTGTCCTGTTGTTATTGTCGTTCTACAATTTGTCCTCGTACACAAGTCAGTTAAGTTGGGCAGTTTTGTCTTAAAGTTACCAAGTCTTTTATCTGCTGGTTTTAAATTATGTCGTTAGTAGTTGGCATATTCGGTTTATTCCACCTTTTTGTCTTTTCATTTTAGCTAAGATATTATCCTAGACCTGCCAAATGACAATTAAAAACGACTAGTTATTTATCCTTGCCTATGCCATGATTAAGATGGTGGAAATAAAGGATAATTTGCATCTCAAACCCAACCTTTCTAGATGAGACGACTGGTCATCCTTTTCATTCAATATTGAGTAAAGGCAATAACACTGCAAATTTGATTATCAATCATAAAAATATTTAATATTCACTTGTTAGGTTGTTAGAATCAACTAATTATATTTATTATTACATTAGTGGTAAACAAGCTATTATCATAATGAATGTGAATGGCGGGTTTCATTCAACCTTCAAATTTTAACAAATGTTAAAAAAAGGTTTTTTTTTTTTTTAAAGGCATTAAAAAAAAGTTTAGTGATAGGTCATCTTCTGTTTCTAAATTCTTTATAGTAAAATTTCTAATATCTCTAGCATTCACTCAATTTGTAATGTTTTTAACATTTTGCTTTAATTTCAATATGATGTTAGGAAACATATAAATTTTAGGAACTATGCATAGTTTAGCATATAGGCATAGTTCAAAGAGTAATGTTATGAAAATTAAAAAATTTATTACATAACCATCACAAACTGATACATATGTCACCAATTACAAAAAAAAAAAAAAAAAAAAAAATCAAATATTATTCATTTATCTTCTTTTTATAATCTACTAATTGTATTTATTGTCATGTTAGTCACTAAAAATTACGTAGTATATTTAGAATTTTTTGTAATTTTTTTTTTACACGAGATAGAATTTTTACTTTAACTTAATCTAAATATATATGTGTGTGAAACTTCCTCTTGAAGACTTGAATTCCGGCTTTTGCCCTCACACCCTACAAGTATTTATACGTGTGAAGTGACCACTGCATCATATGTACGCAGTGGGTAAAAAAAATTTTGTTGAAATTGTTGAGTATAAATTCAATAAGGTTGTGATGTAAACCTATTTATTTACACCCTCCAAAATCAGTATGTCACATCGGACTTCTACAACTCGATGAATAGACCCCCCACACGCACTTTTATATCTTTTCGGCTAATTATTATTGCACAAAACTAGTTAGATATTGAGTAATACTATGGCCACAAATCATTTTACAACATCTTTACAAATTATTGATATGTTAAACTTCTTATTGATTTTTTTTAGGTCTACCATTAATATCACATTTTCATTACTAATAATCATTTATCACATCAATAGTTTATAAAATTTTCTATAAAAAGTTTATATTTCTAATATTACTCTTAGATATAACTGTACACATAACCTGCAAAATTGTGTTTGCTCTAACTTTTTAAACTTTAGTTGGGTTCTTTTTAAATGAAAAGGTGGGAAAATTATTGTGTACTCTCGGAGTATAATAAATGTGTATTCCTTTCTCTCACATAAATGGTGGGTCCTATCATGAATTTAATTAGTGGGACCCACCATTCATATGAGAGGAGGATGTATGCATTTATGGTACTCCAGGAGTACCTAATAATTTTCCGAAAAGGTGAAGGACCAAATTTAAAGTAGAGACAAGTATTACGCGGTTTAGACAACCGCAATTTTCGGATTTCAGGTCGGCAGATAGGCCTGGTCCAAATCAAAGTCAATGTTTTTTGTTGGATAAATTTGTCAAAGTCAATATTGTCATCCATAAATTATAAAAACCACACCGTGTCTCTGTCATGACTAAGGGTACATCTGTTTGGAGAGAAAATAGGGAGGATGGAAAACTGAAGAAGGAAAATAGGCATTTTTCACTGTTCATTTGGAGAGAAAACTAAGAGAGGATGGAAAACCGGGAGGAAAATTTTCCTCCCGAGCCCACAAAAATTTTCCTCCCAAATTGGGAGGAAAATGATGGGGAGAAAACATGGGATGGGGGCATTTACTAAAATGCCCCCATCCCACCTAATGTTGAAGTTTTTTTTTTTTTTTTTTTTTTTTGTTTGTTTGTTTGTTAGTTTTTTTTTTCAAACGTTACTAAAGGTTCAACCTTCAGTAACGTTGAACCTTCTCTTCTTCTTTTTTTTTTTTTCAACGTTCAGTAACATTGAACTGTTTTTTTTTTTTTTTTTTTTCCTTTTCAATGTTACTATTAACAAGGATATAATAGTCAATTTATACCTTTCCACTTTTCCACCCCTCCAACCGGACACACAAGAGGAAAAACTAAATATTTTCCATCCTCCCATAATTTTCTATCCTCCCATTTTTCCACTCCTCCAACCAAACAGACCCTAAGTGCCTATGCACCAGTCATAGTTTGCCTATATAAATGGTAGAGCCAACCTCATTTCATGTGCAAAACCAACTATTAAAGAAAAAATTACAAGACAACTATGGCTCACCACATGCTTTTCCTCTGTTTCCTAGTAACCCTAGTTGTAGCCATGCATGGAATCCATGCAGTTGAATATGTTGTCACCAACAATGCTGGGAACACTCCTGGTGGAGTTCGATTCAACAATGAAATTGGGTCTGAATACAAGAAGCAAACTTTGATTTCTGCCACTGATTTCATATGGAGGCTGTTCCAGCAAAACAGTGACGCGGACAGAAAGAACGTGGACAAAGTGAGCTTGTTTATCGATGACATGGATGGAGCTGCTTATGCTAGCAACAACGAGATCCATGTTAGTGCAAGGTACATCAATGGCTATTCTGGCAATGTGAAAACGGAAATCACTGGTGTGTTATACCATGAAACTACACACATATGGCAGTGGAATGGAAATGGACAAAGTACTCCAGGAGGATTGATTGAAGGAATTGCTGATTATGTGAGGTTGAAGGCAGGGAATGCGCCTAGCCACTGGGTGAAGCCTGGGCAGGGTGATAGATGGGATCAAGGCTATGGCGTTACGGCTCTATTTTTGGACTATTGCAATAGTCTTAGAAATGGGTTCGTGGCTGAATTGAATAAGAAATTGAGGAATGGTTATAGTGCTAATTTTTTTGTTGAACTACTAGGGAAGAATGTTGATCAGCTTTGGAATGACTACAAAGCCAAGTATGCAAAATAAGAGTGTTTGATTAAGAGCTAATTTATATGTATGAATAAAATGTTGTACCGTTGAATTACGTACTTCGTGAGATAAACAGATGCGTTTCGATTATTACTTATACTAGGTTGTAATTCTATACATATACATTGATATACTTAAAAACATACAATAAGATGCATAATATAATTCGCATGTATATAATTTAAATACTATTGATAGTTATTTTTATATTTACAAACGCTTTAAAAACTTTTATAAGGATATTATTATGTATGAAATGTAAATTGTCTATTTTTTAAAATTTATTGTGAAACACTTCTTTTTGTATGATTTATTTATTCTAGACTTTTTTACTTTTGTACTTAATAATTCATTTAGATGAATGTTTATAATGTCCTCTCACATTTAATTATAAAATTAAGAAATAAAATTTTTTAAGAATAAATAATTTAGGACATATGGTATAAAATTGGAACTCTAATTTGGAATTCTAATTTGAATTTCTCTCAGTTTCACCTACTATTATACATATAGATTGCCTTCATGAATTACAGATTTTTTATTTAAATATAGTTCTTATTTGTTGGCTGTTTTTAGCTTTATCAGTTTGAAAAAAAAAAAAAAAAAATTGGACTCTTTATCAGTTTGAAATTTGAACTATGCATGATGCATATGCGGCTTCTTCATACAATATAACGTACCAAGTACATATGCTAGCTGGGTCGGTTCTTTTGCGTAACTGTGAGAGAAATATTTCCATCTCTTTCACCAAAAACCTTCTTCATTTAACTTTAAAAATAAAAATAAAAAACCCCATGCAACTTGAAAGTGTAATCAGTCTGGACAGTAGCTAATCTTTTTACAACTAGATTCTAATTTTAACAAGGCATCCAACTTTTATTGATATAGCATACCAAATAAAAAGTTAATTATAAAAGTGGAATCCACCCGTCCTTTGTGAATGGCTAGATCCAGAAGTCCAGATACTTACACTTCATGGCTAAAACATCAAGACCAGATCATCTACTTAAAACTCAAGGTCTTAGGCCAGGGGGACTGGACCATCACATTTATAGTAAAATTTTATTTCACTAGAAAATTAATATATGTGGGAAATTTCAACGATTGTGCTTCACAGTATTTTTATTTTCAAAAACATAACGGTAGCCATAAGAGTGTTAATTTTAAAAAAAATATTTAGAAAATTTTTATAGGAAAAGAAAAAGTAATTAATATTTTTTTCTTCAAACTTTTATATTTATCATAAAGTAGCATCAAAACTTTCTTAAAATTGTCCATTAACAAACCGTTAACCAAACCTTTTTTTATTAATAAATCACAATATTCCTAATTGGATTTGTTAATGAATGTCATAAGGGCATTTGTTTAGAAAATACTTTTAGAAACTTTTATAAAAAAGTTAAAAAAAAAAAAAAAAACTAAACTTTTTGGCACATTTTTTATATTTTTCATAAAATTGGTATTAAAATTTTTTTATAATTTTTTGATAAAAAAAATACCCTAGAAACATCTGTTAATTTAACCAATTTTTTTTAGAGAGTTTCAACTTTTAGCGCTCACTCCTGATGATAGTTCTTTATCATCAGACCAAGACACCAATCAGTTTTTGGTGTAGGCGGAGATTGAACCCTAGATCTCTTATACAACCATCAGAGACTTTACCAGTTAAACTAACTGGAACCCACCAATTTAACTAATTTAATTACTTATTCACAGTTGTAAACTTCCTATGATTTAAAAGAAAAAATTCTGGACCACGAACCCATTGATATTTGAGAGTATTGTAATAACATGCACCATATTTGTTGTGATTCTTGTTCTGCCTTCCATAGATAAATAAATGGTAGATTTTTTGAACTAAAATCTTGTCTTCAGTTCATGATTTCAGTTTTAAAAATGGTGTACAATTAATGCCAGCGCAATAAATAAAATTATATTTTTTATCAAATGAGTGAGAGGGAAACGCTATGGCCACTATATTTTTCACAATAAATCTTTAGTGATAAATTGTTATTAACTGTAATTGGTGAACAAAAAAAAAAATTTAGTGGTGAGTTCAAATTAAAATCATAACAACTTAACACTAAGATTTGTTGTAAAAATGTTTTGAATATAGTATTTCTCAAAAAAAAAAAAAAAAAAAAAGTAATACACAAAAAATTTCAAAACAATTTTCACAACAATTGAGTTAAGAAACTCTTACTAGTTCTCATTTAAATTTACCACTTACATCACATTTTTACTTACCATTATCAATGATGAAGTCAGAAATTGATCATGTCAGTATGCTCCTCGTCAATGCCGATGGACAAATAGCAGTAGTTGTTGTTAAGAAAAGAGAAGACAAGGAAGGTTCACTGGCGTGGTGCCAGTTGAGAATACTCTAATGCTTAAGTCAGCTTATGGCTCTCAATGGATAGTATAATTGTTGTCTACTGAGTTTTCCATGAAGAAAATTACCTTGGTTCCATTGCCTTTTATAGTTTGCTTTCTGGCAAGTCAGTTATGCCAGTTAATGCTCCTCTAGGTGGTGTTTTTCTTCTAAAGGAAATGCGGCATTTAATGGCAATGAAATTTCTGTTTAATGTGTAACAGTTGACCATTGGCTCATTATTGCTTTTGTAACTATTTCGGTGCATTTACCCTTTGTCAGCTAGCTTGATGGAATTAACTTCTGGTTTTAATACGCATAGGCTCATCTTGTTCATACGGACGGCCTTTCGTCATTTTTCTCATCCCCGACTTAGATGTGGTTGTGGTTGTCATTACACTAGACAACATTTAACTGATCCTCGTCAATCAATATGTCCTATCAATAGGTGTAAAAATTTTTGTAAATTTTTTTTGTGTATATAGAGTTTCAAAAAAAAAAAAAAAACAAAAACAAAAACAAAAACTTATGTGATTAATTAGTAATTTTACATATAACATAAAAAAATGGAGTTTAAATAACATTTAAATTGTTTTGAATTTATATTCAAAAATATAAAATTCTTTAATTCAATTTTCACTTGAACCTCAAATGCTTCAAGCAGCCACGACATATATTGGTGTCTATCGAACATTTTTTTATCCTTTAAATATTATTATCTGATATTGTTCGCAAACGTTGAACGTGCAGCTAGCATGTCTGTAACCATGACTTTGTTAACAGTCAATTTCATTAATCATTGCTCAGTAAGATATAGCTGCTTGACTTAATCAAAGACGGTATCTTCCCTCATAAAATTAATTATTCATAATCAAAGAGACTTTTCGTCACTTCAAGAAATGAATAAGTTTCATATGGGCAGCCTAGCTAATGACTATACTTGTTGAATCTATCTTTAAGTCTTTGACTATTTGTGATTGACACTCTTTTCTGCTGTCTGGAAACAATGCCCAATCCATGTGATTCTTCAATTGTGCCAAGTTTTCAACAATGCCACTAACAATAATCAAAGCTTCGTATTTTCACTAACTGATTCAACAATTACAACCACAAACACAGGCCCTACCACCTTTTATTTTTTTTCCACATATATAAGTCAAGAGAGCACTTTCAAATGTTGATACATGCATTGATTTTCAATCCGGTACTCTAAGCAAAGAAAATAATTTATTCACTCCAACACTAATGACCTTTGGATGGAAGGAGAGGAAGGAAGAGTAAGGTAGAGCTGGCCAAAAATTGGTGCAATTTTTGGCCAACTCTACCCTACTCTCCTCTACTTCAATCAATTTTCAACTAATTAGATTTTTTTTTTGGTTGATGACAAAATGTTTCTTGTTAACTTATATTTTTTTATTATATTGAACCCGAAAAGGTTCAAATTTCAAATTTTACAGGGGGGGGAAAAAAAAAAACAACAAATGTTAGTGCTTAGATCTTGGTGTAAGGAAAAATGGTAGTGAATTCTTAGATGTACTTACAAAATCACTATTCAAATACTCTTTCCTTTTTATGGACAAAATTTAGCTCCAAATTGGTTTATAGCTATATCTCCTTCAACCTATTATGTGAAAATTCATAAGACTAACCATGTTTATTATTTAAATAAGTTAAATGATTCATTAAAAAAGTTTGTGACTAAAACTACATATAGATAGTTTCTTCAATCACCATACAATAGATTGGAAGAAAATAACTTCAAATCTGTTCTTCCATTGTTGTAACTATTGAATTATCTACCAAAAACCTTTAGCTTAATTGGCAATTCCTGATGTCTCCACCAAATACATCTAAGGTTCAAATACTCTAGTATTGAATTATCAAAAAAAAAAAAAAAACCCTATTGAATTATATTTTTTTTAAAGAATATGTAAGGTTGAATTTATTCAATCATGAGTTGGTTTTATTCCGTGCCAAATTAGGTTCTATTCTAGCAATTAGATACCCTGTATTTAGGTGGCAATTATGTAAGGGTTGTGTGTGAGAGAGTGTGAAGAAACCTCAAGATGTGTGCATTCAAAGGAGTCTCGTGGTTAGATCTCGTGACTGGCAAGTCACCAAAGTGTCACATGTGTGAAGCATGCAGGGAACTGAAGGGTCACAACAGCTGGAGAATTACATGACAAAAAGTATAGTCTAGCCTGGAAGTTATCTCGTAACTTAAACTTGCCACTCGTTCCAGTCGCGAGGCCATGTTGCCAGAATGCCCTATTTGGATGAAAACTGACTTCTCACATTCCTCACCTACCCTACTATAAATACCCTTATATCCATGAAATGTAGAGAGCTTCCAGAGTGAATTTTGGGAAAGAAACCCTAGAGAAAAATAAGATTGACTCATCCACAATCTTAGTCTTTTAATTCTCCAAATTTCTCTACTCTCACCCTCTCCATTGACTTATCCTTGAGAGGTTCATTAACCTAATCTTTATCTCACCATACCCATAATTGTGAGGAGGTTATTTGGTGCTTGGAAAGTAGTTCAGAGATGACCAATACACTTGATTGATGCAATTAGCTTATTGCGGGATCCAAAAAGCTAAAGAAGACAAGGTTCGGCGTAACCCTATTGGAGCAAGAAGCTTAGAGGGCTTAGGTGCATTGGATAGATTAGGCTTAGGGGGTCTATTGCTATTCGTGTATCCCAACTTTATTCTTTAGTGGATCATTTGACAGCTTGGAGGGCGGCAGAGAGGTTTTTTGCTGAGTTCTTCGGTTTCCTCTTCGATAACACGTGCCAGTGTTATCTTTGTGTTTGCATCTCTCTAACCCTTACTCTTTCCTTTTAATTGTTGCAGTGTTGTGATTAATTATAGTGTAGAGTTGTTTATTTGTGTAGGTTTCTATTTGTACCTTTTATTCTACACATATATTGTTTAGGTATAAGCTTGTGTTGGTTTAATTTGAAATTCGGGGTCTAAACGTTCATTGGTATTTTATACGCTAATTGAACTTTCAATTGGTATAAGAACAGGTACACTTGTGTGGTTTAATTACCTAAGTGTGATTCTAGACCCCATTTGAGATGAAACGATCTCAATCTCTCAATGCATCTTCCTACTTTGATGGGAGCAACTATGCATTTTGGAAATTCTGCATGAGGGCATTTCTTTGTTCTATTTATGATAGTGTTTGGGATGCTGTTGAGATTGGATGGACTAGGCCAGAGACCGCCAAATCCACATGGGATGAGGCAACCCTTGCGGCAGCTAATGCTAATAGCAAGGCTTTAAATGCTATTTTTGTGGTGTTACTCCTGATGAATTTCACAGGATCTCTCATGTTACAATTGCCAAGGAGGCGTCACAAATTTTGGAGACGACCAATGAGGGCACCAAAAAGGTGAAGGACACCAAGTTGCAAATGCTTACCACACGCTTCGAGGAGTTAAAGATGAGTGAAGATGAGTCATTCAAATCATTTTATGGGAAGCTAAATGAAATGGTGATTAAGAAATTTAACTTGGGTGAAAAGATGGAGGACTCTAAGATTGTGAGAAAAATTCTACGATCATTACCAGAAAGCTTTCATACAAAGGTTGCTGTCATCGAAGAGAGCAAGGACCTCAATGAGATTAAAATTCAAGAACTCATCGGCTCACTTCAAACATATGAGCTATCTCTACCATCACATAGGAAGAGCAAATCTCTTGCTCTCAAGACGATTAATGAGTGAGTGGAAGCTCAAGACTTCAAGGATGAGGATGAGGATGAGGTTAAGAAAGAAGTGGCATACCTTGCTAAGAACTTCTGCAAGTTCTTAAAGTTTAAGAAGGATGGAAATATTTTTTGAGAAGGGAAAATTATCAAATTCTAAAGAGGAAAAGGATTTCAAGAAGAAGGATTATAAAGACTCTCCTCTATCACAAGCGGTCACTTGCTTCGAGTGTAAATGGTATGGGCATGTGAAGAAAGAATGACCCACATACTTAAGAGCAAAGGGTAAAGTCTTTGCCACTACCCTTAGTGACATAGACTCCTCCAATTCAGACTCGAATGAAAGCTGTGACAGAGAAGGAAACTACTCCGCATTTATGGCCATTACTCCTATGGAATCTTCGGATGTCTTGAGTGTCCTAGTGGAAGAACTTGGTGAGCACACCGAAGTGGAGTCATTGGGGATAAGAGAGGAATTAGATGATGATGAAGATGAAAGACTAAATGGATTGCAAGAATCCTACTATTCTCTCCCTAAGAGGGCTCATGAGTACACAAGAGTGGCTAAAGCAACCATTAAGAAAATGAAGAGAGGTGAGCAAGATTATAAAAGTCTTCTAGTGTAGTATAAAGAGACTAAATGCGAAGTTAAGGCATTGAACGGAGAACTAACCAAAGCCGATTCCAAGATCAAGTTTCTTTAGCTTGAAGTGATTCAAGCTAATGCTAAAGTGGAGTGGGTTGCCTTTAAGAAGCTTGATGAAATGCTTGCTCATCAAAAGCCTTTCTTCGACAAAAGCGGATTGGGATACACTAGAGAGAGTAGTTCAAGGGCCAATGTGTCCAAGGAAATGAAGTTTGTGAAAGCAAAGGAACCAATGATAACAACTCCTATTGTTGAGAAAGTGAAGGTTGAGGAGAAGCCGAATGTGACTGCTCAATGGGTTTTGAAAAAGCCTCCTAGCCTATTACTAGTCAAACCCAAGGCTAAAGGGAAATCTCTTCCAAAGTCACAAAGAGGTCCATAAAGGCAACATTTTTACCATCATTGTGGAATTCAAGGACACACCAGACTTAATTGCTATAAGCTTTAAGCATTGAAGAATGCAAGTGTTTAAAGGCTAAGAGGACCAAGAAATGGCAAAGGGAATTGGACTTCCAAGCAACCAAAAGGGCAAAAAGTTGATCCTGGCTTGAGGGATGTGATGACGATGATTGATACCATCACTTCTTGTTTGGCGAGCCTCACCCAAAGGTTTGAAAGTCACAACTCCAAGGATATCACCCCAAACGCATGAGTCGTGTGGGTGAAGAAGGGTACACATGCATAAGCATTAGAACATGTCCACGCATTAATTCTTTCTATTTGATGTGACATTGTTTGGTTGTGTGCTTATTTTTTATCATTCTACCATGTTTTTACTGTTTTGGTCATTGTTTTTTAAATGCTTTGAATGTTTGTTTCTTTTTTATCAATCTTTACTTGTTTTGTGTCAAAAATAAAAAAAACACATAAATAGTAGAAAATCCAAAAAGTTTGATCGGTATTTTTGTGCTATGTCACACGCACGTTTTGCCTTGTACTTTCGTACAAATTGTTTTTTGCATTTACGAGCGTAGCTTATTCTCAATGCACTCATATCATTGTGGGATAAATCTTGACATCAATGTGATTGTTGTAAATAGATCTTCAAACTTGTCATGCATGATTAGTTAATGGTTTTGTTGATCTTGAGATATGCATAGACTTATCCCTATATATCTTCCCACTCTTTTATTTTTTTGCTTAATATAGCTTAACCAATGTTAAATCTCAAAAATAGATAATGAGTTGTCGCCCATACTAGTATTTGACTAGGAAAAATGGAAAGCGGCTTGTAATGAAAATGTATGATGCTAAAAGGCCAAAGGTTTGTTCATCAAATTGAAATATCAAAAATTTTAGGCATCAATCTCAAAATGAGATGTTCTTGTTCATAAATGATCAAATGTTATGAAATGTAAGAACCCAAATGAAAAGCTTCAATGTTATGTAATCAAGTTTTGTGGGAGGTCATATATGCATACTTCTATAATTGAGGTGGGTCACTCTTCCTACTGCTAATTTTGTATGTCTTGGTTGAATTGATCATTGAAGCTTCACATTAGACTAAGGGTATCTCATATTTGATATTCACACACATCACACTTGTCTACGTTAAATGAATGACTTATTCATTTGTGTGATTATACTTGATTAAATGTGTTGTACATGCTCAATCATATGTTAATCAAACACCCAAAAAAAAAAAAATTTGAGTATTTTTTTTGTTGTTCTTGGAAAGTGTTTTTGTTTTGAAAAATATCAAAAATTCAAAATCTGTGTGACTTTGTTTAGCAACTCACTCGCGGGTCAAGCCAGTCGCGAGACCCCAGTAGAGGAAAAGACTTAGAAATTTTTTCAAAAATTCTAGGTTTTGGGATTTTCACGACTCATATTGGCGACTTGTTCGCAAGTGGAGCTCCAGTCACGAGCTTACTCAAAAGGATTTGCGGGTCCCCTCACGACTTGCTCGCGAGTGGACATCACAGTCTCGAAAAACACTTAGACAAATTTTTCAAAATTTGTGTCAAGGGATTTTGATGACTTGCTCACAACTCATTCTAGTGGAGAAAATCGCGTGTTTTGCCCAAATAAGGTTAAATCCAAGACAGTTTTCAAAAACTTTTTAGTTTTCCTTCGCATCATGCGCATCTTCATTGTCTTGTTTGCCTCTCCCTCTTCCAAAACCTCCATTTTCGCTCACAAAACCTACATTTTCTTCATCAATTCTTCAGCAATCTTCAAGAAAAGGTATGAGTTTTCTCTTATTTCCAAAGCATTTCATGTTTCTAGCCCTAGATTTCTTAGATTTTATGTTTATGTTGAGATTTGAAAATATGATGTTTGAATATGGTTTTGATGATGTTTTGTTGAGTTTGGTCTTTGGGCTTTGTTGATTTTGTTAGTATAATGCCTATTCTACATATTTTACATGATTGTTCTTCATTTTCGTGCATTTCACCGTGTTTTTTTTTGTGTTGTGCATATCCTATTCATGATAAAATGTCTCATAGATATTTTTTTGTGTCTCTTTGGATTCCATGGAATACAAGAGTTGTAGGGATAATCATATTTCTTGAAACATCATATGATTATGTGATTTTCCACTTTGCCCTAATTTACACATTTTTGCATTTGATACGCGCGTGCACAGACACACACGCACACACACATTGATATGTTTGAGTACTTAATGTCATGATTCTCTCATGTTTTGGTACTTTATGTCTTCACATGTCATTGTTTTTGTATTGCTCTTTAAATTTCAGGGTTTAGGGTTTTAATTCAAAATTTTTGTTTTGGCACTAACGTGTTGCTAATCAAGTTTATGCCATTTGTGTTTCATCATGCTCTTTGTTCTTACATGATATTTGCTTGAAGATGTCTCCCATCAAGAAATCAGCTATGAAAGAAGGAAGTAGCAAAGGCAAAGAACCGATGATTGATCTCTACAGCTTATCTTTTAAGTCGAAAAAGACTCGATCATCAACAGGATCTTATAATGCAGATAAGTTCAGATCATATGCCGCATATCAAGCTTATGTGAACTACTTCAAGGATGCCCCCATGTTACTTGAAAGGGTTGTTAAACAAGGCTCTCTTCTTGATATGAACATTCCAATATGGTTCACCACCAAAGATTGGAACTACCTTCTATGCTAACGCCATCTTTGATGGGGAGAAGCTGAAATGTTGAGTAAGAGGAAAGGACTTCACAGTCACACCTTCCTATCTTGTTATTATTCTGAACATCAACCGACCCATGTTTGTCACACCACTGGTATATGATGATTTGGATCCTAAACTTGACATGCTTCAAGATGCAATTGGAGAAAACTTGGAGATCTCTCCCATTGGGAAATCAATTAGTGTGTCATCAGTATCTCTTGAACTAAGGTTGCTCACTACTATAATGTTTCATAATCTCTATCCTCTCTCAAGCACCGGCTACATGGATGGGCTTTGTTTCTTCATGACTTGATCACTAATGAAAAAATTGATATTTGTTCACATATCTTTCACATTTTGTGCAAGATTACTGAGAGGACAGCCTTAAGGAACTGCCTTCCTTTTTGTTGCCTCATTTAAAAGATTTTGAAACTTAAAGGAGTACACATATTGGATGATGAGCACCTTCACCCTATACAAAGTCCAATCGACATTCATACTCTCAATGCTATCATTTGCCACAGCCGAAAGAATGTCAAGCAAGAGAGTCCTGCTCCTCAAGGTGGTATAATGTCTAGCTCACACTCCAATGATGAGAAGTTGGACCACATACTTGCATCTATACAAGAACTCAGCACCAAAGTGTCTGGCCTTGCATCTATCATTCACTTTCAATACACCTGATTTGATACAAAGTTCACCTCTCTCCAAACTTAATTGGATCAAATCCAAAGGAAGCTAGAAGAAGAAGACAACTAGCTATTCTGTAACAAAAAGGGGGAGATGGTTAATGTTAGGGGGAGAGAGAGCAATGATAAGGGTAGAAAGAGCTAGATCAAAGGGGGAGCACTGAAATGAAGAGAAGCAAACTACATTAAGCCTTTACATGTTCTAGTCTATTTAATTTTTGATGCTATTTCTAGTTTATGTTCATATTTCATGGATTATGTTATGTACTTGACAATATTATGTACCTTTGCTTATGTAGCTTAGTACTTTTTGTTAATGTTATGCATTTTCATTAGTACTCCACTCTTGTGCCCTTGTTGGATCTTGTATCCTTGATGCATCTACCTTAGTGGTATTGCATCAGTTGAGTGTTGGACATGCAAATAATACTTTGCATTAAGCTTATTAGCTTGCATGTCCGGATGTTCATTCCTTGTGTGAATGATCATTGTGATCACTATTTATAGTGATTGTTCTTGTTTGGTCAAGTCATGCTTTATTGCTATACTCTTTGTTGCTTGATCGCACTGTGCTTGCTCCATATGCATTTCAAGATTTCTGCTTACAATGATCTTATTGTGTTATTGTTTTCAGGTAACTTGTTCGTATAGTTCAAGATCTTCACAGAATCTAGACTTAGGTGTGACCGAGTTTTGACAACTATTCCAAACTCACATTTTAAGTCTGGAGTCCATTTTAGGGTTTTGTCATGGAATAGCCAAGGGTGAGATTGTAAGGTTGGATTTATTCAATCATGTGTTAGCTTTATTTTGAACCAAGTTTACTTGTATTTTAACAATTAGATATCCTGTATTTAGGTGGAAATTATGTAAGGGTTGTGTGTGAGAGAGTGTGAAGAAACCTAAAGATGTGTGCACTCAAAGGAGTCTCACAACTGGCAAGTTGACAAAGTGTCACACGTGTGAAGCATGCAAGGAGCTGAAGCGTCATGACAGCTAAAGCACTACAGGACAAAAGGTACAGTTTGGCCCGAAAGTTATCTCCCAACTCAAACTTGTGACTTGTTCTAGTCGCAAGACCAAGTCGCCAAAATGTCCTATTTGGATGAAAACTGACTTTTCGCATTCCTCACATACCCTACTATAAATACCCTTATACCCACAAAATGCAGAGAGCTTCTAGAGAGAATTTTGGGAGAGAAACCCTAGAGAAAAACAAGATTGACTCATCCACAATCTTAGTCTTTTGATTCTCCAAATTCCTTTACTCTCACCCTCTCCATTGACTTATCCTTAAGAGGTTCATTAGCCAAATCCTTATCTCACCATACCCATATTTATGAGGAGGTTATTTGGTGCTTGGGAAGCAGTTCAAAGATGACCAATACACTTGGTTGATGCAATAGGCTTATTGCGGGATTCGAAAAGTTAAAGAAGACAAGATTCGGCATAGCCCTGTTGGAGCAAGGAGCTTGGAGGGCTTAAGTGCATTGGGTAGATTAGGCTTGGAGGGTCTATTGCTATTCATGTATCCCAACTTTATTCTTTTGTGGATCATTTGACCACTTGGAGGGCGACCGAGAGGGTTTTCTCTAAGTTTTTAGGTTTCCTCTTCGATAACACGTGCCGATGTCGTCTTTATGTTTGCATCTCTCTAAACCTTACTCTTACCTTTTAATTATTGCTCTGTTGTAATTAATTATGGTTTAGAGTAGTTTTTTTGCTTGTACCTTTTATTCCGCACATATATCGTTAGGGTATAAGCATATGTTGGTTTAATTTGAAATTAGGGGTCTAAATGTCTATTGGTGTTTTATGCGCTAATTGAACTTTCAATTGGTATCAGAGCGGGTACACTATTATGGTTTCATTACCTAAGTGTGATCCTAGACCCCATTTGAGATGGAACGATCTCAGTCTCTCAATACACCTCCCTAATTTAATGGGAGCAACAATACATTTTAGAAAGTCTGTGTGAGAGAATTTCTTTGTTCTTTTGATGATAGTGTTTGGGATGCTGTTGAGATAGGATGGACTAGGCCAAAGGCCACCAAATGCATGTGGGATAAGGCAGCCCTCGCGGCAGCTAACGCTAATAGCAAGGCTTTATATGTTTTTTGTGTGGTGTGTTCTCCTGATGAATTTCTCAAGATCTCTCATGTTACAATTGCCAAGGAGGTGTGGCAAATTTTGGAGACCACCTATGAGGGCACCAAAAAGGTGAAGGACGCCAAGTTGCAAATCCTTACCCCACGCTTCGAGGAACTGAAGATGAGTGAAGACGAGTCATTCCACTGATTTTATGGGAAGCTAAATGAAGTGGTGATTGGGAAATTTAACTTCGGTGAAAAGACGGAGGACTCCAAGATTTTGAGGAAAATTCTACGATCATTACCGATGGAATGATCTTCGTATCTACATGTCTCATGAATATTGGGCACATTTGGAGAATCATGATATTGTTCAGTTTGTCCAACTGCTTTAGAAGACCGATAATACAACATTGTCAGTCAAGCCCTCCACCTTTGAAAAGCCCAAACCAAAAAAGAAGAACCTTCCTTAAGCTCTCACAGTCTCCAGCAATGAACCAGTGGCTGGAGTGATGCATAAAAGATAAGAAGAAGAACTAGAAGAGTACCCTCTTATACCATGCATTGATAAAGAAATGAATGTCGTCATTAACAAATGGATGGTTGATGGAGTTCTTAGGCCCTTCAAGCCTAATCGAGAGCCTACTCTAGAGGACAAGCAAAAGCCTTTTTATTGCCGGTACCACTAAAATGTGAGTTATGGGACTAGAGATTTTAGAGCAATTCAAAGAACATTTCACAAGAAGATTTTAGATGGCACCTTAAACCTTACTCGTGAGCAGGAGCTCCAACAGAACCTACTACCTCTGCACCACAAAGGGAAAGCCACAATAACTATACTCTTTCATACTGGAGGTGATGACGAGGAAATGGCTAGCAGTACAAGCATGCGTCCAACAACAATCTTCACTCTTTAAAGGAGCCCTACCTTTCAAACTTTGTTCAACCAATTGGGGCACAAAGATGAGTCTAGGAGAATAGCGACCAAACCTTTTATCCATTGCTGCCAACTCTAGAACACATTGCCTCACAGCTGAAGTTCATGCCAGCCGTGCTTTCCTAAAGACTACCGATGCCATTACCTTCACCAACGAGGATATGGAGGCACAACACCTTGACCATAGTAGACCATTATATGTTGCTGCTCAAACCGATGATATTCACATAAGAAGGGCACTAGTTGACACTAGTGCATCACTCAATCCCGTCCCAACTAACACACTCAAAGCAACTAGAATCCCACTCAGTAGAATTACTAGGGCTTCTATGGAAGTTTTCGATTTTGCTAAAATTCATGAGTACACTATTGGAAGCATGTAACTAGTCCTCAAAGTGGGACCCATTGTTGCTCTCACCAGATTTTATGAGATCAACTCACCCGTCTCATATCACGCTTTACTTAGAAGGTCATGGCTCCACAAACACAAACTTATGCCATCCATTTACCACCAATGTGTCAATGGGAGACATAATGGTAAGCATATACACATTCCTGCTAATCCTATTCCATTTGATTTATTTGAGGCACACTGCTTTGAGGCTAATTTCCATGACAAGCTCACCTCAAGTGGAGAAGATTCTACTTTAAGGCTTGTTGGGATCCCATTACCCAGCTAGCAAGACATTGAGAATGATCCAAAAAAAGATATAAGGACTCTCCTTGATCAAAAAAGAAAGAAAAGGGAATATAGGCAAACCTCCAACAGTGTCTCACAACCATAATGTGTGCAAGTCCAACTACTAGATGGTTGTTTGTGTGCAATTCCTGGACTAAATGAAGCAAGCACTACACCAGCGTGTTGCTATACTCAAGAAACAAAAAGCCCAATGCCGAAAAAGAATCTACCCAACATTCTAACAAAACCATTTGAAGAGCATCTAGCAGTGACCAATTTTTCACCTGATATGGAGTTGGAAACATTTAATCTCAATGATAATTTTAATGTCCAATGACCAATTTCAGTAATACAACTCTGCCATTGCTAGAAATAGCTTAAGTCATTTCACTATTAAAGGAGTATAATGATGTCTTCACTTGGGAGTACCATGAGATGCCTGGTCTGGATCCCAACCTAGTAGCACATGCTCTTAATGTGGAACCAGAGGCAAAACCAGTAGTATAGCCTATACGGACCTTCCATCTTAATGTTGAAGCTCAAATTATTCAAGAAGTCCAGAAACTCCTCACAGCTAGGTTCATCAAGCCCATTATGCATCCAAAGTGGCTTTCCAACATTGTATTGATCAAGAAAAAGAATGAACAAATATGATGTTGTGTCGACTTCTAGAATCTTAATAAAGCATTCTCCAAAGATGAATTTCCACTTCCAAACATGAATATGCTCATTGACTTAACTGTTGGACATGCTATGTTTTCATTCATGGATAGTTTCAATGGTTACAATCAAATCAAAATGTCATCCAAAGATGCAGCCAAGACAACCTTTTGAACTCCCATTGGCAACTTTTATTACATCATCATGACTTTCGGTCTCAAAAATGCTGAAACTGCCTATCAAAGGGCTATGACCACAATCTTTCATGACATGATGAATAAAGAAATTGAAGACTATGTGGACAACATTATTTTAAAGTCAAAGACAAGAGAAGATCATCTTGCTATCTTATGGAAAGTCTTTGAAAGATGTCGACTCTACAAGCTTCGCATGAATCCACTCAAATGTGCTTCTGGGTTAAAGCTGGAAAATTTATGGGATTTCTTATCCACCAAAGAGGCATATATTTTGATTTTAGTGAAGTGCTTACTATGAAGCCACCTACCACACTCATATAGCTCAAAAATTTTCTTGTTGGACTCTCATACACCTGGCGGTTCATGCCAGGTATCGTTGCCGTCACAGATAGCTTTACACCACTACTAAAAAAAGAAAGTTCCTTCTGCTAGACTTCTAAATGCTAGCAGACATTCCTTCAGCTATAGCAACTTATAACCAGACTACCAATCGTATGTGCACCCATACCAAAAGAACCACTTAAATTGTACTTGGCTACCAACAGCGAAGCAATTGGGGCACTCATAGCCCAAGATGATAAAGAAAGGATTGAGCGACCAGTTTACTATATTAGTAGAAAACTAAAAGATACTAAAACCCGCAACCCAAGGGTTGAAAAGGGCATGGTCTTGCCCTAATATATTCTTCCTAGCAATTGCGTCACTATCTGCTAGATCACATGGTACAACTCTTAACAAAATCTCATGCGATCCACTCACTCTTGAGGCACCCAATTCTTTTTGGAAGGCTAGCACAATGGCTTTTGCAATTATCTAAATTTGAGATCAACATAATCACCCTAATAGCTGTAAGGGGTCAAGCCATCGCTGATTTGCTATTAAGCTTTCCTAGAAAAAACAGCTGGAACATTACTGATGATGTACTTAGTGACCTATCAAAAATTGCACTAATGGAAATAGTTAGAGCTGTTTGGATTTTACGTTTTGATGGATCCGCTATCACTACCGATGGAGGAGTTGGAATAGTTTTATCTAAGAACACCAGAGAAACTGTGGCTATATCAGTCAAGCTTGATTTTGCATGCACTAACAATATGGCTGAATATGAAGCATATCTTATAGGCCTAGCAGTGGCTTGTGAAATGGGTATCAAACATCTTCAAGTAGTTAGAGACCCAAATTTGGTTGTTTGCCAAGCCAAAGGATATTTTACACTTAAAGAACCATCTTTAGCTCCATATAAAGCCATGGCTCAAAGGTTGGAGGACTTTTTTGAAGAATTCAACATTGAACACTCTCTAAGGTCCGACAACTACTTCGTTGATGCTCTAGCTATCTTGGGATCAAAAGTTAGTTTTGAGGGTGCAACTATAGATGTCACTATTGTGAAAAGACCCATTCCAATCATATATACGCTGAAAGAAGAATTCTTTGATCAACCACTAAAACAGGTAGATTGGCAGTCATCCCTTAAAGAAGCATTATTATCATCCGATGAGATAGATCATTTAAAAGCACTCAAGGATTACACTCTGATGGCATTAGAGCTATACAGAAAACTTTCTAGAGCCCTAATGAGTCCACTAAGCGATTAAAAGAAGTTCATGAAAAATCTTGTGGCTCTAGTGGTTCTGTCAGTATCTACAGACACCTCTAGTGGTTAAGATATTATTGGCCAGAAATAAGCAAACAAGCTACCACTGTCCAAGAACAATGCACCAGCTGTCAATACACTTTTGATCAAATGGAATCATATGCAATCTTTACCACAAGTGATTGGCATATACCTTTTCCTGAGCATCTCATAGAGGGCATCCTACCCAATAGCCATGAGGAGGTCTATTACTTGAGAAAATTAGCTACTCGTTAATTTGTGGAAGGTGGTATTCTTTTTTGGAAGGGATTCAATGGGGAACCCTTGAGATGTCTTGGAACCCTCGAGGCACAATTGTCATGCAAGAGGTACATGCAAGAGAGTGTGAGGATCACCAAGGCAAAAAGAGACTTCTACAGTAGCTGCTCAATCTTGGGTATTTTTGGCTCACCATGAAGCAAAATGTAGCTAAATGTGTAAAGACATGCCATACTTGCCAAGTCCATGTTTGTGTGAAGACTCACCCCTCCAACCTCCAAAACATGATAACTCCTTAGCCATTCCATTCTTGGGGGCTTGATCTAATAGGCCCAATCAATCCAACATCCAAGAGTCATTTTTGGATACTAGTGGCTACCAAATACTTTACAAAGTGAGTTGAAACCATTCCACTAAGGAAGGCTACATGCCCAGCTATTGCAAATTTCATCTAAGAGCACATAATTTACAGTTTTGGCATCCCTCACAAGATTTTTACTAACAATTAACAATGACACTCATTTTGTCAAAAAAGATGTCTAGAAAATACTTGACTGTCACCAAATCAAGCATTGCTTTTTTACAAGGCAATGGTCAAGTAGAAGCTACCAACTGGGTAATATTAAGAATTCTCAGCAAGATGGTACATGAATATGAGGGTGTTTGGAGTGAACACCTACTGGAAATCTTGTGGGCATACCAAAGTTCAAGGAAAACAACCACCGAACTATTACCATTCTCTCTTGTATTTGGTACTAAGACTATATATCTAGTTGAGCTATTGGTTCCTACACCAAGGGTCCATTTGGTTGGAAGGGTGGAAAAAATGGGAGGATAGGAAATAGTGGGAGGATGGAAAAGTGGGAGGATAGAGAAGATTTTATTTTATTTTATTTTTTTTTGGTTAGGAGTGGGAAAAAAAGGAGGAATAGAAAAAGTGAGTTTGTATAAATTTACGCATTTACCCTTGTTAAAAAATAATGCTCAATTAAAACTAAAAAATGATAAGCAACCAAAAAAAAAAAAAAATCAATCACCTAAATTTATTAAAAAATAAAAATCATGTCCAAAAAAAAAAAAAAATCACTTCTAAACCAAAAAAAAAAAAAAAAATGCAAAAGAAAAGAATATGAGCACTGGACAAGCCTGCTTTGTAAAACTTTGTAAAAAAAAAAAAGAAGTAGAAGAAAACACAATAAAAAAAAAGTATATGAGCACTAGACAAGGACAAGCCGGCCAAGTAAAATAATAATAATAATAATAATAATAATAATAATAATAATAATAATAATAATAATAATAATAATAATAATAATAATAATAATAATAATAATAAAAGAGAAGTAGAAGAAGCAATATCCAACAGGAGGAAGAAAAAAAAGAAAAAGAAAAGATGTTGAAGAAGCAATGTCCAGCATTAGGAGGAAAAAAAAAGTGTGAAGAAAAGCAACGTGGACAAGTACATGTGCAACTGCATATAGGCATTTTCAGCCAAAAATGATGTCCAATTTCTCCCTTCAGCTTTCTCTTTGTTTTTGGGAGAAAACTTTTTGGTGGGCCTGAAAAGAAAACACTTGAGTCCCACCATTTATTTTCCTTCCTCCCCACCCAACCAAACACACTACAAAATTTTTTTTTCCTATTTTCTCTCCAAAGTTTTGCATCCACCTTATTTCACCTCCAAATGAACACGCCCCCAGGGTTGTTCATGAACAAGAAACAAATATGGATGCTGCCACTTGTGTAGAAAAATCAGAACTATAGACCTCAAAACCTTGGAGGAGACACGAAATCTTGCTTAGAACCACATCTAGTGGTGCCAGCAACAAATGGCCAATGCTTACAACAAAGCCATAAAATCTAAGGTTTTTGTCAAGGGACAAATGGTTCTAAAGGCAGAAGATCATGTAAGGAGAAATCTCTCAGCCTCCTCCAAGTTTGCCTTGAGTTGGGAAGGGCCCTATCACATAAGGGAAGCCAATGACAGCAATTACTATCGTCTAGCTACAGCGGAAGGTGAAAGTCTCACGGAACCTATGTCAAATGGCTTAAGTTGTACTATGCTTAACTCAACCACTATGTATGTACCAAGTAACACTCCTTGTACAATCCTAAACTATTACTATGTGAATACGAAGTAAGCATTGCCTTATGCCTCAAACATGAATTTCTTACATTTAAAAACACTCTAATATTACATTTCATACATGATTTTGCATACTTTTGATACTATAAATATGATAACAGCTTTAACAGCTGGGTGTTTTGAACCAAAATAGTCATGAGCACAATAAATATTTTCAAAACTAAATATATGTATATATATATATATATATATATATATGATTTCCATGACTATATTTGGCTTGAACATACTATTCTTTGATAAATAAAACATTTTCATAAAAACAAATTAACATACTTGTACATAAACAAAACATAGCTTGTACAGCTGGAGAAATACCAAAGAACTATATAATGTTCATATGGCTAATGCATATTTACACAAAACATAGCCTACATAGCTGAATTAATCCAAAATACATAACATGTTTCACTACATCATAACGTAAGGATAGATTTTTCAAAATACTAAACTACTAATGAAAAGCTAGTCTAATAAGCCATTGCCAAAGGTTTCCATTGAGGAAGAAGCACCTCCAGCTGACGATGACTGCATCATTTTATCCCTTTGACTCATCAAAAGAGAAAACTTGACTATCTTTGCTGCAATTTCCTTCTTAAGATCAGCTAACTCCATTGCAAGCTCACTCAACTTGTTCTCATTATCTTGAGCAATGCTCAGCAGTAGTCCGAATCTTGTCAAGAATAAATTGAAATCCACACTTCATGAATAGCAAATCTTTGAGGGCATTATTTCACTTAAGTTCTTTCTTCAAATTTGCACTTTCAAGCTTCGTACGCTGCACATCTAGCAACACTACAACAAGCAACTGAAGCCTACATTTTCTCAAGGAAGCACCAAGCTTGCATTCGGCCATAAAGTCAACATATTTCTTCACAATTTCCTCTAGCAATGACTAGCCTTCTACAGGAACCTTAGACCACTGGAACATGATTATATTACTTGAAAGAGGATAGAAGTCAGTTGCCGCTTTCTCATTCTCCTCATCTTCTGCAAATTTCTCCAAGAATTCTTCAAGGCTCATTGTCTTGAAAGCATCACTAGAAGATTTACTCCGCGAATCTAAAAAAAATGAACATGATTATATCTCCAGCAGTATTAGAAAGCACTCATACAGCTAGCGTCTGTAAGAGGCCGTAAAATTTAGGCCCTCTCAAAAAAGAGATTTAAGTGCTTGTAAGGGCACTCTCTTTTAGGGTAGTGGTGTGGAGTCGCCACTTATTATTTTATACAAAAAATAAATACAAATTATATGTTAAAAATACTTTGAATGTCATTGATTGAATGAAGAAAAACACAAAATTGGTAAATTAACCTTACAAGACTTTGGGTCTTAGTTACAATCTATACAAAAGCATACAAAGCTTTGGTTCTAGCTACAATCTACCAAAATTAAAAGACAAAACACTAATCTACCTATCCAAAAATCCTAAACTCAAAGGTTAGGTTACAGAATGGGAAGGTGTTAGGCACCTATTTCGCCTAGACAGAGTTTGGTCTTCTAAACTCTAATGACCAATATACCTTTACCCCTATACCTAATTGGACTTGTTCTGTAGGAACAATCTCTCCTTACATTACACGGCTCCCAGTACATGACTAACCAAAAAATGGGCGAATCCTAGTATGCGACTTGATCACCAACTTGAGAAGAATGTTGACAGCAAAGTTCTTCTATTCTTGAACACATGAAGTTGTTTGGTCACAAAACCCTATGGTATACAAACACAACAGCTTCTCAAGGACTAGGGCACACTAGGTTTTCAGTTACACTTGAGGAATTATGCTCTTATGCAATTATGCTCATGGTTGTACAACCTGATATGGCCCTTTAAATAATCCTTATAAATGTTTAAGGATATGAGAAAAGAAATCTCAAACACATACTCACGGATTAGATGAAAAACAGTCTAGAAAAACTGAGTTTCATAAACCTCGATAGATAGCCATCTATAGAGCTAGCTGTCGAGTCACGAGCTTTAGCAACTTTTAAACCTCGATAGCTACTAGCTGTCGAGCTTTAAAATTCAGCACTTCATTGCATGATTCTTGGACAAACTTACATGGCTTTAGTACTTGGACTTAAACTCTTGTTCCTTGAAGTATTAAACACATCCTAGATCTACCCAATTACAAGTAAAGCGCATTTTGTCAAAGGATTATCTAATACATAAAAATGTTGATATATGTTCCTAACATCCAATCACATATGTCCTAACACACTTAAACAAAACTTGTTAAGGCATCTTTATGTGAAACAGAAATAAAAGATTGCATACAATAAATAAGAAACATGTATATAAAGAGAGAAAAGAAACAACACATATAACGATAGGTGAAAGAATTGCAATAACAACTTTAAATGTATATATATCATCATCATGTACAAGGTATGCTATCACAAAGTGATCACAAGACCAAACGTACATGAACAATGTATCTAAAATAGAAAGAAAAGAAAAAGATACATCAAAATCTTCACTACATCCCTCAAAAGTATAAACACTCCCCTTAACAGAAACCTCTTATACTAACTCTCCCCTTATGAGTATGACTACTCTCATATCCAAAACTACTTCCCCTACTGTCACGAGTGACAAAGGGTAAATGTATCAAGTAGACATCTCATCAGCACTGGAAGAGCTAACACCATCATCCTCAGCATCAGTAGCATCAGCATCAGCATCATCGTCCTCATCCTCAAAAGCCTCTAAAGTAGGAGGAGGAGAAGCAACGAAGATACCCATGACAACTTGGCATCGTGTAATACAACCAACACAGGCGTTCACCTAACATAACTCATCTCTAAGAGTGTCAAGGCGAGCATCCATGCGCATTAGCTATGCCATGATGTCCTCGAGTGTCACACCGCCCTTAAAAGAAGAAGGAGTGGATGTGGATGGAGCTATAGAAGTTGGAGGAATCATCGATTCGGACTATCGCTCTGTTTAACGGTTGTGGCGTCTATGGCACAAATAACATGGAAGTGGTAGGAAATGGGAAAGGGAACAGAAAAATAGCATAGAATCCTCATGATAGCAAAAGGAAAGATGAGTTTATCACAGATTTTCATATCCCTATACACATCTATGAGTGAAAGAATGAAATGAAAGGGGAAGTCTATAGTAAGATGTTCAATGAGGGATAACAAAAACCGAGCACGAGGCTCTATAATGGAGTTATAATGAGAGAGAGGATGCAAAACAAAGGTCATAACCATGTTAATGAACCTAGGACCTTTAGCAAAGGTCGAACAAGAAGTGAACTAAAGATCACCCTAATCAGAAGGTCGCTCATAAAAAGAGGATATAAGTTCGTCTTTAGACACAGTCTTAAGACGATCATAACTAGGGTAGTCAGGATGCACTACCTTAGGGACATAGAGCACGTTGGATACAATATCCAGAGTGACCATGATGCGTGTACCCCAAACGCAAAGTGACAAAGAGAGGTACTGAATAATCAAATTCATGCATGTTGGAGTAGAACTCCTAAATAAGCACGGATGGACAAGTGACCGAGACATCACACAGTGACTCCTAACCCCTATTGTGAATGATAGTGGGTTGGTCAGTGTCAAAAAAGTCTAACAAAATGACTTGGCATTCCAAATGAATGCCTCGTCTAGAAAAGTTCTCAAAAAAGTCCTTGCAGGCTTTATCATCACGGAACTGAATATGAGAAGGGGTAGGATTAGAAGAGATAGATGCCCTAGAATAAAGAGGATTCCGGGATGGAGTGGATTTACACTTAGGTACCATGACGCACCTAAAGTAAGAAGGAGAGTGAAAGAGAGAGAGAAGGAAGAGAGAGACAGTTAGAAAAGCACCAACAAGATACAATATAACAAATATAGAAACTTGAAGGTACATATGCATAAAAATGCATGAGCATGTGATATGCAATAGTAAATACATCATGGGTTCAGCCCAATCCAAACCTACCAGCACACAATATAACAACAAAGTAAACACACATCTAAAATGCATAAAACATTGTTATAATGCACATGTGATGCAATGCATAATGATTCAAAATCATTTCAACAAAATTCATCCCAAAAATCTCACAAGAACTTCACTAATTTTGAAGAATCCCAAAATTTTTCAAAAATCCCAAAAGTTAGGTCAGAACACATGAAATGCATGATAAGATGAGAGAAACAAGTTCTTATGAGAGGAAGAAAGATCAATCTAGGCTAAAAAACTCTTGGGAATGAAGTTTAGAGTGAGAGAGAGGTGTTTGGGAGGTGAAAAGATAGAAAACAAATGAGAGAGATCGAGAGAAGTGAGTCAGGTATCGCAAGGAGGCTATTTATAGAACCTCTTAAATCTCAACAGATCGAAAGGTGTTGAAAGGTGTCGAGCTTTAAAATCTTGGAGAGATACAACTATCGAGCAGTTGTCCAGAGGTGTCCATGGCAACAATGAGCTTGATGGACCGAGGAGCTGTCAAGAATCTATCGAGGAAACATAAACTCTCTCAATGGATCGAGGAGTTATCGAGATCGTGATAAGAAAAAGCTAAAGAGCTCTATATAGCCTAGTTGTTGAAAGGTGTCAAGAAGCTGCCAAGATTGCTTTGAAAACAGTTTTTCAAGAAGAAAAAAATACAGACATAAATACAATCAAATATGCAATTCAACCAAATATCCAACGAACATTATAATCTCTCAAAAACATCTCTCAATCAAGAAAAATGTCAAGCATTTAGATTTAACACACACTCACACACACACACACTAAACAGTCTAACCAACCAATTTTATATTTCAAAAACAAGTTAAGACAGTTTAGTGAGTATACATTAACACATTTAAACATTGTGATAGCCAAATCACATTTTACCTACACATGTATCAAAAGTAGCAAAGAATGTTACGTGTTATGTGTAAAAAACATCATAGGATTGCATAAGTGTTTCTATGTTATGATGATTTGAGATATGAGTAAATCAATTTAACTCACACACAATCATAACTGCTTGATGGAGACTATCAACTTTAAGGTACATCCTATAACTCCTACAAGTCCTAGAATATACGCTTGCAATCATATTTTAAAGCATTTTGTTTCTTTTGCTTTTATTTTTCTTTGCATATTTTTCTTTTATTAAGCATATCATGCATGGGCATATAAGAGAGAGAAAAGAAATACTCAATTAATTTAAGCTATTTGACATTGCACTTTTGCTATGCCAAATTATACAGATGTCATTTCATGATTGGCGGGCAACTGTGATGAGATGGTTATTTATGCCTTTCTCTTAAGATTTTCTAGCCCTTCTCGTAAAAAAGAGTGATACGAGTGTTAAGTATAAGAGATCACTTAGTCTTACTCATCATAAACACGGGCCATAAAGCTCACTTACTTAGTTATGCATGTAAATGCTCATCTAAGTTACAAGAAATGCAAAATTTAGAAAACTTTGTTTCATTAGCCATTCAAGGTACACAAGTACCAATGTACACAAACACACACTGTTTTTGTATTTTTTTTATTTTTCAATTTTTTTTTATTTTTATGAATGAAAAACAAAATAAAAACAAAATTGAAAAACAACCAAACAAAAACATGTCAAATAAAGTAATGCATAAAAACTAGACTATCTCAGAATAAGAAAGCAAAACACACAAGTAATGTAAAACAAAAACAAGAGAGGGAAAGAGAAAAAGTGACTAAATCACTTGGATCTCTTTTCCTTCCACACCTTAGAAAAACCTTTCCTTTTGACGAACTCTTGAACAGGCGGAGAGGGGAAAAAATTGCAACCGTTCAAGTTTGTAAGGAACATAAGGGCCTTGAGGAGATTTCTAAGAGAAGCAACAGAGGATGAAACTGAATCAGGTTTCCTGCTAAGACTATGTTGTTGCTCTATTGAGTGGCTTGCCACTTGTAGCAATTTGGTTGAGTGTGTCCAATTGCTCCACAGTGATGACAGAGATGCTACTTCTTCTTTTTGGACTTTTGAGCATTACTCTTCTTAGCCCTAGGGTTTTTGGTTTCTTTTTTAGAAAGTATAGGGGGTGCTCCTAAGATAGATTTACCCTTATTTATGATCTCACTAGCTATCACAATTTTATCATCATTATTCTTAGAATTAATATTGTTAGCAGGAGAAACAAAAACAGTAGTACTAGAAGAAGCAAAATTAGGAGAAGAAAAATCATACCCTAAATCGATTCGATTGAAGGCAAATTTCTGCATGCTGAGCAACTCATCAAGCTTCACACCATGGTCCTCTCCAACTGAGCTCTTACTTGGAACAGTTCTGCCTCAAGCTTCTTGGTTCTCTCAGCTAAGAAATTGTTTTCAAATCTTAGTGCTCCAATAGTCTGATTGACTTCATCAAACTTTGTGGAGAGTTTCTCTCATTCAAGCTCCACATCACTGAACTTTTTGGTAGCCAACCTATACAACTTCTCTTGTTTTTCTAAGACCTTGTATAGCTTTGCATAGGCTGTGTGGATGTCATCTTGCTTATCCATCTTCTCAAATTTTGACTCCACCAAGTCTTCTTCTTCATCCATATTTTCTATAATCCCCTCAGTAGGATTAACACTGGCGGTGAAGGCATTTAGGATTCCATCATCTTCATTTTCGGAATCATCCTCAGGTTTGGTGTCACTCAAGGTAGTAGCAAATGCCTTGCTTTTTCTAATATACTTGAGATAAGTGGGGCACTCTTATTTCATGTGACTGAATCCTTGACACTCGAAACACTTGGGCCCTGCAAGAATAGTGTACTCACTGCCATCCCTAGCATCCTTCTTCCCTTTGTCTTGGCTCTTAGACTATGAAGAACTTGATTGCCTACGGTCCTTGTTGAAGCCCTTTGTATTGGCATTCTTCATGAACTTCTTGAACAACCGAGTGATGTAGGATGTCATTTTAGAATCTTCATCATCGGAAAGATTCATCTGTGTCACTGTTCTTGGCTTTCAATGCCATGCTCTTGCCCTTACTTAACTTGCCAATTCTTGTCAAATGTAACTCGTAGGTTTGCAGATTACCAACTAGCTCTGTCAAAGGAATCTTATCAATATCCTTTGATTCCTTTAGCAGTGATCTTGGCATGAAATCTCTCAAGAAGAAATCTGAGTACCTTTCTCATAATCTTGGGTTCGGGAATGGTTTCCGCTAGATTAAACGCTGAGTTCACTATGTCCTTGAGCTTGGTATAGAACTCATCAAATGACTCATCCTTTTCCATTTTGATTTCTTCGAAACTTTTAGTGAGCCTCTGTAGCTTGAAACTTTGACAGCCTTGGTTCCTTCATAAGTTGTCTAGAGAATGGTCCACGCCTCCTTTGTAGTTTCAATAGAGGAGATCTTCTTGAACTCCTCATTTATGACCGTACTAAATAAAGCATTCAATGCCCATCTGTTGAAGTTTGCTACCTTGATCTTTGCATCATCCCAATCGGCTGGCGCTTCCTTTGGCTTGGTCCAGCTCGCCATACTTTCTCATTTAAAGATTGCAAGCAAACTCTCATGCGTACTTTCCAGTAAGCATAGTTAATACCATCAAATAAAAGAGGTACAATAAGTGACTGTCCTTTATCCATGACAAACAGGAGTCAATAGATCTCACTGTAAAGATTAAACCCTAATCAAAGTGTGTCTGCTCTAATACCACTTGATAGGCCAAAAATGTATTGACCCCTTGTGATAAATTAACCAATTAATTAGCTAAGTGAATTAATTAGGTTCAATTACATGCAATAAGTATGGTAGTACAAACAAATCACCAAATAACTAAATATGCAGCAAAAATTAAATAACACGGTGATTTGTTTACGAATGGAGCAAACCTACACGGCAAAAACCCCACCAGGTGATTTTAAGGTCACCACTCCTGATAATCCACTATTATAAAAACAAGCGATTACAAGTAAAGGAATTCCAGTACCTTATACCAACCTACATTTGAACACTTAGCCTAATACCCAATTGGACTTGTTCTATAGTGATAATCTCTCCTTATATTGCACGGCTCCCAATACGTGACTAACCAATAGATGCACAGATCCCAATACGCGACTTGATCACCAACTTGAGAAGGATGTTAGCTACAAAGTTCTTCAGTTCATTACACACTAAAGATCATGAAGTTTCTTAGTCACAAAACCCTACGGTATACAAACACAGTAGCTTCTTCAAGATGAACTAGGGCAAATATTGTCTTTAGTCATAATTTGCATGAAAAAGACTTTGCTCAATACTCGCGCAACCCTAGACGGCCCTTAAAATAATCCTTATATATGTTTAGGATTGTGAAAAAAGAAAGCCCAAACACATACTCATAGATTGGATGAAAAAAATTGTCCTGAAAAATTGAGTTTCATAAGTTTTGACAAATACCCTAGCTGTCGAGTTGTTATCGAGCTACTGTCGAGGCTTGGGCTGAATAGCTCTTTTAAACCTCGATTGATACTAGCTATCGAGATTCAATGAACAACACTTCTTCACTTGATTGTTGGACAGACTTACATGGCTTTAACACCTGAACTTGAAACCTTGTTTCTTGAAGTATTAAACACATCCTAGATCTACCTAAATACAAATAAAGTGCGTTTTGTCAAAAGATTAGCCAATACATAAAATGTTGACATATGTTTTTAACATCAAATCACATATGTCCTAACAAGAAAAATTTAGATATGTATTTAATGAAAATACAAATCAGTTTTGAGTTAATAAAAAAAAAAAATCAAACTCGTATTTAAATATCAGTTTTGAGTTTAGAAAAAAAAATAAATCGGATCCGTATTTAATGAAAATACAGATTATTTTTTAGTTTAGGAAAAAAAATTAGATTTGTATTTAATGAAAATATAGATCAGTTTTGAATCTTCTTAAAAGAATTTTGTTAGTCATTGCAAACTTTGAAATCAAAAAGAGAGAATTGAAATAAACAAACATCTAAGGTATCTAAACATGACAATTATATATTAAGAATAAGAAATAATAAAACATGCTAAACATATTCATGCAGCAAACAAAAAACATGCTAATTAATGGAAGAAGAAAAGAAAGAAGAAAAACAGAATACCTCTTGCATGAGCGTGCTCTTCTAAAGAAAGAATATTTTAGAAATCAAAGAAGTTTATTCACTTCTTTGAGGTCTAAAATACTTTACTTACAAAAAAGAAGTTCCTAAAGCAAAAGCCTCTAGAACGTCTTTAACATAAGGGGAATAGAAAAGTTAGAAAAGAAGAGCTCCTAATTCTGATTTGATTTCTATATTTATAGAGGCTGGGATGCTTCAAAACAATAAGCTAAATAAGATCAGATACAAATTGGAACGCGTCCTTATCGCTAAAAATTCGAAAAAGATATGCGTTATCTCATTCAGGGAGTCCCCGGGCCAAAAATTTTGGGTAAATCAGCACTTGGGAAGTGCTGATCATCACTTGTCATGCGCCAATCAGCACTCCAAGAGTGCTAAATGGCCCTCTTGGGTGCCAAGTTCGCATTTGAGTTTTAGTCCAATCTGGACTCCATTTTTTAGGATTTTTGAGCTGGGAATCGTACCTAGATGTGTTTTTAATCTGTATTCTAAAAATTAATCCATTTTTTTCTTGAAATTTAGGTCTTTAAAGTGATAATTATCTTCTAGAAAAATATTCTAAGAAGACTTAATTATCCACAACTTCTTTGTTATCTGATTATCTACTTTGTTCTCATGCAAGCAGACCTATTTTTAACACTAACCAGGAAACAATTACAAAATTATTTAATTAATTTTAATTATCTAACCAATCAGAATTAATTTAAATTAATCATGCGTGGTTGGTTCCACCCAAACAAAATGCATGCAGACCGTGTAAACTTGATCATGTGATATCTTTCAATTTGACGGTCTGATTTGGAAATCAGACATACCTTCGCAACCGTTGGAAACCCAAGATCATTTTTATGATATACAATGAATGAATTAATGCATGCAATGCAACTCTAAATTTTGGGTATATGAATGGTCACTCTAGTCATCTTCCAAGATTAAATTATGGGTACAAAATCAAGTGTTTACAACTTCATTGAACAAGAAGCTTACTTTACTCAATATGAATGACTCAAGATCATCATACCTGGAGTTTCCTTGCTATGGTGTATATCATGAATAGTCAAAGAAACAACATGCCTTTGGTTGGGCATACTAGGAGCAGCTTCCCCAGCAGTAATGGTAACATCAGGATCCTTGCCAGCATGTTCTTTATTGGGCATACTAATAGCAACTTCTCCAGCAGTGACAGTAACATTAGAATCTTTGACAACAATCTTTATGTCTTCATCAGCTAAACCTAGAGAACAAAGGACATCAGGAGAAGAAATGTGAGAAGAAACCGAAGTGAGAAACAATAGTTTACCAAAGTCAACAGCTGTATCCTCAAAATCATACTCCTCTAACTGTGTCTATTCACTCTTGCCAAACTAATGAAGCTACAAAAACATATGGTTAGCATCACAAATGAAGGCAAAAAAGAAAAGAAAAAATATAGAAAGGATGAAGCATATGCAAGAATACATCTCCCAAAAATTCAGGAACCTTTATCCCATCAGCACTAATCTTCCTTCTATATTGCTTTAGTGGTGATGGTGTGCTAGCAGATGTAGCAGCTAGAACACTAGACTTAGTAGCTGGAACTGCACTAGAATCATATTAAATAGTAGCTGAGCGCTTAGGACCACCAATCTTGGGCTTCTTAGCACTTGCTCTCTTGCGCCTCACCTTTTTGGGCTTGTTTTCTGAAGGAGGTGATTTGCCGCGAGACCTCTTTATTGAACCAGTGGCTGGATTAGACTTAGGGGCTCCCACTATGGTATTTTTCTCACTCCACTTTATGAGAACATCACCACCATGAACCACCTACCCATTAAGGTCAACACGCCACTCAAAAAATCCCAAATTATGTCTAGTAGCCCATGCTGAAGCTACTCTTGTGTTTGGAATAAGCTGAGCATCGGAAGAAAGCTTATCCAAGGGAGGACCTATCACTACTTGATCAACCTTTTGGCTATTTACATAATCAACAAAGGTGATCATCACCTTCCTCCAATATAGCTACATATTTGAAGTGGCATACCCCTCACGATGCTTTCTTGTAACCAAGACCCTCTCCACCTTGCTAGCCTAATACTCCATTGTTGTACTATGAACCAACGGCTTCATTGCATCACCTAAAGGACATCTTGTGGCATTGAAATCCAAAAAATCTTGATCAAATCTAAATTGACTGAAAACTCTAAAAGGATTATATTATATCAAATCAAATCTAGCATCACTTGGATATGGGGTATATAAGGTAGAAGTAATGAGCAAAAAGTTGGGGATCTTCTCATGATCAGCCAGTCCAAACTCTTGAGATCCAAGCCTAGTATTTGGAAAAACGTTTGGATAACAAAACCCAGTAGCAACCTAAGAATAAGGCTTCCAAGCAAAATGAGCTCCATCATCTAGCAATGTGATTGTAGGAAGATTCCAAACCTTCAACCCCATCCACTTCATAAGCAATGGAAAGCCATCTTCAAAA
The DNA here is from genome assembly GCA_032878915.1 of Castanopsis chinensis. Classification (NCBI taxonomy): domain Eukaryota; kingdom Viridiplantae; phylum Streptophyta; class Magnoliopsida; order Fagales; family Fagaceae; genus Castanopsis; species Castanopsis chinensis. Next base: position 8,306,418 of record JAVQMG010000106.1, read on the forward strand.
CCAAAAAATTAAAGCTCACCATTAGGCCTAGTGGCTCGGACTATCCAATTGGCCATCTTGACATCACAACATCTTTGCCAATATCAACATAACCTTTCGAATGCCCCCACGTGAAAGTTTGTAACAAAACTACTTTAACACTAGATTCAATAATGTGGTATGGAGATCCTTTAAGCTCATCACTACGCAATCTATCAAGTTCAGACTAAAGGGTACCTAAGCACAAAGTACCTGAAGGCAAAGATGTAACTCTACCCAATTTTACAATAAGGGGGAATGTGAAAGGCTTTATGAATTATATGGGATAAGAGTTAGACACACATTTGCTCATCCGTAAAGACAAGAATGTAGCTCTCCTTACACCAATATCCTCAAACTCTCTGTGTTGAGAAATGTAGACCCTGGTTGATAGATTTAACAAATTTTAAACCCCAGTTGTTAATTAGATTTATTATGCATAAAACTTGCTAAAACAAATAAACATCAATATCATGTCAAATATAAGTGCAGCAGAAAAGTAAATAAGACAAGATATGATGACCCAAGAAAACCAATGAAATCAACCAGTTTCAAAGTAAAAAACCTGAGGAGAAACCTTCCCAAAAAGCAATTCACTATAGTAAAGAGAAGTTTCAGATCTAATACAAAACCTTTGTCCCTAGACTCTTCAATCCCCATAGATGAACTTACAGCAAAAACCTTCTACTGCTTCAAAACCTCTGAACTCTTCAATATATGAACGTCACCCTTTGATGCACGAATCCCAGTATGTGACTAACTCATTTGTACAAATCCCAGTACGTGACTCACACACCAACTTGAGAAAGAAGAATGTTGGCTTCAAAGTTCTACTTCATCAATAATGAAGATCAAGAAGCACTTGGTTACAAAACCCTAAGGCAAAGGACGCAGTAGCTTCTTTTAAAGAGAATAAGGCTTCGGTCACCTTTTGCATATGTTCTCCTTGTATTCTCTTATGTGACGGCCTCTAAAATAAGCCTTATACATGTTTAGGATTGTGAGAAAAGAAACCCTACACAAATACAAAAGCATGGCCCAAAAATCAGATTTGGAAATCTGAATTCCCGTAACCTCGATAAATACCTCGATTGATCGAGAATCTATCAAGCTTCATTCATTAAATCTCGATAGATAGCTATCTGTCGAGCAGTTGTCAAGCTATTTGTCCGCAGATGTCCAGCTATCTGTCCAGCTTTAATGAAAACATTTTCTTCACTTGCTTCTTGATCCAATCTTCATGGTTTTAATACTAGACTTAAACAACATGTTCTTTGAAGTATTAAATATCCTAGATCTATCCAAGTACAAGTAAAGTGCGTTTTGTCAAAGGATTAGCCAACTACATAAAATATGTCCTTAACAATCTCCCCCTTTGGCAATTCTTGAGAAAACCACAACAAACATATGAACATATGAGAGAAGTCATAAAATGCTCAACTCATGCTCACTTGTTGAATACAATAAAATCTATCCTAACACAAACTCTTGAAAAACTTTGCAAGAAAAGAGTTTATGACAAGCATACTTTGACAACTTGTATTTCTGAAACACTTTAAATAAAACACATTAAGGCATCTTTGTGTGAAGTATAAATAATAGATTGCATACAAATAAAGAAACATGTGTATAAAGATAGAGAAGAAACAACACATGTAAAGGAAGGTGAAGAAAACATACATCATCACATATATATCAAAGATAAACATAAAGTATGTAAACATGGTCGCAAGACCTAAGGTACAAGAAGAAACACATCTCACCCCTACAAGGGCATGTATTTCTCTCCCTAACATGTAGAATTTTTAAAAAGAAACCACATATTTCCATAATTTCTCCCCCTTTTTGTCATGATTGACAAAGGGTACAAAAAACTATAAAGCTTTACCTGAGAAACATAAAGATGATCAAGAATGATCAAGGGGGCACAAAGAATCCATAAAAATGCATGAATGTAATGAAACAAGATGCTATAGATGACAATATCAAAAAAATATGCAACACATGTGAAAAACAATGCATGCAAGAGAATCTCGATGGATCAAAAGGTGTCAAGGAGCTATCGAGCATACCTCGATGGATCGAACAACTATCGAGAAGCTATCAAGGAGACAGGAACTTTCTCGATCGATCCACCTAGCTATCGAGAGGTGCTAAGATTGTGATAAGACACAATTGAAGAGCTCGATAGATAAGCCAGGTATCGAGAGGTGTCGTAAAGGTATCGAGATGGCTTAAAAACAGTTTTTCAAAGAGAAGAAAAACACAGATATGAATGTAATCAAACATACAACTTAGCCAAAGATCCAACCAACATTTTAACCTCTCAAAATCATCTTTCAAACAACAAAGAGTTAAGCATATAGCTCCAAAAACACACACACTAAACAAGTCTAACCAATTTTATATTTTAAAAACAAGTTAAGACAGTTTAGTGAGTATAAATTAACACATGTTAATCTTGTGATGGCCAAATCACATTGTACCTGCACATGTATCAAGAGTAACAAAGAATATTACCTGTTCTGTGAGAAAAAAATTGCAAGATTACATAAATGTTTTAATGTTATAACAATTTGAGATATGAGAAAATCACTTTAACTCACACACAATCATAACTGTTTGATGGGGACTATCACCTTTGAGGTAATCCTATAACTCCCATATCTTCTAGAAAACACGCTTGCAATAATTTTTTAAAGCATTTTGTTCTTTTTGCTTTTATTTTCTTTGTATATTTTCTTTTTAATTAGCAAATCATGCTTGGGTATACAAAGGAGAGAAAAGAAATACCCAATTATGTTAAGCTTTTTGACATTACACTTTTACTATGCTGAAGCATACAGATGTCATATCATGATTGGTGGGTAACAGTGGTAAGATGGTTATTTATGCATTTCTCTTAGTATTTTTTAGTCTTTCCCGTCAAAAAGAGTGATATGAGTGTTAAGTACAAGAGATCTCTTAACCTTAATCATCACAAATAAAGAGTCACAAAGCTCACTTGCTTAGTTGTATATAAGAATGCTCATCTAAGGTACAAACGATACAAAGTTTAGAAAACTCTATTTCAATGGCCATTTTAAGGTTCACAAGAATTAATGTCCACATACACACACTGTTTTTGTATTTTTCTGATTTTTCAATTTTTTATTTTGAAAACAAGTAAAATAAAAACTAAACAACCAAACAAAAAAAGACAAACAACATGAAAGCATGAAAGAAAGATGCAAATGCATGAAGGCATGATAGAAAGTTGCAGATATATGAAAGCATGATTCTAAAAGCAGATAAGAAATCAAACAAAGAAAATCCTACTTTAGATAGAAAGAAGTAAAGCAGAGGACAAACAGATAAGACAATTAAGTCTTAGGCTCCTTTCTCACCTGCACAGCATGAGTCTTTGGCCGTGAAGATGAAAAGACACATGTCATAGTATGTCTACTAAAGGACATAGAAGAATTAAAGTTCTCCTGAAATTGAGTTAAAAAGCTTAAAGTTTTTAATAACTCTCCAAACAAAGGTGTAGGTCCTAGAAAGGAAACTTGTGACCGTTTGGACACTTACTTTTGAGGATACAACCTAAAGCAATTAGGACAAATGTGTCCAGAAACACCATAATGGTGACAAACATGAGGTCTAACAAAGGATTTAGAATTAGCCAAATTAGCTTTGGATTTCATTCCTTTATTACCTTTCTCATATTGAGGCACAATGACAGTCTTGATCCATGTCAGGCCACAAATGCGTTGACCCCTTGTGATAACTTAGATTAATTAATTAGCCCAGTTCTTAATTAATCAAATTAACATGCAATATCACGTGGCAGCACAAACAAATCACCAAACTAAGTTAAGCAGCGGAAAATAAATAACACGGTGATTTGTTCACGAATGGGGAAAACCCTTACGGCAAAAACCCCACCGGGTGATTTAAGGTCACCACTCCCGAAACTCTACTATTATCACAACAAGCAATTACAAGTAAGGAATCCCAGTACCTCACCAACCTACAGTTGAACTCTTACCCTAATACCCAATTGGACTTGTTCTGTAGTGACAGTTTCTCCTTTTGATGCACGGCTCCCAAGTACGTGACTAACCAGATTTGATGCGCGGATCCCAGTACGCGGCTTACTCCTTTGCACGAATCCCAGTACGTGACTCACTCACCAACTTGAGGAAGAAGAATGTTGGCTGCAAAGTTCTTCACTTCATACACACGATGAAGATCAAGAAGCACTTGGTTACAAAACCCTAAGGCGCAAAGACGCAGTAGCTTCTTTCAGAGAGAATTAGGCTTCGGTCACCTTTTGCTTGTGTTCTCCTTGTATTCTCTTATGTGACGGCCTCAAAAATATGCCTTATATATGCTTAGGGTTGTGAGAAAAGAAACCTTACACAAATACAAAAGCCTGGCCCAAAAATCAGATCTGGAAAACTGAATTTCCGTAACCTCGATAGATACCTCGATCGATCGGGCAGCTGTCGAGCCTCATTAATTCTCGATAGATACCTCGATAGATAGCTTGATAGATAGCTATCTGTCCAGCAGCTATCCACAGGTGTCCAGCAGCTATCTGCCAGGTGTTCACCAGGTGTCCAGCTTTAGTACACACTTTTTCTTCACTTGTTTCTTGGTCCAATCTTCATGGCTTTAATACTAGACTTGAACAACATGTTCTTTGAAGTATTAAACACATCCTAGATCTACCCAAGTACAAGTAAAGTGCGTTTTGTCAAAGGATTAGCCAACTACATAAAATAGCGACATATGTTAACAAACTTGAACTACATATGTCCTAACAATCTCCCCCTTTGGCAATCCGTGACAAAATCACAACAAACAAATGAACATATGAGAGAAGTCATAAATCACTCAACTCATATTCACTTGTTGAATACAATAAAATCTACCCTAACACAAACTCTTGAAAAACTTTGCAAGAAGAGAGTTCATGGCATAGAAGACTTTGACAACCTGTATTTCTGAAACACTTTAAACAAACACATCAAGGCATCTTTGTGTGAAGCAGAAATAATAGATTGCATACAAATAAATAAACATGTGTATAAAGATAGAAAAGAAACAACACATGTAGAGATAGGTGAAGAAAACATACATCATCATATATATACCACTTGATAAATACCATGTTGTATGTAAAAATGGTCACAAGACCTAGGTACATGAACAAGGAGATAAACACTCCCCCTAACAAGATGAAACACAACTCCCCCTTACAAGGGCATGTATTTCTCCCCCTAACTTGTAGAATCTTAAAGAAAGAAATCACAAATTCTCCAATATCTCCCCCTTTTTGTCACGATTGACAGAGGGTATAGGAAGCTAAAAGACTTGACCGGAGAGAGATAGAAAACAAATAAAGAGGGAAAGAGGAGAACAAGGAACCATAGACCTATAAGAGAAAGAACAACAAGATGCTATGGACACAAAGGGAAAAACATGCAAAAAAAAAGAAGGATGAAATGTATGCAAGGGTATCTCGATGGATCGAGAGGTGTCGAAAAGCTATCGAGTATACCTCGATAGATCGAGAAGGTATCGAGGATCTATCGAGCAGACAGAAAGTTCCTCGATCGATCCAGCAGGTGTCGAGGTATCTGTCGAGACTGCGATAAGAAAGAGTCTATGAAGCTCGACAGATAGCTATGTGTCGAGAGGTATCGAGAAGGTGTCGAGATGCCTATAAAAGCAGTTTTTCAAAGGAGGAAAAACACAGACATGAATGCAATCATGCATGCAACTCAACCAAAGATCCAATCAACACATTAAGCTCTCAAAATCATCTCTCAACAAGAAAATTGATGCACATGTATCTCAAAACACGCACCCACACACTAAACAAGTCTAACCAATTTTATATTTCAAAAACAAGTCCAGACAGTTTAGTGAGCATACATTAAAGCATGTAAACCTTGTGATGGCCAAATCACATTGTACCTGCACATGTATCAAGAATAGCAAAGAGTGTTGCGTGTCGTGTGTGAGAACATCGCAAGATTGCATAAGTGTCTCAATGTTATGACGATTTGAGATATGAGAAAATCACTTTAACTCACACACAATCATAACCGTTTGATGGGGACTATCACCTTCGAGGTACATCCTATAACTCCCACATCTCCTAGAAAACACGCTTGCAACCATATTTTAAAGCATTTTTGATCTTTTTGCTTTTTATATCTTTGCATATTTTCTTTTTAACAAGCATATCATGCATGGGCATACAAGAGAAAGAAAAGAAATACCCAATTATGATAAGCTTTTGACACTGCACTTTTGCTATGCCGAAGCATACAGGTGTCATTGACATTGCACTTTTGCTATGCCGAAGCATACAGGTGTCATTGACATTGCACTTTTGCTATGCCGAAGCATACAGATGTCATTTTATGATTGGCGAGTAACAGTGGTGAGATGGTTATTTATGCCTTTCTCTTAGGATTTTCTAGTTCAACCCGTCAAAAAGAGTGATATGAGTGTTAAGAAGAAGAGATCACTTAACCTTACTCATCACAAACAAAGAGCTACAAAGCTCACTTGCTTAGTTGTGCAGAAGAATGCTCATCTAAGCTACAGGTGATACAAAGTTTAGAAAACTCTGTTTCAATGGCCATTTTAAGGTTCACAAGAACCAATGTACACAAACACACACTGTTTTTGTATTTTTCTGATTTTTCATTTTTTTTTTTTTTTGAAAACAAAACAAAGTAAAAACAAAACAACCAAACAAAAACAGACAAACAACATGAATGCATGAAAGAAAGATGCATATGCATAAAGGCATGATTTCAACAGAAGATAAGAAATCAAGCAAAGAGAATCCTGCTTTAGATAGAAAGAATAAAAGCAGAGGACAAACAGAAAAGACAATTAAGTCTTAGGCTCCTTTCTCACCCACACAGCACGAGTCTTTGGCCGTGAAGATGAAAAGGCACGTGTCCTAGTATGACTACTAAAGGACATAGAAGAGCTAAAATTCTCCTGGAATTGAGTTAAAAAGCTCAAGACTTTTAATAACTCTCCAAACAAAGGTGTAGGTCCTTGAGAGGAAACCTGTGACCGTTTGGACAATTGCTTATGAGGATACAACTTAAAGCAATTAGGATGAGTGTGTCCAAAAACACCACAATGGTGACAAACATGAGTAGTTTTAGAGCTACTCGGCTTCCTAGAATGAGGTCTAACCTTAGAGGTTGACAGAATCCTCAGCTTAGGACAATTTGGCCTAATATGACCAACAATGTGACAATGATGACAAGTGGGGACAAAAGCAGATTTATCATTCAACCTAGGAGGAGTTTTAAACATAGGTTTAGAAACATCAGCGTTAACATCAGTTTGTTTACTTTTGTCTATCCTAGCAATATTAGCCTTCAACTCTTTATTATTCCTCTTGAATGGGGGAATATAAAAATCCTTTTCTTTTGAGTTAGGCTCAACAACAAGTTTGGCACTAGTTAATTTTTCAACTTCAATTTTAAATTCAACTAGTTGCTCTTCCAAACTCTTAATTTTGTTCACCTGAGATGAAATTTGATTTTTAAAATTCTCATTCAAATTAGTGGCTTCATCCAATTTTGCAATCAAATCATCTTTTTCAAGCTTGACCTTTTTAAATTTAGCTTTTAATTTTGTAGAACACTCAAGAGATTTCATACAAAAATTATAAAGCTTGCAATAGGCATCATGAATATCATCATCATCATTCAACACAAAATCATGCAAATCAAAACAATCAAGAGTTTCCATGACAACAGGGGTCAATGGATCACACATCAAAGATTAAACCCTAATCAGAGTGTGCCTGCTCTGATACCACTTGTCAGGCCACAAATGCGTTGACCCCTTGTGATAACTTAGATTAATTAATTAGCCCAGTTCTTAATTAATCAAATTAACATGCAATATCACATGGCAGCACAAACAAATCACCAAACTAAGTTAAGCAGCGGAAAATAAATAACACGGTGATTTGTTCACGAATGGGGAAAACCCTTACGGCAAAAACCCCACCGGGTGATTTAAGGTCACCACTCCCGAAACTCTACTATTATCACAACAAGCAGTTACAAGTAAGGAATCCCAGTACCTCACCAACCTACAGTTGAACTCTTACCCCAATACCCAATTGGACTTGTTCTGTAGTGACAGTTTCTCCTTTTGATGCACGGCTCCCAAGTACGTGACTAACCAGATTTGATGCGCGGATCCCAGTACGCGGCTTACTCCTTTGCACGAATCCCAGTACGTGACTCACTCACCAACTTGAGGAAGAAGAATGTTGGCTGCAAAGTTCTTCACTTCATACACACGATGAAGATCAAGAAGCACTTGGTTACAAAACCCTAAGGCGCAAAGACGCAGTAGCTTCTTTCAGAGAGAATTAGGCTTCGGTCACCTTTTGCTTGTGTTCTCCTTGTATTCTCTTATGTGACGGCCTCAAAAATATGCCTTATATATGCCTAGGGTTGTGAGAAAAGAAACCTTACACAAATACAAAAGCCTGGCCCAAAAATCAAATCTGGAAAACTGAATTTCCGTAACCTCGATAGATACCTCGATCGATCGGGTAGCTGTCGAGCCTCATTAATTCTCGATAGATACCTCGATAGATAGCTCGATAGATAGCTATCTGTCCAGCAGCTATCCGCAGGTGTCCAGCAGCTATCCGCCAGGTGTCCACCAGGTGTCTAGCTTTAGTACACACTTTTTCTTCACTTGTTTCTTGGTCCAATCTTCATGGTTTTAATACTAGACTTGAACAACATGTTCTTTGAAGTATTAAACACATCCTAGATCTACCCAAGTACAAGTAAAGTGCGTTTTGTCAAAGGATTAGCCAACTACATAAAATAGCGACATATGTTAACAAACTTGAACTACATATGTCCTAACAATCCAAAAGCCGTAGAAGAGGAGGGGTCAGAGGAGACAGCATATCCTAAGCCAGCCTTATCTGAACTAGGCTTTTGAGCACTCAAGACATCATCAAGCTTTGCACTAGACATCCTCTCTATCTGAGTTCTAGCTTATCTGAGTTCTAGCTTAACTAAGCTCAACCTCTAGATTCTTGACCTTCTCTTTTAATGAGGTGTTCTCCACAACAAGAGTCTCAACTAACCTTGTAGTCTTATCTAGTTTGACTAACAGATCCGCTTTTTCAGTTTTTACCTCATTAAGCTCTTTTCTACAAAGATGAGAAGTCTTTTTAGATTTTATGAATTTAGTGCAAAGCTTATCATAGGCTTCTTGAAGGGTCAACTTCTTAGGTACTTCCTCATTAGAAGAATCCTCACTGTCACTAGCACTTTCCACAATCACCTTATCGGTTGAGGCAGCAAAGGCCATAACGTGACTACATTCATCCACATGCTTATCAGAAAAGTCATTCTCAATGTCATTCCAAGTAGCAACCAACCCTTTATCTTCTGACTTCTTGGCCTTTTCCTTCATAAGGTAGTTTGGGCACTCTATTCTCATATGACCAAAACCCTTGTACTCATGGCATTGGATGAGGGGTTTCTCATTCTTATCCTTCCTAGAGGATTTATTTTTCCTAAGAAGTTTGCCCTTATCCTTTTGCCTAAATTGAAGAAGCTTGATAATCTCATCAGTTATGAAGGTTAGATCCTTATCCTCATCCTCATCATCATCATCATCTTCATCTTCATCTTCAAAGTCCTTAATCTCTTCCTCTACACCCTTAAGAGCCAAGTTTTTACTCTTTCCACCTTTTCCCATTGAGCCCATCTCATAGGTTTGAAGGTTCCCTACAAGCTCAGTCAAAGGAATTTGATCAATGTCCTTTTCTTTTTCAATGGCAGCGATCTTGGCATGGAATCTTTCAGGTAAGGACCTAAGGATTTTCCTAACAATTTTGGATTCTGCTATAGACTCTCCAAGGTTGAAGGCAGAATTCACAATATCCTTGAGTTTAGCATAAAACTCATCAAAGGTCTCATCCTCCTCCATCCTTATTTCTTCAAAGCTACTAGTGAGTCTTTGAAGCTTCACAGTCTTTACAACCATGGTACCTTTATACGTGGTCTCAAGAATGGTCCATACTTCCTTGGCAACTTCTGTGGATGATATTTTCTTGAATTCCTCATTGGTCACCCCACAAAACAAAGCATTCAATGCCCTATTGTTGAAATTTGCCGCAATGATTGTTGCATCATCCCAATCCACTAGTGATCCTTTGGCTTAATCTAGTCAACTTCAACAACTAGCCATACCTGTTCACCTAGAGCCTGCAAGAAAACTTTCATACGAACTTTCCAATATTCATAATTAGTGCCATCAAATTAAGGAGGAATTAAAAGAGATTGTCCACAATCCATGACAACGGGGGTCAAGGATCACACTCAGGAAATTAATCCAATCAGAGTGTACCAGCTCTGATACCACTTGTTGGAAAATTTAGACCCCGATTGATATATTTAATAAGTTTTAAACCCAAGTTGTTAATTAGATTTATTATGCAAAAAACTTGTTAAAACAAATAAACATCAATATCATGACAAATATAAGTGCAGCGAAAATGTAAATAAGACAAGATATGATGACCCAAGAAAAGCAATGAAACCAACTAGTTTCACAGTAAGAAACCTGGGGAGAAACCTGGGGAGAAACCTTCCCGAGAAGCAATTCACTATAATAAAGAGAAGTTTCAGATTTAGTACAAAACCTTTGTCCCTAGACTCTACAATTCCCGTAGATGAACTTACAGCAAAAACCTTCTACCACTTTAGAACCTCTAAACTCTTCAATATATGAATGCCACCCTTTGATGCACAGATCCCAGTACGTGACTAACTCCATTACACGAATCCCAGTAAGGGACTCACACACTAACTTAAGAAAGAAGAATGTTGGCTTCAAAATTCTTCACTTCATCAACAATGAAGATCAAGAAGCACTTGGTTACAAAACCCTAAGGCGCAAAACATGCAGTAGCTTCTTTAAGAGAGAATAAGGTTTTGGTCACCTTTTGCATATGTTCTCCTTGTATTCTCTTATGTGACGGTCTCTAAAATAAGCCTTATATATGTCTAGTATGAGAAAAGAAATCCTAGACAAATACAAAAGCATGGCCCAAAAAATCAGATCTGGAAATCTAAATTCTCATAACCTTGATAGAGACCTCGATCAATCAAGAATCTGTCGAGCTTCATTCATTAAATCTTGATAGATAGCTATCTGTCGAGCAACTGTTAAGCTATCTGTCTGCAGGTGTCCAGCTATCTGTCCAACTTTAGTGAACACATTTTCTTCACTTGTTTCTTGGTTCAATCTTCATGACTTTTATACTAGACTTGAACAACATGTTCTTTGAAGTATTAAACACATCCTAGATCTATCCAAATACATGTAAAATACGTTTTATCAAAGGATTAGCCAACTACATAAAATATGTCCTTAACACTCTAAACTCAAAAATCCAATAAGAGAATCTAGCTCTATTACCTGTCCAAGAAGTAGATGTTCCTCCAAAGGCATCCATCAGGTCTTTAGCAATCCCAGATTCTTCATCAAATAGCCTTAACTCCAGCAGATTCACATCTCCCATGCTAGGCAGCAAGCAAATCGTCTTACATCTTCAAGGGTGATTGTAATCTCACCCTATGGAAAAAAGAAAGTGTGGGTATCAGGATTCCAACGACATACCAAGACCCAAAGTGCTCTCATATCTCTATACATGTTCCACCCACGGGACATAACTACGGCTTCAAAAATCTTGGCATTCTTGAGAATTTGACAAAATATATCATCTGCAATCTCTTCCTCTACTCAATTAGACCAGCCAACGGCTATGCCGCAAGGACATAAGAACTGAATAGGGACTAGCAGAAGCTCTTTCTACTGAAATCGCAAGTCCATTACACCAGAAGCAACTAGAACCCATGTTGTCTCATAGTTGAGGGATTCACCCTTCAAGATCCACTTCTTTGGCACACTAGGCAGGCTAACCTAAGGAGCCCCAACTACTGGAAATAGAGAAGTTAAGCAGTACCATGAGTATTGCTCTAGTAACAAGCACTCTCCTCACCTAGCCTTTGCACTAGCACCATAACCATAGCTTCAGTCTCACCTTCAACCAAGACCTCACCACATGGCATGGACACTCCAGCAGTACCAACACCACTAGAACCCAGCAGTTCTTCTCTTTGGTCCATGACCCACAGAAGTAAGAAATAATTTTTTGAAAATGTAAACGGCAAAAAGAGAACCCACTGCTACCACTGAAAATAAAGGAGGAAAAGAGTTTCTTTCTCTTTCTCTTGGTCAAAAACAAGAAAAAGAAGGTGAAAATGCTCTATTTCTCTCTCTGCCTTGCCGAAACTCTCTGTTTCTGTCTCACTTGGCCTAGAACAAGGAAAAGAAAGGAGAAAAGGCTCTGCTTTTCTCTCTCTCTTCCTTGTCAAAAAACTCAATCACTCTTTCTACCCTGGGCAAAATCAGTGTTGCTCTCTCACCCTTGGCCGAAAAGAAGAAGAAGAAGAAGAAGAAGAAGAAGAAGAAGAAGAAGAAGAAGAAGAAGAAGAGGCTTTCTCTAACTCACTCTCTCTATTTCTCGTTCAAAGAAAACAAGAAAAGGGAAGCAACCAAGGCAAACCATTTTTATTGGAAAATGTGAAAGCTACAAGTGACAAGACATGGAGAAAAGTCTAGCATTTAACGCAAGAAACTTGGAGAATAACTACTGCTAAACGTGGGAAGTTACAGAAGCCCACTACTCACAACTGCTACTACCAAATTTCAAACTCGCACGTGTGCCCAAACAAAAATTGCTCAAACATGACTCGGGGGGCTAAATGTTAAGGTACAAATTTTTAGGCCCTAATTTCATTTGCCTACTCACCAAAATACCCATACAAGCCCCATAAATTATTTTGAGTCCTCACAAATATTTCTCACATATTACCCAATATTTCCCATATATTACCCAACTTGGGCTCTCACAAATGTTTCCCATACAATCCCCATAAATTAACTTGGACCCTCACAAATATTTCCCATACAAGCCTCATAAATTACTTTGAGCCCACACAATACTTCTCATACAATTATCAAAATTGGGCGACAAAAATATACTATCTCTATAAAAGCCCAAACTTATTTATCTTGTGGGAAAAAAACCCAAAAGGGCCATACACTCTTACTAAAGCCCATTTCAACTCAACACTCTAAAAGCCTATTGCGACGTGGCACACTAAAGTTCGTTGCTACACAGCACTCTTACAAAGCCTATTACTACACAGCAATATTTTTTACAAAATCTCAAACTATTTACCAAATATTATTTTGAAAACTATTTGCAAAAAACTAAACATGGCAAAACAGGTCAGAAGTTTTTGACTCGACCCGACCCGACCTGACCCAACCCAAAAAATACATGACCCGAACCCAATTTTTTGACACGAAGCAAAAATGGGTTAACCTGTGACTCAACCCTATTTTTTTGCAAGTCAACCTAACCGGACCTAAATAACCCGTGACCCGACCTGTTAAAAAATTCACTAAAAAAATATTTAGACTACGTCCTGATACTAGGTGCATAAAGCACAAAGCACTAGAACCAAACTAATAGTCAATAAATTTAAATATAGACTAAGACAACAGACAAGACAAGACAATAGCTTCACATTCAATTTGACTATTTAAGCTTCACAGCCAATAAAACTTCACTGACATGAGAGAATGAGACAAGACAACACAAGACAACCATTAAAAAAAAAGAAAAAAAAAATCAATTCTATTGACTAGCTGACTAGCTTAGCTGTAGTCCAAAGCCAAAGGCACAAACATGAAAGTGTGAAACACGACAACCACAAGGGCCAAAGCGGCAAAGCTTCCTTAGTGAGTTAGTTCCTTTACTCTATAGACTAAGCACACGAATTGTGCTTTTGATGAGTTCACATCAGCACCATAGTGTCCTTTGGTGAGAAGCAAGGGAAATCCCAATTCTTTAATATTAATGTACAATGAATATGCATGTTATACGTGTTGGTAAATTACTAAATTGGAAGTATACATCAGCTGGTTGTACTACACTATAGTTTGTCAGTCTTTACTTGCCACCTTCATTTTCTCTTCCTACTTCGAACAGATCCAAGATTATACCAAAATTAGCTTCTAGAAAGCTGGAACAAGAGTTGCACCAAATTCGAGTATCAAGTGTTTAGTGGTAATTGGTAACATTATCACCAGTGAGAATCTAATCACAATTGAGGAACTCATAAACGATTGACAAATTGCATCTATTTCTAAAAATAAAAAAAAATAAAAAAAAAAGCTTGTTTGAAAAATATGGGTTAACCTGACCAGTGACCCGATTGACCCGCTACCTGATTGACTCATTTAAAAATGACTCATTTTGACCCGCGACCTGATTGACCCAACCCGACCCGACCCGACCCGACCCGACTAGCCTGTTTTACCACATCTACAAAAAACCCAAATACTATTTTGGCAACTATTTACAAAAAACCCAATACTACTTTGGCAACTCCTACAAAAAGCCCAATATTATTTTGGCAACTTTTACAAAAAAAAAAAAAAAAAACCCCAATACTATTGGGCAAACAATTATTCTACCAAATTCCAAATATTATTTTGCAAAAGAGTTATATTATGCTCGAAGCCCAAAACTATTCTTTGGCAAAAACATATTTTGATATACTAAATTCCCTTAATCATAGGAAACATAAATTATTTATGATATTATTACCCATATTTCAAAACTATTTCTCCTACAAAATTTATGAGAACTACGCTTATGTTTTCCATGAAAAACCCTAACTACAAAAGCCCATGTATATTTAAAACTCATGGCAAAACTATTCATTTTGTAGGGATTAACAAGTCCAAAGAAGCTCAACAACAAGGCCCAGCCGAGACAGCCCAGCCCATGTGCTAATCTACCAAAACTTACTTGAGTAACTAAAATGTTAGACCAGCCATAAGTCAAGTTTCAACACAACTAAGTTGACGGTTATGACCTACTACCATCACTTTCAGCTTGTCAAATTAGATCAGAAGGGGACACATGTCCAGCTGAGCTTACACCTTTCCTTGGTAAGTTGATTTTCATGATTACTGATGTGACATAAAGCTATGTTGACAAGACATAAAGCTGTGAAGCTGAAGCTAGCCATTATCTCTCTCTTCTCCTACACAATTGGTTAAAGAACAAGGGGCAGCCACAAACAGACCATAGAAACTTCTGGAATCACTTATAAACAGTGTATTACCATGCCAAAAATGTATATTTTCCTATTCATAAACCAACCACATGAATCCTGATGGGGAAACTTAGGGAAATGTGGTCTGGAGGGCCCCAAGGACATCTCTAGCAGAGCCTTTAGCAGAGGGCTCTAAGATTGATACCTAGCTTAGGGTGACTCAATCTGCCCTAGGAAGCTATGACACTAGTAGCAGAGAACCAAGATCAATAGCCTAATACTTGCTTTAATCTCATTGGTTGAGGACAATTAACATTTAATGCTAAATCAGAACCTCAAGCTGCTATTACTTAAAACAGCAAGAACACTTTAAAGCTAAACTTACTATTCTTGGCCAAATATTAGGAAGGATTTTCTAAGGATTTTTTTGAAAATTGAGACTGATTTTGGCAGAGATTATTTGTTAAAAAAACCCCCCCTTAAACTCAACTATAAATAGATCCCTTTATCAACATCTTAAGACATACCAATAGGGAAGAGCAACTCTCTCAAAAACTTCTCTATTTTCCCCTCTCTCTAATTTTCTTAAACTCCTTATGAGGTTATGAGTTTCTGAGTTCTTAGTTTCAAAATTAGAAACTAAGCTCTTCAGCCCTTAGCTCACAAATACCCCTCACACCTCTACTTATAAGCTGTCATCTATCCCTCAGCAGAAAGGTCTAGTAGCTTCGCTAAATACTCTCTCTTATTACTCATAATACCAAAATGACCCTCACTACTCACTACATATACTATATCCATAAGCATAACTTGGCATAATAAAGATCTTGCTACGCTAGCTGGAATCTCTCTCTCCCTCTTCTTTTTACACTAAGGTGTTTGTCTATATCTTTACTATTGAAGGCTATAATGTATTTGTTACTATAGAGTTTTCCCTCATGTTGTTATAATGGAGGACTTTCTTTCAATGGATCCCTCAGATGATGATTTTGGAGATGTAGACACTCTCTTCAATTTATGAAATTATTAACGGCTGGAGATTTATTCTGCTCTATCTTATTTAACCGCTGGAACGTTTTACTACTGGAATATTTTACTACTAGGCTATATCTTTATTGCACTAGGCTTTTTTGTTGTGCTAATGTGTTTGTTGTAGGGAACATTTTTTGGGCCATCCTTTAGTCCTTGCCACTCCTAACCTAGGCCCAAGGCATAAAATAAAGTGAATTTCTCAAAATTTTCACCAATAGCCTTTGGGTTGTGCTTCAAGCCCATTGTCAAGTTTTGGTTTAGGGCCCTAACTCAACTACAATATCATTTGTCAGAGGGAAAACTTTTCCTCCCTCGACAATAGCAACCCGACTGGAGCTTTTATGGGTTTTGTGGCTAAAATAGCAATTGAGGGTTTTTACATGCTCAACGCTGGTGCTTTGATAAGAGTTGGGAAAAGTAAAAAAATAATTAAATCATATAAAAAAAATCTGTATAACTAACTGACAAAGGAAACATGCAGATTGGATGTGGGTTGATGATTTGGTTTGATGAGAGTTTTTAAGATGATGTGATGTGTGATTAATAGGTACATAAAAGCATATGATTAATAATGCGTAGACAAGGAGGGGGAAAAAAGGATAAAAAGTGAAAATGAAGTGATAAGTTTAAACATGTTGATCAGATAAGATTAAGGTTATCTGCATGTCTTTCAAATAAATTAATGCTATATTAGCTAGGGCTTTAATAATAGAGGGGACATTCTTTTATCTAAGGGTCTTAGATCACTCACATCAAATGACCTCAAATGGTGCATAATAGAAAAGTGTGTCACATTCTTATCAAAAAAAAAAAAAAAAAACTACTTATATCAAATATGTTAAAAATTGTGTAAATATGTATTGTTGCTAAAGTAATAGTTTAAATTTATATTGATACTATTTATTTTTCATTTTTCTTTACTTGTCCTAATGTTGAAAGAAGAAGTTAGATAATTGTTGTTGTATGTGAAGAAAGATAAATAATAATAAAAAATTGAGAAAATTTGATATTTTAATTAAATGTATAATATAAATTATCTAATATGGAATATTTTAAAAAATAAATATGTAAAATAGAAAAATGATTCCTTATATTAAAATAAACAAAAATTTTTACTTGACCTTTATAACTGGCCTGTATGAGCCGGCCTTGCGTGTGTGTATGGTTGAGTGTATGTATGTGCAATAGTCAGCAATCTAAACTATCGTTGATCTGGACTAGAACCTGGTGTCCTGTTCAGCAATTCTTCCACAAGTCATCTTATTTTTTGCTAGTATGTCCATAAGTCATCTAAGTTGCGCTTGTTTTCTCTGACAGATACCAAGTTCTTTGTGTTCTAGCTATTGATTATGACGTTGGTAATTGGCCTATACAGGAAATTGGCCTTTCAATCTAGACATGCCAAATTCCAATTAAAGATTTGAGTCATTTGACTAGCTATCATCCTTATCCAAAATGACTGGAAAGAAGGAAACTTATCATGAAACCCCATTTTTCAACCTTTCATTTATAGCGTGAACGTACTGGACATAGTGGACTACGACCACCGATTCAAAGGACCTTTATTTAAAACTAAAATTGTTGAAATTGTTATATACTCCGATTATTTTCTTTTGCAATGAAAAGGTGATCAAAGATTGCTAGAAAAATAGATGGAGATTAATTTAGGGTATTAAATAAGGATTAAGATCCTCTCCAATTATTAAGAAAATTTTATTATCAAATTTCCAAAATACTACTATTCATTCAAATTTTAAATGTGAACTAGATAATTGTCTCGTTTTCAATATATATATATATATATATATATATTAATAATTATTAATTATTAAAATGGGTGGGGAAGGGGAGATTCCAAAACCTAGTTCTCTTTATTAAGAAAACTAAACAATGTTATTACTCATTAATATACAACCCTTACATGCATGTTATCAATAATTTTAAATAGATATCATGATAATGATAATTAACGTGTTTTTAAAATTTGATGACTTGGTTAAGAACCTTAAAGTTTAGTGGTATTGTTTGGTCTTGTTTATAAGGTGAATTGGAATTCAAATCATACTTTTCCATTTATTGTAATGATTAAATGGTTAAAAAAAAAAAAAATCAAAATAGATACAGAACTTACCATGAAAATAACCTAAGAATTTTCAATAATGAAAATCTTTCTCCCTATATAAATCAAAGAACGGTGCTTCCTTTCTTGTACAAAACCGAGTAAAAGAACAAAACAACTATGGCTCACCACATGTTTTTCCTCTCTTTCCTAGTAACCCTAGTCATAGCCATGCAAGGCATTTATGCAGTTGAATATGTTGTCACCAACACCGCCGGGAACACTCCTGGTGGAGTTCGTTTCAACAATGAGATTGGATCTGAATACAGTAAGCAAACGTTGATTTCTGCCACAAATTTCATATGGAGTCTCTTCCAACAAAACAATGCCGCGGACAGAAAGAACGTGCCCAAAGTGAGTTTGTTCATTGATGACAGGGATGGAGTCGCATTTACTAGCAACAACGAGATCCATGTTAGTGCCAGGTACATCAATGGCTATTCTGGAAATGTGAAAATCGAAATCACTGGAGTTTTATACCATGAAAGTACACACATATGGCAATGGAATGGAAATGGGCAAAGTACTCCAGGAGGATTAATTGAAGGAATTGCTGACTATGTGAGGTTGAAGGCAGGGTATGCACCTAGCCACTGGGTGAAGCCTGGGCAAGGTGATAGATGGGATCAAGGCTACGATGTTACAGCTCGATTTTTGGACTATTGCAATAGTCTTAGAAATGGGTTTGTGGCTGAATTGAATAAGAAATTGAGGAATGGTTATAGTGCTAATTTTTTTGTTGAACTGCTAGGGAAGAATGTTGATCAGCTCTGGAAAGACTACAAAGCCAAGTATGCAAAATAAGGGTGCTGATTAAGAGAAAATCTATATGAATAAAATGTTGTATCATGAAAATACACAAATCATGAGATAAATAAATTTGCTTGGATTATTACTTATATTGCCTTCAAGTACAACAGTTTTAATTTTTTTTTTCTTTTTATTGGTTTCCTTTTTAGTTTTCTCAGTTTGAAATTTGAACTATGCAAGATGCAATGCAGATTCTTAAGACAATACAACCAAGCATATATGCAACTTTCATTACAACTTGAAAAAACAAAAACAAAAACAATAACCTCGATGCAACTTGGAGGTCTTATCAATCTTACAAGTTGTTTCATAGTTCAATATAGCATTGATTTTTGAATTATCATCTAAGATAATTCAATAATAGCTCTTCTCATCCAAGATAAAACGAAATCTAATCAACATGTATGTAGGGACATGGGGTCAGTGACTAATGTTGGCCCACTCCCTTGGGGAAGGCCTAGCTTAGTACCCGTAATATACGGACATAGGATCAGTACTCAGGGATAGCTTATTATTGTTGAATTGGACTTGGCCCGACATTAACAAATGGGCTGGGGACGACCAAAGACTCAATAGTCTAATATGGGATTGGTAACCGACTACTGTTAATGCCTTGGGGGAATCGGCTGCCGAACGCTGTTTGACATCTACTGCAAGTTTCAAGCGAATCTTCAAAATGGGCCAATTTACGAGGGATTCTGGGCGTAAATGGGGGCCACATGAGAAAAAATGGAGAAGTCATCATTTGGGTCCCCACTAAGGGGGGACTATAAAAGGAAGGGAGGAAGAATAAAAAGGGGGTTGGCAAACACAAAGAGAGGTGTGAGACAACGAGAGAAGAGGAGGGAGAGAGGAGGAATCAGGGAGGGTAATGATTAGGCTTGTGAAGAAGAAGGTTAGAGAATTGGGCTGTCAAGGCAGTGTGTGAAGCAATAACTAGTAGGAGTACAAGGAAACCCACCAACAAATAAAGTGGAGTCCAAATTCTTCATTCCAAAAGGAAGCACCACTGGATTTGAGTACCAAAATATATATATATATATATACACATAAAAGCAGTCCTCTAAAGCAAGCAACTATCATAACTAGCACACACACCCTTTCATGATTATTGCCCAAGACATAATTAAAGACTAATATTTCATATCCTCAAAAGCAAGCTAGCTTTCAAATAGCAACAATAGCCACTTTTACTATTGTAAAATTAAGGGGAGAAATTCCTGCTTTGCAAATTAATGGAGGATCAGACATTATTTTCAAAGCCACCAATTCTCAACTCTGAATCCACTTCACTCTGATTCCTAAATTTCTTTTAACCAAGTGAAAATTTTCTCATGCTTCTAATAGCACCATTGAAATGTCTTAGTAACTCGATAAATAACTTCCCAATTAGCAAAAGAGCAACTTAACTATTGTTGGCATGCACCACTCAGCAACTTAAAATTTTATTATAACTCTAAAGTTATTTTACTGCAGATATTTGTACAACTATGTTAATCTTCATTTGACATTGTTGGACTCTTCTTAATTGATAATGAAAACTATTATATATATTTTTGTCACTTTTGGACATGTACACTTAACTTTTGTTGTACTCTTTTCACATTAATTTTCTAAATATATCGGTTTAACATTACTAGAAATTTTTATCACTTTACTGGATTCATGGCTTTATTCACCATGAAATCTCCTATTGTTGCTGTTAGAGGCAAAGACATGTAATCGTTCACTTTTCTTGACATAATTTGCATTTATTTATTTATCTTTACACCAATATATTCACTACAGGACAAGCTCTAATACTATTAGATTACTATTTTGCAACTAATCTTAATGTTCTTAACTCTCTTGCTAGATGCTACAAAATCACCCGAAAACTCAAAATATCAGTTATTTAATTCGTTGGTCTTCCCTTTATTCTGGTGTCCTGTTGTTTTTGTCCTTCGGTAATTTGTCCTCAAGTCACCTAGGTTGGGCATGTTTCTGTGTCGAAAACCCAGGTTTTCTATTTGTTATTTTATTTTATTTTATATATGTTCTGGTTTTAGATTATGATGTTGTAATTGTCATATTCAGTTTTTTCCACTCTAGACATGCTAAATGCCAATTAAAGACGATAAGTTGTCAATTGTAAACCTTATGTTAGAACCTCTCTTAAATGATTGTAGGAACCTGATGAAAACTTTTACTAACTGCCTAATGGAGCAGTGTATAGGGAAGCTAATAGTTGTGTTGACAAACTGGCTAGAATGGGAGCTGATCTTATATTAGACTGCCTCTTTCTGAATGACCCACCACCTGGGTGGATGATTTGTTGGCTAATGACAAAACCAAGCATGTTTGTAAAAGATTTATTGTTCCTTAGTTATAATTATACACCAAAAAAGTTTATCATGAGTCCTTGTCCAAACAATTAACACTGTGGAAATAAGAAAAGTTGAGAAACCTTGCTTTCCAATTTATATATAAGACGGCTAGGCGCCTAGGACCTTTTTCTTTTTGGATGGGGCTTCGTCCGTTTCTATTATTTATTAACTATCATACTGTGAGCAGGACTATTACGGTATTACATGATATAATAGTTTATTATATGGGTCTTTGACTCTTTTGGGATATTATCACATGATGAATTTCTAAACAAAACATTGATACTGATGTGGCAAAATCTGAATCAATTTTAACTGATACTCAGGCTGATTAGAATTTTAAAAGCATTATGTTTAGTTACCTTAAAATTTTGAGAACAGTGGTGGAATTCGATATCTTTAAAAAATTAAAATTTAAAAAAAATAAAAATAAGAAGAAGAAGAAAGTCTTGAGGGGTAATCACATGCGAAAAACATGTAGGGGAAAGAATACCCATGCCATTCCATGATTAACCCATGCATCTCAAACCCAACTTAATTTTCTAGATAAGAGGACCGGTCATCCTTTCCATTTAATATTGAGTGATGGCAGTAACGCTACAAATTTCATTGCAAGGAAATCTTTCACTCCTGATTTAGTAGCCTTAGGCAAGGAATTTGATTCTAAAGAAAACAGGATCAAAAGAGAAGCCTATAGAGCCAACCACACCAGAGAGCAAAAAGTTGAAGTATTGAATGCTTGGGAAACATTCATGAAAGAGATGTTCAGCAATGTCCCTTTCTTTAAATACTTCGAAAACCATTTTGAATGGCACAAAAAGACTTATGTCATCACCAAAGCTTGGACCAAATAAACTAAGTTGTCTAGTCCAGCCATCCACCCCTAGAAGCCATAAGCTTTAAACACCACAACGGTGATGTAGTAGCCTCTCCTTTCAAGATACCCCAGCCGAGGAAAAACCAATCAAGAAAGTAATAGAGCAAAACAACTACACCAACCAGTGTTTAGATGTTATAAGAAAACAGCTTGATAGGATAGAAGATAGGATTGAGAACATGGTTATCCTCTAGCCAGGAAACCCTAGCAAACCTATCCAAATCCTAGAGAAGCCTCTAGTCAAGCTACCCACAACAAGACATACAAGCCTTAGACCTAAGGATAAAACAACCTTAGAAATAGTCACCCAAAAGTTAGCAGAACTAGTGAAGAAGGAACCAGTCACCCCTTCACCAATTTTAACTAGTAAGAATCCCCAATTTAATGTCTTAGAAACAACCTCTAAAAGCCCGACAGCCTTAGAGATTGTTACCCAAAAGCTTGAGGAACTAGAAAAGCAGAAATCAATCATCCCTTTGCCGAAGAAAACCTCCTATCTTAAGGTTTTAGATATCCACACAGCCTCTAGTAGTTCTAGTCAAGCCTTCGAAGAGTCTGACAAAGATATGGAACAACTAGAAAGCCAATTCCAGGATTTACAGGTAAAACGGCTTTACCATCCCAAAGTAAGCCCAACCAGCTTAACTAAAAATTGGTATCCTAGGCCCCCCCTTGACCTCCAGTTTGAGGAAAGGAATGTTAGCAACCAATTCTCAGTTTCATCTGGTAAGCTCTATGAGTGGAATATAGATGATTTATCAAAACAAGAAATCCTAAATAAAATCCAACATATGACCATGATAGCCAATAACTACTTGAACGAAGGCCGTCTTCACAAAGAAGTTATAGAGCTCATAGCTTTAGGATTCACAAGAAAACTTCTGCAATGGTGGAACAATTGCCTAACAGAAGAGTCTAAGGAAGACATCAAGCATGCAATCCAAAAAGATGAGGAAGGATTCCCCATCTTTGAAGATCCCCCAAGCACAGGAATCCCTGATGGAGTCAATACCTTGATCTATGCGATCATGAAAAATTTTGTAGGGAAACCTAGTAACATCACATCTAGGATTTATGAGCAATTAAGCAGGCTCAGATGTAAAACCCTAGGAGACTACAAGTGGTACGGAGATGTCTTTACTACTTGAGTCATGTACAAAAGCGATTATAACTCTCCATTTTAGAAGGAGAAGTTTATCGATGGCCTACCCACACTCTTTGGCCAGAAAGTCAAAGAAACCCTTAGCAGCCCCTTAGGTATCATAGATTATGATAACCTGACCTATGGAGATATCTCTAGTACCATCCAAAGTGAAGGAATGAAGATGTGCAGATAATTGAAAATCTAAAGCCAAGTCAACAAGAACAAAGCCAAGTATGAAATAGGAAATTTCTGTACACAGTATGGCTTACCCTCAGTCAACCCTTCCAAAAGGAAATCCAAGTACAAAGGAAAGGAATCCTCTGAGAAATTCCATAGAAATAGAACAGCTTCCAAAACTTATAGAAAACAAAAGTACAACATTGATGATTTCTATAAGAAAGGAAAATCAAAGAAACTCATTCCATAAGCATTAGGCAAATGCTTCAACTGTGGAAAAAGAGGTCGTTTCAGGAAGGAGTGTAGAGCTAAGGAAAAATCCCTTATCAACACCCTTGCCAGTGACAAACTAGCGAGAAGAAAATCTTTAAGTTATTAGAATTTGACCACTCAGATAGTGAGTTAGCCAGCAGTTCTAGTGACCAAGAGATCCAACAGTTATACTAGTCATCCTTAAAACCCTCTGGAGAATTCTTTAGCACCTCTAGTGGCCCGAATGCACCGATACCTTGCAAAGATAGTTCTTGTAGGAACAAGACTATTTGCACCCTTAGTAAGCAAGAAGAGCTTCTTCTAGACCTAATAGAGGCAATAGAAGATGCAGTCATCAAAGCTCAGAAACTTAGCCAATTTCATGCAACCCTAGTAAAGGAAACCAGCAAACCTGAACTAAGGATTCAATAGCCTAAAGTAGACTTAAAGAAGATCTACAATAGGTTCACCAAAGCCAAGAAGGAAGTTACAGTCAACGACCTTGAAAAAGAAGCCAAGGAGAACAAATCAAAGATTAGAGCCCTTAAGCAAGAACTAACCATTCTTAGGGTTGATCACAATCTCTTGAACCAAAGAGTTCAACAATTGGAAAATACTTCTCATCAAGGCAATAAGAAAGGACTCTCATTTCAGAACCCTTCTAATGGAGAAGTTGATGAAACAGTTAACCCTATAGTAGACATGGACCAAGAACCATCTAAAGAGAAGTTCTTAGACACCATCAGTAGGATTAATTTCTAGAAATGACATTCCAAAATCAGGATTGTCATTAGCAAAGATTTTGAATTTGAGGTCATAGCCTTGATAGACTTAGGAGCTGATCTCAACTGCATTCAAGAAGGACTCATTCCCTCCAAGTACTTCAGAAAGACTAGGGAAAGATTAACATCTGCAAGTGGCGGGAAAATGCAAATTGAATTCAAACTCCCTAAAACCCATGTTTGTCAGGACAACATATTTTTCAAAACTCCATTTGTCCTTATCAAAAATATGACAGATAGTGTCATCTTGGAAAACCCTTTTATGTGTCTGTTGTACCCCTTTATCATAGATAGCGAAGGTATCACTACACAACCCTTTGGTCAGCTTGTTAAGTTTAAGTTCCTTAGGAGCCTAGAACCTTGTGAGGTAAGCACCCTCCAGAAAGTTTCTGTCTTCAAGTACCTTAACACTATCAGCAACCAAGTCTTTCCAACCATTGGTACCAATCAAGCCCAGCAGCTTGGTCCATCTGTACCAACCATTTCATCTGATTATAAATTTTTTGCATCAATCATTCCATCAAATGATCAAGCTGAGAACCTTAATTCATTCCTAACCACCACCTCAGTTGATGATCCCTTTGGTCCTAGCCATACCTAAATATCATCATGCATTCATCATAAAAATATTTATTTTTCACCATCCTATGTTTCCAACAACAAGAGATTTATAAATAAGTATTTTCAAACTTTAAATTGTCCAAATCTCTCTTGGCAAGATTAAGAGCAAATGATATTTAATATCACTAGTATGTGAAAAATGACTTCTTCAGCAGAGAAGAGGAACAAGGGGAAGGCACCAGCAAGGGGCTATTCTCAAGACAAAAGACTTCTAGTGGGACAGTCTTTTGTAATGCATGAAGGCACATCCTCTAAGGGAAACTAAAGAGGTTCAACATCCCTTCAGGAATGTGTCCCGACAGAGGTGACATATTCCAGTAGTGACATGGCTATTGTTTTGCAGGAAGTTTTATCTAGGAAATACCAACTTAAAAATTGAGCCTATATAGATTTACCATTCTCCATTAAATTCATCCTTGATAACCTCCAAATGGCTTTCACCTTAAACAATAGCAAACTTTTCCAAAGAACCCTCAAAGCCCTAGAAATTCACCTTATGAACCTTGAAGCAAGAAAAGAAACTATCACTAGTCAACTCTCTGGCAAAGAGAATATTCATTCCGCGGATAAAAAGACTATTATGGGCACTGATTATGCTAGACTCAGTCTTAAGGATCCAAGGCAATGTTTGAATCATCCGACAAATGGTTTGAACATTTCAAAACATTGGTTACTACCACTTTCCTAGTCTATGGAGATAATTTAGATGACACTGAGGACATCTTCATCCAAGGAAGATGGGAGAATACTTTGGGAGCAATCTCAAAGTATATGAGCAAAAGCATCCTTTTATAGGTCTTCTTATCAATTATAAAGAGGGGACTAATGACTCAGAAAGGGATCCCAATTGGTTATCAAAAATGTTTAAGTATGGCTTCATAAGATTGATTAAGTTATCAAACCATGATCAAATTAGCCAATTTTCACAAATCATTCAGCAGGTTGTGACTAATATCAAAAGTCCTTTTATTTCTATCAGATGTTGGAGCACAATCCCATAATGGGACAGAAACAACTAGATGATTGTCCAGCCTTCCAAGCACTTAGTACTCATCAACGGGTACACCCACCAAGGCCCTTGGAGTAAGGGAAACTCTTACCTATCTTACAATGATCCATATGCTCTTGCACATTATTGGAGAAACTACTTCACCAATGAGATCATTCAGCAGGTTCTATATTCACTATTAAGCCTTACTCCACAGCAATCCCAGGTCTTCGCAGGATTGGTAATATTAATCCCAATTAGTTCATCACAATGGAACCAAATTATGAGCCATTAATATACTGTGTATTATGCAATCGATATGCCATTTATCATGAGCATGAGGACAAGGATGACCCCTCTTGGGATCCTTATGAAAGGTATCCCTCTAATACCCCCTCAACCGATTAAATTATCCTGTCTAGCACCAGCCACTACTCAGGATAAGATTCCAAGCCGGTTATTATTCAAGAAAACAGCATCAGTCACTGTTTGAACAGTACCCACACTCAGTAAATCTCCAAACAGGTTACTATTCATCCACAGTACTAGTCACTATAGATCAACAGTACCCCTGAAAAGCAAGGAGACAATACACTATTCATGAACAGTAATTGCTACTATTCATGAACAGTACCAGACACAACCATGCATAAGTTACTATTTGCTTTCGGTGGAAAAGACTTTCACCTTCAGTAAAAGCATTTCAACTTTCAGATTTTCAGTGATTAGTAGAAGACTCCAAGGCTCCCTTCAGTCTATATAAGGCAGCCAAGACTCCATTCTAAAGGAGGTCCAATTCAAGGAAGAATTCTAGAATACCTCAGAGGTCCAATTTTAGCAACCTCTTAGTTTTGCCTCCTCTTTACAACCCTTAGCATTGTAATAGATATCAACCCCAGTTTACATTTGTAATACCCCAGCCGGTATGTATATCTAGTATTGAAATGAGAAAGAGTTGAGGTCAACTATTGCATTCAATTTTGTGTACCTATAGGCTGTAGCTTTGTAATTAATGTGTTTTTAAATATTAAGAAGTAATTAAAAATCTTGTAGTTTAGTGGTATTGTTTAGTCTTCTTTATAAGGAGAAAGTCACTTATTTTAATGATTGAATTATCAAAAAATCAACATAGATAGAGAACACACCATGAAAATATCAACTCTAAATTATCATAAACGGTACGTTTTTAGACCTCTTAACACAAGTTGTTTAACCTAGTTATTTAGCCAAGTGATAATTTAAATAAATTATTTAGTTCTAGGTTAACACATATAAATCATATCATGTAAATAATGCGGAAAAGTAAATAACAGAACGATATGATAACCCAAGAAAACTAAACCGGTAAAAAACTTGGGGAGGATTTAACCTAGCTATCCTCAAGGTAAAACAGATCCACTATGAAAGAATTGAAGTTTGTACAATAGAACTTAATTAGACCACTAGCATCCTACCGCTACCTTGAGTAGAAAACTTACTACCACAACCACATGACAGCTCCGAGTTCACGGACTACTTCTTTCTTTGATCCTCTGCAACCACAAGTTCTCTTACTTGTGACTTTGAGACTCCACTCAAAGATTTGAGATCTTCTTTAAGTTCTTTTTGTAGCAACTGAAGTGATAACCAAGTTCTTGACATAAAATTTGATCTTGAAAATCCTAAGTGTGTAAGAAGGTAAACACCTCTAGATCTCACAAAAGATTCAACACACAACACATCAAAAGTCCTTTAAAACGTAGTTAGGGTTTTTCCTTTTATACTTTGAATAAAACATAAAACCCTACACGTCAAACAGGCTTGGGCTGAATTGGAAATTCTGTAGAAAATTAAATCTACATGATTCTCGATCAATCAAATCTAATTTTCGATTGATCGAGCCTTGCAAATTTAGTCTAATAAATTCTGTAATTAATCGATTCTAATTTTACAATCAAACATACTTTGAGCAAGTCTAAACATAGACTATATGTTTTGATCATAATTTGCCAATACCTTATATATTGAAGTTCTAATACATTAGCCCCCTAAGGTCTTGAAACCTAACATAAACTATTGAAAAAATATATCATAAAATACTATTTTAATACCTAAAATTTTTTAAAAACTTGTTCTTGATCCTTAAAGTTTAAAAAGTTAATTTTTTGTCCCTAAAACTATTTTGATCCATAAACTTTGCCTATATAAATCATAGAGCTAGCGGTGCTCTATGCCTCGTACAAAACCTAGTAAAAGAACAAGACAAATATGGCTCACATGTTTTTCCTCTCTTTCCTAGTAACCCTAGTCGTAGCCATGCATGGCGTCTATGCAGTTCAATATATATGTTGTCACCAACAACGCTTGGAGGACTCCTGGTGGAGATAGTATCAAAAATCAGATTGGGTTTGAATATAGCAAGCAAACAATAAAAACTGCCACAGATTTCGTATGGAGTCTCTTCCAGTAAAGTAATATTGCCGTCAGAAAGTACGTGGCAACAGTGAGATTGTTCATCAATGTTATGGATGGAATTGCAAGTACTTTCAACGGCAACATCCGTGTTAGTGCACAGTACATCAATGGCTATTTTGGAGATGTGAAAGCTGAAATCACAGGAGTTATATAGCACGAAATTACACACATATGGCAGTGGAATGGAAACGTGCGAAGTACTCCACCACTAGGATTAATTGAAGGAATTGCTGATTATGTGAGGTTGAAGGCAGGGTATGCCCCTAGCCACTAGGTGAAGCCTGGGCAAGGTAATAGATGGGATCAAGGCTACGATGTTACACAGCTCGATTTTTGGACTATTGCAATAGTCTTAGAAATGGGTTCGTGGCTGAATTGAATAAGATATTGAGGAATGGTTATAGTGTTAATTTTGTTGTTGAACTGCTAGAGAAGAATGTTGATCAGCTTTCGAAAGACTACAAAGCCAAGTATGCAAAATAAGGGTGCTGATTAAGAGCAAATCTATATGAATAAAATGTTGTATCATGCAATTACATAAATCATGAGATAAATAAATGTGCTTGGATTATTGCTTATATTGGCTTCATGTACAACAGTTTTATTTTATTTTTATTTTTTTTGGTTTCTTTTTATTGGTTTTTTTTTTTTTTTTGGGCTTTCTGATCAGTTTGGAATTTGAACTATGCAAGGTGCAATGCAGATCCAAATAGCAACAATATCCCCTTTTACTATTGTAAAATTAAGGGGAGAAATTCCTGCTGCAAATTAAGGGGGGATCAGACATGATTTTCAAAGCCACCAAATCTCGACTCTCTGAATCCTCTTCACTTTGCTTCCTAAATTTCTTTCAACCTGGTGAAAATTTTCCCATGCTTCTAATAGCACCATTGAAATGTCTTAGTAACTCCATATCTAACATCACGACTAGCAAAAGAACAACTTAACTATTGTTGGCATTCACCACCCAGCAACTTAAAACTTGTTATAAATCTCATGTTAATGCACTGAAGAAGAAGATATTTGTACAATTATGTTAATCTTCACTTGACATTGTGGACAATTCTTATTTGGTTATGAAAACTATTATATTTTGTCATTTTTGAACGTGCGCACTTAACATTGTTAAACTCTTTTCACATTAATTTTCTAAATATGTTGGTTTAAGATTACTATACTTTTTATCACTTTACTGGATTCATGTCTTTGTTCACCATAAAAAAACTCCTATTGTTGCTGTTAGAAGCAAAGAGCCAAAGACATACAATTGTTCATTTTTCTTGACATAATTTGCATGTATATTTGTTTATGTTTACACCAACATAATAAAATAGAAAAGTAATTTTTCAAAATTTATTATATAAATTTTTTTAATGTTCTCTCTTCATTAATTTCATTTCAAATTCAGATAAAGATAGAGAGACTGAGAGAGAGTTAAAGAGAAAAGAGAGAGAGAAATACCTTGAGGGAGGGAGCACGAGCACGTACCAAGCATCGAGCACCGAGCATGTTAGTGAATATAAGAAAAAGATTGGGTTACATTCAAAAGAATAATTTATGGCTATAAGTTTGCACCCTATCATAAAATATCATGTTCATGAAGTAGAGAGATGATAATAATAATAATAATAATAATAATAATAATAATAATAACGTTTGAGTTTGAGTTTAAGTTAGACTTGTTAGAAAGATAGAGTTTCACTTCTTGTTAAGTTTGGATTAAGCAAAAATAATTTTGTTTAAAAAAAATGATGAGTTTAAGTTTAAGTTTAAGTTTAAGTTGGACTTGTTAGAGAGATAGAGTTTCACTCTTTATTAAGTTTGGGCTAAAAGAAAATAATTTTATTTAAATAAAATGATAATTTTATTTAAATATTGTGCTGAAGTGAAAAATTATGAAAATTTCAGAAACTTTGGTTTTATATATATACACACAGATGATATGATGTACAATATAAAAAAAATAAAATAAAAAAATAGAAATTTCAACCTAAAAACCAAACCAACAGAAATAATGTCAATATAAATATGGAAATTAACCCAAATACTCAAAAGAAAATCAATTCTAAACATAACAAAAGAATAAGAGAGTTAAAAAATCTCAAGCACATATGAAAGCAAATAAAAAATTTGACATAAAAGATAAAACTCATAATAACAATATAAACAAATATCTAAATATGTTGAATTGAAATTTTATTAGTAATAACAATATAAACAAATTCGACATAAAATTCATTAATGATAGAAGAAAGTTGAATCAAATTACTTGCGTTTTTTTTTAGTCTTTGTTTTTTTTTTCTTAATCCTAAAGTGAAGTTAAGTTAGGACTTAGTCTCTCTATCTCTCTTTCTCTCCTTTTCTTAATCTAATGTGAGTCTTCTTTTTTTTTTTCAACGTGAGTCTTTTCTCTCCTTTTTGTTTTTATTTTTTCTCAAAATAAAAATTATATATATAATAAAAAAACATAGATTTTTTTTTCTACTACCACTTAAAAAAAAAAAAAAAAAAAAAAAAAGACTCATCTCACGCGCGAAGCACGTATGATGAGACTAGTATAGATTATCAATGTTTGAGTTTAAGTTGGATTTGTTAGAGAAATAGAGTTGCACTCCTTATTAAGTTTTTATTAAACAAAAATAATTTTTTTTTTAAAAAAAGATGAAGATGAGTTTGAATTTAAGTTGGATTTGTTAGAGAGATAGAGTTTCACTCTATATTAAGTTTGAACTAAACAAAAAAAAATTATTTAAATTAAATGATAATTTTATTTAAATATTGTACTAATGTGGAAAATTGTGAAACCTTCAGAAGTTTTGGTTTTATATATAAATATAGATTACGTGAGAAGAAAACTCTAACTTGTCACACTTGACAATAAAAGACAAGTTTTTTGAATTTAAAACTTGGTTTGGAATGTATCCTATATTGTGGGTGCAACAAGGGAGTACGCATTGGCCAAATGGCTGTGGCAAAGAAAAGAAATGGAGTCACCACTTAGAGTCTATTTGGGATTCGTTTATTTTGCTGAAACTAAAAACTTTTTGTTGAAAATATTGTAAATAAAGGTAAAAGTTATCTAAAATAGTACAGTGAGACTTATGAATAGTATCAAAAAGTATAATGAGACCTATGAATGGTAGCAAAAATAAGTAGAATAATAAAATAAGTCGGTTAAAATAACTTTTGCAAAACTCACACTTAAATTAGGTCTAGAAACCTTAAATGTACCTGGGACGGATCCAGAAGGGTCAGGGGGCCACTTTTTAGGGTTGGGCTCCTCTTTTCTAAAACCTTGGCCCTCCCTTAACAGCCCAGATAGCCTAGCCAACCCAACGAAAAAAAAAATTAAGAGCCCAATCAAACCCACGGTTACAACTTAGCCTAATTCGAAAAAAATAATAATAATAAATAATAAAAAATAAAAGGAAGTAGAAGATAGGATTCGTTAAGAGGCTGAGAGACAGAGAGCGAGACTCACCACATCGCCGCCACTAGGGATGGCCATGGGTAGGGTATGGGTATACCTGATCCATACCCTACCTGAAAAGTTTACCCATGGATACCCGAATATCAATATCCATTAGTATCCATACCCGAATCTTACCAGAATTATTATCCATGGATATCCATACCCTACCCAAAACCCGAAACCCATTTATTATTATTTTTTATTATAATAATATTCATACCCAAATCTTACCCATAGATACCCGAATATCAATATCCATTAGTATCCATACCCAAATCTTACCCAAATCATTTTAACTTAAAAACTCACAAATGCCAATGGCACTATTAGGAATTCAAACATAAATCCTTATTCACAAACACTAAATTCAACTTTAAAAACATATTATAAACAAACAAAGAATTAACCAAACCTGGAAACAAAAACAAAAAGGCAAAAAAACCCAAATACAATTTCAAAACAGTCATTGGCAGATTACTCCTAGACAATTGAAAGAAACAGGAGAACTAAAGTAAGAATAAAAATTCTCCTAACAAAGAAAATCCAACCACAATCAAAATAACAGGCCATTACCAGTATCAGAACACCCACGAAATACATCCAACAAATTGATTTCAAATCACACAACCAAAAAATTAAAAACAGAATAATATGGGCAAGTACAAATTATCAAACCCAACTACAAGCACTATTAAAAAAATGCATAAAACCAAGATTTAAACTAAATCAGAGTCATCGAGCTTTGCAGACTTGGAAACAGTCCCAATTCTCTGTCTTTCTTTCCACACTTGAGGATATCTTGGTCTAGGACCTTTTGCAGCACATACCTGGGGAAAAAAAATCCGAACATTTTTGTAGGTTAAAAATGATATCATCTAAGCTTGATTGCCAAGAATAACTGATAGCATAAAAAAAACAAAACAAATTCCCATGTAAAATAGAGACTAAATTAAGCATGTCATGATAATAAACACCTTCTTTCAGATATAAGCATAACATGGCTGCAATTCTAATAGATGAAACTTACCACGACACTGCTCGAAGTCCTGCCTATTTGAATGGATTCCAGTCTTTTAATTATGAATGGCGGAGAGTATGCCAATGTAAACATCCTGATAAACCATAAAAAAAAAAAAAAAAAGATTGTAAAATCCACAAGTTCACTTAAAAATGAGCCCGCATAGAGTATGTACTCACCAAAAGCCCCTGTATTATATTCTTGCTTTTCAAAGCTAAATTAAACCAAACAAAAACTTAGCTTTTAAAAAGCAAGAAAATTTAAGCACAAATATATTCAAAAGCAATAAGATTGAAATCCAACAGCTTCGCTAGAATGCGAAATCTCTCAACTCAAGAAAAGACCAATATTCTCACCTCCAGATAACAAATTTTTTTGTAAAGCTTCGAAATTTAATCTATTTTCCTATTTAATTTTTCTCCACAAACCAAGGATTACATGATCATGGTAGCGAGAGGGAAACAAAACCTTAATAAAAGAAAAAGAAATAATACACATTGATATAAAATGCTAAATCAAGGGGACAGGGTGCTGAAGCTCTACAATAGACAATACCTCTTCACTAAATCATTAGAATTCATTTGAAAAGTACAAATAGAGGTCAACCTTTCCAGAAATTACACAATCAAGTCACTGAGCAATATTTTCCTCTGCCTCTTCAGTTGTTTGTCAAGCAAATGCCAACTCCAAAAATAAATTTTACGAAATCTCTTAACATGAAGGCCCATGTACACTGAATAAAAGTCATCTAAACTCTATTACATACTATCATCACAAAATGCTACTATTTCCATGGTAGTGAAGATCAGCATGTAAAATTGCATCAAATCATTAAATCATCAAGGGGACAGGGTGCTGAAGCTCTACAATAGACAATACCTCTTCACTAAATCATTAGAATTCATTTGAAAAGTACAAATAGAGGTCAACCTTTCCAGAAATTACACAATCAAGTCACTGAGCAATATTTTCCTCTGCCTCTTCATTTGTTTGTCAAGCAAATGCCAACTCCAAAAATAAATTTTACGAAATCCCTTAACATGAAGGCCCATGTACACTGAATAAAAGTCATCTAAACTCTATTACATACTATCATCACAAAATGCTACTATTTCCATGGTAGTGAAGATTAGCATGTAAAATTGCATCAAAACTTAGGTCTATAAATAGACATGTCCCCAAATAGAATCAAACACCTTAATGCAATCAAAAACCAAATCTAACACATACCCAGTTGATAAAATTCAATCAAAAACCAAATTCGACACATACTCAACTGAATTCAAACTCTAAAACCAAAATCTAACACACACTAGTTGACAAATTCAATCTAGAAAAGTAAACAAAAGTTAATAATCAACAGAACCCAGATACCCATAAAAAAGATTTTTCTTTTGAAATCAAACAAGCAAAGAATGAGTCATTTACCTGTGCAAGCGAGCGGACCAAGCGCAAAACAGAGAGAGAGAGAGAGTGACGGTGACTCGGTGAGGAGAGGCCTATATGGAGAGCTCTAAGAGTGAGAGTGTCGGTGAGGATAAGGAGTGGCAGAGAGAGTGTCTGAGTGTGAGTGACGGTGAGTGAGACTATGAGAGAGATTTAGGGTTTTTTTTTTTTTTTTT
Organism: Castanopsis chinensis; assembly: GCA_032878915.1. Lineage (NCBI taxonomy): Eukaryota > Viridiplantae > Streptophyta > Magnoliopsida > Fagales > Fagaceae > Castanopsis > Castanopsis chinensis. The sequence continues at coordinate 8,341,382 of JAVQMG010000106.1, forward strand.
TTTAAATACGGGTCGAGTATGGATATTATCCATACCCTACCCGAATAATATTTGTAATATCCATCCCTACCCGGTTAAGCTCTACCCATGAAGAACCGGGTATTACCCGAAACATTTGGATCAAGTAGGGTTGGATATCCATTACCCAATGGGTATGGCCATCCCTAGCCGCCACCATGTGAGTGAGTGACTACCAACCACGCCGCTGCCATCAAGCCACCGCCTCCACAACTGTCGTCCACCCATGTGAGACTCACTACACTGCCATTGACCCACACCCACTGATCGATCAACCTAGTGAAGCAGAGACTGACCTAGAGGTCACGCACCTCTAGTCGCCGTTGTCGCCCCCTGCTTTATTTGCCCACCCCCCTCCGACACCAACCACTACAACCTCCAACCTCCATTTTGCTTCAAGTAATTTTTTTTCTTTCCTTCAACTTCAAAACCTGACATTAATTTTGACGAACTAACCTTTGTAACATAATGAAAAATGGTTTTTTACGAATACCACAGGGATGTTTATTTGATTTTTTTTTTTTTTAAATTTATTTTTATCCGCATATCTATGGCCCCTAGCTTGTTATTTGGGTAGCATTACTGATTTTGAAGACAATGATCCAGATCCATGTCTGGGTTACAACGTTCTGAAGCAGATGATTTTGTCTAGATTATAGTCGGTACCTGTCGATTATTGACTATAATCCATGTCTGGATTATAATCCAACGATAATCCATGTCTGGATTATAGTCGATACCCGTATCAACAGGTACCGACTATTTCCAAAGGAAATAGATCCATGGGTTACAATTTCCTGAACTATAATCCATGTCTGGACTATAATCCGTGTCTGGACTATAATCTATTTCCAGAGGACATAGATCCATGTCTGGGTTACAACGTCCTGAAATATAATCCATGTCTGGGTTACAACGTCCAGAACTATAATCCATGTCTGGACTATAATCCATGTCTGCTTTAGGTATTGACTATAAACCATGTCTGGACTAGAATCCAACGATAATTCATGTCTGGATTATAGTTGGTGCCCGTATCGACAAGCACCGACTATTTCCAGAGGAAATAGATCCATGTTTGGGTTACAACGTCCTGAAGCAGCTGATTTTGTAAGTTTATTTGTCTCCGTTTTTGCTTTTGAATGTATTCAAATTTTTTTTTTCAAACCTTGGACGCATTCTTAAATAGAATGCTCATAACATTTGAATATTCTGTTGGCAAAATTACCTAATTTAATGCTAATGGAGGAAGGATCTTTATCGATCTTGGTTAAATACTTGTGTATTATTTTAAGATGAGAGGTCAATTTTTAGGGGATGTTCTAAATCGGGTTCGTATCTCTACAAAGTAGAATGTATCTCATCCATTTTATTCTCAAAAGCCAGGACTGGTACCATTCTCTACCGGTATTATAACTAATTTGAAACATTTCTGGAGACTCGTTGTGAAATTGTTGATGAAAAACTACTCTTATAAATCTGCTAGTGAGATTTTGGAGAAGCTTTCTAACACTTTAGGTTGTTTTCTTCACCAGATTTTCTTGACTAGTCCACTAGCAATGACTATGTCATTTTACAAGTTTTACACTCGATATTCTTCAATTCGAACGAACATATGAATTTTCATAACCTCATGCAAAGGATCCGTACTGATAATCCACAAAATTGTTGGAAAGTGTTTCGTCTTCTTTTAGCACCGGAGTTTGGTTTTACTCCGTGGTGGACCAAGATTCTAGTCTTAAGTCATTGCCAAGCCATTCTTCGATATAAAGACAATTTTTGGGAGCTATATTGAGGAAAGCCTCAAAAGCTCTCATTCCTTCGTAATGTACCCCACCATGCCCCAAGAAGAATGTTATTGAAGCATACATATTTTTTTTTTTCTCTTTTGTCATTTATCAATCTTTATAAATGATAATGTGAGATGCATTTTTTGCTTAATAGGCTATTGCACCAAAACACATAGATTGTATGTTGCATGAACTGTATCTGGGTGTTTGTGGTGGTAATTTAAGGATACTTGCTTTATGGACATGAATCAAATGAAATGTAAACTACTAAAATGCAAATATGCACAGACACAGCATTATAAACAAAATGTAGACTTTTAAGGTTTTGGAAAAGGAACAAACTTGCTTGGTGACAAAAAGATCCGGCATAGCTAACTATGATGTAGACCAAATTGAGTTTGCCATCTCCGAATTCTTTAACGGTTTAACCTTGAGGTCACTGTCGAGCTTAGAGTAGAGAGATGGCACGACCTTTATGTACTCAATCAGGGACTTTTCATCTAGAGGCATGAAATCAGTGAAAGCCATTGTGAGCAGCAATGAATATGATATATATATATATATATATATATATATGTGAAAGAAAGAAAGAAAGAAAGAAAGAAAGAGGTTGAATCACTATTAGTGGAAATGCCACAATGAATCAAATGGACTAATGAGAGTAGGACTTCTTTTGATATGGTGTCTCATCTAACTGGGCCATTCCTTACTCATACTCATAAGACATCCAGAAAACCCATGAACCAATAGTGTGGTAGTTTACGACTAGGGGTATCAAATGGGTGAGTTTGAGGTGGACATAATTGAATTGGGTATATAAAACTTATTTACGCATTTATTGTCCATTCAACTATTTATTGCCCATTTATTTCCCTTTGCTCTAAGCTCGGCAGCGACCTTAAGGTTAAAGAGGTCGGAGATGGCAACCTCAATTTTGTTACGTCATAGTCAGCCATGCTGGATCTTTTGTCATCAAGCAGGTTTGTTCCCTTTCCAAAACCTTAATAGTCTACATTTTGTTTGTAATGCTGTGTTTGGGCATATTTGTATTTTGATAGTCTACATTTTATTTGATTCATGTCCATAAAGCAAATATCATTCAATTAGCACCTCACAAACACCCAGAAATAGTACATGCAACATATGATCTACGTGTTTTAGCACAACAGTCTATTAAGCAAAAGATGCATCTCATATTATCATTTGTAAAGATTGATATATGACAAAAGGGGAAATAAATAAATGTATGTGTGTATGTATACCTTTACACCCCTACACTTCAATAACATTCCTCTTGGGGTATGGTAAGGTACATTATGAAGGAACAATGAGAGGTTTTGAGGTTTTTCTCGATATAACTCCCTAAAATTGTCTTTATATCAAAGAACAACTTGGCAATGACTTAAGACTGGAATCTTGGTCCACTACTAAGTAAAACCAAACTCCAGTGCTAAAAGAGAACGAAGCATTTTCCAACAATTTTGTGGATTATCAGTACGAAACCTTTGCATGAGGTGATGAAAATTCAGACGTTCGTTCAAATTGAAGAATATTGGGTTTAAAACTTGTAAAATAGCATAGTTATTGTCAGTGGACTCGTCAAGAAAATCTGGCAAAATGAACAACCTAAAAGTGTTTGAAAGCTTCTCCAAAATCTCACTAGCAGATTTACCAGGGTAGTTTTTAATCAACACTTTCACAACGAATCTCCGAAAATGTTTCAAATCAGTTATAATACCGGTAGAGAATGGTACCAATCTTGGCTTCTGAGAAGAAAATGGATGAGATACATTCCACTCTGTAGAAATACAAGCCCGATTCAAAACATTCTTTGAAAATTGACCTCTTTTCTTAAAATAATGCACAAGTATTTTACCAAGATCAAGAAAGATCCTTCCTTCATTAGCATTAAAATTGGTAATTTTGCCAGCAGAATATTCAAACAATATGGGCATTCTATTTAAAAATGCATTGAAGGTCCGAAAAAAAAAAATAAATTCATTCAAAAGCAAAAACAGGGACAAAAAAACTTAGAAAATTATTTGCTTCAGGATGTTGTAACCCCAAACATGGATCTGGATCATTGTCATCAAAATCAGTAATGTTACTCAAGTCAAATGTTCTTATCGAAGGAGAACGACTCATAGTTGCGTACTAGGCAAGGACGAACCCAAATCTCAAGCTAGGGGGGTCAGAGATAAGCAAAAAAAAAAAAAAAAAACATCTATGCGGTTTTACATTAAAGAATTCATCCAAAAACTATTTTTCAATATATTACAAAGGTTAGTTTGTCAAAATCAATGTCAGGTTTCTGATTCTTTCAATTGAGAGAAATTGGGTTCAAATCACCCCCCTCCACTGGTTGTATGGTGGAAAAAAAAGTTTGATATCATAAACAACGTGAATGGTAGCAGTTGAATTATTAAAAGTATTTCCATTCCTGTTGGCCACAACATCATTCAATAGAAAATTTGAATGTTATATGAAGGACCAACCTGCATCAGATGCTTCCATCTTATCTCACCTGCTCATATAGATGCAGTTCACAAACTTAATATATTGACCTCAATAACAATTAAGTAGACATATTGTGATGAACATGCTATAATTTTAGTTCTTAAGTTTCACTAGTACATTTCTACTTTGAATAAGCTTTAGTGAACAAATTAGCTGGATTGGTGGTGATCCTCATCAGATCTTGTTTAGAGAGTCTCATCAGAACTTGTTTAGAGAGAAATCAAAGAATCTTCTCCATTTGTAATTTTATATCAGTTTTTCTGCAAACCAAATTTTCCTGGTTTTTTATTTATTTATTTATTTGAATTAGTCCATGTGATTCTCTTGAAAAGAAGCCTTGAGGAACACAAAATGAGTAATAAATATAGGGGTATCACACACATTCCAAATGAATAAGTGAGCCACATGACATTATAACATGCTAAATACACAATAATGTAAACAATGTATAACATACCCTAATAAAAGACTAGTCTTATTTACCTAGAAAAAAAACAATGTATAACATACCCTAATAAAATACTAGTCTTATTTACCTAGAAAAAAGAAAAAAGACTCGTCTTGTTTACTTTTTCGGTACATCAATAGTTGGGGGGGGTGGGGGTTGAATTGAACCCTGGATCTTTCCATTGGAAAGGCCAGGATGTTCCAACTAGAAAATCATAACTTTATTTTACTTCCTAGGCCCTTCACACTTTAGGATAGGATTTGTCTTGACATTGTAATCATTCTTTTTTTTTTTTTTTCCTTTTTTTTTTTTTTATAGGTGTCATGACTCATGACATTGTAATCGTTATGGAGGAATACTGAATGGACTCCAACATACTTGTTGATAACATGATTGAATAAGATAGATAAATTGAGTATCTTTTGGTCCTCTCCTAAGCAAATAACTAGGGTTTATGGTATTACAGGATTAAATACATATATAGAGGTACCACACAAGAACATGAAGATCATGAGTTGAGAAGTAACAAACCAAGTAACAAAGAATTTTTTTTTTTTTTTCCCTCGACTAAAAAAAGATACCTGAGATCCAGTGTAGATCTAAAATGAATTGCCCAAAAGATGTCATCTATAAAGTAAATTGATGCTTACAAAGGTTCTAAGAATAAAACCAGATCACAATGAAAGGAAGATAATTAATAAGATTTAATTGAAGATGATAGAAGATCAGATTGTAGGCTCAAGCTGCCTACAATGAGCCTATCTTCATCTTTGATATAACTAATAAATCTTATAAAATACTAAAGGCAAAAACAATAAACAAAGCTTAACACTAACATGCTTGGGTAATGGACTAAATTCTCCTTTGGCTGAGAAGCACCTACATTATTTGCTCCATGTTTAATGTGGTTATTTACTTGATGTAATAAATTGATTGATTTAATTTCTTATTTGAAATTTTAAACTCAGTTAACGTTTCAATGGTGTGTGAACTTTGGTAAAGCCATTATGTTTAATTATTTATTTCTTGTTAGAATAAATATAATCATGCAGTAGTACTAACACAGTTTGCTATTGACACCTTGTAGTGATTGTAGTTTGAGATTCTTATCATAATTACAAACTAATTACCATTATTGACATATTGAATTAACTAGATATCATGGTATGACGTGTTTTTTTTTTTTGGATAAGTGATAAGTGATGTGTTTTAGTATTCCCTTTTATTGTTTATTTATTTATTTTTTAATAATGTCTCTTTTTATCAACAGGGATAATACTAGAGTTCTTGTTTCTGGCAAGGGTTGCAATTTCTAGCATGGCTATAATATGCATGTGAGAAAAAGGATTGAGCTTCTACTGTTTGTGATTTGCTGTCATTATATGGACCCTAATGATTGGCTTAAATTCTCTAGTTTATTTAGAATCATATGTATGATTATGAACAATGAATGACAAGCTTCTGAACTTTATTGTTTATTTAGAATCATTTGTATAATTATGAATGATGAGCTTTTGGGTTTATGTCGTCTTGTCTATTGTATGTTTTATCTATGATAAAAGCTTTCTATATCATTAAGTGACACCTCCCACCCCACACCCAAAAAAAAAAAAAAAATTGTTAGACTCCATTGAAATTATTTTAAAGCCTTATTTATGTAGAGGTTAGTTAATGTCTGTTGGGTTTAATCACTATTTCTACATTTACACTCTTTTGAGACCATTGTTTCCAGATGAAATTGTTCCCACATGTAGTTGAGTCCTTGATTCAATTATTGAGTTACTCTAGGAAGTTTGTGAGGATCGCCAGTGGTCTTCTCCATCGCAGAGATGAGGATATGCTCTCAAGTCTCATCATGTTATTCTTGATTTTGTGATATAACAGGCCTGGTGTGTTGCGAGGCATTTATGTTTCTATGTATGTCTGAGCTCATGTTTTTAATTCTATTTGCTGTACAGCAGGGATTTTTTTTTTTCTTCAATTACTTACTACAGACTACTAGGTTGATGGAAACATATACCTCAAGGGAGTTGGTGTAGTAGTCGTTGATTATCCATAGATTTTAATTCATTAGTGCCTTTGTTCTTTTTGTCAAAAATACAAAAACAAAACAAAAACAAAACAAAACAAAAAAGAAAAGGGAAGGATAATAGATACTAGCAGTTAACAATCTATTTAATTGATGCTGTTCGAAAGCCCAACACAGCATTTGGAAGTGGCACGTGATTAGGGGTATTTCTTTTCGGAAGTTTGGCTTTTGGCGTTTTGTAATTGCTTGTGAGATGTTGATTGACTTGGCTTCCATGTGTGTGTGCATGCTCTTATTACGTCGAAGTAAAACTTATTCACCTCAAAGTTTTCCATTAGGTTTATATAAATGTTTTCCAATTTTTATGGCTTGGCAGCTCTTACTTAAGACCCCGATCTACTCAATTTGTTGAAGCCTAATTGTATGGTCTTGCCATAGCATCAGATTGGTCAAGACAGGTGCCACTTGGCCCTGAAATTAACCTTTCATAGATGGTCAGATGAGAATTATGTAGGACCTATTTGCATTTGTAGGGAAATTCAAGACCTTGTCCTTGTGTCAGATATCTTGCACATGCTTTAAGCAAAATCAGATGTCTCCTCTGATGTCATTGATATCCTAGTCAACAATGCCCTTTAGGATATAATGCTGTACACAAGATGGTAGGTTCTGGACTAGGATGTCTCTCTTATGCAAGTTGCAGCCATGAAATGAAAAGAAAATGCTTTTCGTGACTTTAGCAGGAGTAGAAGGAATCCTCTCTATATATGAATATTTTTCTTCTTTTTTCATGAATTTCCCCATTTATTCTATAGTTATTATCAGAGTACTGCCATTTAACATTTTTATATGAATTGTAATTGCAGATGCAGCTCCAGGCTTTGCTTCTGTATTTAGCCTTAATAGTCACTCTATCTACTCTCTTAAGTACTACCTAGCATCTCAATAAAAAAATTTAAAGATGTATAGTACCATCTCTTCTTGTGGTTGAGCTCCACCACAAACCCGTTCCTGAAACTGTTACAGCAGTTGAGAAACGTGGCTGTTGCCTCTTATCCCAATTATGATATCTGTCATAGACCCAATGTGGTGTTGCTTACCCTGCCTTGATCCTCACAAAACTTTCAATCCCTTTAATTGATCCTCAAGGAATCTGCCTATTCTCTTTTATCACCTGACTAGCCAGTAATATAATTTGCGCTAACATGAATTTTGTTGTTGTTAGTTTATGTTACATTGACCATCTTTACAACAGACAAAGCTCATTCGCTGCACATTCTTTTCTGATGATATTCTCCGTTGGAAGAATCTGCGGCAGATTTCTGCAGTCAGTTGCTGTATCCAGCTCCAAATTCATTAGCAGTCTCTTCAATCTCATTATAAAAGCACATCCACCAGGGACTGAACTGAAGCCACCTTGTTGGTCACTACATACTGCACTGCACTGCTTCACTCTTCATTTTGACATTTCCATCAATAGTGATTCAACCTCTTCTTTTTTATATCATATTCATTGCTACTCACAATGGCTTTCACTGAGTTCAGGCCTCTGGATGAGAAGTCCCTGATTGAGTACATAAAGGCTGTGCCCTCTCTCTGCTCTAAGCTCGGCAACGACCTCAAGGTTAAAGAGGTCGGAGGTGGCAACCTCAATTTTGTCTACATTGTAGTTAGCCATGCCAGATCTTTCGTCATCAAGCAGGTTTGTTCCCATTCCAAAAGCTTAATAGTCTACATTTTGTTTGTAATGCTGTGTCTGGGCCGCATATTTGCGTTTTAATTTTTATTGTCTGGGTGTTAGAGAAATGAATAGGTAGGGGTGGTTGGTTAGATGAGTTTTGAATTTATATATTTACCCATTTAAATATATATTAAATATTCATTATTCACCTAAGCCATTTAATTTATTTAAGCAGGAATCAACTCAATTATTTGCTTATTAATAAAAACCCAACACACCCATTTAACCAATTACTATCATTAAATTGACGTGCATATATAAACACAATATATATTATATATAAATATAAATATAAATATAAATATAAATATAATTATAATTATAATTATTTTAAAACTCCCAAAATTTAAAATGACCAAAATATTTTAGGACTCTCTAGAAAAGCCAAAATACCCTAAATCACGAAAATACTATTAAAACCTTTAAAATGACGAAAATACCCTTTAAAAATTTAAAATGCCCAAATAATCCAAATATCCCTTAAGAGTCCAAAATGACCAAAAATTAAAATACCTCTAAACCTCCAAAATACCCATGAAATGCCCAAAATGACCCAAATACTCCTAACTGTCCAAAATGACTAAATATGACTCAATTTCTAAAATGATCAAAATAACTTTGATATGTCCAAAAAAATAATGCTAGGGACACACCATTTTCCACACTGTACTTAAATCATGATTGGTGCATAAATTGACCTAAAATGCTCAAATATCTGTGGCGGAATTTTGTAAAAGTGTTGAAATCCAATCACAAGTTGACACAAGTAGTGTGTAGATTTTTTTAATGTTGAATGTTATGGAGTATTTGGTTTCATGGGTTTTTGATCACTTTGAAAGGTTAATATTGTTGAGTAAAATAAAATTTTTAAGTTTTACTAACTGGGCAACTCAATGAATTAGAATTACCAATTAATAGCTATCTATATGGAATACCAATGTATCTTTATTCGTTTGGTTATTTCTAATTGGGCGGGTAATTGTTGATTTATAAGATGCAGTTCACAGGCAAGTTAATGGGTTTGGATCATTTTTGCCACTCCTAACATTTTTTAATTAATTTTTTCTTTTGAAATGGATTTTTTAGCATGTACAATTCTAAGAAGAATACCCAAGCAAACTATGAACAAAGAGGTTAAGATGTAAAAGTAATTTACTTTCGTGAAACATATGAATTACAAAATTAAGAATAAAGTGTATCTCAATACGATCGGCTAATCTATTGCAAGCATATATTATGCAATTGAATTTCACTTACAAGCTCAATTCTCACTTAATAATCATCAAAAGGTGTATCAATCTTGGTTACTTGAACATCAAGCTAAATCATGGTGTTTAGTTGTTATTGTCAAGGTATATACAGTTAGACTAAAGGTTAAATGATTAAAACTTGAATTCCCTATTAATTTGAGCTTTTGGGATACTCATTAATTTATCATGATATCTCAAGCTTTTGTGGCTAGCGGTATTTATCATATATTCTCTCCGCGTGCTCCAGTTCAACGACTTGGATTTGATCTTTTGTGGTTTTGTCTTCTATATTGTAATTTGTTGTGCCATGCGGTTCTGCAGGCTCTTCCATACATGCGTTGTATAGGCGAATCTTGGTCAATGACTAAGGAATGGGCATATTTTGAGGCAGTGGCATTGACAGAGCTGGGTCGATTGAGTCTTGAGCCTGTGCCTAAAGTTTATCATTTTGATCTTACTATGTCTTTGATTGGCATGCATTGCTAGGAGCCTCCACATATTATAGTGAAAAAAGGGTTGATTGCCAGAATTGAATACCCCTTGCTGGCAGAACACATGTCAAAATTCATGGTTTGGACACTTTATTTCACATCCCTCCTTTTTCGTTCCACCACAGAGCACAAACGTGCAAGTGTGTGAACCTCAATTTGTAATTTTGTGTTGTTATTGTATCTGGCATGTATTATATGATCTTCTCCTTTGTGGGGTCTTTATTTCACAATATGACCATATCTTTCTAGGCTATATGCTATATGTATAATTGCAACTGACTATGGTTTAAGTTTTGCAAAGTAACTTCCATCCACGTGAATGTTTAACTATGTTTTTTGAATGTGCCGATGCATTTAAGTAAGTTTGTAGAGGATTGATTCTTATCAATAGGTTGCTTTAAAATTGATTGGGTGACAATAGTCTTGCTTGCACTCTCTTCTACATTCTGTGTTGCAACTCAGGTGTTTTGACATTAAATTGTCTAGAGTGCTTGAAGATTATCCTGGGAAGATTGATCACAACTTGTTTTGATTTGTTTATTTGTTGTTTGCCTTTTTTCTCTTACTATGAATTACTTTCCTTAAATTTTATGTCTTGGGTTGCGAAGAGCCTTTTAGCTCAACAGATACTTCTTGGTGTTTACAATGAAGACATCCATGGTTGAAATCACACTTCCCCTAACTACAATTATCAAAAAAAAAAATGTTTTGGGTTTGATGAGTTTATTCAGAGTGTGATTGTGTTGTAAGTAGATGTAAATGGTGTCTCATATTTATGTGGTCCTTATTGTGATATGGCTCATTCTTGCTTTATGCAGTTGCTGAGTTTTGTGGGAGCGTGGACTTACGCAGGCTCACTGAGCAGGTTGTTTTTTCTGACCCTTACAAGGTTTCTCAGTATAACCATTAGACTTCCCCTTATTTTGATCGTGATGCTGAGGCTCTTCGAGAGGGTAATGTTTTGAAGCTTGAAGTTGCTAAGTTAAAATCTAAGTATTGTACTTGCTCATTGTTGTTATTTTCTTTTTATAAGATGTAGCAGTTTTATTGCTTCTAGTGTTATATGAGATATTAAAAAGTTTCTTTTCCTTTAGATTCTGTGAGAGAGACCAGGCTCTTCTACATGGAGATCTCCACACTAGTTCTGTCATGGTTACTCATGAGTCATCTCAAGTTTTAGATCCGGAATTTGCATTTTATTGGCCTATGGGTTTTGATATTGGAGCATTTCTTGGAAACTTGATTTTGGCTTTCTTTGCACAGGATGGACATGCTGATCAAGTGAATGACAGAAAAGTATGTCCTATTTCAGTAACTGAATCTGTCTTTATTTTTTCTTTTTAATTAGTTTTATTGAAAACAAGCAAGAGCCTCTCTGTTTTCAATTTAATGGTTTTTATTTCTAAGAATCATTTCTTTTTCTGTAAAATAAGTAGTGTAGAAGCTAATGCCAGACTGCCAGTAAATAATAAATACGTGGCATTCATATTTTTCAACTAATCTTTCCCTCCTTGTTTGAACTTTGAAACTATGTTGAAATGTTCACTAAGTTATCTCTGTGGGAAAAGAGAGAAGGATCTGTGGAACATGGAAAAAGATGCCCCCTTGCTAGGAGAGACCCCTTTCTCTTACAACAACAAATTCAACAAAATGTAGTCCCAAAGGGTCCTTTATTTACTTGGCATAAAATATTTTCTCCCAAATTATCCATAAGCCATCTTACTCCAACATGGCAATCTAATAAAGATTACAATTGAAAATTAATTTTCAAAATAGCAAACAAACAAACATAGCTTCTTGCCTTCATTATTATTTTGTAAAACATTTCCCTCACAAGCCCACAGCGCTATTAATTTCTTGTAATTGTTTTTTTTTCCTCTCAATTGATTAGGCAGTGGATGGACAACCTTCTATCAGACCTGTTTGATGGGTGGGGTGTAACAATTTTTTCTTCTGGTGAAGTTCTTTGCTTTTTTTTTTTTTTTTTTTTGGGAAACTATCTATTGCAGTTTTCCTTATGCAGAAAGCATGACTTGTTACCTTGCTTGGAGGTGTTTACATTATTACTTCTTATTCTTTAGCTATTCTTAAGGGTCATATTTGATATTGGAATTATTGTGCAGACATACAAGGAGTGGATATTGAGGACAATTGAAGATACTTGGAATCTTTTCAACAAGAAATTCATTGCACTTTGGGATGAGCACAAGGATGGTTCTGGTGAGGCATATCTTCCTGCAATATATAACAATCCTGAGCTTCAGCAGCTTGTACAAAAGAAATTTATGGAAGATTTGTTCCATGGCACACTTGGATTTGGTGCTGCTAAAATGATAAGGTAACAAATCTGATTACAGATTTTTTGGTTTCAATATATTTTCTGTGTTCTTTGTGTAAATGTTTTCAATATTCATTTCTTTCACTGCTTTTGAAAGTTTAACCATATTGCTTTCACCTTTTAGAGCTTGCTATGCTTAAGGCAAAGGGTATTGTGCATCTCAAACAGACCATAACCTCATAATGCTAATTGATGGAAGATTTTCAAATTTTAAAGAAATTAAGAGAATATTTTTAATCCATAATTGAAGATTTTTTTTATAATCATATTCAATAACAATGAATCAAGCCTTGTCGCCATAGTTTTTGATCATTTGCTGCAACCATTTCCACTAGTACAAAGGCCAAATATCCTTGTCAATAGAAGAATGCATTTCTTAATAAACCTGTGGCACCTGATTTTGTTTCTTTGGTGACCATATTGAATCAATACTAAACCTTCAGAAAAAATATTGAGCTAAGACTCATTAATAAATTTTCTTTTCACTATGGATTGCTGTGTTTGTTGTAAAATGCCAATCATGGACACATTTTCGAAGCATGGAAAATATGTTAGATGAATTAGCTTCTGACAAGGAGGAGTCATTCGTAATTCACTTTTATTGCATGTTATCTATTGAGGGAAGATGTTATCACTATGTAGTTTCTGGATGTAATATGGTAAATCATCAGAAAAGGGCAATGCCACTGTATAATGAGTTCATATATTTCTTCTGGGGGATAATTTTGCTAATGTTCACTGTTTTAGAATCTCTAGTGAAATTCTTTTTCTAATGTGTTGATATTAACTCCTAGTATTGATCATTTGGGCATCTTCTGATTGACAGGAGAATTGTTGATGTTGCACATGTTGAGGATTTTGAATCAATCACTGATGCTAGCAGACGAGCAGATTGTGAACACCGGGCTCTTGAAGTGGCAAAGTTGCTTCTGAAGGAAAGGAGAAAATTCCATGATATTACTGAAGTTATTTGAGCCATTCAAAAACTCCAGTCATAACTAAGTTATTGGTAAATCATAGTTTGCTTGAATATTGGGGTTTTGCGGACAAGATTTTCAAGATCCTTTGTAAATTGAACTGTTACTATGTGTATTGTAATGTCAACATTAAGACAAAGGAATAAGATTTCCTTTTACTGCTGTTGTTTTGGTTGCTTCAATGCTGTGAACTGCGAATGCAGAAGGTCCTTGCTTGCTATTAATATGATTTTATCACTCTCCAATGCCCATGAAAGTGGTGGGTGGACCTGATAATCAATATTTTGAATGGTTTTGTTAAAGCTTAAAATGTTTTTTTTTTTTTTTTTTGGCAACCAGACAACTTTTGTATTAAATGACTATTAAAGGTATTACCGTTGAATGAATCAGTCTCTCATTTTTCTGTATACCCCACCTTCAACCTCACAAAACTTGCAATACATTTACTTGATCCTCAAGGAATTTGCCTGTTCTATTTGTATCACCAGACCTGCTAGCAATGTTGTTAGTTGATAGCATATGCCATTCTGACCAACTCACCTAACATTTCAAATTCTATATTTTTGTCACTTTATTTATAATGATGCCGAAATTTACCAGTAAGTTACGCGGTCCTCACGAGTGCAAAATAAAACTTGCACAAACAAAAGAAATGACCTAACAGAGAGCACCGATGTAGTGCCGGCCAAAAACCCTCCGAATGTCAAGCTAGAAACCTTTTCTTCAATACTAGAGTGCTAGAGTTGAGTTAATTATGCGTACCTTGATTTGTGAGGGTTTTGGAGTATTTATAGTAGTGTAGAGCCGAAATCTATGCCTTGGTTAAGAAGTCCTTTCCTTCTAGGAGAGTAACTCGTGATTAATCCTTTTTCCTGTAGAAGTCTTCTTTGTTAGGGCTAAGCGTGTAAGTCAAGCAAAACCATAGTAGTCTTAACGTAAACCGGAAGTTAACTTTCTTTGAAAAGACCTTGGAGCCCAACACCTGCCACATGTCATTTACGTCCGTCCACAAAGGGTCCGTCCTCCTTATATTCGTCATATCATATTTTTTCCTCTTCAGTTGCCTCCCATTCCATGAATCTGTCACCTATTCTTGTCGGGTTCATGGAATGACAGTTGCTTCGACCCCACGAAGTCGTCATGTATTTTCTGTGGATCCATGTTGATCGCCAGGCTGGATTAGGGTCATAAATGCACTAAGGACACGTGGCGAGTCTTGATTGATGGTTTACTACAATCGAGGCGTCCCTTCATTTGTCGCGCCGTTCTCACTATATATATACGTCATCTATCCCTTTCATTTTTGCATTTTGGAAAGAATTTCTGCTGACCAGAGCGCAACAGTCCTCTTTATGTGTCTGTTACCTTACGAAGCTACCGCTCCACCGTTTACTCAGTTTTCGTTCGTCGCTTCTTCACTCCGTCCAACTGTGAATATCTTTCTTCGTTCTTTTCTTTCCCTTTTACTTTGTATGTTGGGTCGTCATCCGTGTAGAACTAGAGTCTTAGGTTTCTTTTACCTGTCATTTGTAGGTGTCCGATGTTTAGTGAGACTTCCAGCGGTCAGTCTTTTGTTCGTGAGGGAGCAGGCTATAAGGAGGTGTACCCGTTAGGTCAGACAGACCTGGGCACCTCCGTTGAGGAGAAGGAACCGTCATCTAGCTCTCCTTCCTATATGGAAGATGAAGGGCTAGGTGAAGACGGGTCGGAGTATGAATCTAATGACGATGTAGACGGTGTAGATCCTCTCGTCTAGTCCGTGATAGGTGGAGATGGGTTAAGAGAATTCATCCTGCTCCCTACGTGGACGGTGAATGACTTCACTTCTTCCATCAAACCACAACATTTCAATACACTTAGGGAGAAATATCAAATACCTAACACCATACCCATCCGTCTACCATTCAAGTCTGAGAAGTGCTACTACAAGGGTCTTGAGGACGTTGGTGTGTATGAGTAGATGCTTAAAGCGGGCCTTCGTTTCCCTTTAAGTGTCTTGCACCGTTGCCTTCTTCAATACTTGGGTATGGCCGTCACCCAGATTTCGCCAAACGCCTAGAGAGTTTTCCTGAGCATTGAGGTCTTGTATGGCGTCATGTCTTATGGGACGAGACGGTTAACGATGGAGGAGTTCTTTAACTGTTACCGTTCGTCCGAGATCGTTAAGTCGAAGGGTATGTATAGCTTTGCACCGAGGAGTCCGGTACTTAGGTTAGTGTCTGAGACCCCAGACTCCAATCGTAACTGGAAAAGTCGATATTTCTTCCTTCAAGGGGACGATTGGATGGGTCGTCCTGACGATCACGAGTATATGCCCATCGACAAGACTTGGGGCATAATGCAACAGTATGGTATGTGTCCGTCCTAATTAGCTTCTTTTCAATTCCCGTTACTATTCTAACTGTCCATATTATTTTCGCAGCACGTAATCGTCCACAGATTACTACTGAGCAGTTTGGGTTCCTTGAGAGAATCTTCCAAAATACTGACTTGTCAAAGAGGACATAGGCAAAGCTCGTCAATTTGGATACACTCCACTGGTACTGTAATGGTCCAGTCCCGACATCTGCTGCTCGTCGATACGACTCGAGAATACATAAACGTAAGTATCTTTTTACCAAGTGCTGTTGGCCTTATTATGTTTTTACAGTATTCTTACCATCTACCTTTTTTGTAGAAATGGATAACGCTAAGAGGAGAGCCCCTTATCAAGCAACAGGCTGCTAATAAGAAAAAGTTTGGGGACGACCTTCCTCCCGAGATGAGTTTGTCCCACCCGTCTACCAAAAGAGGTCCCAAGAAGACAGACCGTCCTAGCAAAAAAGAAAGGCTCGTGACGGGTATGCCAGTGGTTCAAAGTACGGTGAAGCTGCCCCCTAAGCTGGGCGTGGGTAAGGGGAAAGGTCTCATGACCAACCCTGACCCTGTCAAGGAAAAGGCTCCCGTCCTACTTACAGAGGATTCTCAGTACGCCCTTACTCAGCTGACATCTATCATCAAAGAGGAAGACTACGAGGACCTTGGAAATTATGCGACGGAAGCTATGGGGGAGACGGCCCTATTCAGCCTTGCCCAGGTAATACCCGTCAACCTCTTGCTTTGTCAGTATTCTTTTATGCTTATGCTAACTTGTCCATTCGTTGATATAGACGGTTCTAATGGCAAAAGAACTAATGGACCGCTGCCTGGCCCGCGAGAAGTCCTTGGAGCACGTTCGTGCCAAGGCAAGGACGACGGGAGAGGAGCTTAACGAGCTGAAGCTTTGGAAGCTTCGTCATGAGGAGAAGCTAAAATTGTCAGAGCAAGCATGTGACAATCTGGAGAAAAAGGTCGAGTACTTGAGGGAGACGATGAAGGCCAATGAAGACAATGTCCGTCGGGCAAAGGTTGAGGCCGTCCAAGAGTATCGAGACTTTGATGCTCTTTTGACGGAACTGGGCACTTCCTTTGCCGACGGGTTTGACGACTGTCTCCATCAGGTGAAGGCATCTTTCCCTGAACTCAACCTTTCTCATGTGAACATTGATGCCGGAGGCTAGATGCCTGCTCATCCTGTCGACTCTGAGGGGATTGCCGAGCTTTTTGGTGAAGTTCCAAACGAAGACGAGGCCCTAGAGGACAGTGAGACTGGACCCATACAAGATGATGCTCATCAAGCTTCGCCAATTAACCCTGACACCCCAGCTGACGCCATTGTAGCTAAAGAATTTTTTTTTTTTTTTTTTGAAATGTATTGGAGAACAATTTTCTATGTAATTTTAACCGTCATATATATTTTCTTTACGTCGTAAAAATTTATTTAAGTAATTTCAACCGTCGTATACTTTTTCATATAATGTCTTCATTACTTTTTATTGTTTTTGCTATCAATTTCTTACGTTGAATGGTTAATGGATTTTGGTCTGTCTGTAGACTTAGACCATGTGACATCTTTCTTTTCAATGATCCGTCCACCTTGTGGACTTAAATTTCATCCGTCTGGTTAGTAGAATTCATTCTTTTGGACGAGCCGTTCACTTTGTGGACTTAGTATCATCATACTTTCAGATGATCCATCCACTTTGTGGACTTAACCAGTTTCATCATCCTTTTGGATGATCCGTCCACTTTGTGGACTTAACAAGTTTCATCCTTGTACGATACGGGCATCATCCCCCTAGGCCATCCACCCGCGGCCCCACAAGAATAGCTACCCATACGGGCCATAACCCAGGCCCATTTACCCTTGGGCCCACAAAAAAGATCATCCCCTTCTGGGCCCCGACACTAATCAATCCAAAGGGCTTTACCCCGAACCAACCTAGCATGTATCAAGCACCCCAGAGGCCAAAGCGAAGCCACCTGAGATATGGTCGGTATCAGCAAACTGCGTATCATATGTGCCTTATACCCGGGGTTCTGCCGGGCTGTCCGACCATCAACCGAGGTTGCTGTGCCGGGCCATGCCATTCACTTCGAAAGCCTTTCTGCCAGGAAACGGACGTGGCAATGGAATCAAGTTCCGATGCCACCATCGTTCTCTTTACGCTCATAACTACTCACCACTTAGAGAGGATGGCATTGGACCTCTCCATCCATTAAACCAGAAAATGGCACAGCCATCCAGCAAGCTATGGCTATAAATAAGGAAGGGGGTATCAGAAGCAAGGGGCGCGCGAGGGAGAAAGAGAAAAAGAGAAGGGAGAAGAAGGAGAAGGAAAAAGAAGATAGGAACACTGGGGCAGTCAAGCAAGGAATCACCCCATTGCAGGAAACACTAAGAGCCCACCATACAAATAGATTGTGAGCCCAATTTATCACAGGCCCAGTCGCTGTTTTTGGGTTCGCACAATTGGCGCCGTCTGTGGGAATATCTTGTGCAGCGGTGGTTTTTGTAGGGCACCACGGGAGAATGTCAGGGAGCAGACAAGGAAGCTATACTGAGAGTGATTTTGGTAGGTCATCACGAGAGTCAACATGGCGAGAAAGGAGACAGAAGAGATACGAGGACCGGCGACAAGATGAGGAAGGGGAGTCTGGGTTTGGGGAAGGATCGTTCCAGACAATGTCTAATGCCTCAAGGCATAGCCGCCGCGAGAGAGAGGACAAAGATCCCAGGCAAAAGGATCGAGAGCTAGAGCGGCTGCGAAGGTTGGTGAGAGACTTGGAGTTAGAAGCCAGAGTCAGAAGTCGGCAAGGGGAACATGGACGGCGCAGGGGAAGGTCCGTCAGCCCTGAGCCCTACCGCGCAGGAGGATCGTAGCAGTCCGAGCCCTGTCGGCATCACGAGCGTTCACGGGAATACGCAAACCATGGTTCGGCATCCCCAGACGAAGGGCGATCGCAAAACGCGGCCATGGACGCCATGAGTAGAGCACTGCCCTAGGCTGCCAGACCTTTGTTTTTGGGGAACATCGAGGCCACCCTGATGCCGAGCAGATTCACGAGACCACTATTCAACTCCTACTCGGGAAAGACCGACCCAGTGGAACACGTGAGTCATTACATCCAGATGATGTCCCTACACGCCCATAATGACGCGTTGATGTGCAAAGTCTTCCTGTCCAGCCTCGATCCCACGGCCCTAAGGTGGTTCAACGGGCTAAAGAAGGGATCGGGCCACAGCTTCTCAGAACTGATACAAGAGTTCAGCATACGGTTCATGACGTGTAGCCGAGTCCCTCAACCCGTGGACGCCCTGCTGTCAATGAAGCTGAGGGCCGAAGAGACCCTTCGCAGCTACGCTAGCCAATATTGGGAGCTGTACAATGATATCGGTGGAGGTAACGAGAAGATCACGGCAAGCACCTTTTGCATGGGACTGCCCGACGACTTCGGGTTAAGGGAATCTCTGACAAGGAAGCCCCCCGAGGATATGAGGCAACTGATGAGACGCATCGAAAAATTCAAGCGGCTGGAAGATGACCGGTTGCAAAGCAAAGGTAAAGCTCCAGTTGTAAATTATCCTCAAAATGGCGATTTCCAACCCCGACCCCAGAGGGACGTCAGAGTTCAAGAACTCGGATCGATAGCAGGGAGCGTGAACGTAGCATTCAAGGAGCCGGTCCACAGAATTATCGACAGGATAAAAAATGAGTCTTATTTTAGATGGCTAAACAGAATGCCTGGCAATATGTCGAGAAGAAACCAAAATCTATATTGCACATACCACAAGGACAAAGGGCACGAACGAGCAGTGCAGAGTGCTCAAGGACCACCTAGAGCAGCTGGTGAATGCTGGGCACCTTAAGGAATTCGTAGCGGCAAGGAACCAAGGGGCCGGGCACGGCGATCATACCTGCGGGAACCCCCTCCCGCCTCCCGTGGGGATAATAGAGGTCATCCATGCCGTCCCGAAGGAGGTGCCGACAAGGGACATCCTAGCCATGGCCTAGACAGGAGAGAGCCTAGGCGAATCTCCCCTAGAAAAGAGGCAAAGGTGCATCGCCCTGCCCATTGCCTTCGATGACGGCGATATGAAGGGCACCATTCAACCACACGACGACACCTTGGTGGTCACGGCCCGCGTAAGGGGGTTTGTAGTGAAGAGGACAATGATAGATCAAGGAAGCGGGGCAGACATGATGTACCCCGACTTATACAGGAGGCTCGGGTTGAGGAAAGAAGATCTGTCCAGGTACGATGCACTGCTAATGGGGTTTGACGGCCATATGGTTGTACCGAAAGGGAAAATTTCGCTCCCCGTCAACATGGAAGGGAAGGAGGTGACGGTGACTTTCGTAATGGTCGCCTCTTACTCACCATACACAGCAATCATCGGAAAACCCTGGATTCACGAGATGGGGGCCGTACCCTCCACACTGCACGTCAAGGTCAAATTCCGCACGGAGGGCGGGATCGTGGAAGTAAGAGGCTGCCAGCAGGCGGCGAGGCAATGCCTAGTGGCTGCCGCGAGCAAGGTGGCCAATCAAATAAAGGTCGCTGAGGAGACTTCCTTATAGCAATTACAGTGACCCAAGGCGGGAACAGGAGTTGGTTTTGCCGAGGACATGTTGAGGGTGAGGATTCTTCCGGACAGTGACAAACATTTTCAAATAGGGGCGGGCCTCAAGGGCGAAGAAAGGACGGAACTATTGCTTTTTCTCATGCAAAATGTGGATGTGTTCGCTTGGAGTCCGTATGAAGTACCGGGGGTCGACCCCGAATTTATAGTCCACAAACTTAACGTGGATCTATTACACCCCCCGAGAAGGCAGAAGTAAAGGAGGTCGGCAAAAGAGCATGTCGAGGCGGTAAGGTTGGAAGTGGCTAAGTTGAGAGAAGCAGGGGCTATAAGGGAGATTTGCTTTCCCGATTGGCTCGCCAACACCGTGGTGGTACGAAAGAAGAATGGCAAGTGGAGGGTCTGCGTTGATTTTACTGACTTAAACCGAGCATGCCCCAAGGATCCATTTTTCATGTCGAGGATTGATCAACTGGTGGATGCTACGTGTGGGCATCCCCGACTAAGCTTTCTAGATGCCTTCTAGGGATATCACCAGATCGCGCTAGCTGCCGAGGATCAGGAGAAAACGGCGTTTATTACGCCGAACGCCAATTACCATTATACGGTAATGCCATTCGGGCTAAAGAACGCAAGGGCTACATACCAACGGATGATGACGAGGATGTTCAGGGATAAGATCGGGCGGACGGTAGAAGTGTACATCGACGATATGATGATAAAAAGCAAGCAGGAAGGACAGCATGTCGGTGACCTGAAAGAAATATTCAGAATACTAAGGCAGCACCGACTTCATCTCAACGCCGACAAGTGCACATTCGGCGTAGGCTCTGGCAAGTTCCTAGAATATTTAGTCATGAAGAAGGGCATCGAGGTCAATCTCGAGCAAATAGATGCCGTGCTGCAGCTCAGCCCGCCTAGCAACCCAAAAGAAGTTCAAAGATTAACCAGCATGTTGGCTACCCTGAATCAGTTTATATCCAAGTTCGCTGACCGGTGCCGCCCTTTTTATCAACTTTTGAAGAAATGGAAGGGATTCCAGTGGGACAAGGAATGCGACGAAGCCTTTTACGACCTAAAGGAATACCTCGGGCGCGCACCGACACTAACGGCACCAGAGCCAGGAGAGGATCTCTACATGTACCTCTCGGTGTCAGAACATGCCGCCAGCGCCGTGCTTCTTAGGAATAGTGGCGTACAATTGCCGGTCTACTACATAAGCAAGACATTGGTGGACGCCAAGAAGAGATATTTGCCGCTGGAAAAGTTGGTATTGGCTCTAGTGCATTCCACCTGGAAACTACCCACTACTTTCAGGCCCACACCGTCTACGTTCTGATGGAGTACCCACTTCAGTCACTTCTAAGAAGATCGGACTTCACCGGGAGGATCGCGAAATAGGGGACCTACCTGGGCTCTTTTGACATCAAATACCAGCCAAGAAACTCGGTAAAGGGACAGGTGCTAGCGGACTTTATTGCCAAATTCTCGCTGAGGGGGCCAGACGTTGTCTGTACGGTGGAGGCCAAGCCTTGGAAGGTATTCGTGGACGGTGCCTCCAACACTGCTAGAACGGGGGCTGGGATTGTTATAATCACCCCGAAAGGTATAAGGTTGGAATAGTCATTCCGGCTAGGCTTTAGGGCCTCTAATAACGAAGGCGAGTACGAAGCTTTGTTGGCCGGACTAAGAGTCACCACGGATTTGGGGGCTACGGAGGTAAAGGTATTCTCGGATTCCCGACTCGTTGTGAACTAGGTGCGGGTAAGTTTCGAAGCCAAAGACCCATGAATGGCCGAATACCTGCAAATCGTAAAACAGGCTTTAGGCCGATTTTCTAAGGCGATGGTAAAGCAGATCCTAAGGGGACAGAACCGCCATGCCGACTCCCTGGCTACTTTGGCATCATCAATAGACAACAAACTCCCTCGGCTAGTCAGGATAGAGCTAGTGAAAGAGCCAAGCATCAGGACAAATGAGGAAGTGTTACAAGTCCGGTCCGCCAAGAGGTGCTGGATGGACCCCATAATCGAATTTTTAGCCAAGGATAAAGTCCCGGAGGACGAAAAAGAGGCAGCGAAAGTCCGTCGAAATGCCCCTCGGTATTGGCTATCTTCAAGTCAGAAGCTTCACCAAAGGTCATTCGGGGGTCCGTATTTGCAGTGCCTGCACCCCAGCCTAACTGAAGGCCTACTAGCCGAGCTCCATGAAGGCCTTTGCGGTAGCCACGTCAGTGAGCGATCTTTGGCCCACCGGGCAATGACTCAGGGATTTTGGTGGCCGTAGATGCAAAAGGATGGCCTTGAATATGCACGACGGTGTGAGCAGTGCCAAAGACATGCGCCAATGATCCATCAACCTGCGGGGAAACTGAACCCCGTCAGCAGTCCATGGCCCTTCGCCCAGTGGGGATTAGACATAATCGGGCCCTTTCCCCGATCAACCGGGAACCGAAGATTCGTATTAGTCGCGGTGGATTATTTCACTAAATGGGCAGAAGCGGAAGCACTGGCCAATATCCGGGACGTAGACGTCAAAAAGTTTATATGGAAAAACATCGTAACTAGGTTCGAGGTACTAGAGGCGTTCATTTCTGACAATGGACTACAGTTTGACAGCAAGGCCTTCCGTGAATTCTGCGGAAATCTCAGAATCCGAAATCGGTACTCTACCTCGGCATACCCACAAAGCAATGGCCAAGTCGAGGCTACAAATAAGGCTAACGTCAACGGGTTGAAAAGGAGGTTGGACGGAGCCAAGGGCAGATGGGTTGAGGAGTTGCCTAATGTCCTGTGGGCCTACCAGACAACTCCAAGGAGATCCATGGGGGAAACACCCTTTTCACTGGCCTATGGGGCAGAAGCCATCATTCCTGCCAAGATAAACCTATGTAGTAACCGGGTAGCTAAATTCACAACAATCGAGAATGACAAGTTAATGCTAAACGAACTAGACTTATTGGAAGAGCGCCGAGAATCGGTGGCAATCCAGTTGGTGCAATACCAGCAGAAGCTCTCCCGGAGGTACGACAAGAACGTAAGGAAAAGAGAATTCGCCGATGGAGATCTGGTCCTGCGAAAAGCCATGGGGAATGCTCGGGGCCGTAATGCGAGGAAGCTGGCCCCGGCATGGGAAGGACCGTATCGAGTAACGGCCATTGCTGGTGTGGGAGCCTACTATTTGGAAGATCTGGGCGAGAAATAGCTACCCCACCCGTGGAATGTATGTAATCTTAAGAAGTTTTACCACTAATCCATCACGGTTGGATGATATATTCTAGAGAAGTCAGCACATGTCAGTACAATGCCTGTTCGTACTTCTGCATGACACTGCGTTCTTTTTATCCTTTTTTCATTAATAGGCTTGAAAACAGTAATGGAGGGCAAGTCACGATTTTTCTAAGGACAGAAACCTAACCTCGATTTGATCCTATCACCGGGCAAGTGGAAACCTTAACACCAAGGATAGAAGCCGGACCTCGGTTCGATCCTATCACTGGGCAGGTGGAAACCTTAACACCAAGGACAGAAGCCTGACCTCGGTTTGATCCTATCACCAGGCAGGTGAAAACCTTAACACCATCTAAGGGCAGAAGCCTGACCTCGGTTCGATCTTATCACCGGGTAGATGGAAACCTTAACACTATTTTTCTAAGGACAGAAACCTAACCTCAATTCGATCATATCACCGAGCAGGTGGAAACCTTAACACTTTCTAAGGGCAAAGCCTAACTTCGATTCGATCTTATCACCGGGCAGGTGGAAACCTTAACACTATTTTCCTAAAGATAGAAACCTGACCCCAGTTCGATCCCACCACCGGGCAGGTGAAAACCTTAACACAAAATTTCTAAATGCCGGACATGTGTTGGCCCGATCACCATTTTCTTAATGCAAGAGGTCGACCTCGGTTCCTTGCATCCCATCCTGCAGAAGGCTCCCGCATAAACCCCCTCCCCCCGATGGCCTAATTACCCTACATGTCTAAACCAGCGCAGGGTACAAACACTCTCTCAGAACCAATCATAGTCGTACGCAAACATAGTAATTACCGATCATTCTTGGGTGCATGAAATAGACGTGAAGAGAAAAATGGAACACATGCATCCAAATCATCATAATAAAAAGATTTAAACCAAACAATAAGAGTTGAAACGGTTGTAACAATAGTACAAATGTCTCGTCGCCACAGCCCGACGACCTAGGCTCTTAGTGAAAATAAGACAAAGCAAAACAAAACGAAGTTTTTTAAAAGGAAGTTCTATCTGTACTGCATCCTCACACGTTTGGGTCGATAGGCAGGGTCTGGGCTTGTCCGAGATCCTCTTCGGCAGGTTGGGAGGGGAGGGGAGTCTCATTCGGCGCACCAACATCTCCAGCAGGGGCGTTACTCGTGGCTTCTAGGTCCACTATCTCCATATAAGTGTCAACCGCTCGCACAAGGTCCCTCAAGCTCGGCATATCCTCATCCTCGGCACCTGTCTGGCTCTGAATAGGCTGAGGCTGGGCAGGATAGGGGACCCGCTTAGGGTCCCACAGAGAGGAATCCTCTGACACCCTTGCAGCATGGAGCGCAGCCATCCAGCCTTCACTGAAGCCGTGCTGACAGGCCTGCTGGACGATAGGTTCCACCGAGTTTTCCGCCTCCGTAAAACCCTCGTTATACCACTTCTCCTCACAAGCCTCGAGAGCGTCCTTCAGGGAAGTAAGCTGGTCGGCTTATGCGAAGTTCAGGCTATACGCCTTTGCCAGTTCAAGCTCCGTTTCCTCCAACTTAGCCGTCAGTTCCCCCAACTTGCTTTCCGCGGACTGCCGGGCTTTCTCAGTGTCAACCGCCTTCCGCTCTGCGGCATTAGCAGCCTCTAGCCGCTCCTCGGCCAACATCTCCATGTTAGCCCTATGCCCCTAGTGCCCACTCGGTGGCGTCAGCCCCTTCCCTCATCCTCCCGCCCACGATGGAAGTGAGTTGTGTCGCCTACAAGCATAATGAAAGCAAGGTGTTAAAAGAAAATATTTTCTTGGCAAAGTCCCACATATAACCGAACATGGTAAAAAAGTTAAAAACCTTACCGCGACGGTATGCCATTGTAGCCGCCGGGCAAGTGACTCATCATCCCCATCAAAGTAGATGTGCTCATCCTCGGGCAAGAGGAGGCCTTGGGCCAGGCTCTGAGCCACCCGCCCCCCATCACCCTTATCCCATCTCCACACGCTGGCCGTCTCGGGCAATGGTCCCCCACCGAGGGTGAAGGTATGCCTCCAACCACCCTCGTTGGGAGGAGAGGGCACCTCTACGGCCTCTGCCTGGACAGGAGTAACGACCCGCGGCTCCCGGATAGTTACCCCTCCTCTTAGGCGGATTGGGGACCTTGGCGTCACATTGCCGGGAGCATCTGTTTCCTTCTCGATAGCTCTTTTCCTTTTTCGAGCTTCACTGGCAGGCTGAGGGGCCGGGCTCCTTACTGGGGATGGTGATGGTTGGACTGGCCGGCGTCGGGAATGAACAGAGAGAGGGTCATCACTCTCTTCTTCACCATCTTCTCTCATTGGCCGGGGAAGGCGGAGATCGGATCAGGGGTTTTTTCTTTGTCTGCCAGGAGGTCATTTCGTGGCTGTTCGATGGCCTCGTGCCTCCTCCGACTTTGAGATACCCGCTCGGCAGTCTCGTCCCTAACCGGCGGGATGTCGTCTGTGGTTATGTAGCGGGGACCAAGGTCTCGAGCCTCACCTACCGTAAGCGAGGGAGGAAGGAACTGCCCGTGCCAAACATTGATATACGACACGAGGGGGCTGTCGACCAAGAGCGCTTGGCAGAAAGACTGCCACGTGGTATACACGGGGTTTACTCCGAGGATCAGATGAGACGCTCGGAGTTGGCCGTCGTCGCGCATGAAGATCTCCGACCCTGATGTCCGACAAGAACCGCTTCGATTCTACAGTTAGCCCAAAGAGACAATGGTTAGTTAAACACAACAAGAAAACATGAATCTGAAATGACTAACAAGTCTAGGTACCGACCAACATCACGAGGCGTGTGCGGGAAGTGTAGATCCCCGGTAAGCCAGTTGCCGCTCACCCGGACAAACTCCCCAGCGGAATTCCTATTTGAGTCCGGCAAGCAAGATATCAGCTGGACTCGGGTGTCCCTAGTCTTTAGATAATAGCCCTTCGAAAAATTCCCGCACAATTTGTACATGAAGTTAATGTCGTGATGGTTTAGGTGTAGCCCGTACAACTGGTTCAGACGGCTGACGCAACTAACGACTCTATAAAAGTTGGGAGGGAGCTAGTCAGGGCACAAGCCGTAAAACCCTAGGGTGGTCGCAATAAGGGGGTCTAAGGGGAACCTAACGCCTCCCTCCAATATGGACATCAGCAGAACGAAGATGACGTTTCGATTTACTGCCCTCTCGAGGGCAATATCGCGCTACTTACAGAACACAATGTCCACTTCCTTAGGGACACCAAAGGTCCTTCTAAAATTGGCCAAGGCTGTCCCAGGGGCCAGAAGGTGGGAGAAACCCATATTTAGAGGTATAAAATACAAAGGAAGCGAAAAAAGAAGGAAAACGCACTTACTTGAAACTCTAAAGAGACGAAGAACTGGAGAGGTTTTTTCGCACAGAGGATGCTCGACGGAGAAAATGTGGAAAGGATGCGTAAAAAGTGAAATGAGAGCTTGAGAAAAGGATTATATAGACGCAGGGGCATTTAATGAAGGGAGAGGTGGGAAAAAGAAACCCCCCAATCCCTACCCGCCAGGCTTTTTCTTGGGAAAACTGCTTACACACGCGTTCACAGATTACGAACCGTCAGTCTGTTACCACCTGACGGTTCGCTAACCAAAGGGTCATGATTAAGAAAATGACCGCCTGCCGCAGAACTTTCTTTTGCAAAATCCTTGGTAGTCGCTGACACCCCGCACAAAGAGTAACAGGAAATTTCACCAACTCCTTGCCTCGAAGACCTTGATTCATCACCGAGCACCATGCATCAATCAAAGGGGGGCTATTGTACGATACGGGCATTATCCCCCTAGGCCATCCACCCGCGGGCCCACAAGAATAGCTGCCCATACGGGCCATAACCTAGGCCTGTTTACCCCTGGGCCCATAAAAATGATCGTCCCCTTCTGGGCCCCGGCATTGATCAGTCCAAAGGGCTTTACTCCGGACCGACCTAGCAAGTATCAAGCACCCCAAAGGCCAAAGCGAAGCCACCCAAGATATGGTCGGTATCAGCAAACCATGTATCGTATGCGCCTTATGCTTGGGGTTCCGCCGGGCTGTCCGACCATCAACCGAGGTTGCCGTGCTGGGCCATGCCACTCACTTCGAAAGCCTTTCTGCCAGGAAATGAACGTGGCAATGGAATCAAGTTTCGATGCCACCATCGTTCTCTTTATGCTCATAACTACTCACCACTTAGAGAGGATGGCATTGGACCTCTCCATCCACTAAACCAGAAAATGGCACAGCTATCCAGCAAGCTATGGCTATAAATAGGAAAAGGGGTATCAGAAGCAAAGGGCGCGCGAGGGAGAAAGAGAAAAAGAGAAGGGAGAAGAAGGAGAAGGGAAAAGAAGATAGAAACACTGGGGCAGTCAAGCAAGGAATCACCCCATTGCAGGAAATACTAAGAGCCCACCATACAAATAGATTGTGAGCCCAATTTATCACAGGCCCAGTCGCTATTTTTTGGTGCGCACAATCCTTCTTTTGAATGATCCATCCACTTTGTGGACTTAAATTTCATCCTTCTTTTGGATGACACATCCACCTTGTGGACTGTAAATTAAATCCTTCTTTAGATGACCCGTCCACCTTGTGGACTGTAAATTTCATCCTTCTTTGGATGACCCATCCATCTTGTGGACTTTATAAATTACATCCTTCTTTGGGTGATCCGTCCACCTTGTAGACTGTAAATTTCATCCTTCTTTTGGATGATCCGTCCACCTTGTGGACTTTGTAAATTTTGTTGAAGCCTGGTGAATATACATTATTTTGTTGAAGCTTGGTGAATATACATTCCGTATGTTCTGAAAACTCCTCTTATTATAATGGATAGGTAGAACATTGTTCGTAAAAAATAAGAAAGCCGCCCTTTTGGCTTTAAAAGTACCGTAGAAAATAAAAGCTATAATTATATGCTAAAAAGATAAACTGGAAGTGAGGAGTGTAGTGCTGTCGTCGTCTTCATTCCTCATTTATTGATAGTACTTCTTTAGGTGCTCTACGTTCCACGGGTGACTTAGCTTCTTCCTGCTTAGCATCTCTAGGTAATATGTTCCCTTCCTATGCCATAATGTAACCCTGTATGGTCATTCCCAATTTGGTCCAAGCTTCCCTTCGGAGGCATCCTTTGTAGCGCCGAGTATTTTCCTTAGGACAAGATCTCCAACCTGGAAGTCTCTGTGCCTAACTTTAGAGTTGTAATGTTTTGCCTTTAGGTCTTAGTACCGTGCTAATCTTTGTTCTGCGGCTACCCTGACTTCGCCCACTAGATCAAGCTATATGCGCATGGCTTCATCATTCCTGTGCTCATCGTGATTTCCAACACGATAGCTTATAAGCCCAACTTCTGCCGGTATGACCGCCTCACTACCATATGCCAAACAGAACGGTGTTTCTCCCGTCAGTGTCCTTGCCGTTGTCCTGTATGCCCACAAGACACTTGGTAACTCGTCTGGCCATATACCATTTGCCCCCTCAAGAAGAGTCTTGATGATTTTGAGTAAGGATCAGTTTGTGACCTCAACTTATCCGTTATCTTGCAGATGTGTAGGTGACGAGTAGTGGTTCTTTATCCCTAGCTGGGAGCAGAAATCCCTGAATGCGTTGTTGTCGAATTGCTTGCCATTATCTGAAACCAGCACTCTTAGTATGCCATACCTGCAAATAATATTTCTCCATACAAAGCTATGGATATTCTTCTCTGTGATAGTGGCCAAAGCCTCAGCTTCCACCTATTTGGTGAAGTATTCAATGCCAACCACTAAGAATTTCAGCTGCTTGACCGCCGTTAGGAACGAGCCCATGATGTCCAGTCTTCATTGTGTGAACGGCCACGAGGCCATCATGGACATGAGCTCTTCTATAGGTTGACTTATGAGGTTGCTAAAGCGCTAGCACCTATCACAAGATCTGACGTATATGTTGGCATTCTTCTACATCGTTGGCCAGTAATATCCTGCCCTGAAAAGCTTGTGCACTAAAGACCTTGATCCTAAGTTATTCCCGCAAATCCCTTCATGAACCTCTCTCATGACATAGTCTGCTTCTTCAGGAGCTAGACATCTTAGATAGGGTCGAGAGAAACCCCTTTTGTATAGAACGTTTTTCATCATAATGAACCGGGAGGCTTTGACTCTTAGTCTCCTCGCAGCCTCCTTATTGTCTGGCAGATGGCCGTCCTTCAAGTATGCAGCTATGGGAGTCATCCAACAACGCTCACTACTTACCTCCTGCACACTAGTACCATCTATCAATGGTGAAATTTGAACGAAGAATAATACCTGGTCGAGAATGGTTATTGGCTCTACGGAAGCTGCCTTTGCAAGCTGATCAGCCTCTTGGTTTTCCTCCCTTGGAACTTGAATCAATTTGGTCTAGAGGTTACTCATTCGACTTTTTACATCGTCAAGATACCTCTTCATTCTTTCACTTCTGCATTCGTAACTTCTATTGATCTGGCTAGTGATGACTTGGGAATCAAAGTAGACAACCATTCTTTCAGCTCCTGCAACTATAGTGAGGTCCAATCCTGCTACTAGGGCTTCATATTCTGCTTCATTATTTGTTGTTGAAAAGCACAAACGAATCATGCACTTAATCTTGTCCCCTTCGGGTGTGCAGATTACCACACCGATTCCACCTGCATGCTTGTTAGAGGATCCGTCTATATGAACACTCCATCCGAGAAGCTCACCTGCCCCTTAGTCCTCTATGTTGGTAAACTCCGCAATGAAGTCCGCCGGGATTTGGCCTTTTACTGCGGGTCGAGGTCGATAGCGAATGTTGTACTCACTCAGCTCGATCACCCACAATGCCATTTGTCCTGCTGCTTCAGGATTACTCATCACTCTTCTTAGGGGCTGGTTCGTCATGACGTTTATGACATGTGCTTGAAAGTATGGTTTGAGCTTTCAAGCCGCGGTCACCAATGCAAAGGCTAATTTTTCCATCAGTGGGTACCTCTCTTCTGCCCCTCTAAGTGCTCTGCTTGTAAAGTATATAGGTCTTTATATTCTATCTTCTTCTCTAAGGAGAGCCGCACTAACAGCTGCTGGGGAGACGGCTACGTATAGAAACAGTTCTTCACCTTGCTTAGACGGGCTAAGTAATGGCGGAAAGGAGAAGTATGTCTTCAAACCTTCGAAAGCCTTTTGGCATTCATCCGTCCACTCAAATGATTTCCTCAATGTGCGAAAGAACGGGAGGCATTTGTCCGTTGCCCTTAAAACGAATCTGTTTAGGGCGGCTATCTTGCCATTCAAGCTTTGGACCTCCTTCAGTGTCTTCGAGGGAGCTAAGTCCATTATTGCCTTTACCTTTTCTGCGTTGATCTCGATACCTCTTTGGGACACCATAAAACCCAAGAATTTTGCTGCCATGACTCTGAATGCGCATTTGCTGGGGTTTAGCTTCATGTTGTAGGACCGAAGGGTGTTAAAAGTCTCTTGAAGGTCGCCCAGATGGTTGCATTCACAAACACTTTTTACCAGCATGTCGCCAATGCAAACTTGCATATTCCTTCCAAGCTGGTGCGCAAACATCTTATTCATTAACCTCTGGTACGTGGCCCAAGAATTTTTGAGTTCAAAGGGCATTACTTTATAGCAAAAGAGTCCTTGACTTGTAATAAACGATGTTTTCTCTTGATCAACTTCATCCAGTTTGATCTGATTGTAGCTAGAGAACGCGTCCATGAAACTTAAAAGCTCGTGTCTTGCAGTTAAATCTACTAGGGTATTAATATGCGGTAGAGGATAATTGTCTTTTGGGCAAACCTTGTTTAGATCTGTGAACTCAACACACATTCTCCACTTTCCATTCGCATTCTTGACCATCACTACATTTGCTAACCAATCTAGATAGTGTACTTCACGTATGAAACCTACTTCCTACAACTTTTGGACTTCCTTCGCGATAGCCCGGTCTCTTTCTTGAGCGAACATTATTTTCTTCTGTCGGATGGGAGAGAATGAAGGTGACACGTTCAGCTTATGCACTATTACTGTCGGATCGATCCCCGGCATGTCCTCATGGCTCCACGCAAACATGTCCCGATTTTCCCTTAGGAACGTGGTAAGGCTTCATCGTACTGATTGACTAGCCATTGTACCAATTCTCGTGGTCCATCTAGGCCTTAAGTCGTCAAGTGATACTTATTCCAGTTCTTCCACTGCTTCAGTCGTGGCCCACTGTCCTTCAACATTTAGTGTTTGTAGGTGGTCGTCCATTTCTGTCATGGCAACATAGCATTCACGTGCTGTAGCCTGATTCCTGTGTAGCTCCCCGACTCCATATTCGGTTGGGAACTTAATCATCAAATGGTAAGTCGAAGTTACAGCTTTCCATGCATTAAGAGTAAGCCGTCCGAGGATTGCATTATAGGCAGACGAGCAATCAACTACCAGAAAAACCACATCCTTGGTGATTTGTTGTGGGTGATCTTCCACCGTTGCGGGCAATGTGACGGCACCAAGGGGGTAGACTCTTATCCCTCCGAATCCGACGAGGGGAGCTTTGGTTGGAATCAGTTGCTCTCTACTAATTCCTATCTGTTGAAACGCGGGGTAATAAAGAATGTCTGCTGAACTTTCGTTATCAACTAGTACCCGATGCATGTTGTAATCCCCAGCTCGTATGCTGACCATGAGCGCATCGTCATGTGGATGGTGAAGACGTCGAGCATCATCTTCTAAAAAGTCGATGGTTGGGATATCGATTTATGGCATCTTTGATGTTGAGCCCATCATCTGGACATTCTGTACCATTTGTAGGTAAGTTTTATAAGCCTTTTTAGATGATCCTGTGTTAACGTTACCTCCGACGATCATCCTTATGTTTACAATTGGCAGTCTTGGGTGTTCATTCTCCCATCAGGGGGGCTGGTCTTGTGGTGGATTCGTCCCTTCTTTACTGACAAACCTTTGTAGCTTCACTTGCCTTATGAGCGCCTCAATTTATTGCTTTAAGTCGTAGCATTCTAATGTGTCGTGACCGTGGTCATAATGGAAGCGGCAGTACTTGCTTCTTGACCTTTTATTAGGATCCCCTTTCAACTTACCCGGGAATGTCAAGGCTTCTTCATCCTTTATCTGCATCAACACTTGATCGATCGGGGCCGTCAGAAGGGTAAAGCTTGTAAATTTCCCCATGGGCAGTTTCGGGCATCTATCCTCCCTTCTTTCTCCTGTCCTAGCCATCTTTCGTCCCCCCTCTGATCGTGCATCCTCCTGCCTTTCTCTTTTCTTAGGCTTATCTTCCCTTGCCATTAGTGCGTCTTCCGCATTCATGTACTTTGTCGCCCTGTAAAGCACTTCGGGCATAGGCTTTGGATCATTCCTATACAGGGAGAAGAGGAACTTACCTTTTCGCAGCCCATTGGTAAATGTTGCTACTAGTATCTTATCATCCGTTTCGTCTATCGAAAAAGCCTCTTTGTTGAACTGTGTTATATACAACCTCAGTGTCTCGTCTTCCCGTTGTCTTATGCTCATCAGACATGCCGTGGACTTCTTGTACTAGTGGCCCCCGATAAAGTGTGACATGAACGCGCCTAACTCCTTAAAGGTGCTAATCGAGTTAGGTGTCAACCGGCTATACCAGACCCTTGCAGATCCCTTCAACGTAGTAGGGAAGGCCCTGCACATAATCTCATTCGACAACCCTTGAAGGTGCATTATAGTCTTGAAGGACTCCAAATGGTCAAAGGGGTCCTTGGTTCCATCGTAGCTCTCCACCTGAGGCATATGAAACTTTGGGGAAAGAGGACATGAAGTGAAATGTGCCGTGAAAGGTGAATCAGTTCGTTGGACCAGGTCATCAAGGTCGCTAGATACTTGCCCTCTAAGGGCGTTCATCATCACGTCCATTCGTTCCCGCATCTCCTGCATCTGCACGGCGATGTGGGGTGGTAGAGCTTCAGAAATAGCTGGCTAATTGGTATCCCACCTCTCTGGTCTGCTTGGAGCGTTGCTGCCCTTAGGTCCTTCAGGATTTCTCCTTTCAGCGCTTATTCCTTCCTGGTCTTCTTCTTGCGTTCTAGAATGCACATTCTTCTGACATAACTATTCCTCCAGGTCGTGATGCTATTTGGTCAGGCGTTCGATTGCCGCTGCGAGCGTTTAGACTTGTCTTTCCAGCGCTGTAGCTTATAATTTGTCGCCCTGGTTGTTGGTTGTCGCCATCGATCTTGTGAGTACCATGCAACTTTTTGTCTTAGGAATAAGGCAATGTTTGATCACCCCTTCGTTCCTACAGACGGCGCCAACTGATGATGCTGAAATTCACTAGTAAGCTACGCGGTCCTCATGAGTGCGAAATAAAACCTGCACAAATAAAAAAAAAGGACCTAACAGAGAGAACCGGTGTAGTGCTGGCCAAAAACTCTCCGAAGGTCAAGTTAGTAACATTTTCTTCAACACTAGAGTGCTAGAGTTGAGTTAATTATGCGTACCTTGATTTGTGAGGGTTTTGTAGTATTTATAGTAGTGTAGAGCTGAAATCTATGCCTTGGTTAAGAAATCCTTTCCTTCTAGGAGAGTAACTCGTGATTAATCCTTTTCCTTGTAGGAGACTTCTTTTTTAGGGCTAAGTGTGTAGGTAAAGCAAAACCATGGTAGTCCTAACGTAAGCCGCAAGTTAACTTTTTTTAAAAAGACATTGAAGCCCAACACTTGCCACGTGTCATATACGTTCGTCCACAAAGGGTCCGTCCTCCTTATATCCGTCATATCATATTTTTTCCTCTTCAATTTAAATATTCTTTTTTGTTCTTTTTTTGTTTTACTATTTCTCTCTCCCTCTTCCTCTCTTTCTCCCTCTTCCTCTTAAGCAACCAACAATAACCACATCACAGCACCACTGCCAGATCAACATTCACCATATCATTGTGCCACTGCCAGACCACCAAGCAAATCCACCAGACCCACAGATAAACCCATAAACACAACACCCAAAACCATAAGCCCACCATTGCCATTCAAGCACCACCTCACCAAACCCACCACCTACCTAACCACCACGGCAACCCACCCCACCACCACCACCATGAACCTATAGATGCATAGAAACCCACAAAAAAATTTAAAAAAAAAAAAAAAAATTCACACAACTAAAACCCACAAAATTTGAATCCAAAAGGCCAAACCCATCCTAAAATCTATCAATAAATCAAAACCCATAGCAAATTCCAACCCAAAACCCATCAAAAACCCACCTAAAATGAAAACCCATGAACCATAAATCAACCCATCATGACCCACACCAGACTTAAGAGACCCACGACCCACACTTAACTTGAGAGAGCTACAACCTACGCTGGATTTAATGCACCCATGTCCTGTGACAGAGCCACAACCCATGGAGAAGACGGAGAGAATGTAGGCCACACAACTTGGTCAAGTGGCTTGCAGTGGCCTATGATGGTGGTGGCTTGCGGTGAGGCCTATAATAGTGGGTCTAGCCATGGTGGCTTGGTGATGGTGTTCATTTCCACCATGGGTTTTGGGTTTGAAGATAAGAGAGCAAAACAAGAGAGAGAAGAAAGAGAAAGAAAGTGAAATGAAATAATGAGAAAAGAGGAAAGAGAAGAATCAGACAATTAAAAAAACTAATTTTTATTACACACAGTACCATCTTACATATAAAATGATGTTGAAGCAACATTGTAAAATTTTTTACAATTGGCAATCTGGGAAATGCATCATTTTAGTGGTTTAATGTGAAAATATAGAAACATATAGCATTCTCAAGACCGGGTGCGAATGTTCTTAGGGAGTATTTTGGTCAATTAAAGGATTTTATGAGTACTTTGATCATTTTCAAGTTCTAGTGGCATTTTGATTATTGGGTAATTGGGTGGGTTGGAGTCTTTCCATAATAATTGGGTTGGATTAGGTTGGGTTTGGGTCAGAAGTAATTAGTTAAATACTTAAATGGGTAATAAATAGGCAAATGGATTTTATGTACTCAACCTCAATTATGTCCACTCCATATCCAACCAAACCTACCCATTTGACACCCCTAATATGAAATTAACTTTAGTTTGTTTAGAAGTTATTCATCAAATTAACCTTAGTTTGGTTAATTTTAAATAAATTTTTATAATTTATACTTAAATATAAGATACCCGACTTAGTTTATCATATTAAACTCCAAATTTTGTTGAGCCAGCTTTGCAAATGCTCTTGCCGTTGAGCATATTAATACACATTTTATGTTTTAAATATGAACATTAATATACGTATATATATATATATTTTGGATGAACATATATATATATATATATATATATATATGATATGTAGATATTACGCTCAAAATTATGAACCTGTGAATGTGTGCACGGAATGTACGTAACAAAAAATGAGAACAATTTTTCTGCACCTTTAATGTTACGGAAATAGACATGATAAGACTAAGACTAAGGATATTTCTTGACAAGAGATATAAGGGAAAGTGGGGTAGAAGCTCAGGTTGGGCCCAGTCTTGACCGAGTCAATTCTGATGGGTCATCTTTGGTAGGCGGTGCATGGAAATGATATTTAATACCGTCAACCCAAATTTATGCGCAATTTACGGGTCGGTCTATTGTAATAAAACACAAGCATCTAACGTGCTTTAGGTGGATCTGCTTATATTCAAACCCTCCCAAAAATATATGAAAATGACTTTAGGTGTTTCTGCTGAAAAGGGGAAGAAAATTCAGTTTTGTAAAAAGATTTTGAAGGCATCTAAGGCTGCGTTTGTTTCGACTGAAAATGAATTTGGAAAAATATTTTACACTATGCTTTGTGTTAAACCATTACATTGACCGTAAAATTCGGCTCCAGATGCGTAAATCAATTGCAGGACTCAATTTACCTTCAAACTCAATTTTACGCATTGAAATTCTGAAGAGAGACTGAAGCAAGAGAGAGAGCTCAAAGAGAAAACCTAGAGAGGGTACTGTTGGTGATGGGTTGTGCCACCCCTCGACACACGACCCCGCCGTCGTGCATGCAGGTCACTTCGCCGACCCATCCCTCATCCTCCAAACTCACATCAAGCCAAAGGAACTAGGTAGAGAACTACCCAAGGTCAGAGAGAGAGAGGCCGATCACCTAAACCCGAGATCGACTCTACTGCCGTCTGGGCCGTGCCTCTCATTGCCGATCAAGCAAAGCTCGACTACATCATCAATCTGCCATCTTTCCCTCTTCCTCCCTCTGCCACTAATCTACCCTTCTTCTATCTACCCATGTCGAGCAAACTACCACCACTGTGACCCCGTCGCCTCCACCGCGCAATCTGCCTCTCTTTTCCTCAAACTATCTCCCTCTCTCTTCCTTCCTCTCTCAATTTGACCGGATTTGATTAATGTTTTTGTTTGGTTTTGTTTCTTTTGTGCTTATATATTGAGAAATGATATTATATATTTGTTTGGATACTGAGAAAATGTGAGCAAACAGTAGAAAATGAGTTTTCTTTAGCATTTTCAAGAACACAACCAAGCACTTAAAAATATTTTTCAGAGTATTTTTTAAAATGCCACCAAACACTCGAAAATATTTTCTTTTCCAAAAAATATTTTTCACCTTAAGTTTTACACTTAGAGAATGTTTTACATAGAACCAAACTCAGCCTAACTATTCATTAACATTTCCTCTTTCTCACTTTCTTTCTCTAAACTTTTTCAAACAACTTGTAACTCAATTGACACTTTTTATTTTTTATATTTTCAAATGAGATGTAAAATGTTTAAATTTTTTTCTTTATTATTATAACTATCAAATTATTTGTCAAATACCTTATATTTCAATTAGCACTTTTGGTGTTTCAACAAAGATGTCTAAATTCAAATCTTATCTTCCTTAACTATCGAAGTATTACCAAAAACAAAAATACTCCAAACTTTTTAGGGCAACTTCACAATGAAGTTTTTTTTTTTTTTTTTTTTTTTTTTTTTTTTTTAACATCCTAACCATTATTCATAGTTAAATAGATATATTTGGAATTTTAACACAACATTTAAATAACCATTAAATTACTTTAGTTTCCATTTAAAATATTGATGTGACGAAATCTAAATCATTCATTTAACCATGAATTATTAGAATTAAACTTTATACTAGAGTTAGTTTAAAATTTTGGGAAGATCATTTTCCGCTTTACACATGTTTTGTATATAGAAACCCATCATGCATTTTATATTACTCTTAATAAATTATGAGTTTACTCTTAATAAAGGAAAGCTTTTCTTTAGTTAGAGGAATTCGGAATTGATTTCTCTAAATTTAATAGTGGTCAAAATACGTGGTAGAAGCTCTAGATTATGTTAAATTCGTTGATCATGATCTGGACTAAGGCCTCGTTTTGGAGGAGTGAATGGAATGGAATGGAAAAGAATAAAAAGAATAATTTTAGAATATTCTTCCCTTCCCTTCCCTTCCCTTCCCTTCCCTTGTTTTGGAGTTTTAATGGAGGGAATGGAAAGCTCATTCCTTTGTTTGGGGGTTTAAGTGGAAGGGAATGGAATGTGTAGGAGGGAACACTCATTCCTCTCTATTACCTTAAAACCTCAAATTTTCATTCCCCTCGAAATTGGGAGGAATGAGAGGAAATGAAATTAAATTTAATAATTTTTTTACTAAAACTCCCAAAATACACCTATATATCCAACCCTTTATTTTAAAATAGAGATCTAATAGTAATATTGTCATAAAATGATTCAATTTCATTCCCTCCATGTTGCTCCCAAACAAGATTATTTACATTTTATTTATATATTTTCATTCCTTTATTTTAAAATATCCAATCAAGGTTACTTAATTCCATTTCATTCTATTCTTTTCTATTCATTTTCCTTACTTAAATATATTTCATTCCATCCCTTTCCATTCTCTTATGATTATTCCATTTCTTTCCATTTCATTCCCTTATGAACTCCCAAATGGAGCCTAAGTCTAGAACCTGGTGTCTTGTTCAGCAATTCGTCCACAAGTCACCTAAATTGGGCTGGTTTTCTGTGACAGATGTACCAAGTTTTTTATCTTTTGGTTTTAGATTATGAATTTGGTAATCGACTTTGTTGCAAATATTAATCTAGACATGCCATTATGCCAAATTAATGCCAATGAAAGACGACTAGTTATCAGTCTTTGTCAAAACAACTAATAAGATGGTGGAAAGAAGGAAACTAATGAAACGCCACTACTGTACCACCTCTTCATTTATTCATTATTATAGTTTGAAGTTAATTTGAACCACCACTTCAACCGACCTTTAATTTAAAAAAAAAAAAAAAAAAGTTGGTTGAAATTGTTATATACCATTTTTACTACGATTTGTTTCTTCTTAAATGAAAAAGGAACAGTTCTAGAAGGAAATAAGATGAAAGGTTGCTAGAAAAATACAATATGAAATATTCGAATCCTGATTCTCTCTTCCTAAGAGAGACTAAACAATTTCTCTAAGATATAAGTTTTTAGCATTCTATCAATAATTTTAAATAGATATCAAAATAATATGGTTAGGGTATGTTTTGGATCCGTTTATTTTGTTGAAACTTCCGCAAAACTTTTTTTCCAATTTATTTAACTATTCAGCTTATTTTTATTATTATTTATTGGTCTCACTGTACTTTTT
This sequence comes from Castanopsis chinensis, assembly GCA_032878915.1. Taxonomy (NCBI): domain Eukaryota; kingdom Viridiplantae; phylum Streptophyta; class Magnoliopsida; order Fagales; family Fagaceae; genus Castanopsis; species Castanopsis chinensis. The sequence goes on from JAVQMG010000106.1 coordinate 8,380,780, forward strand.
GGTATTATTTATGGGCTCTACTGTATTATTTCAATTAGCATTTACCTCTATTTACAATATTTTCAACAAAAAATTTTCAGTTTCAACAAAAAATTTTCAGTTTCAACAAAATAAGCTTATCTCAAACAGATCCTAATATGTGTTTAAATGTCGATAATGAAAAAAGAAATTTAGCAAGTCAATAGTATTGTCTAAGGGTTTGGCTTATTTTCATTTTCCTTTTGTTTTAAATAACGATGGCAAATGGTAATGAGTTTTAATCTCTTCACGTTTTATTTAGTTAGTAAATAATGTAACAATTTCTTATTAAAATAAAAAAGATATTTTAGTTTTAAAAAAATATGCTGCAAGTAAGACAAATCCATTGTCTAGTCTATTTTATAAGAGAACCAATGTGCAAATCTTATCTCTTCACTTGTTTTATATATATATATATATATATATATATATATATAGACACACACACACACACCAATCAACTACTCCTAATTTCAATTAAAACAGATAGATACAAAGTTTGGAACTCCACCTAAGAAATTATCCTAAACATCTTCTAGAGAACACTGCATTTCAAAGTATCCTAGTTATCCAAAATAGCCTAATTAAACTATCATTGAGAAAGGAGAAAAAAAATCTCTTCATGAGACATGGGTTGCGCGGTATGCAACCGCAAACTATAGCCTTGAGCCTTCACGCTTAGAAGTCAATGTTTTTTCGGCTAAATTGGTCAATGTCAATATTCACTTATTTGGGCTGAAATTTGCAGCTTAGATAGTACGAGTACAAAAGAAACTAAGAAAGGTCAGCCTACGAAAATTGGATTTGGAAAGGTTTACCATTCCTTAGCCGGCAAGATTCGTGACCATGAAATAAATGTAAACAGAGGAAATAAAATCGAGGAAGTATCCAAGAAGGTCTAATGATTGACCACGTTGCAAGTTGCTAAAAATTCTTACTCCTTAATAAATGATAGAGCACCGTTGCATTTCTTGTACAAAACCGAGTAAAAGAACAAGATAACTATGGCTAACCAAATGTTCTTCGTTTCTTTCCTAGTAACCCTTGTCTTTGCCATTCATGGCATCCATGCCGTTGAATATGAAGTCACCAACAACGCTGGGAACACTCCTGGTGGAGTTCGTTTTAACAATGAGATTGGGTCTGACTACAGTAAGCAAACACTGATTTCTGCCACAGATTTCATATGGAGTCTCTTCAAACAAAGCACTGATGCGGACAGAAAGAACGTGCCCAAAGTGAGCTTGTTCATCGATGACATGGAGGGAGTAGCATATGCTAGCAACAACGAGATTCATGTTAGTGCAAGGTACATCAATGGCTTCTCTGGCGATGTGAAAACCGAAATCACTGGAGTGTTATACCATGAAAGCACACACATATGGCAGTGGAATGGTAATGGACAAAACACTCCAGGAGGATTGATTGAAGGAATTGCTGATTATGTGAGGTTGAAGGCAGGGTATGCGCCTAGCCATTGGGTGCAGCCTGGGCAAGGAAATAGCTGGGACCAAGGCTATGATGTTACAGCTCGATTTTTGGACTATTGCAATAGTCTTAGCGATGGGTTTGTGGCTGAATTGAATAAGAAATTGAAGGATGGTTATAGTGCTAATTTCTTTGTTGAACTGCTAGGGAAGACTGTTGATCAGCTCTGGAGTGACTACAAAGCCCAGTATGCAAAATAAGAGTGCTGATTAAAAGCTAATTTTTATGAATAAAATGTTTGTATCATCCTATCATGCAGTTAATTCATGAGATAAATAAATGTGATGAGATTATTATTTATTGGTTGTCTTCAGATTTTTTTTTTCTCTTTCTACTTTCTTTTTATTGGATGTTATCAGCTTGCCCAGTTGGAAATTTGAAAAATGCATATGCACGCAGCTTCTTAAGACAAAATAACTAAGCACATATGCAACCTTCCTTAATTACAACATAAAAAAGAAAAGAAAATAAAAGTATTAAATTCTCGTGCAACTTGGGGATCTGTTTGTAACCTGAAACTTGAAAGTCTAAAAAAAACCTCTGAAAAAATCTCTTCAAAGAACTATAGCGGCGTTTTAAAACGCCACTATAGGTCTATCCAAAAAACCAAAAATTTAAAAAAATAATAAATTCAGGACTTATAGTGGCGTTTCATTTAAAAAAATAATAAATTCAGGACTTATAGTGGCGTTTCACAAACGCAAACGCCACTATAGACCCAGTTTTTTGTAGTGAATTGTATGAGTACCAAAAAAAAAAAAAAAAAAAATTGGTCAGCCTTATGAAAGTGTAACCAGAGGAAATAAAATTGAGGAAGTATCTATGTTCTAAATCATGACTAAGTGCCCTTGCTAATTTGTACTTAATACGAGGACAACGTAGCAAGTTGCTAAAAATTCTTACACCCTAAAGTTAAGTGTAATGTTTTAATCTTTTGGGCATCTAGGCCTGCTAATGTAGCAGCCCATCCTTTAGCCTAATGGTCTCTTTAAGTGTAATGTTTTTTACTCTTTTGATTTGAATAATTGTCCCTCTTGCTTTGAGTTTGTTATTAGGAGGGACACATATTCTTTTGTATGACCTTTTTCTTTAGTTAATAAAGCCTTTTATATATATATATATAGAGATGAGTTCAAGTTACACCTAGTATGATTCTTATAAACTTACACATTTTTTACACCATAGATTTCTAAGAGATCTAATGGTTAAAAAAAATAGCATTAAATGCTATTGTTTTCCAACTTATTACCTAACTAATACTAGCATTCTCTCTCTCTCATTATTTACTGTTTTCCACCAAATAATATTTTTTTCAACACAATCTAACAAAAAAAATTGAAAAATAATCCCATTTTCATTGATTTCACAATTGCTTTTTGATGAAATGAGAGATCAATGAATACCTAATTTGGTGATACAAAAAACGGATTCTCATACAGGGTAGGGCCTCCAAAGCTGCCCCCCAAATATCTTGATAGGGTTCAAGCAGAATCGTGGACCAACCTATACACAAGTGTATTCAATGTTAAAACTATCATCACAAGTATCTTATAAAGCAATAATTTAAGAAACAAATCTCTGCAAACCTCAATAAGGGTCATTTTCTCTCAAATAAGACACAGAAAGTAAGCATTAATATTATTAGTAACAATCTTCAAATAAGAGACAACTCCAGCGCAATAATCCAAAGACACAAATACAACACAGTATTAGAGAACGCTATATTTAATTATTCTTCTTTTTCTTAATAAGTAATACGAATATTTTATTAGAAAATAGAAACCCCAGAATACAGAAATAATATAAAGGATTTCCCCAAAAATAACAAATGGATTGCATCACGAAATATGTCAAAATTCAACACTAATGAACCATTTGTATTTTTTGGCATGGGAGGAGGGAGGTGTTGTGTTCCTGCTTCCTTCACTTAATTGACTTCTCCAGGAGAATCTTCAAGGTTTATATATATATATATATATTTTTTTTTTTTTTTTTTTTGAAACATTCAAGGTTTTTATATTATTTTGTCTTCTTTTTATTTTTTCTTGAAGACCAAAGTTACTGCTGGAAAATTATAAATGTATTATTATTCACCTTGTATTGCTATAGCTAGTGATTTAGGAATTTACAAAAGCAAGATTGCAAAAATCACAAGATAAATCCTAGATGTTGAATTATGTCACTAACAACATTAATTAATTCCTTCTTAGAGTACGCCTCAAAAACTAACCCTTAGAGAGGACATAACTCCTGACCAACAATATATGAACATAAACACCACTATGATCTCTTATGTCATCATGCAAGACATCTTATCAACAGCAGTTAAACTGACAACAATATCAACAGATATTCATTGATCTCTCATCCTAGCCTATTTGAAAATTTGCTTTTTGATGAAATGGGACGTTTGATTGTTTAGTGTATGATAGGCTATTTGAAGTTTTTTTAAAGTTCCTTTATTTATTTGTTTTAAGGAGCAAGTTGAAAGTCATTTTTTGACTCTTGTTTTGGGTAGTTTTGCGAAATCAACAAAAATGAGATTATTTTTCAATTTTTTTTTTTTTTTTGTTAGATTGTGTTGAAGAAAATATTATTTGGTGGAAAGCAATAAATAGAGAGAGAGAGAGAGATTGCTAGCATTAATTAGGTAATAAGTTAGAAAAAAAAATAGCATTTAATTGTGTTTTTTTAACTATTAGATCTCTTAAATCTATAGTGTAAAAGAGGTGTAAGATTATAATGGTTATACCAGGTATATATAACTTGAACTCATCTCATATATATATATATATATATATATATTTATAGATAGGGTCAGAATTTTTAGACCCAAATTGACCTCCAACCTACCCCACTTACTCCATGCTTCTCACCCTCTTTGGCCAGATATAGGCCTCTCTTCCTTTTCTTTTCTTTTTCATTTTACACAAACACAAACACACTTATATATATATATATATATATATATATATATATATATATCTTTCTTGGCATTTTTTTGTCAAATTGCATAATTTTTTAAAATTTTTATTAAATAAGCATCCGGCCAAACTTATTTAATTATGCAAATTATGGTGCAAATCTACATTGGGATAATTATCCTGCCACTAATAAAATATAAGGCAAATTATTTGAGTGCATGAATCACCTTACCAGTTGCTACGAAGATCTACATACCTTCCTATATAAACCATAGAGCACCACCATATTTCTTATTCAAAACCAACTAAAAGAAAGAAAGGAAAGACACTATATAGTCATGGTTCACCACAAGTTTCTTCTCCTCTCTTTTGTTATAACTCTAGCAGCCATTCAAGGAATCCATGCAGTTGATTACGTTGTTACCAACACCGCCGCAAACACTACCGGTGGGTCACGCTTCAATAACGAAATAGGGTCTACATACAGCAAGCAAACACTGACAAACGCTACAAATTTCACATGGAAAATCTTCCAGCAAAAAACTACTGCAGATAGAAAAAACGTAGCAAAAGTGAGCTTGTTCATTGAGGACATTGATGGGGTCGCATATGCTGTCAACAACGAGATTCATGTCAGCGCTAGATACATAGCTAGTTATTCCGGTGATGTGAAAAGGGAGATTACAGGAGTGCTTTTCCATGAAATGACGCATATATGGCAGTGGAATGGTAATGGACAAAGTCCTCCAGGAGGATTGATTGAAGGAATTGCAGATTTTGTGAGGTTGAAGTCAGGGTATGTGCCTAGCCATTGGGTGCAGCCAGGTAAAGGTGATAGATGGGACCAAGGATATGATGTTACAGCTCGGTTTTTGGACTATTTAAATGGTCTTAGAAATGGATTTGTGGCCGATTTGAACAAGAAATTGAGGACTGGTTACAGTGCTAATTACTTTGTTGAGCTGCTTGGGAAGACTGTTAATCAGCTCTGGAGTGACTACAAGGCCAAGTATGGCAACTAAGTAAGGGCTATGGTTTAGAGCTTACCGAATTGAAATGAATAAATTATAGTTGTATCATTTGTACTCCGATAACTGCTTTTAATAACATTCTGTAATAAATAAATTTGCAGTAAATATGCAAGATATAAATCTATATTTAGGCTAATCTATTAGCTTATATTAAGTAGTAAATATCTAGACTTAAATAGTATGGTGTAATTTAGGATTCAGGTATTTACAGGTTAGGCATCATTGCCGGAACTTTGCCTTGAGGCTAAAGCATGATGAATGGCTGACTGTATTGTCACCATATGTATCCGTTGTGCAAGTTTACTTAGTGTGGCCGGTATTAGTTTCACACACCCTCTTACACAAATTAGTAGTACACACAACGGCCACGTGACAAAAGAAAACATTAAAAAATTGATTCAGTATGCTATTTTAATCCCAAGTAAGTATTTTTTGTATTATCCAAGATTAATCCAATTACATAGCCAAATACTTTGATTTCAGATTCTAAGTTCACACTTTCTCTGAAGGGTTGGCTGTGTTCTTGACGCGGAATATGGAAGCGTTAGGAAATAGAATACGTCTACTTCTAAAAAATAAGAAACAAAACACGTTTGCTTCTAAAATAACCTTGAAAGAAAACATTGAAAAATTGATTCAGTAAGCTATTTTATTTCCAAGTAAGTATCCTTTGTATTATGGAAAATTAAGCCAATTACATAGCCAAATACTTTGATTTTAGATTCTAAGTTCACACTTTCTTTGAAGGGTTAGTTGCATTCTTGATGCAGGATGTGGAAGTGTCAAGAAGTAAAATACGTCTACTTCTAGAAAACAAGAAACAAAACACGTTTGCTTCTAAAAATAACCTCGAATTCATGAGGGTTCTTGAATCCACGAGGGTCCTTGAATCTACAAAGAGAAAGGGTTTGAAATTCACAAGAAAATAAAAAAAATAAAAGTCTGAATTTTATTAATTGAATAAATGTTCAAAAAACGTTTATTTAGAAAATATATTCTAAAATAACTCCTAATTAATACCTAACCATAACAGAAACCAAGTTTGACCTAAAAAACATTAAAAGCACCTAAAAACAATGAAATAAATAATCTAAACCTTAAATAACAAATTTTACATTAAAATACCAAAATTAAATAATTACAAAAATTAAATAATAAATTATGTCCTACATCAAACCCTTCCATTTGAAACAAACTCGTCCTCAAGTTCATCTTTGAAATTTGAAATCTTTCACTCCAAATAAAAAAATACTTCAAATGCTTGAGCCTTTTGATCTTCTTTCCATACTTGCAACTCATCAATGGAATATACAAATCAACTTGAATTTTTTTTTTCCTTGGACTTCATGTAATTATAGAGATTTACCAAATAAGAATTGACAATTGAATCAAATCTATCAACCCCAATAAATTCAATTAAATTTGGTGTATTGCTTACCACCAAAATAAAAGCATCTTGAGATTGACAATCATATGATTTGATTTCCTTAAGATTCTTGAAACTTTCATCTTCAATTTCTTCCTTAATGGTCTCTACTATCTCGACTTCAAGATCTTTCTCTATAATAGGATCTTCATTACTCTCCTCTACAATAATCTTGATTTTAGGATCTTCTTCCACAACAAGGCCTTCATTCATTTCTTCAGAGTTCTCTATATTTTGCTGTTTGACTTCTACGTAATCTTCAAGAACAATATTTTTTTCAACATGCAATTCTTCCTTTAATGGTGGACTGTTTGGCTCTTCAAAATAATTCAAGTATGAATGTTTTGGCCATTAATAATCTTGTTCTGTATACAACAAAATTTCTTCACAGTCCAAAGGATAAAAGTTGATAGCAAGCATCTTTTTCATCATTGTCCATGAAAGAATTTTGTCTTTACCTTGTCTAATCCCATCAAACTGTTTTTGTTCCCATCAACATAAGGCATACTGACTAAGTTTATACAAAGCAAGTTTAACTTTTCTCTCATAATAAATATTCTCAAAGTAAAATAATTCCTCTAGATCAAAAAACCAATAAAGAAAATCTTATTTATAAAAATAACCATTAAAACTTGCAATTATTTTAGAAGGCCTATATGAAATTTGCTTGCCAATAGGTTGCCTGTGAGTTATGTCTTCGCGACAGTTGTCCCTATTGTTTCCATGCTCCAACGACGGCATCATAACAAAGATATTTGTGAGTGCTAGTTATACGTCTCGTAATACTTGATAAGTTTTCTGTCACCGAAATTGCTACCATCTTATATGTTAGCCACTACCACCAAGATAAGTCAAGGCTCTAATACCAACTGATGTGGGATGCAGAAGTTTCAAGAAACAAAACACTCCTACTTCTAGAAAACAAGAGAAAAAAAAAACACACACACACACACACACACACATTTGCTTCTAAAATAACCTCAAATCCATAAGAGTTCCTTGAATCCACGAGGAGAAAGGGTCTAGAATCCACTAGAAAATAGAAAGACAAAAGTTTGAATTTTATTATTAATTGAATAAATGTTCAAAAAACGTTTACAGACTTAAAGGCATATTCAAGGGCTCAATAAAACTTGATAGACACGAAAATATATTCTAAAATAATTCCTAATTATTACCTAGCCATAACAAGAACCAAATTTGACTTAAAAAGTACTAAAAGCACCTAAAAACAAGGAAATAAATAACTTAAACCTAAAATAATGAATTTTACATAAAAATACCAAAATTAAATGTTAAGTTTTAGATCCCTGTAAAAACTAGATTGTTTAATCTAATTAATTAACCAAGTGAATACTTAGGTTTATTATTCAAATCTAGGTTAAAGTAATAACAATCATATCATGTAAAGTAGCAAAAAATATAAGAACACAAAGATCTGTTGACCCAAGAAAACCAAATTGGTAAAAAACTTGGAGAGGATTTAATCTAGCTATCCTCAAGGTAAAAAAGCAAATCTACTATGAAAGAATCGAAGTTTGTATAATAGAATTTAGACTACTAACATTCTATTGCTACCTCAAGTAGAAAGCTTATTACCATGATCCCATGATAGCTCTGAGTCCACGGACTGCTTCTTACTTTGATCTTGCAACAACCACAAGTCTCCTACTTGTGAATCTTGATCTTCTTGAATGTTCTTTATGCAGCAACTAAAACAACCATCAAGTTCTTGATGTGAATCTTGATATTGATAGTTTAAAGTATGTATTGAAGGTAAACACATCTACATCTCACAGAAGATTCAACATACAACTCAACAAAAACTCTAGAAAGCTTTTGGGTACAAAACCCTAGATCTACAAAAGATGCACACTCATCTCTCTGAAAAAGCTTTTTAAAAACGTGCTTAGGGTTTCTTTTATATACTAGAAGAAGTATATCTGAAACCCTAATAATTTTTGGGCTTGAACTGCTGTTTAGGCTTAATTAAAATTCTGCAAGTACGAATCTCGATCGATCGAGCCTGTCTCTTGATCGGTCGAACTAGGAAAATTCTGAATTCTGAATTCTGAATTCTGAATTCTGAATTCTTCTTTCTGCAGCTTGCTTTTTCTTGAATTTTGACTTGCATCACCTTAAGCACTGTCTAATAATATCTATAGACTCTAGGATCTATATCTAGACAAGTTTGTGTTCACAATTTGTCAATTGTTCTAAACTTTTAGAACCTAACATTAAATAATTACAAAAATTAAATAATATATTATGTCCTACATTAGTTCTTGAAGAGCATGGACAATGGAGGCAATATACAGTGAAGAGAAGCTTTAGTGGCAATGAAAGAGGTGGGCTCAACCAAAGACACAACCTTCTCCTTCCCCCAAGGGTCCAGCTGAACTCTTCAATAGGATATGGTCCAGCCAAGCTCTCAGTGCAAGGGAAATGGACTCAAAAAATTGACCAAAGACATTTGGGTATTAGGTTATCTTGGTTTTTTTAATGGGAAATTGAATGCCATAAAATTTATAGATTATCCATGGCTTATGAAACAATCTTCTAACTTCAACCTATCTTTCCCCCTAGCATCCACAATGGATATCTCTCATTTGCAAGATTTTAAGTTTTGATGTTTGACTAGACTCATGTTTCCTTGGAGACATCCAAATTGATTTGTATAACTGAAATTGTGTTCCAAAAACCATGATTTTTGGGTATCTCTATTTGAATATCAGACATCCAAAGGTTTGGTATCTCTATTTTTGTATAACAATAATACTATTAAAAATTTGGATGTCTGACATGCAAACAACTGAAATTTTGTTTCTAAGACTCGATTTATGTATAACATGAAATAAACCATATCCCTTCACTTTAGAGATTAAAGATTTGGATGTTTGATATTCAAATTCATATGCATAACTAAAATCATGTTCCTAAGACACGATTTTTGTGTAACATGAATGCTATTCAAAGAAATAATTCCTACCTTAGAGATATCCAAATGTCTAATATGCAAACATGAAACAACTAAAATTGTGTTTCTAAGACACGATTTTTGTATAACATTAAATAAGTCATATTTTTTCACATAATAGAGATATCCAAACTGTTCATCAAAAAATAAATAAATAAATAAATAAATAGAGATACCTAAACCTTTGAATGTCTGATAATCAAATTGATATATATAACTAAAATCATGTTCCTATATAAGACATGATTTCTATGTAACATGAATACTATTCAAAGAAGTCATTCCTACCTTAGAAATATCCAAGCCATTAAAAATTTGGATATCTAATATGCAAAATGATATGTAGAACTAAAATCGTGTTTTTGAGACACAATTTTTGTGTAACATTTTCAAATAAGACATTCCTATCTTAGAGATATCCAAACTAACCTTAGATGTCTGAAGGTTTGGATGTCTATCATGCATAATTGAAATTGTGTTTTTAAAGCATATTTTATGGTTAACATGAAATAAGCCATATTTCCTTCACCTAGAGATATCCAACCCTTGAAGGGTGTGGATGTATAATATTCAAACTAATGTATAATTCTAAGACGTAATTTATGTATATCATGAATTTGTAATCTGAAATCATGTTTATAACGAGTTCTATACAATATGAATACAAATACTCCAACTGATTTAGCAAATTTGATAAGGAACCCAACAATTAATAAGCTATGCAGTTCTTCCAAGTGATGTCCAATATTATAAAACTATGCCGTTAGGAACTATGAGAGGATCCCACGTAATAAAAATTATCAACCATCCATCGCCATTTAAAAACTAAAATTAGAGGATCCCACACTAGGGTACCTAGTGCCTTCATCTTCAACCTTAGCTTTGTTTTTTCCACAATTTGAGTTAATAGCCACAAACAGAGACATTCATTGGAGCTCTATTATTATCAAGAATAGGAATCAACCCAGAACTTTCAAATGTTCGATTCTGTTTGTTTCTCTGACTCAGAACTGCAAGCTTTTATCCATTTGAAGTGGAGTCCATTCATCATGATGGCTTAGCCACACAATAAATAAATAAATTCAAATCATGACAATGATAACTCTCAAGAAGCACAGAAGTCATTATTGAAATTAACAAGTTGCGTTGCTCCACCCATAAGTGGAATATTTCGACTGGATACTGACTATTCAATATTTTTTTAAAGTCTTACATTATACATTTATACATACTTTCCAAATTCAAGTAACCATTCTTATGTGGATTCTAATTAGCTCAACTGGTATAAAATTTTTTATGGTTATAAGAGATTTAGATTTTAATTCTCTCTTACACCAAAAACTGATTGGTGTCTTTATTTGGATAAAAAGCTATCATTAAGAGCGAACGCTATAAGTTGAAACTCTCTCTAAAAAATAAAAAATAAAAAAGTAACAATTCCTATAGCATGCTCTATTTTCATTAGAAAACCTCAAAATATAGCATTATCTAGTTAGTGGTGGCTCCAATTTTTTTTTTTTTTTTTTTTTTCCTAGGGGGGTCAATAGTGTCGAAGCTAGAAATTTGTTGTGGGAAGAGTAAAAAATAAAATGATTATTATTATTTTGTATATACAACTTTTATATTATATAAAATAATCTAAAATAGTATTCTAAATACAATTTAGTATACAAACTATATTGTACAATACTCTAAAAAATTATTAATAGTTTAAAGATCGATAAGAAAACAATCATTGAATGCATAAATAAATATAATTAAATAACTAATTAAAAAATTTTGTCAAATTAACAATAATTTCATTATATTTATATGTACTAACAATTTAAAAAAATGGTAAATAAGAATAGTAACACACATAAGATTTGGTCTAGGAGTAAATGTGAAACTAAGAAAAAAAAATAGTAATTGATACAAGTTTTTGCTTTTGAAGTGCATGACTTTTTAACCATACACATTATCATTCTCTTGGAATTGAAGCAAGCACTAAAAGACTTCTTGGACTTGGAAATCTATAAAGCATTTATCAACTTACTTCATTAAACAGAAAGAAAACATAGAAGGGAGAAAGAAGTTGAGAAAATGAGGGAAAAATTATAGATGTAGATACAAATAAGTTTTTTGTAGAGGTGGTGTAATTTTTTGCTGATGAAGAAGAAAAGTGCAAGGAAAAATAGTTTCATTCCGCTGTCAACAGTAAAATAAGCCAGAGTTAGATAAGGTTTATCCATTTTAAAACGAATGAGCAAGTTTAAGAGTAGTGTTACTGTATAATTGTTAGGATTAGTGCCCTTAAATCCTATTGTATAATGTTATATATGATATTATGTATGACTTAATGCTATAATTAATAAAGTTGTTTTATTATTATCTAAAATAATGGTAACATGAATGTTTGGACATTATCATATAGTCTATGAGATATATAATATATGATTTAGTCACAGAAGATATAAATTATAAGTTCTTTGTAAACTCAAAATTTTAGTTCGTAGTCGGTGATGAAATTGGCATTTCATCTACGAAGACTGTAACATATCAATTAAGATGATTTGTCTTGATCATGGAAGTAGAGATTTCTAATTGATATGTTAATATGTTTTAAAAGTTAAGATATATTGAACTGGACCGCTATGAAATTTATTATTCTTCTAATGAATATCAAATGAATAATAAATCTCACAACTTCTATTAACATGAACTCTTAATCCTAAGAGAATAATGGACCTGATCATGAAGTGTAGGTTGCTTTGATATATCAGGAGTGAAATCTAATATTACAATCAAAATCTCAGTATGTTGGGAAATCACGTTCAGTGTTGATGGAATATATATTCACAAGATGAAATTCATAATCTCTTAACAGAGATATAAAATATTTCATTGAGATAAGTTTATTGTCTTTGGTTATTCAGAATATTAGATCTAACTATTTTAGTAGAGAGATACAAAAGTATATATTTATGAAATTGGATTTCATAAATATATGATGAGTAACTTAAAGGATTAAACCGGGTACTCAAGAATTAAGATGTAGTAATCTTCAAAGTGGCAGTTAACATTCATGACTTTGTATTATTACGAATATTTTATGAAGGAGTTGTATGTATAATAAACTCTTAGGATATAATTTATTAATAAGGCCTAGAGTATAATTATATTTATATAGTGTTATTAAATATAATTAATAATAATTTTGGACTTGTCAAGAGTTGACAGAAAAGCCCAAGACCCATTGGAGCTAGTGTCTTATTTGTTCCCTTTTGGTCACGTTCCAAACCACATGCTAAAACCCAATTGAAATGACCCAAAAATCTAGCCCAATTAGATAATCAGTTATAAGAAGAGAAATATACAGAATTTTGAAAAAGAGAATGAAATGGTTTGTATGTAAGTATAGGACACTCTTTTATTCTCCCTTGAACACATACATATAACGGATTGAGAGACCATACTTCTTAGGCATAAGTGGAATTGGAGTAAAGATTAAAAATGTTACCAATTACTTCTAATCTTTGGTTTTGAATTTCACAACACTAAGGTACCCTCTTTTGCTCTTATATTTTGAAATTTATATAGTACATGTTATCAATTGCGAATGAAGTAGATCTGTTAATTTTTCGCTACATATGTTTTGTATGCGATACAAACATGTATTTTTCCAACAACAATACCTTCACAGCAAATCTAGGTGACAAGTTGTTAAAAATATGTAAAAAAAAATGATGTCAATTGTGGGTCTAGATAAATTCAATTACAACTTACCACTTAACCTTTATTTTAAAATTATTATGAAAATATTGTAAAAGTAGCACTAAGTTGATCATATTCAAGCATATTTCAGCTAGATTTAAACAAAATTTGTGCTCAGGATGTTCAAAATTTTAATTTAGGGGGTCAAAATAAATAAAAAAAAAATTAATTTTATATCTAATTTTTTTTCTTTTGGCCTAAGTCAGGGGATTCATTTGAACCCCTGGCCTGGTTTTAGAGCCACGCCTATATCTAGTAGAAGGCCTATGTATCAAATGGAAACAAAGATATTATAGTTTTGGCCTAATGAATCTTTATTGCAAAATGAGCACCACAATGAGTAGTGTCATTTATGCTCTAAAGGAGTTTTGAACTCCATACCTCTTTTAATTTATCAAGGTATGACAGAACAATAAAGCATTGCATCTATAAGTCATAACATGTTGGGTTATAGAATAATTGCTGAAGGGCATTCAAACAAAATCATAGAACATAGAAGATGACATTAGAAATTTTCAAAGTAAACATCCGAGCAAGCATCAGAATATCATTTTACATTTCTCACAAATGCAGTCATCAGTCATCACTCTCCATTTCTACAGTAGGAATCATACATATAAACCTCAAAGCCTAAACCTGTTAAAAGCATTAAGGCATCAAGCCTAAACCCCCTCCCCAACCCCCCTTCTTTCTTTCTCTTCTTTTCACAACCCCCCTGCATAGACCTTTTTTTTTTTTAATGACATAGGAGAACTTTACTTATACTAGTTGCATGACGCAGAGATTGAACGGGTTGCGCAACATCAATCTAGATGTTTTCACGGTCTTATGGTGAAAAATTAATATTTTTGAATTTTTGAAAGTTCGGCACACAAATCAAGAGCTAATAAAATACGGTATCTATAGTTTCCCTTTCTTTATCTGACATCTCAATTGTAATGAAAGGTGTCGGATAAAGAACATAATTCCATATTTTGTAGCCCCTAAATTATGTGCGAAAACTATACTATTCATGGGTCGAAACTGGTCTTACCTTGATGAGGCTGAGCCACCGTAGTTAATCTAAGAAAATTCTTCTGGACTTGGCACTGAGCAAAAACAATCCTCTCTTCTCTCTTTTTTATTTATATTTTTTATTTTTGGTCAAAAGTCAACCAGTCGACGTTGACCTAGTCAACGCTGACCGGCAGCACCAAAGGGTGCGTCGTCCTGCCCAAGCCGTACAACCCCTATAAATGGGTCCCAATGCTTCATTTTTGTCCTTTCATCCTCATTTCTCACTGTTCTCACTTCAAAATTTTTCTCTAAGGTGATCCTTGGTTTAGAGGGTCCAATTCTCGGCTTCAGCTTTCTGCTATAGACTCCTGTTCTGCACTTGAGGTAAGTGACTATATTTTTCTTTAATTCTTGCAAGTATGTTAGTAGCAATGCATCTAGAAAAACATGCTAGTATTTATTTATTTTTTGGCATTTATATCTTTTGTGTTTTTATCATTTATGCTATGATGATGCCAGAAAATATTTTTGTTCACATGTATAAGACCATACAACAATCATCAATTTTAATCAAACTCATATGGGCAACTGACCCCTCCCATTAGAACCAGTTATTGGGTAATCCATAGACATTTTACCCCTAAAAGTTGCACCTTGATTGGCAACAAATTGAATGTGCATTAGTGCATACACACACATCCATAAGGATCAATGTAACTGAAATCATAAATGAGCCAGAGGACAACCAACAGTGAAAAGCTAATCCTGAATCAATAACAAAGCCAAGTCAGTCTATCTCATACTTCATCACGACATCTCCGTTCAAACCAACTCTCTATTACAATGTTAAGTGCGTGGATCACTTGTTGATGGACTTCGACGGAGTATGAGTGTCACTAAACCTCTTTCTGTAGGAAAGATAAATAAGACTCCAGCATAACTCTCAAACAAAAAAGTACCACTTAGAGAACCATGGCTCAGCCAAAGTTCTTGTTGACTTTTTTTTTTTTTTTTTAGGGGAGAGTTCTTGTTGACTTTAATTCTTAATCCTAGCATTTGATCCAATGCAATATGTAGTGACCAACAAGGTGGCTTCATTCCCAGGTGGATGTGCTTTTATAACAAAATTGAAGAGACTGCTAATGAGATTGGAGCTGAACGACCACTGAAATTTGCCACAAAAATCATTGGCAGACTCTTCCAACTGAGAACATCAGCAGAAACAAAGAATGCGCAGCAAATGTGCTTGTCTGTTGAAAACTTGGACAAAGTAGCATATGCTAGCAACTAACAACATTGCTGGCAGGTCTGGTGATATAAAGAGAACAGGTAGATTCCTTGAGGATCAAGTAATGGCATTGCAAGTTTTGTGAGGTTGAAGGCAGGGTATGTGCCAACACATCAAGTCCGAGACAGACATAATAACGACCAAAGGTATACAGCCACCTTTCTCAACTGCTGTAATAGTTTAAGGAATGGTTTTATGGTGAAACTCAACTGAAATATGAGAAGCTTCTACAGTCTAAACATTTTTGTTGAGCTGCTGGGTAAGACTTAAGAGAGTGGATCAGCTATGGAGTGATGATAAAACTAAGTACACAAGCAAAGCCTAGAGATGCATCTACTAATACATGTCATTTAATATGTTGAATTACAATTCCCTGAAAAAAATTATAGAGTAGATGAGGAGAATCATGAATCATGATTGAATAAAGAAAGAAAATATTCATAGAGAGGATTCCTTCTACTCCAGCTAAAGTCACAGAAAGCAATTTAGTTCATTTTCATAACTGCAATGAGACATCCTAGTCCAGCAAACCTACCATCTAGTTCAGTATCCTAACTTAACATGTAAAGCATTATATTTAAATAACCTAAAGGATCATGCAGCCAAACACAGCCATTATCTTTATGACAGGCCACAAACGCGTTGACCCCTTGTGATAACTTAGATTAATTAATTAGCCCAGTTATTAATTAAGCAAATTAACATGCAATATCACGTGGCAACACAAACAAATCACCGAAACTAAGTTATGCAGCGGAAAATAAATAACACGGTAATTTGTTCACGAATGGGGAAAACCTTACGGCAAAAACCCCATCGGGTGATTTAAGGTCACCACTCCCGAAACTCCACTATTATCACAACAAATAGTTACAAGCAAGGAATCCCAAGTACCTTACCAACCTACAGTTGAACTCTTACCTCAATACCCAATTGGACTTATTTTGTAGTGACAGTTTCTCCTTTCAATGCACGGCTCCCAAGTACGTGACTAACCAGATGCGCGGATCCTAGTACGCGACTTCAAACACCAACTAGAGAGAGAAAATTGTTGGCTGCAAAGTTCTTTAAATCATCAGAGATGAACTAGGGCACGAACTTTATCTTTCAGATCACAAATTGCATGAATAAGAAGTTCTGAATGAATGTGCAACTTCTATCTTCTTGACGGCCCTTAAAATAATCCTTTTATATGTCTAGGGTTAAGAGAAAAGAAGTCTCAAAGACACATTCACGGATTGGACTTGAAACAGAACTGAAAATCTGTTTTCTTTAATTCTCGACAGATAGAGGTGTCGAGGATCTGTCGAGAAGCTGTCGAGGCTCGGGGCAAAACAGCTTCTTAAAGCTCGATAGATGCATGTGTCGAGGTAGGTGTCGAGCTTTAATAACTTGCACTTCCTTGCTTGTTTCTTGGATAAGCTTTGATGGCTTTAACACTGAATCTTGAAACACTGTTTCTTGAGGTGTTAGACACATCCTAGATCTACCCAATTACAAGTAAAGTGCGTTTTGTCTAAGGATAAGCCAATTACATAAAATAGCGACATATGATAACAACCACTTGAACTACATATGTCCTAACACTTTAGAACCATTCTTGCCATAAACACAAAAACCAAGCCCATCGCAAGGAAAAATGAAATCGAGCACTAGTTCATCATATGTTGTTGAATAGGATATCAGTGACATCAGCAAAGCATGTGCAAGAGATCTCACACAAGGACAAGGTCTTGAATTTCCCAACAAATCAAAATGTGTCCTACATAAATGGTAAGGGCCGTCTGGCTTGTGACAGGTATCAAAATATGTGTGGGACGTGAAAAATGGATTGAAAAATTTATCTTTGTCTGGATATGGTGCTGTTCACTAGAGATATTCTGTCTGGGTAGAGAGAAGCAAATGTCAAATTGTTGCTGTGGGAGTGACAAGTGTCACAAGAGGGAAGTATGGCCGGGGTCAAAAATATAAGTTGTTGGAAGAAGTCCTCCTTGTTGGCAAAAAAGTCTTGCCTTTGTTGAAAAAAGCTTGCATAGGAAAATAAGTCTTCTGATGATGGACTTAGTCTTCCGTGTAGAAAGTCTTTGCATGGAAAACCTTCTTTGCATGGAAAATCTTCTGAGGCATATGTATATATAGTATTATATAGTTACTTATATATATATATATATTTATATTCTTTTTTTTTTCTTTTTTTTTCAACAAACTTTTTACAATACACTAATCATCCCATCCATCTCTTCCTTGGAACCATTCTTCATCAACATCATCATTATTCGGATCATCAATATCAGCATGTCCATCATGGTTATTGTAGTAGGGATCGTCGTGTCCCATCAAAGGATTTGGCATTTCCTAGTAGTCTTTATGTGGCCATTGTTGTTTACATATATCTGAGTCTACAGACACTATTTCAGGTAGAATTCCTTGGTTAAGAGATTCTGCCATTGTGAGGGAATAGTGGCAAGATATCCAAGACACGTCCATGTGTTTATGAAAGGTACCATCAGCATTAGTTACCTAATGCATATCTGCAAGGTGAAAGATTCCTTCTGCTCGAACATCATTTTTGGAATTGAGCTTAACAACTAGACAGGTAGAAGTAAGTTTTTTGCCAAAGCGTGGGTGCTCTATTTTGGGATACTTAGACCAATTACCATTATGAGCATCATGTTTCAAGACTTCAAACCAGAACTTGGTAAAATACTTGTTTTCTCGAGGGAAAATGTATGAGTAAAATTCTGGTTCAAAATGAAGACTCATTGAGTAAGTACTACATGTAGAGATAATGTGCAACTGTCCGACTGGTTATCCAAAAGGCAAAAGGTGTTTTCCATGGTTCATCTATGTCTGGGAAAATAATAAGGAAATGACTCTATTGTTCTTTAAGGTAATCATGGAGAACTCTAATGATTCTTTTGGATCTAGCTTCAAGGATCAGGGTCTTTATTTGGTCTTTTATTTCTGGGGGAAGAGTTTCTATCATATTAAGAATATTATCAAGGGGTGAAGAAGAGCTTGAGGATGAGGATGGATCTGTGATTGGATATACAGATAAAGGTGGGGGAATGATTGTGGTGGTAAGAACTGGAAGTTTTCTAGAAAGGTAATCAGTAATAAGATTGTTTTTACCTATGATGTGTTTGACCTGAAAAGACCATTGTGAAAACCAATTTGACCACCTGAGTAGCTGAGGATGTAGAAGCATTTTTCTTTTGAACTGGAGCATTTTTGGGAATGAAGACATATCCATCTCTACTAGAAAATTATGCCCGAGGAGGTGGAACTGGAATTTTTCAATGTCATGTTTAACTGCCAAAATTTCTTTGAAAGTGGAGTGATAATGAAGTTCTAAAGGTTTAAATGCACCACTTTTATATCCACAAATACTCATTTTGCTATTAACTTCTTCAAAGAGAGCTGCTGCCCAATATTCATCACTTGCATCTGTTTGCAAAATTCTCTTGCCTAGTCTTGGAATCTGCAAAGGAGGAAGTTTTTCTGCTAACTTTTTCAGCTATTGGACTGCATCTGTATGAATTGGATTCCAATCTGGGAAAGATTTTTTCAACAATTGAGCTAAATAATTCCTGTATCTGGAGATTTTTGGAATAAAATCTGACATGTAGTTCACAACTCCAAGAAACTGCTGTATCTGTTTGGTATTTATGAGTTTATCTGGAAATTCTCCAAGAGAAATAGTTATGTGGGGCTGCAAAGTTTATTTTCCATCTGAAATGTTTACTCCTAAGAAGTCTATAGATGAGGCTCCTATGATCATCTTCTTTTCTGAAAGTATTATCCCTTGAGTTTTTACTAAATTATAAAATTCAGTAAGCAATTTTTCATGGAATTCTACATCTTTTGAGAATAGAAAGATATCATCAACATAGATCAAGGCATTTGTCAAGAGTGGCTGGAAAAGGGTTACCATTGCTTTTTGGAATTGAGATTAAGCATTTTTAAGGCCAAAAGGTGTAATAGTCCATTGATAATGATGGTCTGGAATGCAAAAAGTCGTCTTGTACCTTTCTTCTGGGTGGATTCCTAATTGCCAAAATCCTGCTTTGAGATCAAACTTTGAAAAGATCCTAGCATGTGAAAAATGCTGGAAAAGAGCACTTTTGTTTGGCAAAGGGAACTTGTCATCATCAAGGAAATGGTTAAGATCTTGATAGTTGATTACCAATCTGAGTTTTCTACCAACTTGCTCAGTATGCTTATTAACATAGAAAGCTTCACACGCCGATGGAGAGGTTGTAGGTTCAATAAGGCCTTTTGAAAGAAGAGTAGATAACTCTTGCTTAGCTAAGTTCAAGTGATCTGGATTCATTCCTTTGTGACTGGCTTTTGTGGGATTGACATCTTCATTCTTTTTGAAGGGTAGGTTTATGAAGAATAAAGGATTTTTCCACAAAGGATTTGGATTTTTAAGGAGGAATTCAGAGTTGGTGGTTGCACAACATTCTTTTATAATCTGGAGTTTGAAGGAGTCAAATGGGTCTATTGTGAACAAATGAGGTACTTGAGTCCTGGTAAGAGAATGTTGTTTGTACAAAAGTCCTTTTGATGACCATCTGAGGCTAGGTATTTGATGAAGGAGATCAAATCCTATAAGAAAGTCTCTTCTTATGAGGGGGGAGCCAAGGACTTGGTATTTAATGGTAAGGGTTAGAAAGATCCTGATGAGGATAGGCTTGCTTTTTAAGGTAATCAAAAATGTTTCTCTATTGGCTGCTTTGAATACTTGATGATGAGGTAGCCAAAATTGTTCAGGTAATATCTTGGGATGGAGAATTATTGCTACTGCATCTATATCAAATAAGGCTATTATAGGAATGGCTCTAGCATAGGTGTCAAGGAGGATATGTACTTGGGCTATGGGTGTGGGGCTGGTTAAGGGGGCTATAATAGGCTGGGAAGTGTAAATGGTTTGGATTTCTGGGTCTGAGTCTTCTGAACTTGAATCATCTTCTGAGGTAGAATAAGCCATTATTGCTAAGGCTTGGGGAGAGTAGTCATCATACAATGAAAAGAGTGATTCTACATCTGAGAAGGGGGTATCATCTGCATGAATCTGGGCTTGTTCAAGAAGCTTTACCGCTTTTTCTTTCTTTGGACAATTCTTTGCAAAATGACTTGATTTTCTACATACAAAACAGACCTTTGAAGTTTTTCCTTTGAACTGCTTCCTTCGGAGGAATTTCTATTTCTTTTTCTTGAAGGACCTTTTCTTTTGACTTGCATAGTGCTTCTTCTTCCAAGAATACTTCTTGAAATGATCTCTTCTTTTTGTCGGACAATTATAGTTTTTGTCATAGCATTTTATCTGCAAATCTGTTCTTTTGCAATTGTCTTTGAGCTTGCTATGGACCTTATCAATTTTTGAAAGAAACTTTCTCTGGTTGCAAAGTTTTTCAAGAGCAATGAACACATGCTAGTAGATTTCTCCTAAAGAGGCTTGTTGCAAAGTTATTTTTTGTAGGTTCATCATGCGAAGAGTTTCATCTCCTAATGGTTCTGGAAAAGAATTCAGAAAGGCGTGCTTTAAATTAACATCATCCATGCCATTGAAGGAGTAATACCGGCTTCACATTCTGTCAAAGTGTTTTTTCAAATCTTTTCTTTCAAAAGAGCAACATTTCATCAACAAAAATTCTTCTCATGCTACTTCTGTATAATGAGCCACAAAGCCAAGAAATTCACTATAAATGATTGTGAAAAAATCTTCTAAAGTGAGACATTAGGCTGCTTGTCTTTGCCTGTATTCTCTAAGGTTGAACCACCATTGTCATAATCTTCCTGTGATTCTTGCAACAAATTTGGCAATAATATGTGCAACAGTGTTATTTGGGGTTTAGAGTTCAGCTGTGCACCATGAATACATGTTAAAAATTTCATCATGCCTGTTTGATGGAGGGGTATTGTCAATGGTGAACAAGTGTTTTGAATCTGTGGTTGGTGAGTAGGTTAACCTTGTTTGAAAATCAGGAATTAAGGGTGGTGGAGGAAATATTGGTGGTGGTGGAGGTTGGTCATGGTGAAGGACATCATCATCTTCTTCTACCTTTGGATTTGTCATAAATACTCCATCTAGTCCAAGATCAGACAAGTCTAAATCTGTGTTAGAAATGACTGGGAGGACAAAAGGTTCTTCTGGGTCTTGGAGAGTAAGGGATTTGAGGAAAGATGATATTGGGTTTGGAGGGTCAGGATTTGTAGCCAACATGTTCATATCTGGAGGTCTTAATGAAGCACCAACAATCGGATCTAGGGATTGGTATAATGGTTCTTTGTCTTTTTTTCATGGGAGAGGGAGGATTTTGTAGTTTGGTTTGGGGTTGTAGTTGAAGTGGTGCTGGACTTGTTATACTTGGAAAGATTCCGCTTGGTCGAAAAGGGTTATGGACAGGGTGTGTCATGGTTAATGGTTGGAGGTTTTGGTAAGGAGGAACTGGGGAGAATGGTGAGGTTGGAGGTATGGACAAGTCTTTATACAATGATTGACGAGGTTGATAAGGCATGTAAACTTGCATGGGAAGAGCTTGGATCATTTCTTTCCTTGGATTTTCCATTGACTGAAGTTGTGCCAGTAACTGTTTTCTTTCTTTTTCTTATTGTCCAAGGAGGGGAAATGAGACAAACAAATCTTTTACTGTGGAGGCAATGGTTGCTAATTCTTGCTCAAATGTCTATATTTTCTTTTTCAAGTCTTCAATGAGAGAATTTAAAGACGAGAAGGTATGAGTGACTGCTTGAACCATCTTTTGTTGGGTATCAAGAATTTTTGAAAGGACCTGATTTTGTGCCACAGCATTTTCTGCTTGCCAATTTAAAGCTGCTTCGGCTGAGGAAACCTGTTTCTTGGTTCCATCTGGATTGTTTCCAACAAGATTTTTGATTTTCCACACATGTTTGGTGTTGGCTTGAGGATGGTCAAAAGTTCAAAAGGAGGGAAATTTTGTGAATAGGAGGGTAAAGCATGGTCAAACATGTAGCAAGGTAGGGGTTTCTGGACATGAGTTTGATTGATAGGTTTAGGTTGACATTTTGGTATTTGAGGGAGGACTTTTTGGTAGTATGAAATCAACGGAGGTTTATGGTTTTGACTGGGATTTTCTTTGCATGGAAAGAGAGAGGGAAGATTTTGTTTTTTGGTTCGGGGATAGAGGACATAATAATCAAACTTTCCAAAAGGTTCTCTAAGGAGGTCAACTTCTGGGTCTCCTGCTTCATATCTTTCTTTAAGAATCTGCTGGGAGGACTTTTTCTTTCTTCGTGAATTACTTCTTTCAAAAACTTCTTCTTCTCGACATTCATCGCAATCACAAACATCCCACCATATATGACCAAAAGATGATTTTCCTTCATAGCAAGGTTTTCCATCATCTCAAAATAATTTGATTTAAAGACCATCTAGGCCTTCATATGACAACGGATGGATTATAGCAATCTAAGTAGGAAAGACTATGGCTTCCTTCTTTTCTTGTGTTGTAGTGAGGAATTTGATTTTAACGTCACCATTTTCTTTTTTAACAAAGAAAGGACTATTAGACTGTATTGGCTTGACTGCTTGGTGAAGCATTTCATATTTCGTAATCCATGATTCTGGAAAAAGAGAAGTCATCTGATCTCTATTTAACTATCTTAGGACAAATGTACACATAGCGTAACGCCTGGATCAACTTGGATTAGTAAGGCTTCATTGGATTGGGCCATCTCTGGAACAGCTATATCAAAAGCATGGTTTTGAAGTCTGTAGGCTAACTGGTAATGGAGTGTGGCTGCAAAAGTATCTTGCACCTAGGAAGCTCCTGTGATTTGAACTTGCACCTTTAGAGTATCACAAAGGTGAGGATCTTTGAGAGACAAATTGAACTTGGGAAAAAGTGTAACAAAAACTGTTCCCGCATTTAAGGTAGTCTGGACTGTACCAATAGCTGCATTATGATACTTCAAAAATCTGGAATCAAGGAGTGAAATTCTAGAGGCAACAAGGAGTCCCTTTCTTCCATGAAAAGTTAGTGCCAATCTGACTGCACCAAAGTAAAGACGTGTGTACCCTTGTTTTTGCAATGGGATTACAAATTCTCTAGGAAGGGCAAGGGTGATAAAATTTTTATTCTCACTGGCTGGAATATTGTACTGGTCAAACTTAGAGGCTTGGACATACTCTTTAACAGTAGAAGGATGAGAAGGACCTAAGAACTTTTTTATGGATTTTTTGAAGGAATTTTGAGGTTTATCAAACATAGTGTAAGGATTTACAATAGGGAAATCAGTAATAGAGATCTTACTATCTTCAGGTACATGAGAAATTTCATACAGGTAATCTAATCTATTTGCAATGGATTTACGAAGAGGAGGGTCAATAGTAGGTGTAGTGGTATCAAGAACTGTTTCAGATGAACTGGACATAAATATTTCTTAAGGGAAGAACTGTTTACCTAAGATTTGATAGGACAACAATGCCACAACTAGACTTAAACGTCCACAAGATGACTCAGGGAAACTGATTTCTTTAAAACATTAATAACAACTCTTTAGTGTTTTACTTGATTATCAAATCTAGTGTTCTGATGTGATAAATATAGAGGATCCACTTATAGTGGCAACTGTAAATCACAGAGCATACTAATCAGGACAATAATCAAAGTATACTGATCAAAAGAAGAAGAAACTGGTTACAACAACGTGCATGGCTCTGATAGCAATTATGGATAGAACAAAGAAGGATGAGGATGACAAGGACATATCAAGAACCAAATAGACGGAGGTGTAAGAAGATTATGGAATAAGAGGATTAAAACTGGTTAATAAAGTATATTATTAAGAATATATAAAATATAACCGTGGAACTTCATATAACAAGGCCCCACCCCCCCCCAACCAAAAGAAGACACTTGAAACATTTTTTTATTTCTGTTTGGAGGAATGCTACTCGAAATTCCAGGGAGCCCATTCTAGCAATAAGCATGAGAGTGCCTTCATAATCCGACGTATATATCCACTACTATAAATGGTCACCTCAAGGACAAAAAAAAATCCACAAGTTTCTTGTTAAACCCAAGATAATAACTGAGGACTGGCATATTTATTCTGACAATTATATCGCCCCCAACAGGTTTAAGCAAATATAATTTGTGTATAACGAAAAATGAGAGGCTGATTCATTCAATGGTAATACCTTTAACAGTCATTTAATACAAAAGTTATCTGGCTGCTAAAAAAAGCATTTTAAGTTTTAACAAAACCATTCAAAATATTGATTATGAGGCCCACCCACCACTTTAATGGGCAGTGGAGAATGATAAAATCATATTAATAACAAGCAAGGACCTTTTGCCATCGCAGTTCACAGCATTGAAGCAACCAAAACAACAGCAATAAAAGGAAATCTTATTCCTTTGTCTTAATGTTGACATTACAACACACATAGGAACAGTTCATTTACAAAGGATCTGGAAAATCTTGTCCGCAAAACCCCAATATTCAAGCAAACTATGATTTACCAATAACTTAGTTATGACTGGATTTTTTGAATGGCTGAAATAACTTCAGTAATGGTATGGAATTTTCTCCTTTCCTTGAGAAGCAACTTTGCCACTTCAAGAGCCCGGCGTTCACAATCTGCTCGTCTGCTAGCATCAGTGATTGATTCAAAATCCTCAACATGTGCAACACCAACAATTCTCCTGTCAATCAGAACATGCCCAAAATGAATCAATACTAGGAGTTAATATCAACACATTAGAAAAAGAATTTCACTAGAGATTCTAAAAGGATGAACATTAGCAAAAGTATCCCCCATAAGAAATATATGAACTCAGTATACAGTGTCATTGCCCTTTTCTGTTGATTTACCGTATTACATCTAGAAACTACATAGTGATAACATCTTCACTCAATAGATAATATGCAATAAAAGTGAATTACGAATGACTCCTCCTTGTCAGAAGCTAATTCATCTAACATATTTTCCAAGCTTAGAAAATGTGTCCATGATTGGCATTTTACAACAAACACAGCAATCCATAGTGAAAAGAAAATTTATTAATGAGTTTTAGTTCAATATTTTTTCTGAAGGTTTAGTATTGATTCAATATGGCCACCAAAGAAACAAAATCAGGTGCCACGGGTTTATTAAGAAACGCATTCTTCTATTGACAAGGATAGTTGGACTTCGTATTGGTGGAAATGGTTCCAGAAAATGATCAAAAAATATGGGTACAAGGCTTGATTCATTGTTATAGAATATGATTATAATCAAATATCTTCAATTATGGATTAACAATATTCTCTTAATTTCTTTGAAATTTGAAAATCTTCCATCAATTAGCATTCAGAGGTTACGGTCTGTTTGAGATGCACAATGCCCTCTGCCTTAAGGATAGTGAGCTCTAAAAAAGTGAAAGCAATATGGTTAAACTTTCAAAAGCAGTGAAAGGAATGAATATTGAAAACATTTACACACAGAAAATATATTGAAACCAAAAAATCTGTAATCAGATTTGTTACCTTATCATTTTGGCAGCACCAAATCCAAGTGTGTCATGGAACAAATCTTCCATAAATTTCTTTTGTACAAGCTGCTGGAGCTCAGGATTGTTATATATTGCAGGAAGATATGCCTCACCAGAACCATCCTTGTGCTCATCCCAAAGTGCAATGAATTTCTTGTTGAAAAGATTCCAAGTATCTTCAATTGTCCTCAAAATCCACTCCTTGTATGTCTGCACAATAATTCCAATATCAAATATGAGCCTTAAGAATAGCTAAAGAATAAGAAGTAATAATGTAAACACCTCCAAGCAAGGTAACAAGTCATGCTTTCTACATAAGGAAAACTGCAATAGAAAGTTTCCCAAAAAAACAAACAAAAGCAAAGAACTTCACCAGAAGAAAAAATTGTTACACACCCCCCCCCCCCCCCCCCCCCCCCCCCACCCCCCAGGCAATCAAACAGGTCAGATAGAAGGTTGTGTCCATCCACTACCTAATCAATTGAGAGGAAAAAAAAATTACAAGAAATAAATAACGACGTGGGCTTGTGGGGGAAATGTTATACAAAACAATAATGAAGGCAAGAAGCTATGTTTGGATGTTTGCTATTGTGAAAATTAATTTTCAATTATAATCTTTATCGCACTGCCATTTTGGAGTAAAATGGCTAATGGATAATTTGGGAGAAAATATTTTATGCCAAGTAAATAAAGGACCCTTTGGGACTACACTATGTTGAAGTTGTTGTAAAGGAGAGGGGTCTCTCCTACTAAGGGGTCATCTTTTTCCATGTTCAATAGATCCTTCTCTCTTTTCCCACGGAGATAAATTAGTGAAAATTTCAACATAGTTTCAAAGTCCAAGCAAGAAGGGAAAGATCAGTGAAATATGAATGTCACGTGTTTGTTATTTACTGGCAGTCTAGCATTAGCTTCTACACCACTTATTTTACAGAAAAAGAAATGATTCTTAGAAATAAAAACCATTAAATTAAAAACAGAGAGGATCTTACTTGTTTTCAATAAAATAAATTACTTTTCAAAAGAAAAAATAAAGACAGAGGCAGTTACTGAAACAGGACATACTTTTCTGTTATTCACTTGATCAGCATGTCCATCTTGTGCAAAGAAAGCCAAAATCAAGTTTCCAAGAAATGCTCCAATATCAAAACCCATAGGCCCATAAAATGCAAATTCCGGATCTAAAACTTGAGTTGACTCATGAGTAACCATGACAGAACTAGTGTGGAGATCTCCATGTAGAAGAGCCTGGGCTCTTTCACAGAATCTAAAGGAAAAGAAACTCTTTAATATCTCATATAACATTAAAAACAATAGAACTGCTACATGTTACAAAAAGAAAGTAACAACAGTGAGCAGGTACTATACTTAGATTTCAACTCAGCAACTTCAAGCTTCAAAACATTATCCTCTTGAAGAGCCTCAGCATCACGATCAAGATAAGGGGAAGTCCAATGGTTATACTGAGAAACCTTGTAAGGGTCAGAAAAAACAACCTGCTCAGTGAGCCTGCATAACTCCACGTTCCCACAAAACTCAGCAACTGCATAAAGCAAGAATGAGTCATATTACAATAAGGACCATATAAATATGAGACACCATTTACATCTAATTACAACACAATCACACTCTGAATAAACTCATCAAACCCAAAACTTAATAATTTTTTTTCTTTTTGATAATTATAGTTAGGGGAGATGGGATTTGAACTCTGGATGTCTTCATTGTAAACACCAAGAAGTATCTGTTGAGCTACAAGGCTCTTCGCAACCCAAGACATAAAATTTAAGGAAAGTAATTCATAGTAAGAGCAAAAAGGCAAACAGCAAATAAACAAATCAAAACAAGTTGTGATCAATCTTCCCAGAATAATCTTCAAGCTAATCTCTAGACAATTTAATGTCAAAGCACCTGAGTTGCAACACAAAATGTAGAAGAGAGTGCAAGCAAGACTCTTGTCACCCCAATCAATTTCAAATTGATAAGAATCAATCCTCTACCAACTTACTTAGATGCATCGGCACATTCAAAAAACAGAGTTAAACATTCACATGGATGGATGTTACTTTGCAAAACTTAAACCATAGTCAGTTGCAATTATATATATAGCCTAGAAAGATATGGTCATATTGATGAAATAAAGACTCACAAAGGAGAAGATCATATAATACATGCCAGATACAATAACAATACAAAATTATGAATTGAGGTTCACACACCTGCACGTTTGTGCTCCGTGGTGGAACGATAAAGGAGGGATGTGAAATAAAGTGTCCTCGCCATGAATTCTGACATGTGTTCTGCCAGCAAGGGGTATTCAATTCCAGCAATCAACCCTTTTCTCACTATAATATGTGGAGGCTCCAAGTAACGCATGCCAATCAAAGACATAGTATGATCAAAATGATAAACTTCGGGCACATGCTCAGGACTCAATCGACCCAGCTCTCTCAATGCCACTGCCTCAAAATATGCCCGTTCCTTAGTCATTGGCCAAGATTCCCCTATACAACGCATGTATGGAAGAGCCTGCAGAACCGCATGGCACAACAAATTACAATATAGAAGACAGAACCACAAATGATCACCTCCAAGTAGTTGAACCAAAGCACGCGGAGAGAATATATGATAAATACCGCTATTTCAAAAGCTTAAAAATATCATAATAAATTACTGAGTATCCCAAAAGCTCAAGTTAATAGAGAATTCAAGTTTTAATCATTTAACCTTTATTCTAATTGTATATACCTTGATAATAACAACTAAACACCATGAATTTAGCTTGATGTTCAAGTAACCTAGATTAATACACCTTTTGATGATTATTAAGTGAGAATTGAGATTGTCAGTTGAAATTTCAGTTGTATAATATAGCTTGCAATAGATGAGCCAATCGTATTAAGAGTACACTTTATTCTTTCTTTGTAATTCATATGTTTCACGAAAGTAAATTACTTTTACATCTTAACCTCTTTGTTCAAAGTTTGTTTGGGTCTTCTTTGAATTGTACATGCTAATAAATCCATTTCAAAAAAAAAATTAATTAAAAAACGTTAGGCATGGCAAAAATGATCCAAACCCATTAACTTGCACATGACCTACATCTTATAAATCAACAATTACCTACCCAATTAGAAATACCCAAACAAATAAAGATAATTGGTATTCCATATATATGGGTATTAATTGGTAATTCATTGAGTTGCCCATTTAGTAAAACTTAAAAAAAAAATTTATTTTACTTAACAATATTAACCTTTCAAAGTGATCAAAAACCCATTAAACCAAATACTCCATAACCTTCAACATTACCAAAATCTACACGCTACTTTTGTCAACTCGTGATTGGATCTTAACACTTTTACGAGATTCCATCATAGAATTTGAGCATTTTATGTTAATTTATACACCAATCATGATTTAACACTTAAGTACGGAATGGAAAATGGTGTGTCCCTAGCATTATTTTTTTGGACATTTCAAAGTTATTTTGGTCATTTTAGAAGTTCAGGGGTATTTAGTCATTTTGGACGAGTATTTGGGTCATTTTGGGCATTTCAAGGGTATTTGGGAGGTTTAGAGGTATTTTAATTTTTGCTCATTTTGGAGTCTTAAGGGATATTTGGATTATTTGGGCATTTCAAAGTTTTAAAGGGTATTTTGGTCATTTTTAAGGTTCTAGTAATATTTTGGTGATTTAGGGTATTTTGGCTTTTCTAGAGAGTCCTAAAATATTTTGGTCATTTTAAATTTTGGGAGTTTTAAAATAATTATAATGAATTCATATTTATATATAATATATGTTATGTTTATATATGCACGTGAATTTAATGATAATAATTGGTTAAATGGGTGTGTTGGTTTTTATAAATAGATAAATAGTTGAGTTGATTCCTGCGTAAATTAAATTAAATGGCTTAGGTGAATAATGAATATTTAATATATATTCAAATGGGTAAACATATAAATTCAAAACTCATCTAACCAACCACCCATACCTATTCATTTCTCTAACACCCCAGCCAATAAAAATTAAAATGCAAATATGCCCAGACACAGCATTACAAACAAAATCTAGACTATTAAGGTTTTGGAAAGGAACAAACCTGCTTGATGACGAAAGATCCAGCATGGCTGACTACGATGTACACAAAATTGAGGTTGCCATCTCCAACCTCTTTAACCTTGAGGTCGCTGCCGAGCTTAGAGTAGAGAGAGGGCACGGCCTTTATGTACTCAATCAGGGACTTCTCATCCAGAGGCCTGAACTCAGTGAAAGCCATTGTGAGCAGCAATGAATATGATATAAAAAAGTAGAGATTGAATCACTATTGGTGGAATTGTCAAAATGAATCAAATGAAGAGTGAGATGAGACTACTGAGAGTAGGAAGACTTCTTTTAATGTGGTGTCTCATCCAACTATTCCATTCCCTATTCATACTTATAAGACATCCAGAAAACCCGTGAGCCACCTGGATGGTGAGAGTAGTGGGAGGACTTTTATTAAGAAAAGAGAATAAGCAAATAGTTGGGTACATTGAATCTGGTCGATTGTAAGAGTAAGACTAGTCCAAAGGAGACAAAATTGGTATTTGGCTACATAAAATTATGCGGGTTTTTCTTGTTCAAAGAAGATGGGAGGAACCGGATTCTCCATTTGGAAAACTACAGAAAAGTTAAAATGTTTTTAGCATTTTCTTTGAAGTTGGAACTTACAGAGACATAGTCACATAGCTGCCCAAAAGGAAATTCTTCCTCATCTTAAATTGAAAACTGGGACCATTGGATATACACCAATATATTATAAATTTTGATATGCATACAAGAATTTGATAGATTAATTTTTTTTTTTTTTTCTTCTGTTTACGTTTACACAGTGAGATTAAATCTTAAAACTCCAAAGTTCATAGACTTTCACCCAAATCATGTTGAATTTGAATCATTTGAAAAAGTCTTTTTTATTAACTAAACAGCAAGATTGTATATTTAAATTTTAATTCAATGTTTCTTTATACCACACTGATGAATACCCACAAAACACAGGTCCAAAAAAACATACATATATTGGAGTAGATGTTAGGGGAAAGGGGGTCAAACCACATACGTGAGCAGAAAAAATAGAAGTGGAGTCTTGATCCTCTCAATTGCAGACTCTTCCTTTACTCACACAAAAATAGCACCATGGCTGAGCTTAAGTATTTGTTGACTTCTTTGATAGTCCTTGCAACCATGCAAGCATTTGAAGCATTGCAATATGTAGTGACCAACAAGGTGGCTTCAGTTCAGTCCCTGGTGGATGCGCTTTTATAATGAGATTGAAGAGACTGCTAATGAGTTTGGAGCTGGATACAGCAACCAACCGCTGAAATCTCCCACAGAAATCATTTGCAGACTCTTCCAACAGAGAATATCAGCAGAAAATAATGTGCAGCTAATGAGCTTTGTCTGTTGTAAAGATGGACAGTGTAGCATAAACTAGCAATAACAAAATTCATGTTAGCGCAAACTATATTGAAAGTTTTGTGAGGATCGAGGCAGGGTATGCAACACCACATTGGGTCTATGACAGATATCATAATTGGGATCAGAGGCAACAGCCACGTTTCTCAACTGCTGTAACAGTTTCAGGAATGAGTTTGTGGTGGAGCTCAACCACAAGAAGAGAAGGTACTACACATCTATAACATTTTTTGTTGAGCTAGGTAGAACTTAAGAGAGTAGATCAGCTATAGAGTGACCATTAAGGCTAAGTCACGAAAAGCATATTTTCTTTTCATTTCAATGGCTGCAACTTGCATAACAGAGACATCCTAGTCCAGCACCTACCATGTTGTTCTGTTCCCTAAGTAAAACATAACATGTACAGCATTATATCCAAAATAACCTAAAGGGCTTTGTTAACGAGGATATCAATGACATCAGAGGAGACATCTGATTTAGCTTAAAGCATGTGCAAGATATCTGACACAAGGACAAGTCTTGAATTTCCCTACAAATCCAAATAGGTCCTATATAATTCTCATCTGACCATCTTTGAAAGGTTAATTTCAGGGCCAAATGTCACCTGTCCTGACCAATCTGATGCTAGGGCAAAACCATACAATTAAGCTCAACAAATTGAGTAGATCAGGGTCTTAAGTAAGAGCTACCAAGCCATAAAAATTGGAAAACCCTTAACACAAACCTAATGGAGAACTTTGAGGTGTATAAGTTTTACTTCAACATAATAAGAGCACGCACGCACACACAGAAGCCAAGTCAATGAACATCTCATAAGCAATTACAAAACGTCAAAAGCCAAACTTCCGACACTAGAAAAACTCTAACCATGGAACTCAAATTCAATATAACCACCCCCAAACCCGGCCTCTCTCTCTCTCTCTCTCTCTCCCTCTTCCTTAGAACAGTAATTTTTTAACAGAAGACACTCGAAACATCTTTTCATTTCTGTTTGGAGGAATGCTACTCAAACTTCCAGGGAGCTCATTCTAGAAATAATTAATAAGTATGTGAATGTCTTCATAATCCCGCATACCTGCGGCTCTGAGGAGTAACTTCAAGGATAAAATCCACAAATATATTCCTGTTTGGTCGCAAGACAATAACTGAGGCCTAGCATATTTCTTCTGACAATGATAGCCCCCAACGCATTTAACCAAATATCAATCGTGTATAAAGCCTTCAATAGCCATTTAAATATTTAACACAAAAGCTCTCTGGGTGCTACAAAAAGCATTTTAAAGAACCATTCAATATTAATTATCAGGCCCACCCATCACTTAAATGATAGAATCATATTAATAACGAGCAAGCACCTTCGGCAATCTCACTTCACAGCAATGAAGCAACCACAATAACAGCAAAAAAGGAAATCTTATTACTTTGACTTAATGTTGACATTACAATACACATAGCAACAGTTCATTCTACAAATATCTGGAAATTCTTGTCTGGAAAACCCCAATATTCAAGCAAACTATCATTTACCAAAAACTTAGTCATGACTGGAATTCTTGAACGGCTGAAATAACTTCAGTAATGGCATGGAATTTTCTCCTTTGCTTGAGAAGCAACTTTGCCACTTCGAGGGCTCGGAGTTCACAATCTGCTCGTCTGCTAGCATCAGTGATTGACTCAAAATCCTCAACATGTGCCACACCAAAAATTCTCCTGTCATTCAGAAGATGCCCAAAAAGAATCAGCTATAGGAGATAAAATCAACACATTATTAGAAGAATTTCACTAGAGACTTTAAAAGGATGAACATTAGCAGAATATGAAATATGCAGTGTCATTGCCTTTTTTCTGTTAGTTAACCATCTTCCATCTAGAAACTACATAGGGACAATATTTTCATTCAATAGATAATATGAAAGAAAAGTGAATTATGAATGACTCCTTATTTTTAGAAGCTAATCTATGTAACATATTTCCATGCCTGAAAAATGCGTCCATGATTGGCTTTACAACAAACTCAAAGCAATCCATAATGCAAAAAAGATTTGTTAGTGTGTGGACAAGGCTTTATTGATTATTAATGATTATAAACAAATAACTTCAATTATGGAATATAAATTTACTCTTAATTCTTTGAAATTTGGAAATCTTCCATCAATGAGTTAGTTAGCTTCTGAGGTTAGGTTCTGTTAGAGATGCACAAAACCCTCTGCCTTGGGGATAGTAATTTTTATAAAAACAAAAAATAATAATGACAAAATGATAAGCTATACTTGCACCCAACGGGTCTTGAACCCGCAACCTTACACTTCATCCCATTATTATGAGAGAAGGTAGTGCCATTTGAGTTATAGCCCATCGGTTAAACTCTAAAATGGAGAGAGCTCTAATATTTGAAAGTAATATGGTTAAACCTTCAAAAGCAGTAAAAGGAATCAACATTGAAAATATCTACACACAGAACACACAAAATAGAGTGAAAGCCAAAAATCTGTAGTCAGTTTTGTTACCTTATCATTTTGGCAGCGCTAAATCCAAGGGTGTCATGGAACAGATCGTCCATAAATTTCTCTTGTACAAGCAGCTGAAGCTCAGGATTGTTATATATTGCAGGAAGATATGCCTCACCAGAACCATCCTTGTGCTCATCCCAAAGTGCAATGAATTTCTTGCGGAAAAGATTCCAAGTCTCTTCAATTGTCCTCAAAATCCACGCCTTATATGTCTGCAAAATTATTTTAAATATCAGATATGCCCCTTAAGAATAGATAGAGAGTTACAGAACTAATCAGTAAACACCTACAAGCAGGGCTACAAGTCATCCTATTTACGTAAGGAAACTGTAATAGATAGTTTCCTTAAAAACAACCAACAGCAAAGAATTTCACCAAAAGAAAAAGATGTTATATCAATAGAGTAGAAGCATCAAACGAATCAGGCTTCATCTCTTTCCAACTGTCCAGCACTTCATAATGAACTCATGATCACAAGTTCTGTATACAATATTTGACTATAAACCATAGTAACTTTGAGCTTAAGTACTTTATCTTCACTATAATCGGATTAAACATCTTTTCATATTTCTTACAAATCCATCATTGAACCTCACATGATTATTTCATGCTGGCATAACTCTAGTTGCAGAAATTTGGGACACATAGTTTAAGCACACTCTTTCTTTCTTTACTTTTAGTTGCCACTTAAGAGGGGAATACTCGGTAATTTGCATATTAATATCTAAGCAGGTATAATAAAACCAGTGCTAGCGTTAATGGAAGACCCTAACACAATTTTCTCCAAAATTAACAGAAATTAATGGCAGCATATTCAATGATGGAACTGCAACAGATCCTAAGATATATAGGATAAAATTATTTAGAGAAGCAGTAAGGCCTTCAAAGCATAGAAATAAAGAAAATTACTGTGGATAGACAAAATTTCAGATAGTAATCCAGCAGGAGAAGTAACATGCACTAAAAAGCACATGTAGATCCAGGGAAAAAAATTAAAATTACATACTACAATTAAAACTGAGTACATAACACAACAAAAAGCATACACCCATATTAATAGCATGTAAATAACATTATTTAAAAGAAACAAGGAAGAGCATAAAAATACTGTATTCAACCACGGATGGCTCCAAAACATATCCAAATACATACACTGCGATGATGAAAAAACCAGGCCATATAAACTCTAACATACTACTACTAGACTTTATTTCTTTCAACATAAAATCGTCAATGGACAATGTTTTCTCATATAATAACATTTTCTTCTGTTCGTTTGCTTGAGTGTAAATTCATTTTCAAATTTTACTCTTCATTACACTGCCATTTCAGAGTAAAATGGCTTATGGATAATTTGGGTGAAAAAAAAGTATGCCTAGTAAAGGAAAGGGCTTTTTGGCACTAACACTTTTTTGTTCTTTTTGGTGGTGGTTTTGGGGCTCACCCCTATTAAGGGGAATCTTTTTCCATATTCCCATATATCCTTCTCTCTTTTCCCATATTTTGAGATAAATTTGTGAAATTTCAACATAGTTTCAAAGTCCAAGCAAGAAAAGAAAATTCAGGTGGAAAATCTGAATGTAACATGTTTATTATTTACTGGCGTTAGATTTTCTTCTTTGTCTGATAGATACTGGCATTAGCTTCTGCACTGTTTATTTTACAGGAAAATAAATGGTTTGTAGAAATAACAAACATTAAATTAAAGACAGAGAGGCTCATGCATTTTTTCAATAAAATTGCTTTTCAAAAGAAAAAATAAAGACAAAGAGGCAGTTACTTTAAAACAGGACATACTTTTCTGTCATTCGCTTGATCAGCATGTCCATCTTGTGCAAAGAAAGCCAAAATCAAGTTTCCAAGAAATGCTCCAACGTCAAAACCCATAGGCCCATAAAATGCAAATTCTGGATCTATAACTTGAGTTGACTCACGAGTAACCATTACAGAACCAGTGTGGAGATCTCCATGTATAAGAGCCTGGGCTCTCTCACAGAACCTAAAGGGAAGGCAACTCTTTAATATCATAAAACACTACAAACAATAGAACTGCTGCCACATGTTATAAAAAGCAAATAACCACAATGAAGGTACTATACTTAGATTTCAATTCCGCAACCTCAAGCTTCAAAATATTGTCCTTTCGAACAGCCTCAGCTTCAAGATCAAGAAAAGGGGATGTCCAATGGTTATGCTCAGAAACTTTGTAAGGGTCAGAAAAAACAACCTGCTCAGTGAGCCTGCATAATTCCACATTCCCACAAAATTCGGCAACTGCATAGAACAAGCATGAGTTAGACTACAATAATGACCATATATGACAATCATGCTCTGAATAAACTCATCAAACACCAAACATAAAAAATTGTGGAAAATAAATTCATAGTAAGGGAAAATAGGTAAATCATAAATAAACAAATCAAAACAAGTTGTGGTCAATTTTCCAGACTAATGTTCAGGCTTAGCCATAGCTGATTTAATGTTACAACACCTGAGTTGCAACACCAAAAGGGGAAGACAGTATGTTTGAAGGTGCTGATGCATCTAAGTATGTTGGTGGAGGTTTGATTCCAATCATTAGTTTGCTTTAGAATTGATTGAGGTGAGAATAGTCTTGCTTGCACTATCTTCCCCTTTTGGTGTTACAACACAGTGTTGCAACTCAGGTGTTGTAACATTAAATTTTATATATATATATATAGTGAAAACAGACTCATAATGTAGAAGATTATATAAAACATGCCAAAACCAATAACAATACAAAATTACAATATAAAGGCTCACACTTCAATAGGAAATATCACACACCAGCACGTTTGTGCTCTGTGGTGGAACGATGAAGGAGGGATGTGAAATAAAGTGTCCTTGCCATGAATTCTGAAATGTGTTCTGCCAGCAAGGGGTATTCAATTCCGGCTATCAACCCTTTCCTCAGAATTATATGCGGAGGCTCTAAGTAACGCATGCCAATCAAAGACATAGTACGATCAAAATGATAAACTTCAGGGACATGCTCAGGACTCACGCGAGCTTGCTCTCTCAGTGCCACCGCCTCAAAATATGCCCTTTCTCTAGTCATCGGCCATGAGTCCCCTATACAACGTATGTACGGAAGAGCCTGCAGAATCACACAGCACAAAAAATTACAACAGAGGACACAACAACCAACGACCATCTCCAAGTATATGATAAATTATCGCTAACCCCAAGCGCTGAAATACATACCGATTGTCCCAAAAAGCTCAAGCTATTAGGAAATGCAGAATTTAATCATTTAACCATTATTCTATTTTCTAACAGCCTAAACACCATGAATTTAGCTAGATTTTCAAGTAACCAAGCTTGATACACCTTTTGATGATTATTAAGTGACAACTGAGATTGCAGATATTACAATAGTACAAAACATCTTTTTTTCTTTTGGAATCCAATACATTTCGCAAAAGTAAATTACTTTCACAAAATAACCACTTTGTTCAAAGCTTCTTTTGGTTCTTCTTCACAAAACTGTACATTCTAACAAACCCATTTCCAAGTTTTTTTCTTTCTTTTTAATTCATGCTCTCTAACCCAACCAATAAAATGCAAAATGCCCAGAAAATCTATAAGCACACACAGCATGAAAAACAAGATGTACACACACAGAAAAAGACCTGCTTGATGACGAAAGAACCATCAGGGCCAACGATGATGTAGACGAAATTAAGGTTGCCATCTCCAACTTCCTTAATCTTGATGTCGTCGAGGTTATTCCCGAGCTTAGAGTGCAGGGCGGGCACGGTTTTTATGTACTCAATCAGAGACTTCTCGTCCAGAGGCCTGAACTCTGTGAAAGCCATTGTGATTTGTGAGCAGTGGTGAACAAAGTAGCAGCTTTTTTTTAGTCTAAAAATGAGAAGTGGAAGTGTTTGGTGTTATTCGAGGTTTTTCTCTGTTGTGGGGTCGAAAAGAAGAGGCGTGAGTCCTGCGATTATTCGTTGAAATGATGGGTGAGGAATGACAGTAGAGTGAGAGAGGACATGTGGGAAAAAAAAGATAATAAAAACACAATTGGGCACAATGAATCTGGTCGGTTTTAGGACTTCTGTCCAAAAATAAGTCCAAGTTATTTATCGAATGACAGCATGTTAGCAGTATTAAAGTTCAACAAAGAAAAGATTATGTTTGGATAAGTATCCCACTAATAAATGAAAAGTGAAAATCATATTATTTTAGCAACCGTTAATTTTATTTATTGAATTTTGAAAAAAAAAATTTGATAGGAATGATATAAATTGGTATTATTTGATACAAAATAGTTGACATTTGATTAAGGTAACATGTGACCTGTGTAGTATATAAAAGTTTGTGCGGTTTTTCTTATTCACATAACATAAGTTGGAGGAACCAGACCGGATTCTAGATTCTGGAAAAAAAAAAAATACTTTGGGTGCTCATAACTTCGACCCAAAGCATGTTGAATAATTATTTCTATTGATAAACGTGTTTGTGAATTATAATCAATTAGGCTCTAAGTATGAGTTCACGTGTGTCCTTAGAGTCTCTTATATTTTTTGAATAAAGATTAATTTAGAGTATTTATTATAATTTAGGGGTGTTATAAAAAATTATTTCACCATACATAATACATGCAAAATTTTAGGAAAAAAATGTGTTAAACTTATATATATATATATATATATATATATATATATATATAATCATACTTGATTGTATTGAAACAATTTTCTGCTTGTATTGAAACAATTTTCTGCTTCCTTTGTTTCTATAAAAATAAATACCCTAAACCTAAACCAACAAAGCCATCTACAGGGTGCATAAAAATAACAACATAAAACTAAACTGTGACCTATGGTT
Organism: Castanopsis chinensis; assembly: GCA_032878915.1. Lineage (NCBI taxonomy): Eukaryota > Viridiplantae > Streptophyta > Magnoliopsida > Fagales > Fagaceae > Castanopsis > Castanopsis chinensis. The sequence continues at coordinate 8,420,032 of JAVQMG010000106.1, forward strand.
TCCAAAACAGCATCAATGATTAAACCAACTAAAAAAATCACAAAACAAAAAACCTTGGATTTGAGTTTTCGAATCTGCAACAATGGAATTATCAACATTAAAGGAATAGATGTTGTGGTCTTCTTGATGCAATGTTTGGAAACTCTTGACCAATAATGCACGTTAAAGAAGCATGAGTACACATGAGTTTGTTGGTAATATTTTAGTAGGAGTTAAAAGACGTAATTTTACCAAATTATCCTTTAGTTTTGTCTCTATTTAAACTTAGAAAAATAGGAGTATTTTAGAACAAAAAACAATTCGGCCCAAACAAAAGAAGCTCCTTAAATAGTTGTATAATACTACTATTTAAGGAGTTTTCTCTATTTAGACCAGATTTTTTTTGTTCCAAAATACTCCTACACCCTTAGGTTCAATTAGAGACAAAACTAAAGGACAATCTGATAAAAATACATGTCTAACTTGCACTAAAATATTGCCTACAAAATAAGAACACTCTTCCACTAATCCACTTCTTCAAAACAACTATACACTTATAATTTTTTTTTAATATAAAAATAAGTTAAACAACCCAACACCGTTTATCCAATAACAAAACTAAATATCAAAAATTATAATTGATGAAAAAACAAACCATTAAATTTTATTCAAAAAATACAAGTCTTTAAGCCCTCAATTTTATCCATTAAATTTTATCCAAAAAAGCAAACCATGAACGCTTGCTTGGTGGCTAGATATTTCTAAAAGCTCTCAACGAAATATAGAGCACTCAATTTTATATACTTAAATTTTGACAAAAGACAAGGCAAAGAAGACAAGAATATGGACCATGTGGTGAGGTTGGTGGGGTAGGTGAGATAGATGCGGAATATCAAAATTTAGGGGCAATTTAGTCATTACGTTCGAATTGGAGTTTTCGTTAATATTTTGTCTCCGATTTGGAGAGATGAATTTTTGGTGGTATAGGGAAGAAAATGCCTTTAGGTTCCACCCAAAAAAATTTTCATCTTTTCTCTCCTTCCAAACTTAATTTCTCTCATTTATTTTTCCATCTTCCTTATTTCACATTCTACGAAAGGTAAAAACGGTGCGTTTCATGTAGAGTAATGTGTGCTAGTGCTACGCTCGAGTAGTAATCGCTTTAAGCAAAATTCTGTGTCCGAAAAACGTATTGTATTCGTTATTTGTTTTTTGGGCACTCCCTTTCTTTACCCAAAATTTTTGGCAATGGCGAAGTCATTGGCAGCAGTGGTGGTGCTTGTGCGAAGCTTCCTCCTCTGTCTCTTCTCCTCCCAAATCGCCGCCGCACAATTCGCCGCGACACCTTCCGGAATTCCCGGTCTCCGCCCTCGATTGCCAAACGATACTTTGTGTAACCATCTCATTCTCCCCGCCGGTTATCCTTGCTCCGAACACACGGTCTCTCTCTCTCTCCTTAATTAGTTTTTCAATTTTCAACTATCAATTCACTGCCAACCAAACACAGCCTTATCTTCTATTTTCAGAAACTTTTTTTTTTTTTTCCAATTTTAGCAACCTGTGACCATGTGAGCTTTGAAGATTTTCCTTACAAAAATGTCATCTTACATTTAGTCATTTCAATTATAGGTTCAAACAAAGGATGGTTACTTGTTGGCCCTTCATCGCGTGTCTTCTCGTACTGGGAATATAAGCGAACAACGGGGTCCTCCGGTTCTGCTTCAGCATGGACTCTTCATGGTAAACTCTCTCTCTTTGGGTTAAATCTATAGCATACATTTGTGCCCGGCAACAAAATGAAAAAGAAAATTATATGTTCAAAAATAGGGGCTTTACTGAAAAGCCTCCGCCCAAGCTTATTTAGTTACACAGCACATTTTGGAACTCTAGTTTGCTAAACTCAAGTTTCAAGTGAAAATCAAAGTTTAGCTAACTTGAGTTCCAAAAGGTTAGCTTCTCACGTGTATTGTCTGATGTGCTATTTTCAATCAGACAGCGGCTATCTGCTTGGAACTCGAGTTTAGCAAACCAATTTCCAAAAGGGATTACTTAACAAAATAACTTAGGGTAGAAGCTTTTTAGTTATTTTTATTTTATTTGTAAAAAAAAACTAAATATTTGGCAAAAAATGCCAAAAATAGGCATGAGTACAGTTTTCAATAAATATTTCACTCTCACTCCCAATGACTTAATATGTGCTTTTCAATAAAATTCAACTGTATTTATTTTGAAAAGAATGAAAGATTTTTAATTTTCCTACAATTGGTGATTACAACAGTTACATAAGGTGTGCATGAGAGTGCTGCCTCGAAGTGTCTTTAAAAGCATTCTTCGAATAAGTTTTCAATGATGGGATTATGTAGTTATCGTTAAGAAGAAACTAGTTTACTGGCTTTACTTGATCTCATTGTTTCCTAGATTTTAAATACAAACAGGCAGGTGATGCATGGTTTCTGGATTCGCCAGAACAATCATTGGGCTTCATCCTTGCAGATCATGGTTTCGATGTTTGGGTAGGAAATGTGCGTGGAACACGTTGGAGTCATGGGCATGTATCTTTATCAGAGAAAGATAAGGTTTATGCAGCTTATACGATTTGTCTCTCTTCCTATTATTAAGTTCTTTTTCCATTTAATTTTGGTTGGTTTTAGTCATAGTGGAGTACCTGAAAATTGCATGGGAAAAGTCGTTATCTTCTCTGATTAATTCCTTGCATTTAGTGAAAGAACAAATTTATCATAACTGTTTGTGAATGGTATAAAAAATCTAGTGAGAAACTAAAACAGTAGGCACGCCATTCTTCTTGCATCACTATGTGAGGGTTGAGTATTAAAAATCTCATAGGGGTGGGAGAGACAATGAAGGGGATTAGGAAGGAATACATATAGAGCCTAAGTATAACTATTCCTTGTGAGACTGACATGCAACATAAATACAGTCTCAGGATACCAGTCAATCCCCAGATAAACTTACCTTGATTTGTAAATGAACACGAACAAATTAGAACCTTGACAAAAAGGATTTAAGAAAACTTCACAGAAAATTCTCTTCAAAACTCTTTCTTTTTTTTCTTTTTTTTTTTTTGGCGTCTAAAACATGCTTTGCTTATCTGTAATGTGACTAGGCTAAACTTAAGTTTTTCTTGCAGGATTTTTGGGATTGGAGTTGGCAGGAATTGGCTCTTCATGACCTTGCAGATATGATATGCTACATAAATTCAATAACAAATACCAAAATATATGTTGTTGGACATTCACAGGTCTTACACCTCTTCTTTTACTATATACCCCTCTTGCCTTTAGGCTACTTGCGTTTTTATATACTTAATTTTATTTTGCTCAGGGGACAATCATGTCTTTGGCTGCATTCACTCAGCCAGATATAGTGGAAATGGTTGAAGCTGCTGCTCTTTTGTGTCCAATATCATACTTGGGACATGTCAGTGCTCCGTTTGTACTAAGAATGGTTAACATGCATCTTGATCAGGTATTCCCTATCTGCCATTATTGGATGATATGGTAGAAATGGTTCTGATGTTAAAAATAACCAAGATATATTTGTTTTGGACAGATGATTCTCGCCATGGGCTTTCATGAACTCAACTTCAGAAGGTTATAAACTGTTTTTATCCTATTATTCTTCTTTTGTTTATACTTAGGCTTTAGTATTAAGTGTGTTGTGTTGAACTTCTACATGATCTTCAGTGATTGGGGGATTAACCTCATGGATTCCATCTGTGATGGCCATGTAGACTGCAATGACTTGCTATCTTCCATAACAGGTTCTTCTACTCTCTCTCTCTCTCTCTCTCTCTCTCTCTCTCCTCGCATGTGTGCATATTTGTGTTTGGACATGGCTCTATATATGCACTGTGTTTACACATTCATTATGACATGTTTGTTGGAACTGTTCTTTCTCCAATTTCTTGTTTAAGCGAAAGTGCTATGTAATATGCTTAGTTGATATTTACCAAATATATACCCAAGTTTGGAAACTGAAAAGAAATGGAATTATGGAAATGAAAAAGGAAGAATTGGGTTCTCCCCTCCTTGGAACTTCAGGGAATTTTGCTTGACTTTTGAAAGCTATTCCTAAAGAACTTTACTAGCTTTTGCTATAAACTACTCCTTTGGTAATTGCCTAGCCATTGCATGCATTAAACCTTTCATTGGTGGAGAAACTATAACACTAGGATAAGACCATATCATGATTTTTTTTAGTTGTTCAAGAGGGATCTCCTTTTCTGTGTATTGCCATCTCTTATATAGACAAGAGGTTGATGGCGGTTCCACATTTAAATTCTAAAAACTAACAATGACTATCCATGCAAATAGGCCACATGTCTTTCAAAATAACATCCTCTATGTGGTCTTCATGCATGCTTGGGAAGTCATGTCTCTGCCATAAAGTGGAGCTAGGGTTTTTGCTCACTTGATGCACACTCTAAATAGTTTTTTTTTTAAATTATATAGTTAATTTATTTCTCGTTATTTATTCAAAAATAATAATTTAATCAACTTCAATATGTTTATAGAAAATATGTTTATACTTTTTCTTTTTTTAAGAGGAATAACCTTACTTGAATATTATTCTAACTGATAAAGAATTTAATTCAAGTTATCAACTCTCTTTACAATATCAATCAATAGACCTAAAATTATCAATTTCTCTTCTGATAAATTATAGGGATAACTTATGTACATTAACTTAGTTATTTCACATCTGGTTTCAAGTTAAAATTCAACACATGAAATGTTGCACTTATACAAATATAACATCCTTTTAGAATTTATCTTTTTACTAATACCAGCTCTCTCTCTCTCTCTCTCTCTCTCTCTCTCTCTCTCTCTCTCTCTAAGAACAAGCTCCATTCCCTAAGTGATGGAGTTGAAAAATCTGGGATGACTTTAGGCTAAAACTCTTCTTGCTACAATGAATTCAATGAGGCTAATGTTGAGACCAGTTTTGCAATGCGGCTCGTTGACATCGAAGTTAGTGTTGGGTTTGATATTTAGGTTCAAATGACTTCAGGTTTTGAGTTGGGTTTTGCTGTTTTGTGTCTTTATGGAGAAGAGAATGAGATAAAGAGAATGATAAAACTCTTCTTGCTACAATGAATTCATCGAGTCTAATGTCTGGACCAGTTTTGTAGTGGGGCTCGTTGACATTGAACTTAGTGTTGGGTTTGATATTTAGGTACAATCGACTTCAGGTTTTGAGTAGGGCTTTGCTGTTTTGGGTCTTTATGGAGAAGAGAATGAGATGAAGAGAATGATAAAACTATTCTTGCTACAATGAATTCATTGAGTGTTGGGACAAGTTTTGCAATGGGGCGTGTTGACATCAATGTTAGTGTTGGTTTTGACATTTAGGTTCAATTTACTTCAGGTTTTGAGTATGGCTTTGCTGTTTTGGGTCTTTATGGAGAAGAGACTTATTTGTTTTAATAATAATATTACATTACTTTACGGTTGATTCTAGAAAACCTGTAGAGGGGGGGGGGGGGGGACTTACATGGATTAGGGTAAGTGGGGTTTATTGTTTTGTTTTAGGGACTGCATTATAATTTTTTTTTTCTTTTTAATTTAATCTATCCATAAGTTCTTAGAAATTTTAAGGAGTTCCAAATTTTTAACAAGGTTCTCATTATTTACCCATAAACTATTTTTAGTGGACACAATTGTAAAAGGATTTCAATTCTCTGTTATGTTTCATAAAACCCCAAAACCTTTGCCATGCATAATTCCATGTAATGCTACAGTACCTGTCCTCCCAAGCACGCTTGACATCTTAAGATACACTGTATCAGCCTAAAATTTAATCTCTAACAAAGTTACTTTATAAGATAAAATTGGGTAGGCTGAGCTAAATCCGTCCAATAATATTGGGCCTTGAAATTTTTTTTTTTTTTTTGGTAATTGCACCGACCCACACACACACCTGGAGAATCTTGAGCACTCGATCTCACTTTCCACTTTATTCTTACAAGGTAAGGATGTGCCTTTTGAGTTAGAGTTCATTGAGATATTGTTTGAAGGACTTCATGTAAAGTGAATTGGCCAACCCCAAAATTGAATGCTTACGTCCTACCTTTGTAGGCATAATAACATCCCCACTTTCTCACTCCCACATGCCAGGCTTTGCATGCCCTTATTCTTTTAGGATTCTGGATCTCATTTTCTTGGATGTGCAAATTCTTTTGATAAAATTGTTGCTGCAATGAGTTGATAACTTGGTACATGATTTTGTACAATTGTTAAAGAAGACCAGACTTTTTGTTTCTTATTATACTTTTTAATCAAGTTGTGTATATGGTTAATAGTACAAGGTTGAAATAGATATAGGTCTTGGGTTCATATTTACAATCTTTGAAAGTAATAATTTAGCAACTTAATGAAACCAAAAGTGGGGAAGGTGCTCTTTTGCTATATTATAAATGCTTGATATATGTGTGTATTTTCATTTAACTTCTTTTGAAGGTGTTTGAATGATGTTGCAGGGAAGAATTGTTGCTTCAATAACTCACGTGTGGATTTCTATCTTGAATATGAACCACACCCATCATCTTCAAAGAACTTGCGTCATCTTTTCCAAAGTATGTTCCACAGATTTTCTTTTAGCTGCCTTCTGTAGTAGTCAGTTTATCATCCTCTTAGAATAAATTCTAGTAGTTTGTGCGATGTTTCATGTAATTCTTAAAAACTTGTTTTACACTTTGATAGTTGCAAATGTGTTGAGGCTGATATATTTTAGGAATGCTTCAGATTTTGTTATCATATTCGCATGGCATTGCTCTTTGTACTGCTATAATTTGTAGTTTAATTTATATGCTAATTACCCTGTGAAGTCTGCAATGCACTTGAAGAACCATATGTATTATGAATGGCTATATTTTGGTAGATTTAGCCTCTAGAATATGTGAACTAATTATTAAACAAAGGTATTATATATTTACTATATAAATTTTGATATGTTTTCAGTGCTCTCGTATGTAATATCTATGAATTTGATAGAAGAATTTGAGATGGAAAAAGAGCGTTTATAATGCACATAACTAGAGTTGCAGCGTTGCACCCCCTTTGACCTTTGTAGTATTTTCTTTGCAATTCTTGCTCTTTTTCTTTTGGTGGGGAGGGAGGAGAGGGAGGGTTTTGGTGGGTAATACTCCAATTTATTGTTGAATGGAATACCACCTCCATGATAATTATATTGTTGTTTATTGACAGAGTGGGGTGTAGTTTGTGCATTTCTTTAATCTTATACTAAGCTTTTGGTGTTCCTAATTATGATGGAACATAAAGGGGGAATTGGTTGTCAGCTAAGATCAAGATGGTTATAAATTAGATAACCACCTAGAGGCGAGTTCATGGGCTCTTCTTTAGAATAAAAAAAGATAAATATTTTCTTTTCTTTAACCTGTTTGCAGTACTTGTTCATTGGAAGTGGAACTAATGTCTTTTTCAAATCTGTCATATGCTTTATGCTTTTGAGCAGTTTTGTTACAATAATCTCCGTTGTGTGTTGCAGTGATTCGTAAAGATACTTTTTCCAAGTATGACTACGGATTATTCAAAAACCTGAAGCTATACGGTCAGTTGAAGCCCCCTATTTTCGATCTTGGTCACATACCCAAGTCATTGCCTTTATGGATAGCTTATGGGGGCAATGATGATTTAGCTGATGTTACGGATCTGCAGCACACTCTAAAGGAATTGCAGTCCAAGCCAGAGTTGCTTTATCTCGAGAACTATGGTCATGTAGATTTCCTTTTGAGCGTAAATGCAAAGAAAGATGTTTATGACCATATGATTCGGTTTTTCAGGTCATGGGGAAAGTCTAGTAGTAGTTACTAAAATGAGTGCATGTAATGTGTAAATATGTAGTTCTGGAAGTACTCTTTTTTTTTTCTTTGAAACTCTCCACATGTGCACATATTGTAAATGTAATGATATCCCCCATCTCTTCTTTTTTTTTTTTTTTTTTTTTTGAAGTCTCAAATGAGGCAAAATTCAGTTGGTATCAGCTTTTATTACGTTTTTCAGTATTTTATAAATAGTTCTTTTGATTGTTATATTCAACTCGGGCTCGCAGGAATTGAATCTGAGTGCACCCTTAACCCTTGTTTATGGTTAGAGGAGATGCCATTCAGTACTAAGACGTTCTATAAATTTTAAGCTAAAATATCTGTTTCCCTAGAAGGCAGGAGAAGAAAGATGAAAGAATTTCTGGGTTTAATTTCGTTCATTGCTCTATTTAAATTCATCCTTCGGATAACAACTGCAACTCATTCAAAATAGCAGTAGCAGATGGCTTTGTAAGATAACAACAATCTCCTAATAGCAATTTGAGGAACAGGAATATTTATATTGTCAACACGTGTGGATTTTTTTCCCCCCAAAAGAATACCATTTTTCTAACAATTTTGTTAATTAACATAGTTTTCAAACTATTTAGGAAACTAATATCTCGATAATGTTAGACTCGATTTTACTAGCAAATCGTGTCTTAACAACTTGATTTTCCTCAGGAAATTGAGTTCGTAAATCTCGAATTCCTACGATGAAAAACCAAATACCCCACTCTCTACTTTCTTCTTCCTTCTTCTTCTCCAACTCAAAAATCACGATCTCAACATTGGCATCGGAGCGGCTCTTGGAATTAAAAAAAAAAAAAATATATAATAATAATAATAATAATAATAATAATAATAATAATAATAAAAAGAGAATTAGAGAAAGTAGAGACATACCTAATTCGCCACTAAGATGAGAATAGGTGGGTATGGGTTTGCAGGTTTCGATCGGAATGAGTTGTGGCATGATTGTTGGTTTTGGGTTTGTGAGTTCCAATTGGTATGAGGTGGTGGCGTGTTTGTTGGGTTTGAGTTTGCGGAGTTTCGATTGGCTTTGATCGGTACAAGGTGTTGGGTTTGGGTTTGTGAGGAAGGTTATGATTGAAATGATCGTACTTGGGTTTTGCTAGTTTGGGTTTGAAGAATTTATTGGAGTTGGTTGAAGGTGACAAAATGAATTCTATGTGAAACTCAAGTCTCCTAAGCTCGATTTCAACATGGCCAGATCAAGGAACTAAAGTCTATTGTGCTCGAGTTACTACAGCAAAGTCAACCCTAACAGACTCGAGATGTTAGTTTCCTAAGTAGTTTGGAAAATGTGATAACTAACGAAATTGTTTGAAAAATAGTGTTATTTTGAAAAAAAATCCCAACAGGTGTTGTATGTGTAAGAGTGATGGGTAAGGGTGTTTGCGGTGCGATTTTGTGCCATTTTTAACACTGCACTTTGCGTTGTGGTTTACCCAAAACCATAACTATGCTGTATTTCATTTTTACGGTCATATGTGCAATGTGGTGCGGTTTAGAGTTTAGCCAAAACCATAACCACACCGTACTTCATTTTTTCGATCACATATACTATGCTGTATATAAGATGTGATTTGAAGCCGGTATATTTTTCAAATTTTGGGTTTTTTCAACCAGCACAAAATTGATTTTTCCATTTGTCTTTAGCCTCTAGCAAAGGAAATGTCAACAACAGAGAAGTGTGGTGGCTTAAAGAAACAAGGCTGAAGTTGAAGGAGAAACAATGGCCTTGAGTTTAGAGTTTAGACGTAGGTTTAAGGAGAAACAATATGGCTTTGAGTTCAGACCAGCAAGAAAATGAAGTAGTCAAGTTTAGAAGGGAGAATAGGAAGCTAATCATACCGGCCGAAATTTTCTAAAATAGGCTGAAATGCCCCGAAACACCTTGGAATTGACCGGAGTTTTATCCAAAGTGGAACAAAAAGAGTTTCCATTCCGGTTTGGATACCAGTACGAGAAATTTCGTCCATTTCGGCCAGAATGGAATGGAATGGAATCAATAATATTGCTTCCACGAAAGAATGCTATATTTATGGCTCTTAAATCTAATTTAAGTGGCAACTCCATCTTTCCTCCGCCCTAGTCCACTCAGTCGAGGCATGCTCCCCTTTCTTAAGGAGACAACCGTTGCGTTCACAACAATGTGTTTAATTTTGGATATTTGGTCCTTCCATGAGCAATCCTGTAGAGCACAATGCATCAAGAATGAGCTAATTGGCCTAAAAAATTCTACAAGGCCAATGGAGAGAGATTTTGATGAGCCCAAACTGATTGGAAATAATTCTATTACCCTCCAATCCATATCATCTAATTAACCCTTTGTTTGGGTTATTCTTTGCACATGTGGGCTTGATCCACGCCGTAAGAAAAAAAAAATACACAGTGCCCAATAATCACTTGTTGATTAATAGTGGACCACATCGATCCAATTTTGGCCATTTTAGCTATCTTAGCCTTACGGTTTCCTTAGGCGTAATTAATAATTTTTTGGGCTCGGATTTTTGGCCCAAATTCAACCAAATGGCATAAATCTGTAAGCCTTAGGTTTATTATTATTATTATTATTATTATTATTATTATTATTATTATTATTATTATTATTATTATTTTATAGGCCCCTAGTTGTGTGAAAAGTATCCTCAACTTATACTTTTTTTGTTAAGAGGTAGTTTTAGATCTCTTATATAATTTATCAATTGAGCTGTACTTATAAGTTATAAACATATGATATTATCTCTATATATAAATAGAATTTGGAAAATTGGGTGTTGCCTTTTCTACTTCTAAAACTTCATCTAATTTAATTAACTTATTCTTACTCCTAAAACATAAAAAATTAGGTTAAAATTGTATATCAAGAAAAATTAAAAACAAAAAAACTAAGTAAAAGCTCCCCACTAGATAATAGATAGATACAAAAATAAATAAATAAATAAACTTCCCTCTACGTCATGGATACAACCAAAACTACCCCAAATTATATAATTAAAAAAAAAAAAAAAAAAAACTATCCAACTTCACATAAAAAAAAAAAAAAAAAAAAAAAAAAAAAAAATTCGTGTAAAAACTAATTGTAACTTTCTAAAAAAAAAAAAAAAGATAAAATACTATTTTTACTTGTAAATTTTATTAAAAGTTTTTTTTTTTTTTTTTTTTGTCTCTATACTTTAAAAAGTTTTTTTTACATCCCTAAATTTTGTAAAGAGTTTTTTAAATAGTATAAAGACAAAAATAAGGATGAAAATAGAATCTTTTCAATAGTTTAGGAATGAAAAACAATTTTTTAGTAAAGCTAGTTTATGTACATAAATAAAACATTTTCAATAGTTTAGGGATGAAATATGAACTTTCAATAGTTTAGGGACAAAAAATGAACTTCTTAAAGTTTAGGGATGAAAAACAAACTTTTTGTAAAGGCTAGGGACTAAAATAGTATTTTACCCAAAAATAAATAAAACTTTTCCTTTCATTTGTTCCTCTTTTCTGCTTCCCAACATTGTGGAATTAATTAGAAAATTTAGTTATGAGTGAAAGTTTATAACACAAAAAAATAAAAAAAGAAGCTCATTACACATTGTTATGAATAAAAAATTATAACACTTAATAATCATAATAATGAAAAAGTCTCATCGCATTCATTTAAGAGGCCCATAGCTGGGACTTGAGAGCAAGCAGTAAGCACCAATGTTTTGTAGTTTTTGTTAATTAAAGTGCATGAGCACAGTTTTTTTTTTTTTTTGAATAAGGTAGTTATGATTGTTAGGTCATAGGGGCAGACACAAGATGATAAGGTTAGAAATTATCAAATTAACAATAGCCACAAATAAAAATAATATTAAAAAATGTTAATAGAAAGGAACTTCGATTTGAAATCCAGAATGCTTTATTTGATCGTAAGGTGGATGTAATCGCAAATGGCACTGTCTGACAATGATTTAGGTCATATTGCCAGTTATGTATAACTTCCAACATGTTATTTATTGACTTCTGATAATGATGGAGTTATCTTAGACAAACATTTTCTTTTAATTAGGAACGTACCTAACAATCTTTTAGGGAAATTTAAAAAATAATAATAATCTTCCTATTTGACTTATGTATCCAATTTAGCTCACATGTATTTTTAATTGTAACAATTATACTTTAAATATATATTTACTTGATAGTCTAAACACTTTTATCTATTTTATTATTTACCACCTCAATGCACAACATTTCTTCATCACATATGTGAGAGAGAGAGAGAGAGAGAGAGAGAGAGAGAGAGGAGCACATTACTACCTATTCACACCCGGAATCTATTAAATATTTTTTCAAGTTTCATTCCCTTATATGCTTTCTTCTTCTTTTTATTTTTTATTTTTATTTTAAATAACTTATGGATATAAGTGATAAAACTGCTATTTTAGGTGTGTAAAGGTGTTAGAATCTGTTCTATCAGAGCTTAATGTAACGGAGATGGATGAAGAGTTTAAATTGTGATAGAAATGAAAATCTTTTTTCAAACAATTTTGTTAATTAACATAGATTTCAAACTATTTAGGAAACTAATATCTTGATAATGTTAGACTCGATTTTACTAGCAAATCGTGTCTTAACAACTCGATTTCCCTCAGGAAATTGAGTTTGTAAATCTCGAATTCCTACGATGAAAAACCAAATACCCCACTCTCTACTTTCTTCTTCCTTCTTCTTCTCCAACTCAAAAATCACGATCTCAACATTGGCATCAGAGCGGCTCTTGGAATTAAAAAATAATAATAATAATAATAATAATAATAATAATAATAATAATAATAATAATAATAATAATAATAATAAAAGAGAATTAGAGAAAGTAGAGACATACCTAATTCGCCACTAAGATGAGAATAGGTGGGTATGGGTTTGCAGGTTTCGATCGAAATGAGTTGTGGCATGATTGTTGGTTTTGGGTTTGTAAATTCCAATTGGTATGTGGTGGTGGCGTGTTTGTTGGGTTTGAGTTTGCGGGGTTTCGATTGGCTTTGATCGGTATGAGGTGTTGGGTTTGGGTTTGTGACGAAGGTTATGATTGAAACGATCGTACTTGGGTTTTGCTGGTTTGGGTTTGAAGAATTTATTGGAGTTGGTTAAAGGTGACAAAATGAATTCTATGTGAAACTCAAGTCTCCTAAGCTCGATTTCAACATGGCCAGATCAAGGAACTAAAGTCTATTGTGCTCGAGTTACTACAGCAAAGTCAACCCTAATAGACTCGAGATGTTAGTTTCCTAAATAGTTTGGAAAATGTGATAACTAACGATATTGTTTGAAAAATAGTGTTATTTTGAAAAAAAAAATCCCAACATGTGTTGTATGTGTAAGAGTGATGGGTAGGGGTGTTTGCGGTGCGGTTTTGTGCCATTTTTAGCACTGCACTTTGCGTTGTGGTTTAGCCAAAACCATAACTGTGCTGCATTTCATTTTTACGGTCATATGTGTAGTGTGGTGCGGTTTAGAGTTTAGCCAAAACCATAACCACACCGCACTTCATTTTTGCGGTCACATGTACTATGCGGTATATAAGATGTGATTTGAAACCGGTACATTTTTCAAATTTTGGGTCTTTTCAACCAGCACAAAATTGATTTTTCCATTTGTCTTTAGCCTCTAGCAAAGGAAATGTCAACAACAGAGAAGTGTGGTGGCTTAAAGAAACAAGGCTGAAGCTGAAGGAGAAACAATGGCCTTGAGTTTAGAGTTTAGACGTAGGTTTAAGGAGAAACAATATGGCTTTGAGTTCAGACCAGCAAGAAAATGAAGTAGTCAAGTTCAGAAGGGAGAATAGGAAGCTAAAATTCATACCGGCCGAAATTTTCTGGAATAGGCTGAAATGCCCCGAAACACCTTGGAATTGACCGGAGTTTTATCCAAAGTGGAACAAAAAGAGTTTCCATTCCGGTTTGGATACTAGTACGAGAAATTTCGTCCATTTCGGCCGGAATGGAATCAATAATATTGCTTCCACGAAAGAATGCTATATTTATGGTTCTTAAATCTAATTTAAGTGGCAACTCCATCTTTCCTCCGCCCTAGTCCACTCAGTCGAGGCATGCTCCCCTTTCTTAAGGAGACAACCGTTGCATTCACAACAATGTGTTTAATTTTGGATATTTGGTCCTTCCAAGAGCAATCCTGTAGAGCACAATGCATCAAGTATGAGCTAATTGGTCTCACAAGTTCTACAAGGCCAATGGAGGAGATTTTGATGTGCCCAAACTGATTGGAAATAATTCTATTACCCTCCAATCCATATCATCTAATTAACCCTTTGTTTGGGTTATTCTTTGCACATGTGGGCTTGATCCACGTCGTAAGAAAAAAAAAAAAATATATACACAGTGCCCAATAATCACTTGTTGATTAATAGTGGACCACATCGATCCAATTTTGGCCATTTTAGCTATCTTAGCCTTACGGTTTCCTTAGGCGTAATTAATGATTTTTTGGGCTTGGATTTTTGGTCCAAATTCAACCAAATGGCATAAATCTGTAAGCCTTAGGTTTATTATTATTATTATTATTATTATTATTATTATTATTATTATTATTATTATTATTATTATTATTATTATTATTATTATTATTATATAGGCCCCTAGTTGTGTGAAAAGTATCCTCAACTTATACTTTTTTTGTTAAGAGGTAGTTTTAGATCTCTTATATAATTTATCAATTGAGTTGTACTTATAAGTTATAAACATATGATATTATCTCTATATATAAATAGAATTTGGAAAGTTGGGTGTTGCCTTTTTTACTTCTAAAACTTCATCTAATTTAATTAACTTATTCTTACTCCTAAAACATAAAAAATTAGGTTAAATTGTAAATCAAGAAAAATTAAAAACGAAAAAACTACGTAAAAGCTCCCCACTAGATAATAGATAGATACAAAAATAAATAAATAAATAAACTTCCCTCTACGTCATGGATACAACCAAAACTACCCCAAATTATATAATTAAAAAAAAAAAGAAAAAACTATCCAACTTCACATAAAAAAAAAAAAAAAAAAAAAATTCGTGTAAAAACTAATTGTAACTTTCTAAAAAAAAAAAAAGATAAAATACTATTTTGACTTGTAAATTTTATTAAAAGTTTTTTTTTTTTTTGTCTCTATACTTTAAAAAGTTTTTTTTACATCCCTAAATTTTGTAAAGAGTTTTTTAAATAGTATAAAGACAAAAATAAGGATGAAAATAGAATCTTTTCAATAGTTTAGGAATGAAAAACAGTTTTTTAGTAAAGCTAGTTTAAGTACATAAATAAAACATTTTCAATAGTTTAGGGATGAAATATGAACTTTCAATAATTTAGGGACAAAAAATGAACTTCTTAAAGTTTAGGGATGAAAAACAAACTTTTTGTAAAGGTTAGGGACTAAAATAGTATTTTACCCAAAAATAAATAAAACTTTTCCTTTCATTTGTTCCTCTTTTCTGCTTCCCAACATTGTGGAATTAATTAGAAAATTTAGTTATGAATGAAAGTTTATAACACAAAAAAATGAAAAAAGAAGCTCATTACACATTGTTATGAATAAAAAATTATAACACTTAATAATAATAATAATGAAAAAGTCTCATCGCATACATTTAAGAGGCCCATAGTTGGGACTTGAGAGCAAGCAGCAAGCACCAATGTTTTGTAGTTTTTGTTAATTAAAGTGCATGAGCACAGTTTTTTTTTTTTTTTTTTTTTTTTTTTTTTTTTTTTTTGAATAAGGTAGTTATGATTGTTAGGTCATAGGGGCAGACACAAGATGATAAGGTTAGAAATTATCAAATTAACAATAGCCACAAATAAAAATAATATTAAAAAATGTTAATCGAAAGGAACTTCGATTTGAAATCCAGAATGCTTTATTTGATCGTAAGGTGGATGTAATTGCAAATGGCACTGTCTGACAATGATTTAGGTCATATTGCTAGTTATGTATAACCTCCAACATGTTATTTATTGACTTCTGATAATGATGGAGTTATCTTAGACAAACATTTTCTTTTAATTAGGAACGTACCTAACAATCTTTTAGGGAAATTTAAAAAATAATAATAATCTTCCTATTTGACTTATGTATCCAATTTAGCTGACATGTATTTTTAATTGTAACAATTATACTTTAAATATATATTTACTTGATAGTCTAAACCCTTTTATCTATTTTATTACTTACCACCTGAATGCTCAACATTTCTTCATCACCTATGAGAGAGAGAGAGAGAGCGAGAGAGGAGCACATTACTACCTATTCACACCCGGAATCTATTAAATATTTTTTCAAGTTTCATTCCCTTATATGCTTTCTTCTTTTTATTTTTTATTTTTATTTTAAATAACTTGTGGATATAAGTGATAAAACTGCTATTTTAGGTGTGTAAAGGTGTTAGAATCTGTTCTATCAGAGCTTAATGTAACGGAGATGGATGAAGAGTTTAAATTGTGATAGAAATGAAAATCTTTTTTCAAACAATTTTGTTAATTAACATAGTTTTCAAACTATTTAGGAAACTAATATCTCGATAATGGTAGACTCGATTTTATTAGCAAATTGTGTCTTAACAACTCGATTTCCCTCAGGAAATTGAGTTCGTAAATCTCGAATTCCTACAATGAAAAACCAAATACCCCACTCTCTACTTTCTTCTTCCTTCTTCTCCAACTCAAAAATCACGATCTCAACATTGGCATCAGAGCGGCTCTTGGAGTTAAAAAAATTAAAAAAAAAATAATAATAATAATAATAATAAAAGAGAATTAGAGAAAGTAGAGACATACCTAATTCGCCACTAAGATGAGAATAGGTGGGTATGGGTTTGCAGGTTTCGATCGGAATGAGTTGTGGCATGATTGTTGGTTTTGGGTTTGTGAGTTCCAATTGGTATGAGGTGGTGGCGTGTTTGTTGGGTTTGAGTTTGCGGGGTTTCGATTGGCTTTGATCAGTATGAGGTGTTGGGTTTGGGTTTGTGAGGAAGGTTATGATTGAAACGATCGTACTTGGGTTTTGCTGGTTTGGGTTTGAAGAATTTATTGGAGTTGGTTGAAGGCGACAAAATGAATTCTATGTGAAACTCAAGTCTCCTAAGCTCGATTTCAACATGGCCAGATCAAGGAACTAAAGTCTATTGTGCTCGAGTTACTACAGCAAAATCAACCCTAACAGAGTCGAGATGTTAGTTTCCTAAATAGTTTGGAAAATGTGATAACTAATGAAATTGTTTGAAAAATAGTGTTATTTTTAAAAAAATCCCAACAGGTGTTGTATGTGTAAGAGTGATGGGTAGGGGTGTTTGCGGTGCGGTTTTGTGCCATTTTTAGCACTGCACTTTGCATTGTGGTTTAGCCAAAACCATAACTGTGCTGCATTTCATTTTTACGGTCATATGTGAAGTGTGGTGCGGTTTAGAGTTTAGCCAAAACCATAACCACACCGCACTTCATTTTTGAGGTCACATGTACTATGCGGTATATAAGATGTGATTTGAAGCCGGTATATTTTTCAAATTTTGGGTTTTTTCAACCAGCACAAAATTGTTTTTTCCATTTGTCTTTAGCCTCTAGCAAAGGAAATGTCAACAACAGAGAAGTGTGGTGGCTTAAAGAAACAAGGCTGAAGCTGAAGGAGAAACAATGGCCTTGAGTTTAGAGTTTAGACGTAGGTTTAAGGAGAAACAATATGGCTTTGAGTTCAGACCAGCAAGAAAATGAAGTAGTCAAGTTCAGAAGGGAGAATAGGAAGCTAAAATTCATACCGGCCGAAATTTTCTGAAATAGGCTGAAATGCCCGAAACACCTTGGAATTGACCGGAGTTTTATCCAAAGTGGAACAAAAAGAGTTTCCATTCCGATTTGGATACCAGTACGAGAAATTTCGTCCATTTCGGCCGGAATGGAATGGAATCAATAATATTGCTTCCACGAAAGAATGCTATATTTATGGTTCTTAAATCTAATTTAAGTGGCAACTCCATCTTTCCTCCGCCCTAGTCCACTTAGTCGAGGCATGCTCCCCTTTCTTAAGGAGACAACCGTTGCGTTCACAACAATGTGTTTAATTTTGGATATTTGGTCCTTCCGTGAGCAATCTTGTAGAGCACAATGCATCAAGTATGAGCTAATTGGTCTCACAAGTTCTACAAGGCCAGTGGAGAGAGATTTTGATGAGCCCAAACTGATTGGAAATAATTCTATTACCCTCCAATCCATATCATCTAATTAACCCTTTGTTTGGGTTATTCTTTGCACATGTGGGCTTGATCCACGCCGTAAGAAAAAAAAAAAATACACAGTGGCCAATAATCACTTGTTGATTAATAGTGGACCACATCGATCCAATTTTGGCCATTTTAGCTATCTTAGCCTTACGGTTTCCTTAGGCGTAATTAACGATTTTTTGGGCTCGGATTTTTGGTCCAAATTCAACCAAATGGCATAAATCTGTAAGCCTTAGGTTTATTATTATTATTTTATAGGCGCCTAGTTGTGTGAAAAGTATCCTCAACTTATACTTTTTTTGTTAAGAGGTAGTTTTAGATCTCTTATATAATTTATCAATTGAGCTGTACTTATAAGTTACAAACATATGATATTATCTCTATATATAAATAGAATTTGGAAAGTTGATTGTTGCCTTTTTTACTTCTAAAACTTCATCTAATTTAATTAACTTATTCTTACTCCTAAAACATAAAAAATTAGGTTAAAATTGTAAATCAAGAAAAATTAAAAACAAAAAAACTAAGTAAAAGCTCCCCACTAGATAATAGATAGATACAAAAATAAATAAATAAATAAATAAACTTCCCTCTACGTCATGGATACAACCAAAACTACCCCAAATTATATAATTAAAAAAAAAGAAAAAACTATCCAACTTCACATTAAAAAAAAAAAAAAAATTCGTGTAAAAACTAATTGTAACTTTCTAAAAAAAAAAAAGATAAAATACTATTTTGACTTGTAAATTTTATTAAAAGTTTTTTTTTTTTTTTTTGTCTCTATACTTTAAAAAGTTTTTTTTACATCCCTAAATTTTGTAAAGAGTTTTTTAAATAGTATAAAGACAAAAATAAGGATGAAAATAGAATCTTTTCAATAGTTTAGGAATGAAAAACAATTTTTTAGTAAAGTTTAAGTACATAAATAAAACATTTTCAATAGTTTAGGGATGAAATATGAACTTTCAATAGTTTAGGGACAAAAAATGAACTTCTTAAAGTTTAGGGATGAAAAACAAACTTTTTGTAAAGGCTAGGGACTAAAATAGTATTTTACCCAAAAATAAATAAAACTTTTCCTTTCATTTGTTCCTCTTTTCTGCTTCCCAACATTGTGGAATTAATTAGAAAATTTAGTTATGAATGAAAGTTTATAACACAAAAAAATGAAAAAAGAAGCTCATTACACATTGTTATGAATAAAAAATTATAACACTTAATAATAATAATAATGAAAAAGTCTCATCGCATACATTTAAGAGGCCCATAGTTGGGACTTGAGAGCAAGCAGCAAGCACCAATGTTTTGTAGTTTTTGTTAATTAAAGTGCATGAGCACAATTTATTTATTTATTTATTTATTTCTGAATAAGGTAGTTATGATTGTTAGGTCATAGGGGCAGACACAAGATGATAAGGTTAGAAATTATCAAATTAACAATAGCCACATATAAAAATAATATTAAAAAATGTTAATAGAAAGGAACTTCGATTTGAAATCCAGAATGCTTTATTTGATCGTAAGGTGGATGTAATCGCAAATGGCACTGTCTGACAATGATTTAGGTCATATTGCCAGTTATGTATAACCTCCAACATGTTATTTATTGACTTCTGATAATGATGGAGTTATCTTAGACAAACATTTTCTTTTAATTAGGAACGTACCTAACAATCTTTTAGGGAAATTTAAAAAATAATAATAATCTTCCTATTTGACTGATGTATCCAATTTAGTTCACATGTATTTTTAATTGTAACAATTATACTTTAAATATATATTTACTTGATAGTCTAAACCCTTTTATCTATTTTATTACTTACCACCTCAATGCACAACATATCTTCATCACATATGAGAGAGAGAGAGAGAGAGAGAGAGAGAGAGAGGAGCACATTACTACCTATTCACACTCGGAATCTATTAAATATTTTTTCAAGTTTCATTGCCTTATATGCTTTCTTCTTCTTTTTATATTTTATTTTTATTTTAAATAACTTATGGATATAAGTGATAAGACTGCTATTTTAGGTGTGTAAAGGTGTTAGAATCTGTTCTATCAGAGCTTAATGTAACGGAGATGGATGAAGAGTTTAAGTTGTGATAGAAATGAAAATCTAAGGTTTAAATTGACAAAATTAAAATTACATGCTTCACTTTGGTATAAATGTAAAATATATATTTTTTTTAATTTTAATTTTCCCCTATACTTTTGTTTGAGGGTCACAATATTAATTTTGAATGATAAGAATTATATATGCATACTGATGGTGAACTAAAAATCTAACTCCAACTCGTCCTTAAGGCGTCCAGAGCAAAAGGAATGTCCCTCATAAGGGGATCATCCGTACCAAGACGACTGTCCATGGAATGAGGGTCGTCCATTATGAAAGCTCCTGGATGACCCCCCGACACATTGGAAATTCCCAAAAGTGGATTTGCCCACGAAAGTTGGCAATGGAACCACATGCTGTTTTTCCAATGCGTGAGAAAGATCCAGGCTCATTTCTAGAACTCTTTAAACACTTAACTTCCAACGATAGTTATGCAAAAAGACATAACTCCTATGGCGGTTATGAAATTTATTCTTGAACCCCCAAACCTCCTAAAATATAGGGGAAGTTACAAATTCTCTTTTTTAGGCCCTCGAAACAATTGCCAGCCTTTTGAAGCCCGAAGCATCCAGTCTATTGATTTTCTTCGCATCATCAGTTGGCGCTGTCTATGGGAAAGAGAATTCTCAATTCTATTGCTGGTGTTAACAATTGGCCTTTCCCCGAAAAAAGGCTGTATGGTTCGGACAAGATCAAGGGCTACTAGCCCAGACCATCAGAAGAGTAGGGATGCTTCTAGCAATCCCCACTGTGACCGTCAGTCAGCATCTGTTATGCAACCGCGTTTCAACAAATGAGGCTAGGACGAGATCAGTTCCGTCTAGTGAATTCGCCCTTAGTGGGATTTGGAGGGATGAAAGTGCAAACTATGGGCACCATTACATTATCTGTGGTAGTCGGGGTATACCTGCAACAGATAACCAAAGAGGTAAACTTTCTTGTTATTGATTGTTCATCATCATATAATGCCATCATTGGAAGGCCGACTTTAAATAGTTCGAAGGCGGTGACTTCTACCTACCATTTGTCTGCTAAGTTTTCGACTGAGTATGGAGTAGGCTAAGTACAAGGAGATCAACTAGCCACTAGAGAATCCTATTTAGCCATGTTGGTTATGGATGAGCATGTGCAAACGATGATTATAGACAAGAGAGGAATTACTGCAAAGCCCACCGAAGTACTAGAAGACATTCCTTTGGACGAGAACAGTCTCGAAAAGTTTACTAGAATCGGGGCGAGTATGGAAAAGAAGACAAAGCAAACATTGATCCAGTTTTTGAAGAAAAGTTTTGACGTGCTCGCATATAGTCACAAGGACATGCCAGGTATCAACCCAAACGTCATTACCCATCGTCTAAACGTGTACCCTTTCTCCAAGCCTGTACGACAAAAGAAAAGAGTTTTTGCTCCTGAACGAGATGAGGCCATCAAAGAAGTCCAGAAGTTGCTCATGGCAAAGTTTATCCTAGAAGTCTATTATCCAGACTGGTTGGCTAATGTGGTTATGGTCAAGAAGGCCAATGACAAGTGGAGGGTGTGCGTGGACTTTACTGATTTAAGCAAGACTTGCCCCAAGGACAGTTATCCACTGCCACGCGTTGACCAGCTGGTAGATTCGACAGCAGGTCATAAGTTACTGAGTTTCATGGACGCCTTTTCAAGCTATAACCAAATAAGGATGGACGAGGTGGATCAAGAGAAGACTTTCTTCATTACCAGCCAAGGGATATTCTGCTATGAGGTAATGCCTTTTGGTTTAAAGAACGCAGGGATAACTTGCCAAAGACTTGTTAACCACATGTTCCATCCACAAATCCAATGGAATGTGGAGGTTTACATAGATGAAATGCTTGTAAATAGTTTGGACAAGGAGAAGCTTTGGACGACTTTGAAGAAACCTTTGATACACTTAGGCAGTATAACATGAAGTTGAATCCAAGCAAGTGTGCTTTTGGAATTTCGTCAGGGAAGTTTCTGGGGTTCATGGTCTCACATTGAGGAATTGAGGTGAATCTTGACAAAATCCAGGCGATACTGAATATGGAGCCACCAAAGAATGTCAAAGAGGTTCAATCTCTCACCGGACGAGTTGCCACCCTTAACAGGTTTGTCTCGAAAGCTACTAACAAATGTTTGCCATTCTATAAGATTCTCAGAAAAGCATTTGAGTGGACGGACGAGTGCTAGAAGGCCTTCTAAGACCTCAAGGATTACCTCACCACGACACCTCTGCTAAGTCCGTCCGTACCTGGTGAAGAGTTATATTTGTACTTGGTGGTGTCCCTACATGCAGTAAGTTCGGCACTAATTAGAGAAGAAGGGCAGATTTAGAAGCTAGTTTATTATACGAGTAGGGCATTGAGAGGAGCGGAAGAACGATATCCAATGATAGAGAAGTTAGCCTTTGCTTTGATCACAGCTTCTAGTAAACTAAGACATTATTTTCAAGCTCATGTTATCAAGATCCTAACAGATCATCCCCTAAAAAAGGCAATGAACAAGTTGAAAGCCGCAAGACGATTAATTCAATGGGCCATAGAGCTTAGTGAGTTCGATGTCAGGTACCAACCAAGAAGCGTGATAAAAGCACAAGCATTGGCAGACTTCATTGCGGAGTTCACTCCCGATCAAGAAGAACTAGACACAGAGACTCAAAGGTGGGTTATCAATGTAAATGGCTCGTCCACATTATACGTAGGGGGGATTGGAGTCATACTAAAGTCCCTAGAGGGTGACAAGTTGGAATACGCAGCCCGTTTACAATACCAAACCACCAACAAAGAAGCTGAATATGAATCTCTCCTCAAAGGACTAGAATTGGCTAAGTTTTTAGGGGTGGAGTCAATAATAGTCAAGGGAGACTCTTAACTAGTTATTAATAAAACGAATGAGATGTGTGAAGTTAAGGAAGATCAAATGAAGAAATACCTCAACAAAGCGAAGCGGTTTGTCCAAAAGTGTAAAGATGCTAGATTTGTTCAACTTCCGAGGGAGGAAAACATGGAAGTAGATGCCTTGGCAAGGGCAGCTTCGGCAGGAGGAATTATGGACGAGTATGACAAAATCCAATACATGCTGAGTATAGACCTTCCAGAGATACAACAGATAGGGGGGAGAAAATTGGATGAGTCCAATAGAAACCTATCTCAAGGATGGAAGGCTTCTAGAAGACAAGGACGAGGCAAGGAAGTTGAGAGTCAGGGCTACCAATTACGTCCTCATTGATGAAGGACTATACAAATAAGGTTTTTCTCAACCTTACTTAAGGTGCCTAGCTTCAGACAAGTCAAACTATGTATTGAGGAAAGTCCATGAAGGAGCATGTAGAAATCACTCAAGGGCAAGGTCGCTAGTCCACAAGATTGTCCGTGCAGGCTATTACTGGCCATCTATTTAAGAAGATGCTAAGGCTTACGTCAAGGTGTATAACTAGTGTTAGCACTTCAGCAACATTCGTAGACAGCCTTCGAAGTACCAAACCCCAATGATAGCCCTTTGGTCCTTTGCACGATGGGAACTGGATATTCTAGGTCTCCTCCCACTAGGAACCGGACATATAAAATTTCTAGTAGTAGGAATCGATTACTGTACTAAGTGGGCGGAGGCCGAACCTCTCATAAAAATTACTCAGTAAAATGTTAAAAATTTTGTTTGGAAGAACGTCTATATAGGTTCGAGGTACCTTGAGTACTAGTATCTGATAATGGACGACAGTTTGACGACACACCTTTTAGAGACTTTTGTGAGCAATTTGGAATCAAGAATCACTATTCCTCACCCCTTCACCCACAAGAAAATGAACAGGCAGAAATAGCAAACTGGTCCTTGTTGAAAATCATCAAGACTCGGCTTAAGGGGTAAAAGGGATATGGCCGGATGAGTTACCAGATGTAATTTGGGCCTACAGGATGACTGTGAGGACCCCGACAAGAGAAACCCCTTTTAAGCTAGTCTATGGAAGTGAAACAGTTATACCTGCAAAAGTTCATATGGCTAACCATCGAGTGATGAAGTACCAAGAGAAAGAAAATGAAGAAAAAATTCGTCTTAACCTCGATCTCATTGATGAGATAAGGATAGATGTAGAGCAAAGGACAGTAAGATACAAAAATCTTATGGCTAGGCAATATGATGTCATGGTAAAACCCAGACATTTCAACATTGGAGACCTCGTCCTTAAAAAGGTGTCATTGGCAACCAAGAACCTAGCTCATGGAAAATTAGGACCCAAATAGGAAAGACCTTATAGGGTAATCAACTGTAAAAGGCAGGAGTCGTACTACTTAGAATCTCTGGACGGATGAAAGTTAGAACATCCTTGGAACTTGGAGCATCTAAAGAGGTACTATTAATAAAGGGTAAGCTTGGACGAGAATTACTATGGACGAGAGTTACAGACGAGGTTACAGCTGTGGTCTACGTGTTTACTCATATTTACTATTATTATATGTTTTTACTACTACTACTATTATGTGTTTTAAAAATAAAAGTGCACTAGTTTCTAAACTTTTGCACTGTCTACAAGCAAGTTTGTGAAAGACGAGGTTGTGTACTTGTATAAGTATTTTAATTTCCTAAGGCACTAGCTTCTAAGCGTGTGCCATCTTTGCGGACAATGTTTATATAATAAATATGGTTTGGATTTTCAATGTATTTAGTGCATGAATCTAATTTCCATAATTTCACTCACAAGAAGGCAAAGGTCTATGACGAACGAAAATCTCTGGACGTGGGGATGTAACATTTAAAAGTTTTCCTTAAAGTAAAGATAAAGCAAGAAAAAATATGCTAAGGCATGCTCATCTAATTTATGGACAAGAAAGTTTATATTCGTCTAAAAGATGAAATTAAACCTAATCTCAAGCATGAACACCCAAGAAATAGACGAAGGAATGCATCCATATAAAAATATAAATATTCAAACCCATGGATGAACGTACCTAGCCAAGGCTATCCAACATCCTGGACGAGTTGAATGTCGAAGATGTCTCGTCTAAAGATGAAGGCAAATTGTCCAACCCATGGACAAGATAAAGAACTGGAAAACTAGTCATTTCTAGGACGAGCTACACTTGAAAAATTAAAGAATAACAAGTATGCTGAATGTAAAAAGAAACGAGTGAACTCGTCCATGCAATAACAGTCAATAATGGATAAAAATAGACATTCATTCATCAAAGTTTAAAAAGGGTAGACGACCACCATCCAAAAACCATTACAAAGTAAAAGCTTCAAAAGGCAATTGTTTGGAAACTTGTCCAAAGTACTTTGGACGAGTGAAATGTACTCAAATAAATCTTAAAATAGTCTTAAACAACGGACCTCATAAAAAAAGAAGAAAGAGAAAAGTAGTAAACTAGTCAAATTTTCATGCCTTTGCTGGGAAATCTTCTCCGATCTTAGACTCATCCTGGGCTGACTTGGTTGTGGTGTTGTCTTCAATGTTGACATCTTCATGACTTGTCTGAAGGAAAGAGCTAGCAGCACTACCAAGTTGAAGTTTAATGGAGTTGAAGTCAACGTCAGGAAACTTCTCCTTAGCATCCATACGAAAGTCTTCAAACCCAGTTGCATAATTGGCGTCTAGCAAGTTAGTCAGTTGCTTAGAAGTTTTGAACTCCTCCACTGCACCTTCTTTGGCATTTTCAAGAGAATTGCTCAGCTTGTTAGTCTTTTTCAGGAGGTGATCAAGACGAGTGTCCTTTTCTACAATATCAGCTTTCAACTCTTAGACAAGGTTTCGCAACCCCTTGGTCTCGTCCTTAGCCTTGGCTGCTATTTTAGCCCAACTCTTGCAGTCGTCCTTGACTTCTTTAATCTTTTTTTCTAGTAAAATCCTCGTCTTATCCAGCTTTGTAGCCTGTCTAGACACAACGATGAACTTCGACATAGCCTGCATGAGTAATCAGAAATTTTGTTAAAACAAAAAAGTAAAGTGTATGATGTTGTGACAACACGGACGAGATAAAAAAAAGAAGGAGAAGAAGTTTGTTTTAATTACCTTGAAAGATCATGAATACCTGAGTGCTCAAATTCTCTCAAGGACATGTCATAGCATGCGGCCATGTCCTCGCCAGTCACGGCCTTCTCAAATCTCTCCCAAGCCAAATCCTTGTTTTTGACGATGTTCGTAGGGATCTTCTAGGGAGGCTGGGACGAGGTAGGGGCAGTGGTTTTGGACGATGGGGTGCGAGCAGGCTCGAATGAATCTACATCTTGGACTTGAATAGACGGCTTCTGAGATGGAGGGGGAATAGGATGACTAGGTGTAGCAACCCCAGCCCTGGACTACTTGTGTTTTGCCCTCTTCTCCTTACGACGACTAGGGAGATTCTCCAAGTCAATAACTTTTGATAGATTTCTCTTATCACCAACAGCTGGACAAGGCTGATGTTCAACCTCCTACTTACTTGCCTCATCCACAACCTTATTGCCTTTGTTCTTTTTCATGGTTGCCATCCCTGAAGGACTTAGTCATCCAAGAGGTAATAAAAGTATGAACCTTTTTTTTTCTTTTTTTTTTAAATAAAAAAAAGGGATAAAAAACTTACTCCTGTGAACAGTAAGTTCGTGAGATAAAGCTTCTTTGGACGGCTCGAGACCAAGTCCCCAAATTGCAACAAATGGCAGGACGTTGAAAACATACTAAAGAATGGAAATCCCTGTCAGTATATAGACGAGCCTTATAGACGCGGTCAAGGTAAAACTTGTACAAAGATGGATGTTTAATACCTAAAAAAAAAGAGGAGATAAGAAAGGAATGAAAAATTGTCAAACGACTGTAGGAATGAAATAAGAAATATTGATGATAAAATAAACATAGAAGGCATACCTTCAGAATGAAGGTTCCCTAACTCTCCAGTATAGGGGGCAAAAGGATCCTTGCCAACCTCGACAGGATGTCCAGCCCAAAAACTAGAGACAAAGAAAAACTCCTTCCAGTTCCTATCTGAGGTGACCTAGGATTTAATTAATCTAGAATCTCTCCCTCTAGCTGTGAATTGGTAAAAACCAAGGGATTGGTTAATTTTTGAAGGCTTGTAACAGTAAAGGAACTCATCCATAGTAAAAGGACGGTTCTCTTCAAACATTTCCCTCCACAAAATTTGCATAGAGACGATGAGTTTCCACGCATTAGGGTTAAATTGGAAAATTCCTAAGCCTAACCTAGTAAGTAATTCTCTAACGAAGGCATTCAAAGGTAACCTAAGACCCCCTAAAAGATAGGCCTCATAAATGCCAATCCCAAAACGAGGCTAGTAGCACCATTCCCCATGGACAGCTAACCTAGGGTTGAGCTCATCAGGGATTTAGTACCAGCTCCTAAGGGCAGTTAATCTCTTCTTGACCGTCTTGGAAGGGATACCTACAGCACAGCTATATATGGTCTCTACCTCATCTACAGGATCGGATGGAGGAACATTTGTTGAGGTGCCAGCAAAAAACCTAGAGGCTACCCTCGTCCTAAGGTGTTCTTGAAAGACCTCTAAAGGAATCCCAAGGACCCCAGATGTGTATTCCTCGATATCCCCACTACTACTACTACTGCTATTGCTACTAGAACCACTGTAGCTAGAGTCACGATACTCGTTTATAACTTTCTCAACACTATCGCTAGACGAGTAAACAACAACCTCAGACATGTTGAAATTTGAAGGAGAACATAAGAAAGGGAATGAAGGGACTACCTAGCTCTAGACGAAGGAATACTAAGGATGCTGGAACACTTCTAGACGAGGCAATGGATGAGGGATGTCAAAGGAGAAAATTCGAGAAATGCAAAGGGTACGGGAGGGATTCTACTATTTATAGGCGTTGAAAAATGGTATCTAAAATGACGTGACTAACCAGGAAGCGCCACATGACATTTTTTTCGAAAACTTAAATAGACGTGACAAATTGCCAATGAAATTATGACACGTGGCACAATCTGAGACAATAAAATTCGACCATTGAGATTGTGGCACATGGAATAACATATGATCACTAACATGGAGACACGCGTCCAAAGAACAACAGTAGATCCTCCAATGCTCTGGATGACCTTTGGACAAAGGGGCAACTGATGGTAAACTAAAAATCTAACTCCAACTCGTCCTTAAGGCGTCTAGAACGGAAGGAATGTCCCTCATAAGGGGATCGTCCATACTAGGATGACCGTCCATGGAACAAGGGTCGTCCATCGGGAAAGCTCCTGGACGACCCCCCGACACTTTAGAAATTTCCAAAAGTGGATTTGTCTACGAAAGCTGGTGATGAAACCACATGCTGTTTTTCCAAGGCGTGAGAAAGATCCAGGCTCATTTCTACAACTCTTTAAACACTCAACTTCCAACGACAGTTATGCAAAAAGACATAACTCCCATGGCGGTTGTGGAAGTTATTCTTGAACCTCTGAACCTCCTAAAATATAGGGGAAGTTACAAATCCAATAACCATTTCTAGGGCGCACTATATAAATACCCTTTCAGACCAGACAAAGGTATTTTTTGACATTTTCCAAAAAATTTGGAACTCTAGAACTTGAGAGAGAAATTAATTTTGGCATCGGAGGGTTATTGACTAGTCAATTCCGGTCACCTTTGATCACTTGTTCTTTCTTTTTCAGGCCCTCGGAGCAATCGCCAGCCCTTTGAAGCCCAAAACATCCAGTCTACTAATTTTCTTTGCATCATCATATATAAATATATTTGAATTGAGACAATTGATTGATTGCTTTTTCCAATTAACATGATTATTAAAGAAAGAATAGTGCTACGGATATTACAAGTTTTACTATATTGATTATTGAGCTTTTTTACTAATATGTTATCAATTATAAAGAATTATTTCAAATATTTAGTGGTTGGTTATTCCCTACTAATTACATTTGTTGCCGTATTAAATCAAACTTGTAGTACCTTTAACATTTTCTTTAATATAGATAGTTGTGTTTCCTTAAACTGTGCTTTTGCTCTATATCGGAGGTGACATCCTTTTTAACAAGAATCTTGTTTGTTTGAGAGAGAGAGAGAGAGAGAGAGAGAGAGAGAGAGAGAGAGAGAGAGATATGAGGGTGGTATACTAACTATAACTTCCACTTTTTGAAAGTTTCATATATTTAAAACACTAAAAAAAGTCACATATCATATAACGAAGTTTTTGTACTTGCTCTCCTATGTGTAGCAATAACAATCAAGGACCCCATAAAAAAAAATAAAATAAAAACAATCAGGGACAGAAGCACACTTAGACTTTGGACAGAGATTATAATTTTAAAAAGATTGCAAACACTACTCCAACTAAACCATTTATGGAAATAATTATTTAATGAATAATAATAAGATTTATATTTTTTATTATATCAAATTAAATACTTTTTTTTTTTTTTTGGTTAACAAATTAAATACTTTGTTTGTTAACTTACCCATCACAAGAATATTATACTAATATTAAAATGGAAGTATGGGGCTAGCGAGCAAAATCTATATGTGATGTTAAGTTGTTAACATTTTTTTAATCTCTCTCTCTCTCTCTCTCTCTCTCTCTCTCTCTCTCTCTCTCTCTCTCTCTCTCTCTCTCTCTCTCTCTCTCTCTCTCTCTCTCTCTCTCTCTCTCTCTCTCTCTCTCTCTCTCTCTCGGCTAACAGAGGTACATGTCGACCGTAGAATCTTGGGGTCAACTTAGTTATAAATTCTTTTATATAATTACTTAGTGCATTATGTGAGATGACAGACTGCACACACCTTAATAAATAGTTAGGTACTAAAAAAATTGTTAGTTCTAGATTTTAGGTAGCTGAATTTATAAGTCTCTTGTTATCGAATATGAGATCTTGAATTTAAATTCTAAATACACCAAAAAGTCAAAACCTAATTGGTGTTTTGACCTTATCAAGAAGAAAATCACTATAAAGCAATGCTATAAGTTAAAATACTATTATATCTATCAAAATTACTAAAAAAATGAATGATAGAATAATAAAATGAATTAAGTTGCTCTAAAGATGGTTGTTCATCAACTTAATAAAACCAAAATTTTGATAATTCAAATTCAGATTCTGATTAATTTTACCAAGCTTTAACAAGGTCGAGCTGGCTTTGGATGTTCATAAACACTAAAGATAGTACATCTTATAACTATGCAACCTAAAATTAAAATTTTAAAAATGTTTTTTTTTTTTTGACAAAAATTTCTCTTTTGAAATATATATATATATATATATATAAGGCAAAAATGCACTTTTGATCCCTACATTTTGGATCAATTCCCATTTTAGTCCCAAAATTGATTTCGCTACTAATGTCGTCCCTAAAAAAAGAAAATAAATTCTATTTTAATCCCTACCATCAACCCACTAACAGAAACCTTCTACATGGCAAACAGAGTGCTCTACTTACTGACATGACGCTGACATAACCATTAAAATATTATTAAAAAAATTATTTGGCATTTTATAAATAACATGCCAGCATTTTAATTTTTTAAAAAAACCATGTCAGAAAGTTTAAACAAAAATTGAATTAAATAAAAAAAACTAAAATTTAATTTAATTAAAAATTTTAATTAAAAAAATTTCTTAATTTTCTTCATGTTCTTCAACTTGTTCTTCAAATTCTTTCCAAATCAAACCCAACAATCAAGAACTCAAACCCATCCTAAGAACTCAAACCCATATCGCTAGAACATAAATGAAAATAAGAAGAAAAAATTAAATTAAATACTAACAAGAAGAGTGAAGAACAATGAAGCCAATCTAATCTTCGAAGCCAATCTAATCTTCAAACCCAAATCAACCCAAAATCATCACATTCGCCCAGCACCATCAACACAACCCAATCGCCCAAATTCATCAAACCTTAGAGAAATCATCAAACCTTAGAGAAAACCCAAATTCAACAACCCAGAGATCATCAAACTCAGCACCATCAGATTTACTACAAATCAAGATCATCGAATTCTTCATGTTCTTCCCCAACTACTACAATCAAACCCAGATCCCAAAACCACCACCACCACTTCTTATCCACAAGATCAAATCTAGATCCCACAACCATTGACCAACACAATCAAACCACCATCACCCCTGATCTTATAATTTACATGGATCGCTTCCTCATTGAATAGCCACACCACCTACCCCTCCCCTTGTATAAACCAACCAACCTTCTCTCCCATCTTCCCATCAAAAACAAAAACAACCAATCAAACCCCCAAAGAAAAACCAGAGAGAGAGAGAGAGAGAGAGAGAGATGTCAAAGGAAAGGAGGCGAGGGTTTGGGAAAGTGGGAGCGAAATGGAACTGTAAGGTTCTAAGGGATAATGTGATTTGCGATGCTCAAGATCTTCTTGGAGAACGTGATTTGCGATGTTGTGACCTACACTAAGCACGCTCCCCATAAGATTGTTACTACCATGGATATTGTTTATGCTTTGAAGAGGTAGTGCAAGACTCTCTATGGTTTTGGAGGTTAAGAAGGATAGAGTTAGGGTTTAGTATTTGGGTTATGTTTCAAATTTGGGTTCTTTTTTTTTTTTTAATTGGCAAGTGATTATTATTTTGAATAGAATCTTAGAAGACGTGTTTATAGTTTCATTATGAGTATTTTAATTAGCTGAAAGTTCTACACAAATTGGTCACAACAGCTTTAAGGAACATATGGAATTATTTTTTATTTATTTATTTATTTTTTTGAGCAGAGAGATTCAATCTTTAAAACTAAAAAAAGTAAATTTTTTTTAATTTTTTAATTAAAATTAAAATTGAGGAATTAATTTTTTTTGTTCTAATTTTTTATCAATTTAAATCTGACGTGGCATTTTAAAAATGCCAAATAAATTTTTTTAATAATATTTTAATGGCCACATCAGTGTCATATTAGTAAGCAGTGCATTTCGTCTGCCACATAAAAGGTTTCCGCTAGTAGGTTAACGACAGAGACCAAAATAGAATTAATTTTCTATTTTTAGGGACGACATTAGTAACGAAATCAATTTTAGAACTAAAATGGAAATTGACCTAAAATATAGGGATCAAAAGTGCATTTTTGCTTATATATAAAATGTTACACCTGGTGTAACTTTAAGTAATATTACACCACTTAATATATCTTTATTAAATGCAAATTTTAACAAATCTACAGTTGGATTACATTATCTTTATATTTTCTGTGCTTGCAAAATTTTAAAGTAATCAAAGATCATTAGTCAAGTCATCAATCGCTTGTTTAAATTTAAGTTTTTGTAAAATAAAATAATGCATAAAAGATGAATATATGAATTAAATGATAAATAGAAATTGATTTGTATTAAAATTGACATGTATGTTAAGAACACATAGAATAAGTAATCTAACAGTAAAATTTTTAAAATATAAATTTAATAATAAATTATTAAATAGTGTAATATTTTTTTGAGTTATACGAAATATAATTTCAACCTAACGCATATAAACAAAGTTTAATCACTTTATGTTAGGTTCGATTTTACTTATCTACAATCCTAGTCCAGGTGTAGAGTGTGATTGTTGGAAACTTATCCTCTTTCAAAAATTGAAAAAAGAAAAAGAAAAAAGAAAAAGTGTCCAGGCCTCCAGAAAGGTAAAGGTAAAAAGAAATTGCCACTTTTTTTTTTTTTTTTTTTTTTTTTTTTTTTTTTTTTTTTTGAGGGGCAAGAAATTGCCACTCTGGTTAAACCGTTAAACAAATTGAGCGTAACACAAAAAAAAAATCTCCAAAAAGGCAACCAAGGAGTCAACCTTGACTAGATGCTAGACATACTAGTCAATCTTCTTCTTAGCTAGCATTACAGCTGGAGCCTGGAGGGTGGGAGAAAAAGGTTAGGTTTGTAGTTAACATTGGTGTTGTTGAGCTCATTATAACACCTCCCTACTTATTTAGTTTTTTTATTGTAAATATTCTAATGTATATTTATATCTTAAAAAAATTATAAAAAAAATAACAAAAACGGAGGTTTTTAAAATCTTTTACATAAAAAGCTAAAAATAAAAAGCTAGCTTATAATTTAATGGCAAACATATACATCAAGCATTAATGTGATTCCTTGTTCTTAAAAAAAAAAAAAAGTTTTAATGTGATTAATCATTTAAAAAAATTATTACCTAAAGTTAGCCTAATTGGAAAAGTTTCTTATTTTTCATCTGTCGCTTAATAATAGTAATTTAACACAATTAAAGAACAAATTGACACATTTAAAAGACTAGGAATTAAATTGACATTTGACCTAAAGAATAAGACCATATGTAGTTTATCCAAAAAGTTAAACACGGTCTGCATCCATAACTACTTTTACCATCTTGGCTGGGATATGAAGAAGAATAATCATGAAGTCACCACCAAATTAATTTTTTTATGGTATTTATTAAAAAATTAAATTGAGCAACACTAACTTAGTTGGATTTAATTTTTATTTATTTATTTATGAATTTAGGTATCTTCTAGACGGTTAAGAACATGAACTGGCAGGATTGGCATAAGGCCTTAAGCGAGGGTAGATGTCTTCTTCTAGGGTCCACTAGTTATTTACAAAAGCAATTCATCTCTAATACAGCATAATAATAATAATTATTATGGAAGGACTCATTAGGATTAACATAAAAACTAGAACAGAAGTTACATAATATACGCTAAAAATAAACAAACAAAAACATGACAAGCATAGGCATAGCGCCCAAATCTAAGGCGCCAAATTTATGTGGCAGAGCAAAATAAAATAAAGAAAAAAAGAAAAAGAAAAAAGAAGATAGCGAATACCCTGATACACATTAAGGTATCCCTGTTATTTCACACGAAATTTGGTCCACCTTCCCTTCATTACCTAACACGTACCCATCATCACTTCCGTCCAAATTCTCCCCCAATTCTTGATTCATCGTTGTCATTCATTAGTTCATGTCTTTTTTCTTTAATGCAATTTTTCACTTTGACTAGGCCTCCACCAATTCCACCTTTCCATTTGTCTTTGTTTCAACCAAATCCACCTTTCCATTGATTTCTGCTGACTTCTCTTCCAAATCCAAAGCAACCCCATTTGCTGTTGACTTACCAGTAATAGCCGCACTTCTTGCTCTCACCTCATCCACAAAGGCTTGTATGTTCCGATCAGAGGAGCCACCTTCTGAAATCGCCGCCTCCGCCGCAGCCTTCCACTTCAAAGCGTTTTGCTTTATCTCCACTGCCTTAGGCCCAACAGTAGCTTCCAACAAGCATTTCGAAACTTCATCCCTAGTGATCACTCTATTCTCAGCTTCACCACGGCACATTCTCACTCCGGTTTTGAACACATCAACTAAGTACACAGCGTCTGTGACTTGGTCACCCCATTGTGGGAAAGCCACTACAGGCATGCCTGAAGTGAGTGACTCCATGGTTGAGTTCCAACCACAGTGTGTCACAAAGCAAGCAACTGATGGGTGTGCCAACACTTGCTCTTGTGGGCTCCATTGGACCACCCTGCCATTGTCCCCAGCTTTCTCGAGAAACCCATCTGGAAGAACAAGGAGTTCTAAGCCAGCATCCTTGTGAGGTGGCTTCATAACCCATAAAAAGGATACCCCAGATTGCAATAGCCCGTAAGCAATCTCGTCGACTTGCTCTTGTGTCAAGTACACCACACTTCCAAATGAGATGTACACAACAGATTGGGGTGGCTTTGAGTCAAGCCACTCCACACAATCATCAGCCTTCATGAAGTCCCCACGCACGTTGTTTGGTGCTTTGGGGTTCTTGAAAAGAGGCCCAACGGTTTTGATTGGGCAAATCTTGGACATGAACTCGATGACATCTTGCTCGAGCTCTTGAAACGTGTCCATCAAAATGCAAAAGGGCTTGTCCAAGTTCCTGTATTGTCCCAAAATAGCCCTCCTCAAAAAGGGGTAAGGAGTGGTGGGGTACAAGAAGCTCGGAGTTTCATCGTACTTCAAAAGTGGCATACATGGCAATTGGACATCAATAAAGGGTTCAGCTTCAGAAGGGAAAGGAACTAAACCGTGGTAGTAGTGGTAATAGGCGCAGAAGCAAGCGCAAGATTGGACCCAAAGCATAGCTGAAGGAAGGCCAAGACTCTCAGCAACATCAGAAACCCAAGGGATAAAAGGGTTGTTGATTAGGCACGAGACAGGGCGTCCCATTTCAGCGTTTTTCCTGATCATCTGAGGGATGACTTCTTTGCCAATGAGCTCGAGTTGAGGCAAGTATTGATCCAAGTCTTGGCGCCTTGGCTCATCCTCGTCCCAACCGTCTTCGAAGAATTCGAAGCGGATGAAGCCTTCACCGACCGGGGCAGGCTCCTCGGTGATGTTGCTGGCTTTTCTCATCTGTTTGCCAATGCTTTCGGGGGTGGAGAAAGTTACAAGCAAACCCTTTGCAGCAAGGCGCTTGCCAAGCCTGAGTAGAGGGTTAACATGGCCTTGGCCTGGGAAAGAGACAAGGAAAACATGAACTAGAGCTTCGGATCCCATTGATTCTTCTCGTTAAGCTAGGTAGAGAGGAAGAGATAGAAGGACAAGGTTGAGGTTGATTGTTACAAGGAAGTTTGTGATCGTGTGGAATTGAATTGTGAGTATTTGGAGAGGAAGAACGGTTATATATACCGAGGAGGAATGTCTCACATTTGGAATTGGAGGAGAGCAATATGACCGTTAGGTAGCAAAATTATTATATGCATGCATGAAACGTGAAAGTTTGGTTAAAGAGGCAAAATCAAAACTGACAATGTGGTAAGGCAGAGTCCGAGATTTTGCATTATCATCTTATATGGATGATAATGAGTCTTCCTAGTCAGCAATGATGTTAAACCTACGTACATAACTTTCTTACTTCACGGAAATGAAAAAATTTAACAGATCCAAATTGTATTTGTCACAAAGCATTATAATCATCGTTAAGCACGGGCTTGTGCTACAACTCTCTCAATCTCTCCCAACCATCCGACCTCACACAAATATGATATTAAAGTCCAATCGGGTTAATTAGGCGGGTTCAATTATTAAAACGGCAGGTTGAGTGTTTTTAAAAGCCCAAGGGTTTATCTTATATCAAATTTAAAGGCTTTTTTTTTTTTTTTACTCCATGATTTACACAATATTAATATCAATTTATATATATATATATATTGAGACTTGACTCTTGATCCTTGCCCTCACACTTCACAAGCACTTATACTTATTGAGTAACTATCGCATCAAAAGTGTGCAATGGTAAATATATTTTCAACTTTATTATACAATACATAACTAAAACTAATCCACATAACTTGTTGAATCCAACAGGTCGAAACTGCCTAGTTTTTTAATTGATCTATTGTTTTTGGAGGTTAGTAAGTTGGCAATAGTTTGAATCCCACACCCCCCCCCCCCCCCCTCCCCCCGCGGCACCTCAAAATTAAGGTAGAAGCATGATATCGATGATGCCTTGAATTTGGAACAAAACCTTGAGTGAAGATCCCTCGAAGAGAACGTTGAGTGATGCCTTAAAGATGACCTTAGAAGTGACGGGATTGAAAGGGTGTGGATTGGGCACAATTGTGAAAGAAATGAGCAAATGAAAATGACAACGTTGAAAGAATGTCGGAAGAAGGCTACAAAGGCCTAAGAATGGTTTCATTAATGACCAAGAAAGGGTTGCAAAGGCTTGAAGACAAAGACAAGGGTTGGGGAGTGGCTACATTGATAACTTGAAGAAGATCGACGAAGAAGGATGTTGTGGATTGTGATGAAGCAAATGCGAGCAAGTTGGTGAATTTCTCATATGCAAGATAAGCCAATTTGAGTGGTTTATGGGCCTTAAACAAGAAAGTGAACAACGAAATTGAAGTCTACTCAAAAATCAAAGCATGGTAGAATATAAAGGCATTATCTTGACCACCAATATGACACCCAAATTTTTCTTCTTTATAATTCCCCTTTTAGGATAGATTTAGCCTCTATTGTCATGCAATTTACCTTTTCGATACAAAAATTAGTTTTATATGGTGTAGCATATCCCCGAATTTACTTTCTGTAACTACGTTGTTCTTCCCTTTGTGTATAAGTGAAATGGCACAAAAATGCTATGAGATAGGAGACGATATATACTCCATTTTCACAGAGATAAGATTTGAATTGAATGAGGCAAAACAACCAAATATAGGAAGGGAAATGAGATAAAACAACTTATTATTATTTTTCTTCTTCTCCTTCCTATTTATTTATTTATTTTGAGAATCTAGCTAAAACAACTTGAGTTCAGTAGTGCAAGACTTCAAATCTCGGACCCTTTCCTTTAAAAAAATAGTAAAAAATAAAACAGAGACATGCACACAGACATACAATATACCCCATTTTGACAGAAATTTAGATATAAGATTTGAACTGAACGAGGCAAATCAACCAAACAGAAGAAGGGAAATCAAATAAGCGCAACTTGAGCTCATGAGTAGTACTGAGGAACATTTTTCTTAAATAAAAAAATAAAATAAAACAAACACACACTGACACACACAAAACCTTTGACCCCTCTGAGACAGAAAAAACTTAGATAGCCACTCTGAGACTTTAAGAGCATGAATGCTAAAATATTTAGCATTTATCATTTTAAAATCTTACTTTATTAATTTTAACATATCACTTTACAATCTACTAAGTATCAAAACTTCTATTATTTTACCATTTCATTTAAATACTCTTTTTTTTATTCTTTCTTTATTTTTTTTTATTCTTTCTTTTTATGTTTTCAAATAACTACTAATAACTACCATTAAACAATTTTTTTTTTTTTTTTTTTTACAATGTTGCTACAGTGGGCTGCTAGACATAGCAGCCCACTGTAGCTGGATTGCAAAAAAAATAAAATTTGAGAGGTTTGATGGAGTATGGCTTTTAGTAATTATAGCATTTTGTATCTTAAATTTTAGCATAAATAACATTTACTCCTTTTGATAAGAATGCTCTAAATTTTAGCATAAATCTTAGCACCTGTTAAACCCTATGCGAAGCCCTACTTTCCCTTTATTGACATAGGCTTCAATAATGCGGATTGTACAGGGCTGTAGCCTTTCCCAAAACTGTCTGCCTTGGCGCAAAGGTTCCCTGCAAACATGTGAGCCTTATAACTCGTTCTCATTTTTAGCAAATTTCAAACTAACTTCAAGAGCAAAGAATGTATGATTTACAACAAAATATTCATTTATAACCTATAGGACACTTCATGTGTACTAATTAACTAGGAATTATCTTTTAAGATATCATTTTATTTTGATCAATTTAACTTAGCACCATAGGAACATTTCCCTATTATAAAATAAAAAATACAACAACAAGAAGATTTAATTTCAAATTTCTGAGGTTGGTTATAAATTTTCAACAAATTAGCTAAATCCGTCACTATTCACTTAATTTTTTCCATTTCATTATATACGTCTTTTTAAAAAATTATAGAGACAGAATTTGTAGTAAAATACTGTATATTGTATCAAGTGGGTTTTTATATTTTGTGTATGTCCATGCATGGTACTCCTACAAGAATTAATTCGTATTTATGCTTAAGCCTATTTTGCAATTTTTCAACCAACCTAAAAGGAGGAAAATGACCTTAATGCTTTACTTAACATTCTATTCCAATTATAACAAGATGAAAAGTGGTTATCGTTTGATATGTGCTGTTTTGTCTCTATTTTCAAACACAAACACAAAAACAAAAGAATCTTCACTTTCATTTTCAAGTAAAGACAATTGCATCGGATAAGCAAAGTTGAATAGCAAAACCCAAATCGGCGAGCCAATAGTTTGACCATTAGTTTTGGGATTGTGAATAGTAGAATAGAAAAGTTCTTTGCTTTTTAATTCCCAATATTTTAATGCCTTTATTCTTTGTTTTATCTAATTGCATGTCATTAAAGAGAAGAAATGTCTAGAGTGGTTTCGATGTCGCTTTAATATATATATGTATATTCTCTATAATTAATTCAGTTTTGCGGCCCTTGAGAATTAAAATAATCATTTAGAACAAGAATACAAGAGACTAATATCTAACAATCATATAAAAGCGGGCTTCGAATAAGCGGTCCAAATTGTCTCCGCCAACATTTTCGGACGCAACGTATTTTCTTACTGAGAAGTCAAAATTATAAACAACGTTGGGTAGTAGCGAAACAGCAGTTGCGGCGCGAACTAGAATTTTGCTTTGCATTAGTGCTTAATAGGGAGTTAGTAATTCATCAAAAAATAGGTAGTTAGTAATTACTACTATTAATATTAGGTGCGCATGTGTCACGGTCTCCGATTTACTTCCCTTTCAATAAAGTTGGGCCATCCCCATTCCCTTGAGAAAGAGAGAGAGAGAGAGAGAGAGAGAGAGAGAGAGAGAGAGAGAGAGAGAGAGAGAGAGAGAGAGAGATATATATATATATATATATATATCAAATAAAAAAAAATGCTCAGTATTGTCAAGTTATTCTATATCGGTAAGGTGTAATATTAAGAATGAGTTTATCACTTGCTCTGCGACACTAATTGCTGAATACAATTTTGGTGTTGAAGTATGAGTGCATTATCTTATCTTATCCCTCTTCCCCTCCATATATGTGTGTGTATGTTTATCAAAAAATAGAAAATAAAGAAGTTGGGAATTTTTCTTCCCAATAAAAAAAATTGGGAATTTTCAATTTCATTTTTTTATTTTACCTGTTGTATTTATTGACTGGATAATGAATACCTTATATATATATCCTAACTAGGTAAAATTAAATAAAACTACAAATAAACAATGCTTTTAATAAACCTCTTACAATATTTAAAATCCACAATTTAAAAATAATCTCCAAATATTGTAAAATCTTAAGCGAGCTAAAAAAAAAAAAAAAATCCCATAAGGCTTCAAGCATTATTAAAGTTGCCTAAAATTCCCCTGCTCTACCTTGCACCTTAAGAATAAGCAATCCAAAGGTTCTGTTTCCCAACTAAACTTTAATCTAAAAATTGTTATTGATGGAGAGAATCACACATCTAGTATAATACACAACATAACAGAGTCAAGTAAAGAAAAAGTATTTTGATTTCACAAATCCACTTAATGATATCAAATATAGTTTTCCAAAACATATAATGAGCCACTTAATACATATGTTTTCAAATCTTAAAATTGTTCGAGAACACATACAGATAATTGATTAGATCATAATGTCGCATATACACATATCAAATATTCTCACATACAATTTGTGAGTGAATATCAACATCTAATCCTTGTTGGTGAGGGATCAACACTTATTCTTACATACAAACCTTTGAACAAGCTTAAACATATATGTGATCAATTTTAAAAAACACTTATTCTAAGTCACATATCACAAAAGCAAAGTTTATACAAAATAGAAAAGTTTACTTAATATTAACAATTATTTCAAATACAGAGGCGTATCGAGGATCACAATATCGAATTGAAGCACAAATCAAAGGATGCTTGGATACCGTGCACTCTTGGTGCAGTGGTCACTCCACAAGTATAAATGCTTGTGGGGCGCAGGGTGCAAGGGCCGGGGTTCAAGTCTCTAGGAGGGAGATTCACACACATATACACTTAGATTAGACTAGAGTAGAAGTTTTATCTTATATAAAAAAGAAAAAAAAGAAAAAAAAGAAAAAAAGGATGCTTGACTCTCTTAGGGAACGAATAGGAACTGAGGAGTTTATATGAATATTTTTTACAACTCTTAAGTAAGTCTTAAAACTCAATTTGCTAAAAGAAACGTTATAAATAACATTTGAAAAATAGAAATATGAATTTGAAATCACTTGGTTTTAAACAATTTAAAGAATAGGAATCTTTTTAGAAAACCAATTTTGAAACTCATTTCTTTTCTAAAAAGAATTTAGTTTTGAAATCATCTTTTAAATAAGATGCAAACGTTATTTAAAATTTGAAATTTCTCTTTAAAAGATTAATTAAAAGTCAAAGTTTCTCTTTTAATGATGTAAAAATACTTTTGATAAACTTTAGAAAACATAAGCTTAAAAGCATACATTTTGAAAATTTTTGACTTCTAAGAACCTAATGGACAAAATTTGTGCATATTATGCATAGTTACTTACCTTTCTTGCTAATACTTGTAGTCTAGATCCAAAATCAAATGAGCTCTTCTTCCATACCTAAAAGTAAAGGAGTAACACAATTATATAATTAACCCACCCTGCAGTATACCATAAGGATGTAAGGGATACTTTCTAATAATTTACTAGTCTTTAAACATCTCTAAAATCCTCCATAATATATTCCTTTTCTTTTATTTATTTATTTTTTTATAGTTACAGAACTAGTAAAACTATTACCCACCCTAGAAACATTAAAAATCCTAATATACCTATTAGTTATTCTAAAGCAACTGACCAGTATATCAAATATCAATTTAAACCAACTAGAAGGCTTCCTAGCTAGACAAGTTTTTATATACTTTGATCAAATTACTAGTCTAAGATTGAACCCAAAGAGAACCATCTGAAGGTTGTGTTCAACTTCGAACCAAAATCTTTCACGCTTCAAAGCCTAATAACCAAATTAAATCATGGCAGCGATACACTTAAACAGAAATTCTATTAATATTTATTGTAATCACAGGCCCATATTTATATGACAACAATTCTAATAAAAATTATAGATATGCCATTGTCAAGATTAGGGAGTGATTACCTGAACTAGCTAGCTACTGCCTGATGCCACCAACCGTCCCTGTACTTTTCTCTTTCTTTTTTCTTCTTCGCTTTTGGTTAACGTGTATAATGAAGATACCCTAGAGCCTTCCAAGATTTTATAGCTTCTAAATAACCTCAATTTAAGGTTTTATTAACTACTAACCTGTTTAGATAAGATGAAACTTCAAGGGATTCCAATAACTCTTAAACTTCTTATCCAAATAGGATTTATTTTATTTTATTATTATTATTCTCTTATCATTTTCTTTAACTGATAAGGAGACTAAAGGTTTTAATTCCCTTATCTTCCTATAACTAAAACAAAAATAAACGAGAACTGCACGTCCTATACATATGCATGGAATGTATACAATTTTCTGATTGTGCAAGTTATTGTTTCATCTCTTAACTTTGGGTAGCATTCTTTGTTTGGCTACATAATTACACCTCAGACCAATCCCATCATGAAACCACGTGCTTATCCATATCATCTCTTAAAGCTAAAAATAATAATTAATAATGATGATACATGGTGATGATCATAAAATAAAATTGGGGTAT
This sequence comes from Castanopsis chinensis, assembly GCA_032878915.1. Classification (NCBI taxonomy): domain Eukaryota; kingdom Viridiplantae; phylum Streptophyta; class Magnoliopsida; order Fagales; family Fagaceae; genus Castanopsis; species Castanopsis chinensis. Next base: position 8,462,467 of record JAVQMG010000106.1, read on the forward strand.
TAAAGATGCGACCTGACCCACTTGACATGCTTAATAAACGAGTTGTGTTGAGTTGATATGAATGTGACATAACTCATTTCAACTTACTTAATATAAACTATAACATCCGTATAGAAATAAGTTCTTTACATCTTGAAAGTAATGCATACACTTCAAATCTTCAACCCACACTCAAAATAACATAGATCAACAAAAATATAACATCGATCTAGAAATAAGTTTTTTAAATTAAAAAAAGTGCATACACTTCAACCCAAATTCAAAATAATATAGTTTAACAAAAATATAACATCTACATAACTTGCCAAATGTTAAGTCTCAATATTGAAAGAGTTGGTGCAAACAGGAGACTGATCATGATTAGAGAAAGTTTCAATGCACAACTATATCAAATGTAAGTTTTTGTAATTATTCTCTTTTCTTTTTAAGTTTAAAATATAGGTTGGATATTAAAGATATTTGAGAAATCTAAAATAAAATAAATATTTATTTGTTATACGAGTTAAACGAGTTATGTTAAATGGGTCATTTCGGGTGGACACAAATAAATTTCGTGTCCAATGTGTCTATTGCGAGTTGACCCGCTTATGACACGCTTCTTATCGTGTCACTTTTGGATTGACCCATTTATGATCCAAACCCGTTAAGGCCTGACCAAAACCTACTAAGGCTCAACCCTAACCTACAAAAACCTGTGTTGTGTTCATATCATGTTCGTGAGTTGGGTCAGACATTGACACCCTTAGTTTTTTTTATTCAAAAGCATATATATATATAGGTCTTGTCAACAAGTATCCTTAGGATATATGTTGATAGGTCATTGTATGAAAGTTTTGATATTACTTACATGAAAAATATAAGAAGATGTCAAAAAGTTAGCTAGTTTTTCTTTTTCCTTTTTTTTTTTTTTTTTCTTTTTCTATAAAAAAGTTTCTAAAATATATTTCCTAAACTAATATTCTTAAGACATCCATTAACTTTTTCCTATATAGAGAAGTTCTAAGTGTTGACACCTTACCCACAGAATTTTGATTAGCTGATAAAGAACTCCCTAGATTAAATTGACCATACTTCTAGGGGCGGCGCTATAGCCAACCCAGGGGATTCAAATGAACCACCTGAATTGGCCAATTTTTTTAATATATATATATATATATTGTTTTACCTCCAAACATAAAAATTTGAACACCCTGACTTTAAATCTTGTTTAAACCCTGCTAAAATGAGCTTAAATATTATCATCTTAATGCTATTTTCACAATATTTTTCACAATAAAGGTTAAATGACAAGTTATAACTGGTTTTTATCTAGACCCACAACTTACATAATTTTTTTACATTCCTTTAGCAACTTACCACCTAGATTTTGCTGTGAAAGTGTTATGTTAGTAGCACTACTCTTAAAATTGCTCATTCGTTAAAAATAAATAAATAAATAAATAAACATTCTCTCTAGAAAAAAAAAAAAAAATACACTTCAAAAGCAAAAACTTATATCAATTATTATTTTTTCTTAGTTTCATGTTTACTCTCAATTCTACTTTCGGGTGTTTTACTATTTTTTTATCATATATTTTTATATAATTGATATTATATATAATAAATTATTATTAATTTGACAAAAATATGTGATTAGTTAGTTAATTAAATTTATTTATGCATTCAACGGTAGTTGTCTTACCAATCTTTAGACTATTAATAATTTTTTAGACTATAATATATACAATATTTAAATTACTATTTTAGATTATTGCATATAATATGAAAGTTTAATATACAAAAAAAAAATCAATTTATTTTTTACTCCCACAACAAATTTCTAGTTCCAATATTATTGACCCCTTTAGAAAATAATCTTAGAACCGCTACTGCATACTTCACCAAAGATCTATGGCTACCACTGCGAGCTTCCTGGAATAGCTTCAGCACCTTTAACACTAATTTAATAGTGTCATTGTAAGTCTAATAAGACTGTAATTGGACGACATTACCAATCTCTACCATAAAATCGTGAAGATAATAATAAACTATAGTTTACCCTTCTAGCTCAACAATTTCACACCTCATCATAATATGATCAAACTTTGGTTTTGTAAAGTTGAATTTATTCAACTATGTGTTGGCTTTATTCCATACCAAATCTGTTTGTACTTCAACATTTAAAAACCCTATATTTAGGTGGGAATAATGTAAAGATTGTGTGTGAGAGAGTGTGAAGATTTGATCGAGAGTGTGCAACAAGATGTGTCTCGCAACTGACTCACTAAAATGCAGCACATGTGTGAAGCATGCAAGAAGTTGAAGGGTCAAGACAACTGGATCACTATAGGACAAAAAAGTACAGTCTGGAAACTAGCGACTGGAACTCACGACTCATCCCAGTCACGAAGTGAGTCGCCAGTGCACCCTGTTTTGCTGAAAACTAACTTTCACATTTCATTTCATACCCTACTATAAATACCCTTATACCCACGAAATATAAGGAGCTTCCAGAGAGAATTTTGAGAGAGAAATATAAAGAAAAATAAGATTGATTCATCTACAATTTTATACATTTGATTATCCAAATTTCTCTATTCTCACCCTCTCCATTGTTAGACCCATGAGAGGATTATAAACCAAATCCTTACCTCACCAAATTCAGAGTAGTGAGAAGGTTCTTGGTGTTTGGGAAGCAGTTCAAAAGAGAACCAATTCATATTGGTTGATGCAATGGGCTAATTGCGAGATCTAGTAAGCTAGAGAAGACACGGTTCGGCGTAATCTTATTGGAGCAAGAAGCTTTGAGGGCTTAGGTGCATCGGATAGATTAGGCTTGGAGAGTCTATTGCTATTCATGTATTGCAACTGATTTTGTAGTAGATCGTTTACCGCTTGGAGGGTGGCAGAGAGGTTTTTCACCTAGTTTTTTGGTTTTCTCTTCGATAACACATGCCGGTGTTGTCTTATGTTTACATCTCTTTATCCCTTACTCTTTACTTTTAATTATTGCTAAGTTGTGATTAAAATATGGCTTAGAGTAGTTTGATAATTTGGGTATTGCTTATATTTCATATTCCACACATATATTATTTGAATATAAGATTGTTTTGGAATATTTTTTTTTTAATTTTTTTTATGGGGGTCTAAACATTCAAAAGTGTATTATACACTACGTGAGTTTTCAATTGGTATCAGAGCGGATATACTTTGATGGATTTTTATATCCTTAGTGTGATCCTAGATGCTTTGTAGCTATGGTTGGAGCTATGGAAAATGCTATGTTGAATTGTGGTGCAAATGTTTGTGATAATGAATCTATGAATACTTTTAAAGATTGTCATAACAATGCTAGAATTATTAAAAACAAAGAAACATGCTAGAATGTTTGTTCACATGCTAAAGTATCTTGAACACAAGAACCATGTCTTACACAATAGTCTATGTGAGTCAAATTCATTGATTGAGAAGTATAAAAGAAGAAATAGAATATCGTGTGAAAAGGTTGATCACCTTAAAGAGAGAATTCAATCTAGTAAGTGAATAAAAAATGAAGATAATTTTCTCTTTAAAGATCAAGAATGCTTATCTCATGCTTGCTTTTTTGTGCACACCTCTTTGAAAGTATTCAATTCTTGTTTATGGTATCTTGATAGTATATGTTCTCGTCATATGACAGGAGATAAATCACTATTTAAGTCTCTCAAAGAGAAGGTTGGTGACTATGTAACATTTGGGGATGGAAGCCATGCTCAAGTTCTTGGCAAAGGGATTATTGAGATACCGGGGCTACCTCTATTGAAAGATGTTCTATATATCAAAAGGCTTAAGGCGAATCTCTTGAGCGTCATTCAAATATGTGATAAGGAATTTCTTGTTCAATTCTCAAAGAAGGGGTGTGTGATCATAAATGAAGTAAGGATTCAAGTCTTGGAGGGATATGAGATCACCGACAATTGTTATAGAGTGGTTCCTACGCCAAATATCTCTTATAGGAGTGCATGAGTCGATGTGTTGGAACTTTGGCATCAAAGACTTGGCCATGCAAACTTCAAAACAAGTGGCGAAAGTGTCCAAACTTGAAGCCGTTGTGGGGATCCCAAAATTCAGGAAGGTGGAGAAGACTATTTGTGGCGCTTGTCAAATTGGAAAACAAACAAAGGCGAATCATTAAAAGGTGAATGTGATCTCTACATCACGTTGCTTAGAGCTTCTCCATGTTGATTTAATGGAGCCCACAGGAACGGAAAGCTTAGGAGGAAAACGGTATATTATGGTCATTGTCAATGATTTCTCAAGATACACATAGGTGGAATTTCTTAGAGAGAAATCAGAAGCATGTGAGAAGATGAAGACTACAAAATTTGAGAATGCAAAATTTGAGTCCTATTGTGAGAAGAATGAGATCAAGAAAGAGTTTTCAACTCCTAAAACTCCTCAACAAAATGAGGTGGTCGAAAGGAAGAACTTGGTGATTCAAGAAATGGCAAGAGTTATGCTACTCAACAAACAAATTCCTTAAAAGTTTTGGGGGAAAGCCGTAAACACCTCATGTCACATTGGCAATAGAATATTCTTCCAAGCGGGAACAAAGAAGACCACATATGAAATTTGGAATGGGAAGAAGCCAAACGTAAAATACTTCCTAGTCTTTGGAAGTAAGTGTTACATTCTAGTTGATCGGGAGAACTTTGGATAATTTGATACATAAAGTGATGAAGGTATTTTTCTCGGGTACTCAACCATTAGCCCGACATATAAAGTCTTCAACAAGAAAACAAAAGCGGTGATGGTGTCCATCAATGTGGTTATTGATGGTGCTATAACAAATGTAGCAAATGATGATAGTGAAGAAGAAACAAGCTCCAAAAAGGCTGTCGTTGAGATTGAAGCCCAAGATGTTGAAGTGAAAGAATGTTCACCGGAGAGAGAATCTAGTCCCGTGAACTCTAGAATGGAGACAAGATCGTTGTGTAGATCCTCAAACCCTCTCACCTCTCTGGAAGTTCATCCTCCTATCTCCTGGAATGATGAAGCGTCCACCTCAAAGAAGCCATCATTTAGAGTGGTTAAAAATCATCTGAAAAGTAACATTATCGGTTCTTTAGATGAAGGTCTTCTTCTTAGAAAAGGGAGCACGCTTGTTGCAAACCATGTGAATTATCATTTCTACCTTGCTCAATTTGAACCAAAAAGGGTAGAAGAAACTCTTCAAGATGAGAATTGGGTGGATTCAATGCATGAAGAATTGAAACAATTTGTGAGGAATGATGTATGGGAACTTGTCTCAAGGCCCAAAGACACTCATGTCATTGACATCAAGTGGATTTTTAGAAATTAGATAATGAGATGGTGAGATGATAAGAAATAAATCTCGGTTGGTGGCTCAAGGTCACACTCAAGTGGAAGGAGTAGATTTTGATGAATCCTTTGCCCCCGTGCCTATTTGTATCCTTTTGTCCATTGCATGTATCATGGACTTCAAACTCTACCAAATGGATGTGAAATGTGCCTTTTTCAATGGGTTCCTTAATGAAGAAGTCTGTTGAACAACCCAAAGGTTTCCAAGATCCACACTTCCCGGATCATGTTTTGAGATTGAAGAATGCACTCTATGGATTAAAACAAACACCTAGAGCATGGTATGATCGACTTACAAATTATCTTTTGGATAGAGGATTTCAAAGGGTATATGCCGACCGAAGATTGCTTGTGAAGAAAGATGAGAACTATCTCCTTGTAGCTTAAGTGTATGTTAATGACATAGTGTTTGGAGTGACTATAGACGCTTGTGCTCTAGAGTTCTTTGAAGAAATGAAAAAGGAATTTGAAATGATTATGGTGGGGGAACTTACATTTTTCTTGGGTCTTCAAGTTAAACAAAGAAATGATAATATATTCATCTCTCAAGAAAAATATGCAAGCAATCTTGTCAAGAAGTTTGGACTATATTTCAAAAAGCATGCCTCCACTCTCATGAGTTCATCTACCAAGTTTAGTCTTGATTCTTCCAGGGTAGAAGTAATTCCAACGTTGTATAGTAGCATCATTGGAAATCTCTTATATCTCACTGTAAGTAGGCTGGATATTATGTTTAGTGTGGGAGTATGTGCTTGTTATCAAGTAGCTCCTAAGGAGTCTCACTTGACGGCTATGAAGAGAATCATATGCTATATTAATGACACTCCAAAGTATGGTCTATGGTACTCAAAAGACTCTAATGATTGTCTAGTCGGTTACTCGGATGCAGATTGGGTAGGAAGTGTTGATGACTGAAAGAGCATTTCAGGCAGATATTTCTATCTCAGAAACAATCTTGTATCATGGATGAGTAAGAAGCAGAACTCGGTATCTCTATCTACAGCTGAAGCCGAGTATATAGCCGTTGTGAGTTGTTGTACTCAACTTCTTTGGATGGAGAAATTTCTTCATGACTATGGGATTCCTTAAGAAACAATGAATGGGTTCTGTGACAATACTAGTGCCATAAATCTTTCCAAGAATCTTGTTTAGCACTTAAAGTCCAAGCACATAGAGATTCGCTATCACTTCATCCACGATTTGGTGGAAGATAAAATCGTATGTTTTGAATTCATTCACACAGACAACCAAAAGACGGACATCTTCGCCAAACCTCTTGATGGTCATCTATTCGAATCACTCCGTAAGACCATTAGTATCTGTATCATTCCTTGAAACTCATGTGTGTTGTGTGTTTTACATATCTATCTTGAATTTTTCTTAATTGAGTAAAGCACACACTACTTTGTTAGTAGCTTATTTTTGTTGTTTAAAAGCTTTGGTCGTTTGTTGTTTTTTATCATTCTTTACTTTACTTTGTGTCAAAAATCCAAAAACACATAAAAAGTATAAAATTCAAAAAGTTTGATCAGCGGTGTTGTGCATTGTCACAAGCATGTTTAGCCTTGTACCTTTGTACTAATGGCTTTGTGTATTAATGAGCTTAGCTTGTTCTCTCTGCACTTGGATCTTTGTGGGAAACATCTTGACATCTATGTGATTGTTGTAAATAGCTCTTCAAATTCATCATGAATGATTAGTCAATATTTTTTTTGATCTTGATACATGTGTAGATTTATGCCTATATCTCTTTCCACCTTTTTTTTTTTTTTTTGGCATAAAAGCTCAACCAATGTCAAATCTCAAAAAGAGATAATGAGCTGGAAAAACCATCGCACAAACTAGTATTTGACTAAGGAAAAGGGAAAGCGACATGTATTTAAAATGTATTATGTCAAAAGCCAAAGGGTTACTCATCAAATTAAAATATCAAAAATTTTAAGCATCGATCTTGTTAGGACATATGTAGTTGTTCAAGCTTGTGAACATATGTCGCTGTTTTATGTAATTGGCTTATCCTTAGACAAAACGCACTTTACTTGTAATTGGGTAGATCTAGGATGCGTTAAACACTTCAAGAAACAGTGGTTCAAGATTAAGTGTTGAAGCCGTCAAAGTCTGTCCAAGATACAAGCAAGGAAGTGCAAGATTTTAAAGCTCGATAGATACCTCGACAGATACATCTATCGAGATTTAAAGAAGCTGTTTAGTCCGAGCCTCGACAGCTGTCTCGACACCTCTCGACACCTCTATCTGTCGAGAATTAAAGAAAGCAGATTTCCAGGTCTGTTTCAAGTCCAATCCGTGAGTGTGTCTTTGGGACTTCTTTTCTCCTAACCCTAGACATATAAAAGGATTATTTTAAGGGCTGTCAAAGTAAGCAGAGAGCAGAAATCACAAGATACAAGTTGCTTCTTCTCTGTTCATGCAAATTGTGATCTGTGAGACAAAGTTCGTGCCCTAGTTCATCTCTGATGATTTGAAGAACTTTGCAGCCAACATTCTTTCTTCCTCAAGTTGGTGAGTGAGTCACATACTGGGATTCGTGCAAAGGAGTAAGCCGCGTACTGGGATCCGCGCATCAAATTGGTTAGTCACGTACTGGGAGCCGTGCATTAAACTGGAGAAATTGTCACTACAGAACAAGTCCAATTGGGTATTGGGGTAAGAGTTCAACTGTAGGTTGGTAAGGTACTGGGATTCCTTACTTGTAACTGCTTGTTGTGATAATAGTGGAGTTTCGGGAGTGGTGACCTTAAATTACCCGGTGGGGTTTTTGCCGTAAGGGTTTTCCCCATTCGTGAACAAATCACCGTGTTCTTTATTTTCCGCTGCATAACTTAGTTTGGTGATTTGTTTGTGCTGCCACGTAAATTTGCATGTTAATTTGATTAATTAATAACTGGGCTAATTTAATTAATCTAAATTATCACAAGGGGTCAACGCGTTTGTGGCCTGTCAAGTGGTATCAGAGCAAGCACACTCTGATTAGGGTTTAATCTATTGTGTGTGATCCATTGACCCCCGCTGTCATGGATAGAGGACAATCTTTAATTATACCTCCTTTATTTGATGGCACTAACTATGCATACTGGAAAGTACGCATGAGAGCTTTCTTGCAGTCTTTAGATGAGAAAGTGTGGCAAGCTGTGGAGATAGGCTGGACCAAGCCTACAGAAGCGCCGGCTGACTGGGATGAAGCTAAGATCAAAGCGGCAAACTTCAACAGCAGAGCATTGAATGCCCTATTCAGTGCAGTCACCAATGAGGAGTTCAAGAAAATTTCCTCAACTGAAACTGCCAAGGAAGCATGGACCATCCTCCAGACAACCTATGAGGGCACCAAGGCTGTCAAAGATTCAAAACTGCAAAGGCTCACCACACGCTTTGAAGAAATAAAGATGGAGGAGGATGAGTCGTTCGATGAGTTCTATGCCAAGCTGAAGGACATAGTGAACTCAGCCTTCAATCTTGGGGAGACCATCCCAGAACCCAAGATAGTAAGGAAGGTGCTCAGATCGCTGCCAGAAAGATTCCATGCTAAGATCACGGCGATTGAAGAGTCGAAGGATATTGACAGAATTCCTTTGACTGAGCTGGTTGGAAACTTGCAAACCTATGAGTTAGGGCTGACTAGGTTAGGCAAGTCGAGCAAGGGCAAGAGTTTGGCACTGAAGGCCAAAAGCAGTGATACGGATGACTCGTCAGATGATGAAGATTCCAAGATGAAATCCTACATCACAAGGCAATTCAAGAAGTTTATGAAGAATCCCAATGGAAAGGGTTTCAACAAAGACCGTAGACAGTCCAGTTCTTCACAATTCAGGAATCCGGAGAAAATGAAGAAGGATGTCATGGATGGCGGTCAGTACACTGTTCCCACAGGACCAAAGTGCTTTGGGTGTCAAGGCTTTGGACACATGAAACAAGAGTGTCCTACGTACTTAAAGAGCATAGGGAAGAGCAAAGCACTTGCTGTTACCTTAAGCAACACAGAGCCCGAGGACGATTCCGAGAATGAGGACGACGGAATCTTGAGTGCTTTCACCGCCACTGTTAATCCTACTGATGGGGTTATAGAAGATGTGGATGAAGAGAAGGAATTGGTGGAGTCCAAGATTGAGATTATGGATGATCAAGATGATATCCATACCGCCTATGAGAAGCTATACAAGCTTTCTGAGAAACACGAGAAGCTCTATAGGCTGGCCACCAAGAAGCTCAGTGATGTGGAACTTGACCGTGAGGAGCTGTCCACAAAGGTTGATCAAGCGAATCAAACCATTGGAGCACTGAGGTTCGAGAACAATTTCTTGGCTGAGAGGACCAAGAAGCTTGAAGCAGAGCTGTTTCAAGTCAGAGCACAACTGGAGAGGACGTCAAGCGCCAAGCTGGACAAGATGCTAGATGCTCAGAGATCTTCTTCGGATCGTACTAGATTGGGGTATGATTTCTTTCTCTCTAATACTCCTACTTCTAGTACTACTGTCTTTGTTCCACCCGCTAATAACATTAAAACTGAGGAGAATAATGTTAAAACTGATTTAGCTAGTGAGAACGTAGACAAGGAAAGGTCCATCCTAGGAGCACCCCTTAAAATTGAGAAAAGGGAATCTAGAAACCCTAGGAATAAGAGGGCTAACTCTCAAAAGGCCAAACAGAAGAAGCCGTATCTCTGTTATCATTGTGGTCTCACCGGTCACACTCGACCAAATTGCTACAAGTGGCTTGCCACTCAACAGAGCAATGGCGAAATAGCATCTGGGAGCCAGAATCAGCTTCAGTCTTCTCTCGCTCCTCTTGGAGACATTCTAAAAGCTCTTATGTTCCTTTCGAACTTGAACGGTTCATATTCTTCTCCCTCTTTACCGGTTCAAGAGTCGACCAATAGGAAAGGATCTTCCAAGGTGTGGAAGCCAAAGGGATCTAAGTGATTTTAGTCACTTCTTCTTCTCTCTCCTGTTTCTTTGTGTGTTGCATTACTTGTGTGTTTCTTTACTGTTTTGAGTCAGTCTAGTTTTATGCATTGTTTTGTTTTCTTTAGCATGTTTTTGTTTGTGTGTTTTCAGTTTGTGTTTTATTTTTGCTTCTTTGATAAGAATAAAAAAAAAAAAAATTTGAAAAATGAAAAATACAAAAACAGTGTGTGTTTATGTGCATTAGTTCATGCGAACTTTTGGAATGGCCATTGAAATAGAGTTTTCTAAACTTTGTATCACCTGTAGCTTAGATGAGCACTCTTCTGCACAACTAAGCAAGTGAGCTTTGTAGCTCTTTGTTTGTGATGAGTAAGGTTAAATGATCTCTTCTTCTTAACACTCGTATCACTCTTTTTGACGGGTTGAACTAGAAAATCCTAAGAGAAAGGCATAAATAACCATCTCACCACTGTTACTCGCCAATCATAATATGACATCTGTATGCTTCGGCATAGCAAAAGTGCAATGTCAAAGACACTTGTATGCTTCGGCATAGCAAAAGTGCAGTACCAAAAGCTTAACATCATTGGGTATTTCTTTTCTTTCTCTTGTATGCCCATGCATGATATGCTTGTTAAAAGAAAATATGCAAAGAAATAAAAAGCAAAAAGATTAAAAATGCTTTAAAATATGGTTGCAAGCGTGTTTTCTAGGAGATGTGGGAGTTATAGGATGTACCTCAAAGGTGATAGTCCCCATCGAGCAGTTATGATTGTGTGTGAGGGAAAGTGATTTTCTCATATCTCAAATCGTCATAACAATGAGACACATATGCAATCTTGCGATGTTTTCACACACAACACGCAATACTCTTTGCTATTCTTGATACATGTGCAGGTACAATGTGATTTGGCCATCACAAGGTTTATATGCGTTAATGTATGATCACTAAACTGTCATAACTTGTTTTTGAAACATAAAATTGGTTAGACTTGTTTAGTGTGTGTGTGTGTGTTTTGAGATACATGTGCATCATATTTCTTGTTGAGAGATGATTTTGAGAGCTTAATGAGTTGATTGTATCTTTGGTTGAGCTGCATGCATGATTGCATTCATGTCTGTGTTTTTCCTCTTTTGAAAAACTGCTTTGAAAGGCATCTCGACACCTCCTCGATACCTCTCGATACATAGCTTTCTGTCGAGATCCTTAGACTCTTTCTTGTCGCAGTCTCGACAGATACCTCGATAGCAGCTGGATCGATCGAGAAACTTTCTGTTTGCTCAATAGCTCCTCGATAGCTTCTAGATCGATCGAGGTTCCCTCTTGCTTGTTTCTTCTCCCTCGATAGCTTACCTCGATAGCTGCATCTGTCCACGTGCTTTTCTCGATAGCTTCCCTCGACAGCTACCTCGACAGCTCTCGACACCTTCAGTTGTCGAGAATTACTGATGCTCTATAAAAGGGTTGTTCGTGATTTTTCAGATCATTCTCTCGATCTCTCTCGCTCGAAACTCTCTGTTCTCTCTCAAAAACTTTTCCTTTTCCCTCCAAACCTTCTCCCAAGGCTTTCTCAAGAGTTTCTTTGCAATCTTCATCTCTTGGTAAGCACATTATCCCTCTTTTTCATGCATTTCATTGTTTAAAACCCTAGGTTTGTGTTTTTGAAAATTTTTTGGGAGTTTTCAAAATTGTTGGGGTTTTCATGAAATTTTTGGGTTGGTTTTCTAGTTTTAATCTTCAAAACCACATGCATTGCATCACATTAGCATTCTAATTGTATTTTCATGCATTTAGATGTGTGCAAATCTATTGTGTGCTGTTAGGTTTGGATTGGGCTGAGCCCATGATGTTTTTGAGTTGCATGTCACATGCTCATGCATTTTCATGCATACGTTCTTTTCATTTCAATATTTCATTCTGCCAATATTGATTTGTTTGGGACTTTTCTGTTTGTCTCTTCTTTCCCCCCCTTCTATGTTTGCGTTAGTAGCGTCTATGGCTCCTAAACGTAAGTCCATTCCGTCCCAGAACCCTCTGCGTTCTAAGGGACAGTCTTCTTCTGACTCTACCCCTATCTCTGTTCGGTTCCGTGATGAGAAAGCCCGTAAGGACTTCTCGGAGAACTTTTCTAAACGCGGTGTTCATTCGGAACGCCACGTAGTCCTGGCAGACTTTGCCGACATCGACCTACCCGATGTCATTCACACTCGGGGTTGGGAGTCACTGTGTGACGTCCCGGTCACATCTCCTCTCGTGTTGATTCAGGAGTTTTACTCCAACATCCATGGGATAGATTCTTTAGTACCTTCTTTCTATTCTTGCGTTAAAGGTACGCGCTTCTGTGTCACCCCAGAGCTAGTCTCTGAGGTTCTCTATGTCCCTAGGGTGGATCATCCCGATTACCCTAGCTGTGAGCGTCTCTGGACTGTGTCCAAAGACGAGATGATCTCGGCGTTCTGTGAACGTCCTACCTCTTGGGGAGATCACATGTACACACCATGTCGACCTTTTGCTAAAGGTCCTCGTTTCCTTAACATGGTGATGACATTTGTTTTGCACCCACTCTCTCACTACAACTCGATCACAGAGCCTCGTGCTCGGTTCTTGTTGTCCCTCCTTGAGGATCTCTCTATATACTTTCCTTCTCACTTCATCTTTTCTATCATAGATGTCTATAGAGATACGGCCACCTGTGATAAGCTCATTTTCCCTTCCGCTATCACGAGGATTCTGAGTCGTTTTTCCATTCCCTTTCCTTCGTCCGATCACTACCATGTCATGTCTGCCATAGACGCCGCTACCGTAAAACGTAGCGAGGCACAGTTCCGATCGCGACAGCCGGATGCTGCCACTCCTTCCACTCGTCCGACCACCTCCAGATCAGCTCGTGCGTCTGCTTCTTCCTCCTCTAGCGACGTCACGTTAGGAGACATCATGGCGCAGTTACAGCGCATGGATGCTCGCCTCGATACACTCTCCACACAGTTGTATCAGGTGAATGTCCGTGTTGGTCGCATCGTCAGGCGACAGGCGACCATGGGCGGCTTTGCCTCCGAGGCTTCTCCTCCGCCACCTCATGTGTCGACTGAGACCGAGGCTGATGATGATGGCGATGATGATGATGATGGCGATGATGATGATGCTTCCGACGATGATGATGCTGGAGATGCTAGCTCATCGGATGAGATGTCTACTTGACACTCTACCCTTTGTCACTCGTGACAAAAAGGGGGAGTAGTTTTGTATGAGAGTAGTCATACTTAGGGGGAGTGTTAGCATAGGACATTTTTGTTAGGGGGAGTGTGGATTGAGGGATGTAGTGAGGTGATCTATGTTTTTTTTTCTTTTCTTATCTTTTAGAGATACATTGATCATGTACTTACATACATTGTACTTATTCTCTTTCTCTATATGATGATGTATGTTTTCTTTTTCACCTACCTCTACATGTGTTGTTTCTTTTCTGTCTTTATACACATGTTTCTTTACTTGTATGCAATCTATTATTTCTGTTTCACACAAAGATGCCTTGATGTGTTTTGTTTACAAGTGTTTCAGAAATACAGGTTGTCAAAGTCTTCTTGCCATAAACTCTCTTCTTGCAAAGTTTTTCAAGAGTTTGTGTTAGGATAGATTTTATTGTATGTAACAAGTGAATATGAGTTGAGTGATTTATGACTTCTCTCATATCTTCATTTGTATGTTGTGGTTTTGTCACGGATTGCCAAAGGGGGAGATTGTTAGGACATATGTAGTTGTTCAAGCTTGTGAACATATGTCGCTATTTTATGTAATTGACTTATCCTTAGACAAAACGCACTTTACTTGTAATTGGGTAGATCTAGGATGTGTTAAACACTTCAAGAAACAGTGGTTCAAGATTAAGTGTTGAAGCCGTCAAAGTCTGTCCAAGATACAAGCAAGGAAGTGCAAGATTTTAAAGCTCGATAGATACCTCGACAGATACATCTATCGAGATTTAAAGAAGCTGTTTAGCCCGAGCCTCGACAGCTGTCTCGACACCTCTCGACACCTCTATCTGTCGAGAATTAAAGAAAGCAGATTTCCAGGTCTGTTTCAAGTCCAATCTGTGAGTGTGTCTTTGGGACTTCTTTTCTCCTAACCCTAGACATATAAAAGGATTATTTTAAGGGCCGTCAAAGTAAGCAGAGAGCAGAAATCACAAGATACAAGTTGCTTCTTCTCTGTTCATGCAAATTGTGATCTGTGAGACAAAGTTCGTGCCCTAGTTCATCTCTGATGATTTGAAGAACTTTGCAGCCAACATTCTTTCTTCCTCAATTTGGTGAGTGAGTCACGTACTGGGATTCGTGCAAAGGAGTAAGCCGCGTACTGGGATCCGCGCATCAAATTGGTTAGTCATGTACTGGGAGCCGTGCATTAAATTGGAGAAATTGTCACTACAGAACAAGTCCAATTGGGTATTGGGGTAAGAGTTCAACTGTAGGTTGGTGAGGTACTGGGATTCCTTACTTGTAACTGCTTGTTGTGATAATAGTGGAGTTTCGGGAGTGGTGACCTTAAATTACCCGGTGGGGTTTTTGCCGTAAGGGTTTTCCCCATTCGTGAACAAATCACCGTGTTCTTTATTTTCCGCTGCATAACTTAGTTTGGTGATTTGTTTGTGCTGCCACGTAAATTTGCATGTTAATTTGATTAATTAATAACTGGACTAATTTAATTAATCTAAATTATCACAAGGGGTCAACGCGTTTGTGGCCTGTCAGATCTCTAAAAGAGATGTAAAGATCAAAATGATCAAAAGAAAAGAACCCAAATGAAAAGCTTCTAACTCAATGTAATCAAATTTATGTGGGAGGTCATATATATTCATTTCTAGAATTGAGATAGGTCACTCTACTTAGTGCTAGTTGTTTATGACATAGTTGAATTGATCACTGAAGTTTCACACTAGACTAAGGACTATCTCATATTTGATACCCACACACATCACAGATGTTTATGTTCGATGAATGCCTTATTCATTTGCATGATTGTACTTGATTAAATGTGATGTACATATTCAAGCATTTGTTAATTAAACCCAAAACGATGTTTGAGTATTTTAGTTGTTTTTGCAACTCTGCATTTTGGCCACTCACTCACATCTTATAAGTTTTCAAGCTCTAGTTGCGAGCTCAACTCGAGGGTTTTCATAACTCATTGGTGAATGAGAACTTAAGTTGCGAAAAAGACTTAGAAATTTTTTCAAAATCTAGGTTTAAGAATTTTTGACAACTCATTCGTGAGTAGTGATTTCATCCAAAGGCTTTCGCGACTCACTGGTGAGTGTAAGTCCCAATTGCGAAAAATACTTAGAGAAAATTTTCAAAATCTGGGTTCAAGAGATTTTGGCAACTCACTCGTGAGTCAGTTAAGTAGTGAAAAACGCGTGTTTTGCAAAAAATAGGGTTAAAAATCAGACAGATTTTCAAAACTTTTCAGTTTTCCTCTCATCACATGCGTATCTCTTCATCTTCTCCGCCTCTACCTTTCTCAAAACTGCTATTTTCACTCCAGAAACCTTCAATTTTCTCTTCAATCTTCACTCTAAATCCAAGAAAAGGTATGGGTCTTCACTCATTTTTACTTTATTTCAAGTTTAAAACATTATATTTCATGGATTTGTGGTTTTTGTTGAGATATTGAGATATTGTTGATGAACATGGGTTTTTGTTGTGTTTGATGAAATTATCGTATGGGTTTTGTTGAGAATGATGGTATAATGCTTGTTTTACATGTTTCTACTACATACTTATGCATTATACAATGTTTTGTGTTGTGGTGTGCATATTATTTTGTTGATAAAATGTCTATTTAGATGTTTTTGTGTGCAATGTTGGACACCGTTGAGTACAATATTTGGGGATAATCATGTTTCCATGTTTGGAACAACTAATGGTTATGTGTTTCACACTTTGCCCCTTGCATGTTTTCATGCCTTTTATATGCACACTTTTTCATATGATGCACACACGTACAATCTTTGACATGTTGAGTGTCTAATGCCATGATTATGTCATGCTTTGATGTTTAGCATCTTTACATGTCTTTTTTTTTTTTTGAATTACTCTTTAAATTTTAGTTTTTAGGGTTTAATTCGTAATTTATGTTTTTGGTATTAACTTACTGCTAATCAAGTTTGTTGCCGTTTGTTTTCATCTTGCTCTTTGAAATTTCATGGTCTTTGCTTCAAGATGTCTCCTTTTAAAAAGTTAGCAGTGAAAGAAAGCAGTTTCAAAGAAAAGGAACTGGTCATTGACCTTAATAGTTTCTCCCCTAAGTCAAAGAAAACTCAATTTTCAACTAGAGTTTTCGATGACACCTAATTCAAATCCTATGCCACTTATCAAGCGTATTTAAACTACTTCAAAAATGCCCCCACGGTAATTGAACGGGTTGTTGAGCAAGCTACTCTTTTTGATACAAACATTCTTAAATAGTTTGCTTCTAAGGATTGGAATTACATTTTATCGAATCTCGATGATCCTTATGAAGAGCTTGTTAAAGAGTTTTATGCGAATGCCCTCTTTTATGGGGAGGAGCTATGTTATTGGGTACGAGGAAAGGACTTCACTATAATGTCTTCATATCTTGCCCTCATTCTGAACATCAACCGACCAATGTTTGCAAAACCACCAGTTTATAATGTTGGACCCTAAAATTTTTCGCCACATTTTCGGAGAAAATTTGGATGTGTCTTCAAATGGGAAATCAATTGGTCTGTTATCTTTATCTCCCAAGTTGAGGTTGCTCACAACAATAATTTTCATAATCTCTATCCTCTTTCGAGCACTGGACATATGAATCTTGGTCGGGCTCAATTTCTTCATGACTTGATTACCGATGAAGAAATTGATGTATGCTTTCATATCTTTCACATTTTGGTCAAAATTGCTGAGAGGATGGCCTCTAGAAAAAGTCTTACATTTTGTTGCCTCATCACAAAGATATTGAAGCTAAAATGAGTACCCACAATGGAAGATGAGTATCCTCATCCTAAGCAAAGACCAATCAACATTAGCACTCTCAATGCTATAATTAGCCGTGTCTGAAAGAATTTCAAGAAAGAGAGTAATGCTCCTTAAGGTGATACAAGCTCTAGCTCACACTCTTATGATGAGAAGTTGGACAACATCATAGCTTCCGTGCAAGACATTAGCACAAAATGACCTAATGTCACAACTATCATGCACTCTTAGTACACTCGATTTGTGACAAAGTTTACCTCTCTCCAAACTCAATTGGATCAAATCCAAAGGAAGCTAGAAGAAGATGATAGCTAGTTATTCTATGACAAAAAGGGGGAGATGGTGTTCATGATAGGGGAAGAACTAAATCAAAGGATGAGCAAGCAATGAAAGAGCAAGCAATGAAAGAGCAAGCAATCAAACAACAAGCTCTTCTAGGTTTTTTGTTGCTATTTCTAGCCTATGTTCATAGTTTACAATTTAAGCTTATGCTGTGTACTTGACTATGTAATGATACTCTTATGTACCCTTGCTTATGTAGTTTAGTACTTTTAGTTAAAGTTTTGCATTTTATTTAGTGCTCTTGTGCCCTTGTTGGATCTTGTATCCTTGATACAATTCAAACCTAATGCTTCTTGCTTTAGTGTTCTTGCATCGGTTGAGTGTTTGACATGCAAATGATAATTTGCATTGAGTTTATTTGCTTGCATGTCCGGATGTTCATTCATCGTGTGAATGTTCATTGTAGTCACTATTTATAGTGATTGTTTGTGTATGGGCTTTACTATCATATGCATATTTGCTTGATCGTATTTTGCTTGCTCCATATGCATTCTAAGTTTTTCACTTGCAATGATCTTAATGAGTGCGTTTTGTGATATTGTTTTTAGGAGACTTGTTATGGTTCAAGAGTTTTACAGATCCAAAATTAGGTGTGAGTGAGTTTTGGCAACTATTCCCAACTCACATTTTCAAGTTTAGAGTCTGTTTTAGGGTTTTGTCACGGAATAGCCAAAGGAGAAGATTGTAAAGTGGAATTTATTCAACTATGAGTTGGCTTTATTCCGTGTTAAATTTGCTTGTAATTCAGTATTTAGAAACCCTATATTTAGGTGGGAATAATGTAAGGGTTGTGTGAGAGAGTGTAAAGATTTGATTAAGAGTGTGCAACAAGATATGTCTCGCGACTGACTCGCGACTGGTGACTCGTCAAAATGCAGTACACGTGTGAAGCATGCAGGAAGTTGAAGGGTCAGGACAGTTGGATCACTACAGGACAAAAAGTACAATCTGACCAGTCATTTTAGTCACGAAATGAGTCGCCAGTGCACCCTATTTTGCTGAAAACTGACTTTTCACATTTTATCTCATATTCTACTGTAAATACCCTTATACCCACAAAATGTAGAGAGCTTTCAGAGAGAATGTTGAAAGAGAAACCCTAAAGAAAAACAAGATTAATTCATCTACAATCTTATACATTTGATTCTTCAAATTCCTCTACTCTCACCCTCTCCATTGTCATACCCATGAGAGGATTATAAACCAAATCCTTGCCTCACCAAATTTAAAGTAGTGAGAAGGTTTTTAGTGTTTGGGAAGTAGTTCAAGAGAGAACCAATTCATATTAGTTGTTGCAATGGGCTAATTGCAGGATTCGGTAAGCTAGAGAAGGCACAGTGTTGGAGCAAGAAGCTTGGAGGGTTTCGGTGCATCGGGTAGATTAGGTTTGGAGGGCTTAGGTGCATCAGGTAGATTCAGTTTTCTCTTTGATAACACGTGTCGGTATTATCTTGTGTTTGCATCTCTATATTCCTTACTCTTTGCTTTTAATTACTACTGAGTTGTGATTAAAATATGGCTTAGAGTAGTTTAATAATTTGGGTATTGCTTATATTTTATATTCAGCACATATATTATTTGAATATAAACTTGCTTTAAAAATTTTGTTTTTTTGGGTCTAAACATTTATAAATGTTTTATACACTAAGTGAGTTTTCTGTTTTATATTCTTCCTCAGACATCTTTTTGCTTGAGATTTTAGAACATAAGGCAAGCATCTTGTCGGTAATTGTCCAAAAAGACCTCCCTCATAAATTATTTTCTTCATTTTGGTGGCGACAAGCTTCAGTTTACGATGATTTGGGAAATTTCTATAATATAAGACTCGCTTCACCAAGTATAGCTAATTAAGAAATGATCTGGTTGTGTTCTTCCTTCAAGCTCTAGAATATAAACTTCCACATCTAATTGATCTTGTTGGCTTAACCCATAATTCCTTAGAGCATGACGATGAGGAAAAAACACTTTCCGCTTGATTTTTCACTTCAAGCACAATAAAAGAAGTTATTCCCTTCACTTTCGCGGGAAGAGGTTCACCCTCTGAAATTCTGAATGATAACGACAATAATCACGTTCAAAAGGTTCATAGTACTCAAGAAGTTCCTGGAGTGCAGCTTTACTTGTCTCCTTAACTCAGCCACTTTGAAATCAGCATAAAGGTTCCATTCGTGACCTGGTGGTGTTTTCATCAGTTGCGGAGTCAAGATTCGACTTTAATGGATGAGGGACGGAAAATTTATAAGTAACATATATGTCTCCATACAATTGTGGATATATGTAGATATACAAATCATGCATGAGCACACATCTATATATATATATATATATATATATATATATATATACACACACACACACCAAGACTATATACGGTCCATTACTAACTAATATATATACACACACACTAATACTTAGAGAAAATTTAATTAGATTCAAAATTGAATTTTGCTTTTGTCAACTTTCTATATAAATTAAATTGTTTAGATTTTTACTGTTATTTTTTCTCTTAACTAATGAGCATATTTTTTATACTATTTCCATTTAAATATTTTATATGCCAAGTTCTTGAATGAAATAAATTATAATTGAACTGAATGATCCCATGCACCTATCTTTATTCAATTTAGGAAATACTATTGGACCAATTTATTTTTTTATTTTGTGTTGTATTTATAATTAGTAGAATTTCATGGATAATGATTGTGATTATTGTATATGTAGAATTTAATAGCAGTGTAATGAGAAATTTGATGTAACCAATATCAAGAAAATTGCAAGAAAAAACTTTTTTAGTACTTCCAAATGTCTTGGTTCAACTAATATCTCAAGCTAATATCAATAGTACCACTACAATTCATCATGCTCGTACGTAAGCACGGGTTACATACTAGTTACATAGAATACTTAAAGACCAATTAACCAAGATTAAAAAAAAAATTGACACTCTTGTGAATACTAAATGGTATATTAATGTTATAATACCCATAAAAATATATAATACCTGTTGTAAATTTTTATTATCAAAATTTCAATTATAAATCTCATGTAATGATTTTTAGTGATTAAATAAAGTTTAAGGACAACTTACGTGAACTGTTGTTAGCTTTGTATAATGATTAAATTATTAAAATTTCAAGCCATAATACCACCATTTGTGCATCTAACAATTTGAGTTCAACTTATAAATAATATTAAATTATAAAATGCATTACTTGATTTTATATCATGTTAAATTTGAGTGCTTCGGTATGTCTATCTATTCAGGCAATTCTAAGCCACAATTAATGTTACGTGGAAGTTGAATTATGTCTTGGATTATATTTACTAATATGTAGCTCATACTTACGCATGAGAATGAAGAATCATACTACTGTTATTGATATTAGACTGTGCTATTGATATTAGATTACACTAAGTTTTTCATTACATTGTTATTACATATATAATTTTGAAAATCACTATCGGATCTATATATACAATATCAATTCACAATTATTATCTTTGAAAATATACTAAATACAATTCAAAATAAAATAATAAATTGGTCAAATAATATATCTTAAATTGAATGGAGATAGATGTATGAGATGGTTCAGCTCAATTACAGTTTGTTATATTCAATATTTTCTTATACAAATATCTTAATAGAAATTGTATAAAAAATATATTCATCAGTTTAGAGCTAGAAAAAATAATAACAAAATTTTAAACAATTTAATTTGTATGGAAAGCTAACAAAAGCAAAATCTAATTTTGATTTTAATTGAATTTTCTATAAACTATAGTTTAATATTTATATATATAACCTAGTTAGTAATAGACCGTACATTGTTATGGTATATTACATAAATGACTTATAAATTTGAATTGTTTTCAATTATATGATTAGATGTTTTATGGTTTATTTATATTGGATTCCTCGTTTTCTATACTAAATTAACTCATTTGGCACAAAAATTAAAAAAATTTAGATTAGATGGGACACGTGGCGTAAGATTAAACTCTAATTAGAATCCAATTATTACACTGAATTAACTCCCTTGGTACAAAAATTTAAAATATAGATTAGATGGGACATGTGGCACGAAATTAGACTTTAGTTGAATTTCAATTAAATTTTTTCTTAACTTTACCTATTAATATATATACAGATTACATGTCTTGGGTGGTGATATTGTTTATTAGCATACAAGTTGTCATGACTATACTTTAAATAAATTATTTATTGTGGAATGAAAGGCCTCGACTAACAATATTTTTCTATACATTATTTTGATTTCTCTGTCACTTGGTCGCATACTTGCGTGTTTCAAAGGATATATTCGTAGTTAGGGGTGTGCACGGATCAGATTGGGCGGATAAAGGCCAATATTTCTATCCAATCCGTCACTAGCGGGTTGGAAAAATTCCAATCCGCCACCAACCCACCAAAGTCTAAATCTGGTGGATTGGTTACAAATTTTGGCGGTTTCAACTCAACGGGTTAGGCGGGTTAGGCGGATTGGCATTAACAATGTTTTTTTTTTTATAAAATTATCACAAACTACAATTTGTTATTGAATAATCTCAAAATATAACTAATGCACACAAAAAACCAAAGGTATATTTCATTGAATAATCTCAATTCCAACACAAACATAGGGTCAATGAAAAAGAGATGTATCATCTCTAACAAAAGTAGGCTATGCCTTACAACTTAGGAAATAAAAGATAAAAAAAAAAATAGTAGAGTTAAATCAACAAACTCAAAGTCTTAACAGTCCCAAAGTCACATCAAGGATTCAAAATAATAACATACCAACATAACAAATAAACTTCAATATGGTATGCATGTTCTCAAAAGCCATAATGTAATCAAATTAAACCACTGAAAATAAACTCAATTCTAACAAAAGTTCTTAACAAAATGGACTTCAGCAATCAACTTCAAGCTTGGTACCACTCCAAAAATTAAGTAACTCCTCCAAAGCAAGTAGCAACCTAATCAATCATCCACAACATAAGATAAAATTAGGAATGTTACTGTTATCTATTTAAGATAATGAAAATTGCACATAATCCTAAGTTGCCTTAAGTACAACAATGCCAAATATAATGATGCAATGGTAAATCCCAAATATGAGCTTCACTAGCAACAAGCATTTGAACACTTGATTGCATAAAAGAATAAGGCAAGGCTGAATTGTGAAATATCGTATGAAAACTTGGATCACTGCCAAGTCAAATTTCAACTACCAGGCTTCGACCATGTATGCACTAAGGGCTGGTATGAGGCTCTCATTTTCTCTTTTTAATTTTAACAACAGCACCCAACTTGAATTACAAACACACAAGAGGCTCAAAAAATGCTATAATCCCTCTAGAAAAACTCCTAGAGGGTTTGGTTTACATGCTTGATAACTTAGGATGTGCAATTTTCATAATTATATGCTTAGATGATTTCACGTTGTTTGATTTTACTCTGTTATTATATTTTTCATGTTATCATTTATAATGTAATCAAGTTTAAGCAAATGAATTTCTCAAAAAAAAAAAGTTTAAGCAAATGAAGATAGAGAATGGATGTTACTTGCCTAAGCCAAGTTCCTCAAAATCAACTAAATCAATTCTCCACATCTTTTTTATTTAAAGCAGCAAATTCTGAAATAAAAATATTGCATATAATAAACATGTTACTGCAATTAATCAAAGCTATCTAAATTAAAGTATCCATGAACCAACTTCAACAAATAATTGAAAAAAGATGTTACCTGACTCAATTTCTTCATATTTTTCTATGTCATCCATAGCCTCTCGAAGGTTGATTGGAATTGGTGAAGACTGCAACCAATTTTGTGCACAAATAAGAGCCTCCACCATCTTTGGAGTTAGAGAACTTTGAAATAGATCAAGTACACGTCCACCAGTACTAAAAGCTGACTTAAAGGCCACTGTGGAAACTAGAACAGCCAAGACATCTCGTGCTATTTGAGAGAGAATTTGATACTTGTGGCTGTTAAGCTTCCACCATGCCAAAATATCAAATTCAGCATTGCCTAGACCCTCACAATTTTCTGTCAGAAACCTATCCACTTCAGATTTATTCTCCAAACTTTCTGCCTCCTCCAAGTGTTTCTTATATTGAGAGGCAAATGACTTGTTATCATCTTCCTCCTCATCATCAACATCCATCTCTTCAAAAGTTTGACTTACACTAGGTTTTGCAACATTAGCACTAGTATCCTTTGGAAGATAGTGCTCATATAATTTTGTTAATGTTGCCTTCACCATTGCTGTTAGTTCTTCTGCCTTGGAGCTCTCATAAACTTATTTAAAGGAAAACATGATATATTTCAATTTATAACGAGGGTCTAGCACAACAGCAACATACAACAAAAAATTGATATTTTGAATATTCTCCCAATATTTGTCATATTTCTTTCTCATGCTATCAGCCATATTCTTTAACATATTATCCTCACTTCTACTTAAAGTTAACAATTTAGATTGCACTAACACAAGTTCATGGAAAAATGCATTAGATGTGACATATAAAGAGCCTGAAAATCGCAAAGTCACCTTATAAAAAAGTTTTAGAAATTGCACAAAGATTCTAGCCTTTCCCCAATCAAGCACATTAGGAGGCTCAATATTCTTTCTCCCTCTCCCTTTTCCTCTCCCACTATCATCCTCAACCCCAACCTCATTCTCATCATTATCATCATCATTGAAATATGAGTCAAATTGTGAGTCTTCCTCCTGTAGCCGCTCAAAAGCATTTTGGAACTTCACAGCTGCCTCAAACATCATATAGGTTGAATTCCACCTAGTTGGAAGATATAGGCATACTAGACTTTTACTAGGAATTTTTTCACGCTCTACACAATTCTTAAAAGTTTGAAGCCTAGATGGAGAAGACCTAACATATGTCACTGCATTTCTAATCTTTACAACTGATTCATTTTGATCTTTTAAGCCCTCACACATAATAAGATTAACAATATGTGCACAACACCTCATATGCAAAAACTCATTATAAAAAATGGGGGTCTTCCAATCCTTAGTTTTTCTTTTCAGATATTTTATGGCAGTATCATTTGAACTTGCATTATCAAGTGTGATTGTAAATATCCTATCTATCCCCCACTCTTGCAAGCACTTCTCAATATGCTTACCAATTGTGACACCCTTGTGATTAGGAACAATACAGAAATTTAAGATTCTTTTATGCAAGTTCCAATCATTATCAATCCAATGAGCAGTAAGACACATATAGTTTAGATTTTGAATTGATGTCCAAGTGTCAGTGGTTAGGCATACTCGTTGCTTTTGAAATGCTTTTTTCAATTTTTTCTTCTCTTCATAGTAAAGATTCATACAATCATGAGCAACAGTGGTGCGACAAGGGATAGTGAACCTAGGTTCCAAAACCTCAACAAAAAACTTAAAGCCTTCCTTCTCTACATGCCTAAAAGGTAACTCATCAACAATTATCATCTTTGCTAGGGCATTCCTAGCAATTTTTTCACTAAACCCCACTACTTTAAGAATAGATTGCTCTTCTTCTTTTTTAAGAAAACAAAGTTTCTTTTGTTTTTTGTCTACGACCTTATAAGGGGACGTGGGGCATTGATTATAAAGATGATTCCATAAATTACTAGTCCCATCCCTTTTCCCACGAAATCCAGAGTCTTTACCACAGTAATTACATGATGCTCTAGGGTTATTAGGATCACAATCACCCATCATTGAAAAGTGATCCCAAACTTCGGATTTTTTCTTTTTAGGGTGCTTAGGAGGAAGTGCATTGGTATTACCTATGGTTGGAGACTCGGTTTGTCGTTGGGTTTGTCATTGTGGGCACTAGATGTTTCACCCTCCATCATCTACTAACAAAATTAGACAAAGACAAAGAATAAGATCAACCGTAAAAATATGTAATATGTAACGATATAACACATTAACTTGAATATACAATGAAAAATAGATACTTGAATATACAATAAATTTCCTCTTTTAGAAATAGAATGGTTTTACATGTAATATATTAACTCTTTTTATATTATATAAATTAATCAAATGACAGAAACTGAAATAAGAACGACAGACGAAAAGTATAAACAATACAAGCTAAGAATACAATGAATTGCTTATGCCAGAACAAAAATGGATTTACATGTTATATATTAGCGCTTATTATATTATATAAATGAATCAATGATGGAAACTAAAATAAGAAAGACAAACAAAAACTAAACAATACAACTATACAAGACAAGAAAGCAAATAAGCAATTACCTTTGTGGCTGTCCTGTTGGTGAAGAATTGAAAAGGTATAAAATAGGTTTCAAAAAGGTTAAAGAAGAAAAACGGGGCGGCTAAAGGTGTAGGCAGTTTGAAGAAAAAGTGAGATTTAGAGTGTATAAATACAATGTATATACGGCTGAAGTAGGGAAGGGTGTTTAGGGTTTCAATATTGACTTTTTAGATTTTTTTTAAGGAATTTTTTGAAGGTTGGATTTGTTTAGGAAATTGATGACTGATTAGCTATAAAAATTTATTAGGTGAATTAATATATTTTTTTATGTATGTAAAATTATTAATTAAGTAGGCGGGTCGGGTTGTAACGGGTTGGCAATTTTTCAATCCGTAACCCAATCCAATCCGCAATTTTGGGGGTCTAATCCGCCCAACCCAAACCGCCTAACTTAATGACCCGCACAAAGCGGGTGGGTCGGGTCGGCGGGTTAAGCGGATATTTTGCACACCCCTATTCGTAGTCCTCAATTACTATAGTAATTTCTAGGAATTAATGGACACCTAATGTATAATTGATTTTAGTGATAATCTAAGGTTAGAAGGGTATAAATAACAAAAGAAGGAACATCAGGTGGAATATTTTCTAACCACATCATCAGATAATCAGCCATAAATTTAGAAAGTATACATCATATACTATGTGAAATTTTGGGTTTGACTCCCAATTTACTTGTTTTGAGGGGGTATGAAATTTCCTACAATGGGAAAACTTCTGAAAACCAACTGAATGGCCCAAGACCAAATTTTCCCAGCCCAAATAGTTTTCTCTCACATTGTCCGTGTGCTTCCCAAGAAGACACAAGATCAAATGGTGATAAGTTTTCCCCTTTTTAATGGGTTCTCTCTTTTTTCTCTCTTCCTGTTATAATTGCTAACTACCTTTCTCACATCCTCTAACTCCTATTTATAGGCTTCTCTTAGTGGGGTCATCATGATGATGGGCTGCTTTTAATGTTGGTGGGTTATTCTAGAATATATTCCTGACTAGATGGGACTCACTTTCGACTCTCTTGAAACTTGCACTCGTTGTGGTGTACAACAGATGATTTCCTCCAAGGCACTACTGTTACCATCCCATACGGACCTTGACCTAGTACTGGACCCCGACTAGGCACTAGTCCCCCGAATTGATATGGACCCCGACTTGGCATTGGGCCCTATACTCTTAAGCATGTAGAGGTTGATGGACTGGGCCTATACCTGATACCCGTGTGTGTATATATAATTTCAGTGCTAATTTTGAAGATGATTGAAAAATACTGACTCCACAACTCTTTTGAACACGAGTAGTGTACTTTAATTATCAATGATTGATGTGGTTGGTCTAACTATGTTTCCAAAGCGTTGTATTTTGTGAGTCACACTTCCCACACACTCATTGTCAGGAAGAGATTGAAGAGGTGAAAGAAGACCAGAAGAAATAAGAAAAAGAAAGAGCTTGTTGTGCAGTTGATAGGTTTCAAAGACCAGTTTCAAAATTAACAAAAATGCCAGTGTTTTAACAATGATTTGAGAATAATTTTCGAAAACAACCAAAAACATTTGCAGTTTCCCAAGGGCCATAGACTATTCTTCACAATAATTTTTGAGTAATTTTCTTTAAAATTTTAAATTAAAAAAAAAAAAAAACAGCAAACCATCACACCCACCATTGGTTTTTCCTTTTTTTAAACGGAAAAATCTTTTAAAAAATAACAACTAATATTCCAGCATTTTTATTTTTTAATACGTCCATAGGTATTTGAGATCTACACTACAACAAAAAAAAAAAAAAGAAAAAAGAAAAAAAAATTATCTCATTTACATAATAAACATTTAATGTACAATGATTATTCTATACTTTCAAAGTGACATCCGACCAAGATGAAAGGTACTCAACCTAGCTAAATATTGAAAATTACAATAATATTAATAGTTGTAACTTGTAACTATTTCATTGGGGAGCATGGAACATGCAATTTATCAAAGATGCTACTTAAATTGGTCGCGTGCTCTTACACTTCAAAGCAGAAAACAATTAAATGACCTTGTACTCGTAAGTCATAAGTCGCAGCTAATATATTTGGCTAACAAGTAACCCTTCCCTTACGTGATATGAATCATGCATTCTTTAAGGTATTAATGATAAAATGTTTTGAAAATAAAAAATTTTAGAGTTGAAGGGTTGTTGGGTAAAAGGGCGTCAAATGAGAGTAGCCGAGGCTGTATATATGGCCTATCTCTAAGAGACAAACAGTAGTTGAAAAGTTTCGAAAAAAAAAATGGAAGAAAAGGTAGTTGAAAACTGTAAAGTGGTCTATGAAAATGTGAGTAGCTACCGCTGCTCTTCAATGGGAGAATAGGATATGACCCGAAGTTCTAACACATTTATAGAGGTATTCAGGGAGGGGAAGAACTAAATAGGCTATATATATATATTGCATATTATACAAACAGGTCAAACATAAAACCCAACTACTACATGATGAAAACAAAAAAGAAAAAATCATTGACCATCTAAAGTTACTCTTTAGTTATAAAAAGTAGAAAGTTTAATAAAAGTGTTGCAAGTATTCAGACATGAATAAATACTTTAGTACGGTCACTCACACCACCATAACATATTTGACATCGGGAAAATCTTGTTGAACATAGCTAGCTTATCACGTGCTGTGATACTCGCTCTTTTGAAATTATATTGGCCTAAACGTACTTTTAATTTCTATATTTTAATTTTTTTATTTTTTATTTATTTTGGTCTTAATATTTTTATTTTATTATTTTTAGTCCTTGAATTAATTAACGTGTGTTATTTTGATCATTTTTGTCAATCAACAAACAGAAATATTTAAGGTGGCTGATAGAAGACTTAAATATTATTAAAAATCTATATCGTCCATGACACATCAGCAATTTCCAAATCTACGTCACCTATTACAGAATCCACGTCAAATGCCCTGTTAGCATTTAAATTAATAAAAAAAGTCAGCTAAGAATTAAAAAAAAAAAGTAAATTAAATTAAAAAAAAACCTTAAATCTAATTTAAACTAAAATCGTTTCTTAAAAAATAAAAATTCATAATCGTTTTAATGCTTTTTGTTTTTGTTTTTGTTTTTGGTTAACCTCATCAGCTTAAAAAAAAATCTTTTGCACTCTCTACCACTAATCTCAAACTCCCTCTCTCTCTCTCTCTCTCTCTCTCTCTTCACCCTACGCTCTCTACCACTAAGCTCGCTAGTTCAGCCTTCTTCTCCACCAGGCGCCGGAGCTCACAAACTCATAAGAAAACCAACGGCGAGAAGATCAATGTGAGCAAATCAAGGCAGCAGATCAAGCTTCTCTCTTGATGAGGAGAGAACGATAGGAACAATGGATTTCGTTGCAAAAATGAACTCGACCTGGGTGAGAGAGAACGATGGCGTTGGAGCCTCGGATCGGAGTGGTCGAGGTCGCTTTTCATGAGGAGTTTTCCGCCGGAGAAGGATGGTAGAGAACATTGGTGCTTTTGTGTTGTTGATGACGAATTTGGGTTTGTTGGTGGTGGATTCGGTGCTGTTGATGGCGAGTTGATGGTGGATTTGGGTGTGTTGACAGCGTTTTTGGTGTTGTTGATGGCGGATTTAGTGTTGTTGTTCGGCGGGGTGTTGTTGTTGATTGTGAATTCTGGGTTTGTGTGTGTGTGTGTGTGTGTGTGTTTTTTTTTTTTTGTTCTGGGTTTGTATGTGTTCTGAGATTTTGCCTAAACTGTTCTGGGTTTGTTTGTTTGATTGTTTGTTTGTTTGTTTTTTTTTTTTTTTTTTTTTTATGTGGATTTGTTTATTTTCTTGGATTTATGGGTTTGATTTCTTGATTTTGTTGGAATTTTTTGTGCTGAGCTTGATTTTGAGTGGGTTAGTCAATTGGGTTTGTCTTGATTTGGAGAAGAACATGAAAAATGAAGTTCATGTTCTAGGTAGGAGGTTTCTAGGTTTGACATTTTTCTAGGTTGGTTTTCTCATGTGGGTTTAGGTTTGATGATTTTTTTCATGTACTGGAGGTTTGGTGGAGGGTAGAGATTTTGTATGAAATTTTGCATTGTTCAGGGTTTGATTGTTCTTGGATTCGGGAAGAACATGAAGAACAAGTTCTTGTGTCCTTAACGAAAAAAATAATGACAGCAATAATAATAATAATAATAATAATTAGATTTTAATTGGCCACGTTAGCATTTGATGCGCTAGCAGTGGATTTAGCTTGCCATCTTAGATATTTACGTGTTGGCTAACAGTAACGTCTGTTGACTAACGGAAAGAGTTAAAATAATACGTGATAATTGATTTAGGGGCTAAAAGTGGTAAAATTAAAATATAAAGATCAAAATGAAAAAAAAGTTAAAATATAGAAATTAAAAGTGTATTTACGCCAATTGTATTTTGAAAGCTTAATTTTAGCTTGCATGGTGCACTATGTACATACACATTGTGTGTGATGATAATTGTCCACCTAATAATAGATCACATTGACCGTAAATAATGTAATCAATTTTCCTACTAATAAGCTCATAAAATATATTGATAAATTTTTAATATTTGAAATGAGCAATTTTAGCTCGTACAATTTCAACATCAAACTCTCGGTTGTTCTGTGAATTTTCTTATATATGTAGTTAATGGAATAATAAAATACCCTATTTTTAATAACATAAAATTTACTTATTATTTGAAAAAAATTGCAAAGCGGCACTTTAACACTCAAAAATAGACAAAAAGAAATTTGAAGTATAAATTCTTATGAATTTATTTCATTTATGTTAAAGCACTGATTATTTTGCTTCTTTAAAAAAAAATAAGTTTCTGAGAATTAGTTATCATTCTTCTCAATTCTATGCTTGCCAAGGCCCAAAAAAAAAAAAAGACAATAATTAATGCGAAGCCGATGGAATAATACATTTTGATTTACATATCACGGATGTCTGTGTGTGTTTTTACTGTTTGTAATTTACTAATTTTGTTTAGAAGTTCCCTTTACCTTTACGCCTGTTTACTGTTTTTATTCTTCTGTTAAAGATATATTTGTTATATTGGGTTTATGTGTAATGGTCCAAGAGGTCCAAACATGTTGTAGATCCATTTAAGGTTAACCTAAACTCATAAATAACTGTTGATCATGTAGTAACAATGTTGCCTTAAAAGCCTTAAAAACTTCCTATGAGAAAGTAGTCTGTTAGGCTAAACCACCGTGTGCTTCCCATTTGTTCTTTTCTTCTTCTTTTTTTCTTTTATGCTTCTGCGCACCATAATATTTTCTATTTCACCTTTAATTTCAACATTAGACATGGGAAAGGTGAAAGAAGCTGTGTCCTCTTTTTTAACTCCTGAATAAAATATTTGACCACTTGAAACCGGCTGTGATCTTTTGGGTTGAGCGGTCGAGTCGGGATTTCAAGGTCCATTACTAAATACTACTAATGGGCTAACCGATTTGCTAGAAAGGCCTTTTTTTTTTTTTTTTGGGATGACTCTGTAAATTGTACTTACAACCTGTACTATATAGGCTATAACAGATCATACAACTAGGCCTAATAACCAGGCCAATACAAGTTCAAAACACTTTTAGTGGGATAAGATTGACGTTACCTGTAAAACTTTTGCCCATAGCAGATTCTTCCCAAACTTGACTCAATCACTTTAGAGGGATGACATTGACATTGCCCATGACACTTTAGAGTTTAGCCCTTTAAAGTTTTACCTTTGTCATATATCTTTATTATTGGTCCGGACTCTTTAGTACAAGGCCAGCTTGAATACCGAGACAATCAAATAAATTCCCCTATAATTAAGATACATTTTCATACACCAATCACTACTTTACTCGTTACTCTCACTTCATCAAAAATACTAGTTACTAATATCACTTTGTTTAGGGATAAAATACTAAATATTTATCCTAATACTATCACTAATTTGTTTGCAGATAAGATGCTAATTAAATATGCAAGAGGTTATTGTTGTTGTGACAAGGTTTTCTTTCAAACTAGTTGAAAATTTTTTCTCTAAATCATTATATGATAACTCATAAAATTATTCATTCTTATAGTTTAAAACTCAAATAACTCATTAAATGTGTCACATGATTAAAAGTACATGTAAATAGCTAGTTTATCAATTGTTACGTCATGGGTTGGAGGATTTTTTCTTCTTATTGAGATAAACTTTTTCCCTTCTTATTGAGAGACTTTTGTTTGTGAAAATACAGAAAATTATAAAAAAAATATAAAAAAAATTACAACAAATATTTTTTGAAGGACAAAGTTTGGTTACAAACTTTGTTGTAGCTAATGGCAAAAACTATACTCAATATTTTTGTATACGATGTAAATTTGGACAAATCTACCATTAAATAGCATTTTTTTTTTATTATTATATCTTCCATACTTAAAAGCTTCTAGAATATCAAAGATCAATAGTTATATTATCAATCAAATATTTAAATTTCAACTTTTTGTATTATTAAATTATGTGTAAAAAAAAATAAGTTTATAGATTGAATAGTAAATAAAATCCGATTGACGTAAACGGTTGATGTATGTATTAAAAACATAAAAAAAAACATGAAATTCAACAGTTAGATTTTCAAAATATGTATTAATTTTTTTTAATGAAAGTTATAGCAATTGATTACAACAAAATTTGTAACTAGATTTTGTCATTTAATTTCTTGAATACAATTAGAAATATTGTTCCTCCTAGGATTACTGTTCTCGATCACTTTTACCATTTTCCCTTGCATTACTCTCCACACTTATAAATAAATTAGCATTCGCTCTCCGAATCAAATTTTGACAAAAATACTGACTGTAATCACACAAAACTCTGCATTATATTTATTTGATTTGCCAACGTATCATTTAATTAATTTATAAAAATAATATTTTAGTAGTAAAATGCACCAACACTTTTCAAGAAAAAAAAAAAGTCACAAAACCATTGCATCTCTTTTTCTTAATTATTGCATTTCCATGATTCATTATAATATATAACATGTCCAAGATTCATGGCATTACTCGTTATTACAAGAAGTTTCTAGCACGTAACTATAACATATATATCATTGTCCTTAAAGACTTAAATCGGGAGAACTGGACCACTAGCCTTACCATTTTCATGATTAGCTCCAAATAACATTGTCCCCTTATGCGTCATTAATTAGCACTATGATATTGAGTATTGACTATTGAGTGGAACATGAGATAGAAGATTTGGACGCATACTACACGACACGTCAAAGACTCGTACGAAAATGGCCAATAAGCTCATCCACAAAATCTTGGATATTCCGGTCTGAGGACCCACCATCGGCTACCGCCTCACGTGCAGCCCGCTTGAACTCTTCCACGTTTTTCTTGTATTCCTCAGATCTCGGCCCAGTCATAATTTCTTCAATGCATCTTTCTACTTCCATGGTTGCCACAAACCCATCACTCCCTGGCTTAAGCCTCACACCCACGTTTAAAACTTCAGCAATAAGCTTTGCATTTGTGGGCTGGTCAGTCCACTGAGGATATGCAATCATTGGCACACCTGTAACTATGGCTTCTAGCAAGGAACTCCAACCACAATGTGTTAAAAAGCATGCAATAGATGGGTGAGTTAAAACCTTTGTTTGAGGACACCAAGTTACTATATGGCCTCGGTCTTTTGTTTCTTCCAAAAACCCTGGTGGCAATTCTTCTTCACCTTCTGGTTTCTGCACTTCTGAACGTTTCAACACCCAAAGAAATGGACGATTACTATTCTTTAAGGCTGTTGCAATGCTCACTAACTGCTTACCTGATAACACTATGATACTCCCAAATGAAACGTAGATAACTGAAGAAGGTGGCTGATGATTGAGCCACTCCATGCATGATTCTTGGGGTTCCCACATGTCTATGCCAATATCCAGCTTTGGGTCTTCACCAAGTATGGAAGGAGGGACTAGTGGACCAACAGCTCGTATTGGGCAAAACTCAGCCATGGAATCAATGGCTTCCTTCTCAAGCTCACAGAATGTGTTTCCCAGTACCCACTTAAGCTTCTTCAAGTTTTTGAACACTTGGGTGAATAGCTTTGGTAAACTACCAAATGGATTTGATGGAAGAACAAATGATGGTAGGTCATGTGTGTGCAACAATGGCAAGCCTGGTAATTGAACACTCATGTCTGGGTTTGTAGGAGTAGGAAATGGGTGGAGGTTGTTATGAAAGTGGTGGTAAATGGCATAGAGAGCACAAGGTTGGATCCATAGCATGGTACATGGAATTTTATGCTCTTCAGCAACGTCAGCTACCCATGGCACAAAAGGATTGTTGATGATGCAAGAAAGTTTTTTATGTTCACCATGGAAGTGATTTTTGATAAGGTTTGAGAGGCTAATGGGTCCAAACTTACTTAGGGTCTCCATGTATAGATCAAGATCGGCCTTGCGGTCATATTCGATGCTAAAGCCATCAGAGTAGAATAGTAGTTGGATTCCAGAGATGGAATTGGTGGTGGTGATGGAGGAAGATTTGAACATACGTTGCTGAAATATTTCTGTGACTGCAAGGGTGACATGTAGGCCTTTGGAGACAAGGCGTTTTCCTAGTCTAAGCAAAGGGTTAATGTGACCTTGAGAGGCAAATGCCACCATTAGCACATGAATTCCTTCTTTTTGCTCATTCAAGGCCATGATTCAACGCGCGCGCACAGAAATTTGGAGGAGGAGGAGGAGGAGATGAGTTCAGATAAAGAGAAATTTGGATGGTTGGTAATGAATAACGATAGAGGCAGATATATAAGCTAAGGAATAAAGGTAACTTAGGCTATCGTAGGCAATGACGCAGTTGTAGGCTGAGAAGTAAAAAAAAAAAACAAAAAATACACTAATTAGACAAAGGAAAAAAATAGTTTCCATATTTTAATTAATATATATATATATATATATATATATATATATATATCATTTACACTCTTTATACTGAAAATTAATTAGTATTTTGTTATGATAATAAGAAATAGTCATTAGAGAGCAGAAGTTATTGAATTCAAATCATGTCGTATTTATTAAAAAAAAAAAAGTATTAGATTAAGGAAAAAGGAAATATTGATATTAGGGATTGATTGATACAATAAATATTACTATATAGATTGATATGTCATCAATCACAAAAATACAATTTAAATAATAATTTTTTATGTTTTTAATGTTGCACCAATCACTTATTGTTATGTTCCTTTGTAAACTTGTTGTAATAAATTCGAAATAGTTTTAATATTCTTCGAAAGGACAGGAAAGGATAGAGCATTTTACTTTTAAAAAATTGCTAAAGGTACTACAAATTTACTACAAAATGCTTATAAGTTGATATGACCACAATGAATGTGACCGTTAATTTGTTACCATTTCAATAATATAATAAATAAATGTTAAATTTTTTTCATAATTGATAATATATCAATTTGTATGTAAGATTATGTAGCAAAATTTTAAATATCAATCGCATTACACATCACTTTTTTTGTGTTAGTAAAATTCTTGGCTAATGCCTTGGCTTGTATCCTCCAACCTTTCATTATTAAACTATACATAGCGAAAGGAAATCACTAACATGGTAGTGGATCAACAAGTATCATGTCCAAACTTCAAACCTAATTAAGATTTTTAAAAGTAAACTAATCTAATATGGATAAACCCCTCCCAATTTGAGACCCAATATATGTAGTTGCCCATTTAGTCAATCAAATTATATTTCCTTCTTAGAGAGAGGGTCTAGAATTCTTAGTGATGAATAATTACATAATATTTCAAGAGTAAACCACTATTCATGTGAGAGAAAAAATCATTTTTCTCAAAATATTGAATAATTTTCCCTTAATTGTAACGAAAACTGTAGAAGATCATAGATAAATAGAAAAATGGAAAATTATGATAATGAATAAAGTAATTGAAATACCATATAAATGATCTGATTTGCTTGTGATAACTTCTTAATTTCCTTTATTTTCTCTTTTGTTCCTTTATATTTTTACCTTGATTCTTGGTTCTTCTCACATTTTCCTATACATTCTATCTGATATATAAGATTTTTTTTCCCCTGATTCTATCCGATATATAAGATTATGATAATGTAGATTTCTTAGAATGACTTGACTATAAAGTATTCGAAATGGTATCCATCCATTTTGAAATGAGTGGAATAGATTTTAACACATCATTAATATTTAAACAAATATTAATTATTATCATTTTGCTATCTATTTGATAATGAGACAATTTATTGTGTTAATTTTAAAATGAATAAGATTTTAGGAATTCTATAGTAAAATTCTCTTTAAAACTCTGTTGCGGACCGAAATTTCATAAGAAAGCCTATTCCATGAAAAGTAAGGAAAGATCATGGATCTTAACAAAAAAAGGTCCAATTCATAAAGATAAGAAGGATCATGAAGGCCCAAAGTCCCAAAAAGAAGGTAAAAAAAGAAATAAAATAATAATAATAATAATAAAGAAAAAAGAAGAGGATTTTAGTCAGGCTAGAGGACATGCAGCAAGGATCTCGGTCAAAGGATATGCAGTGAGAAGAGCAGTAAGGATCTTGGTCCGAGGATATGGGAAAGCCAAGGTGTATGTTCAGATTTCCAATAAAAAAGCCATTAAAAATTTAGCAAAAACAAGTATTATCTTTGTAACTCATGAACCAAGCCCGTGGGATCCCAAGTAAATAGTAAGGGAGAAATGGTTTGGTTGGTAGGGGAATGATTTTTGATGAAAGGAGGATACTGAAGGTTTCTCTTGGTTCATATATTTGCTTGGAATGCATGAACCAATGGAAAACTCAGTTTCCCAATGTGCATGACACCTCCTCACAATTTCCTTTCAATTGTCATTTTTAACTAAAGTTGTCATCTAGTACATTGAGTAGCTCACCCACTCTTTTGACTTTCCAAGAAAGAATCTTTCATTTGTAATAAAAGTAAAATGCCCCTTTTGAGTTACAATTACCTAATTAAGCTAAATTTCTGCCCAATACACTTTTTCAAGTTCTAGAGGACATGGTTTTATCTAGCAGACCAGGGACATCCTTGCCTAGGGTACCAGACCATGTCCACTATAAAAGAACACTAAGGCATAGCAGAAAATTGGGGGGGGGGGAGGGAAGAGGGATTTAGATGAATGGAAAAAGGGAGAGTTCAAATATTCAAATTAGAGCTTTAATAGCTCAGCAACGAAGAGAAAGAAAGAAAGAAACAAAATAAGAGAGCCAAGGTAGAGGAATTTGTCTCATATTTTTGAGATCATTCAAAATATCACTTAGCCTCCAAAGAAACATATGCCAAAACATGCACACATCAGATATCACTCTCTCACACAAAATCTTCCTCACCTAACTATCTTGGAAGGTAATGCCCAAGTAAAGCCATTTGGACTTGAGTTCCAAATCCCACAAGTCTTGTGCAAAAGCACTAAGTTTGTGAGAATTGGAGCCAAGATCCTCGTAGCTGACTCATTCTCATGAAATTCATTTGCATATATGTATATATATATATATATATATATTAAAACGTATATTCTAATCTAAGAAATTAACAATTATTTGAAGATATGTGTATTGTATAGTGTGTTTTTATGCAGGGCCTATAGAGGTAAAGAGAAAGGATAAAACTCCATTGCATAATAAGCATGGAGAAATATCGTATAGTTCAGAGAATTAGCATTTTGGAATTACAGGCATAGTATGTCCGGGGTACCACGACAATACGTCTGGGGTACTAAGTGAAGGAACTCTTTTAAATATTTACACAATAAAAGATAAGCCTTAAATATTCTGTTTCAATCTCTTTCTCATTGTAAATGTGAGGGCAAAAGGCCTAGAGCATGTTCTTGGGCTTTGGGCCTGATCTGAGGGTACTTATTTGTCCGATGACGGTTTAATGGTAATAATGATGTCAATCTTAAAGGCCCACGAGCAAACTGTTGCGAGAGAGGTTGGTGGAAATAGTTCGAGGAGGGGTACCTCCTCGGCCAAGTGAAGTGAAGGTCAAATGATATGCTATGTTGATTAGAATGATATTCTAGAAGGTCTTGTAGATGAAGATATGTTCCACAAGGGCATAAAGAGAAAGAACGGATAAGAAATATCTTATAGAAAGTTACTACCACCGCATTAAAGGCTATGCACCTACCTCTCTGGCCGCATTAATGAGGAAATGATATCTAAACAGTAGTGATCAGCCTTACAGCTATTGTTTGATGATTTCAGGAAGGGGCTGATGGGATAAGTATCTAGATCGATGATCTGATCCATATGTGGAAGATGGTAAGAAAGAGGAGGATAATATAAAAGGAAAAGAAGGGCATTGAATTGGGGGATCGAAGAAAAAAAAAAGGGAAAAACACTATACACACTACCATCCATAATTGTAATCTATTCTTGAAAGAGGGAAAGATAATATAAATCATCCTCGGCTTATCTCTGAGGAGAAATTCTGTTACGTAAACAGTTTATTGTGGTAATCTAGCCTATTATTCTTGTTATATACATCACTAGAACCTAGATTTTAAGGTTAGTTTCTACAAATTTCATTGTATTGGGCTTTTTGGACATATCATTTGCTTACTGTGGGGTTTAGGTGCAAATTATGACCTTACAGTAAATATTATGAATAATTATTTTACTTGTTTCATATGAGTAAATAGTTATTTTATAACATTAAAACACTTATAATGGTATTTTATTACTTAGGAAGAATCGCATTTTTGCCTTGAGGAGCTTTATCTAACTTGCGCATAACTTGGTTTGTAATCAGCTCTATTTAGCTGCGGTGAATCTAGCCCAATCCACCAAATAATAAGTAAAGATCCCAAGATTCTTGTTTTTACTTGAGCTTGGTTACTGTCTAAATAAAAGGATCCAC
This sequence comes from Castanopsis chinensis, assembly GCA_032878915.1. Classification (NCBI taxonomy): domain Eukaryota; kingdom Viridiplantae; phylum Streptophyta; class Magnoliopsida; order Fagales; family Fagaceae; genus Castanopsis; species Castanopsis chinensis. Next base: position 8,501,253 of record JAVQMG010000106.1, read on the forward strand.
ACAAACTCTAGAAGATAAAAGTTAAGCAGATGACATTCTTAGTTAATTATTAGCGAGAAAACTCAGTCGAAAAATTCCCTAGGCTAATGATGATGATGGTGACAATCTTTTTATGGTAAAGTAATTGATGATACTTGTTACTAAGATTGTTGCAGTCATTAAAAAAAAACTCTAATATTGAATGAGATTTGAGGGCATAATTATATACATACATACATATGTGTGTGTATATATATATATATATATATATATATATAGAATTTTACTAATGTGTGCCCTAAGAGCACACAATAATGATTCATTTTTGAAAAAATGTTTTTCGAGAATTGAAAAAATAATGACAACTTTTTCAGTTTCTAAGAAAATTTTACTATAAATAGATAGTTTAATGTGTGCCCTTAACCAGACCCATATATATATATATATATAAAATATGCATGAGTGTAATTGCTTGCACCCAATCATCAATGTGTGGCTCTGCCACTGAATGTAGTTCCTGCTCTTGTGTCGACACATGGGAAAGCCCTTGTCTTCGTATTCATTAATTCTCAGTCTCATTTGTTCCAAGCAAATAATGTGTCAACCAGCTGTTTGATTTCTTAGTAGGAGGAATATTTTCTACTTCAGCTTTGGCCACTAAATGGTAAAAGCAGCTCTACAGGCTCTACTTTCTTTGTCCTTTATTTACCTTCTACTCCTATAGTTTGTGTCCATTTATTTTTCTACTGTCTTTTTCTGGTCCTATCCAATTTCAGTAACAAACAAAGCTATGAACAGACTCCACCAACAACTTGGGTCCACAGAAATGGCGTAACATACAGGCAGAAAATTTTATAGGTATCTTTAAGATATTTATTAATCGATTATTTAAAAAAAAAATTTAATACTATCTTAATGAGAAATATAAAATGCAGCAACAAAAAAAAAAAAAAAAATTTAAAAGTTATAAAAAAATTAAGTGCTTTTTTTTACTTAAAGCAATGGTTAACTTTTCTTCTTCTTAAATCTATAAACCAAACATGACACAAACAAGAACGGAGCCCATGTTAAGGCCGCAGGGGGCATCGTCCCCCTGGCCCAACGGGCCATATAATTTTGTTTTATTAGAGAGGATCTAGAATCCTTAATGATGAATAATTACATAATATTTCAAGAGTAAACTACTATTCATGTGAGAGAAAAAAAAATTATTTTTTTCAAAATATTAAATAATTTTCCCTTAATTGTAATGAAAACTAAAAAAAATCATAGAGAAATAGAAAAATGGAAAAATTATGATAATGAACAAATTAATTGAAATACCAATTCAAAGACCTGATTTTGCTTGTGATAACTTTTTAATTTCCTTTAGGGTCTGTTTGGTTGGAGAAGTAAAAAAATGAGAGGATAGAAAATGGTAGGAAAATAGAAAAGTGGAATGATAGAAAAAATTTTATTTTCTTTCCTATTTGTTTGGTCAAGAGTGAAAAAGTAGAGAGATAAAAAAATGAATCTGAATAAATTTACTCATATACCCTTGTTAAAGAATGATATCCAATTAAAACAAAAAAGTGATAAATAACCACACAAAAAGAAAAGAAAAGCAATCACTCAAATTTATTAAAAAATAAATATCATGTCCCAAAAAAAAATTACATCTAGTTAAAAAAAAAAAAAAAAAAACAAGTATCATGCTAGACCCTAGAAAATCAAAAGAAAAAAAAGAATAGGGAAAAAAAAAGGAATTAAGGGCAACGTTACTGCCCAGAAGAGGAAAAAAAAAAAAAAAAAAAAAAAGATGCCCAAGCCTAGAAAATCAAAAGAAGAAGAAAAAAAAAAAGGTAACGTTGCCCAGCAAAAGAAAAAAAAAAAAAAAAGGCAATGTTGCGTAAAAAATATAAAAAATAAAAGGCAATAAGGCAACGTTAGAGAAGAAAAAAATAATAATAAAGGCAACTTGACGAAACCCATGTGCACATGCATATGGACATTTTTGTCAATCAAGAAAAAATTTATCTCCACTCAGTTTTTTCTTCATTTTGAGGAGAAAACTTTTTGGTGGTCCTGTGGAAAACATACTTGAGCTCCATAATTTATTTTCCTTCTTTCTCACTCAACCAAATACACCCCAAAAAGTTTTTCCTTCCTATTTTCTCTCCAAAGTTTTTCATTCATCCTGTTTCACCTCTAAATAAACACACTCTTATTTTCTCTTTTGTTCCTCTATTTTTTTTTTCTTTTTTTTTGACCTTGATTCTTGGTTCTTCTCACATTTTCCTATACATTCTATTTGATATATAAGTTTTTTTGCCCTTGATTTTATCTGATATAGAAGATTATGATCATGTAGATTTCTTAGAATGACTCCACTATAAAGTATTTGAAATGATATCCATCCATTTTAAAATGAGTGGAAATGGATTTTAACACATCATTAGTATTTAAACAAATATTAATTATTATCATTTTGCTATCTATTTGATGATGAGACAAAATCTATTGCATTCATTTTAAATGAATAAGATTTTAGGAATTCTATAGTAAAATTTTCCTCAAAACTCTAGAAGATTAAAGTTAAGTAGATGACATTCCTAGTTAAATATTAGCAAGAAAACTAAGCCAAAATATTCCTTAGGCTAATGATGATGATGGTGACAATCTTTTTCTGGTCAAATAATTGATGATACTTTTTTTTTTTGAGGAAGAAATAATTGATGATACTTGTTGATTGATTTTTTAAAATCTTTTTTAAATGTTCGTTGATTTGCAAACAACCTTGTCACTTAAGATACATCCTGATTATTTTATCACTAAGGATAGACTTCTATAAACTTAGGACTTGTATATGGTGTGGTTGCTGCATATATTTTATCAATATGGATAGAATTCTAATCCAAACTAATGTGCCTCTAAAATTGGCACAACCACGTTAGAGTGAGGTTTCAGTGGGTAATACTAATCCACAAGAAGCTTTCAAATCCTAATTTCCTATAACTCAGGTGCCACAATGTACCACTAAATTACGTTGATGGCAAATCAACCATATTGTTACTACAGATCCATGAAACTCCAGTGCATCCAACTAATTTTGTAGAAGAATATCAATGAGTTCGATAAAACCATTCGATTCTCTCACACATTTTTGAAACTTTACTCCAAAGAGGTCTAAACTCCATTCGTTGTTGCACAAGATCACAAGACATGAATCACAGTTTGATTTTATAGGAAGAAATTTTCGGAGTCTGTGGTTGGATATCGAATTAATACAGACTTCTATTTTTACGATTTAATCTTTTTTTTTTTAATGTTTTATTGTAATTTTTGTAATTCTAGGAGTTAGGGTAGAAAGATAAGGGTAGAAACATTTGATGAATTGCAGGAGAAGTAAAAAAAAAACAGATTACAGTGAAAGGACTTGATAAAGACTAAAGAGAGAGGGAAAAAAAAAAAAACACAATTAGCAATTAATAAGGAAAGAGATAACGAGGATGCTATTAATTTGGTAAGTATTTAGTGATATAATGATGAATACTAGTATTTTTCTTTTAACCGTTTTATCTTTTAGAAATTTACGGCTTAAAAATGTGTAACTCTTATAGAGTTACATTAAGTGTAATTTGAACCCATCTTAGAGCATTCACAGTAGTGGAGCAATATTTTTAGCTATTTAACACTACAAAAAGTTATTTTATCTATTTTACCTACACACTTGCTGCATCAGTGAATTTATTTTAGCTTTTAACACAATAAAATAATATAAACACCACAATAAAATAATATATTTCTTACAATAAAATAATACAAATCCACAACCAACACAAAATCAAACCCACGGCAACCCGAAAATCTAGCAACCCAAAACTGAAACCCACCGTGCCGGTATGCCGAAACCCACAACCAACACAAAATCAAACCCACGGCAACCCGAAAATCTAGCAACCCAAAACTGAAACCCACCGTGCCGGTATGCCGAAACCCACCATGCCGGAATGCCGAAACCCACTCCTATCCACAAGCAAGCATAACCACGAGCAATAAGCACTCCGATCCACGAGCAAGCACTCCGATCCACGAGGCCGGAGCACAACCACGACCCAGTGGCGGAGTGGAGGTGAGGGAAGAAGAGCACCAACCGTTTCGGCACCGAACCTAACCACGAACCCAACCGTTGCCGATCTTAGTCTCATTGTTTCGACACCGAGGTCCTCACTAAATCATCAACGCTGTCCATCTCTGATTTCCCCATGGAGGAAGAGAGGAGAAAAAAAAATAAATAAAGAAAGGGAAAAGAGCTTAAGTGCATGTGTTTGGTAGATGAGAGGAAATGTTATTTAATTGAAAAAGTAAATAAAATATTATTATTTTGGTATAGAAGTGAATTACAGTGCATATATAAAGATAGATATGCATTGTAGCTCAACAGCAAATAATTTTAGATTTGCCTCCATTGCTGCAAGTCTAACTTTTCAGTTTGTGGAGCTAAAAATAGCTTTTTAGCTTTTTACCACCACTGCTGCAAGTGCTCTTATACATGTATATGTATGGATGTATAAATATATATATATATATATATATATATATATATATATATATTTATATGAGTGTAATTGCTTGCACTCAATCAACAATACATGGCTCTACCACTGAATGTAGGTCCTGCTCTTGTGCCGACACATAGGAAAGCCCTTGTCTTCTTATTCATTAACTCTCTTCTTATTCATTAACTCTCAGTCTCATTTGTTCCAAACAAATAATGTGTCAACCTTCTCTTTGATTTCTTAGTAGGAGGAATATTTTCATTCTACTTCAGTTTTGGCCACTAAAAGCAGCTCTACCCGCTCTACTTTCATTGTCCTTTATTTACCTTCTACTGCTATAATTTTTGTCCATTTATTTTTCTACTGTCTTTTTCAGTTTTTCTGTTCCTATCCAATTTCTGTATCAAACAACGCTATGGACACTCCACCAACAACTTGGGCCCTGAGAAAAGGCGTAACATACATTCAGAAAATTTTATAGGTATTTTAGGATAAATATTAATAGACTATTTTAGAAAATTTTTAATACTATATTCATGAGAAATATAAAAAGTTATAAAAAATAAAATACTTTTTTTTTCATAATTTTTTTTTTAAAACTAATACCTTAAAGCAATAGTTAACTTTCGTGTGTGTTCTAATAAGTATTATATCACATTTGGTAAACTGTAATAGACACAGTAATGTAATAGATATTCCTATAGCATAATTATTCGGTTGTTTGGTTATGTTTTTATTATAATGAATAGTTATTTCTTATAAATATCTATTCTTCAAAATAAGGAATAACTATTCCTTATCAAACATTCTCAAAAAAATAAAAAATAAAAAATTATTTCTTATCAAAGGTATTGAATATCTATTTCTTCACCTTATGTAATAACTTTTTAAAAAAAATTTCCTAATAAGCCATTAGTTGCCACATCTTCAAAAGGAAAGAAAATAAATTTTCCTTCTTGTTAATTATTAGCTCTATTTTGAACACCCTAAAATAAGTGTATTTTAGAAAATTTGACTTTAAAATGATTTAATTACACCTTCTTTTTATACTCTACTAAATTGTGTATGTATATTTAGGATTTTAGCCCTAAATGGTCACCAAACTAATGAATAGTAAAACTTATTACATTCCAATTTAAAGTATTCTTTGTAATACTTATTCCTATTCCCATGTAATAATCATTACAGTGTACTAAACATGCCCTTACTGTTTACTCAAAAAAGAAAGGGATGATTATCCCACATTGGTTGTATGTGTCTAGTATCCATTGTTAATAACCTCAGTCTATAACTACTAAGGTTAGACCCTTTTATAGTTGTACTCTGATCAAATAATATATTATAAACTCGATTTAAAATATTAATAGTATTATTTTCGTATATATTCGAATAAGTATTACTGTTTACTCAAAAAAAAAAAAAAACTTTTCTCATTTTTAAATCTATAAACCAAGCATGACACACACACACACACACACACACACACACACATGAATGGAGCCCATGTTAAGGTCGTAGGGGGCCATTGTCCCCCTGGCCCATTTTCGCTTACACTAAAAACTGATTGGTATTTTGATCAAATATATATATTTATACACACACACACGCTACTATTTAAGGGGCTTTTTGTATTTGGATTCCTCAACTTTTATGCCTAAAATACTCTTTCTTTTTTGTTTTGGCCTAGCATTAAACACAAATATTTTTTATTTAATTTTTCTATATATATCTATATATCTATAATACTATTCAATAGGTTTCCTATGTTTAGATTCCTCATTTTTTATGCCTAAAATACTCTTTCTTTCTTGTTTTGGCCTAGAATTAAACACTCAAATTTAATTTATAATACTTGGTTGATTCAAAAATATGATAATCTTATATTTAACCCTAACTCTTTTATCTCTTCCAAATTGACGATCGCACAAATTTATTGGATTGCAGTGAGGAGTTATTGGAATGGAATATTATTAAATAAGTTCGGGTGAGAGATTTTATTTGAATTATTGTATGATAACTATGATTCAAACCTCACATGAAGTGATTGTTATCTAAGAAATTGCTGTACACAAATTTCTTTTGTCACAGAAATTATATTTATCATTTGTATAATTATATGTGAAATTCAATTTACATTTTTCTCAGTTTTAAAGGTAGTAATTGATATATTTGAAATTTAAACTCTTTTTAACTTTTTTTTTATGGATGTATAGTAAGTGGCCAACTTTTGGGATTAAAACACTATATTTTAGGATTAGAATTGAGCCTTTTATGGTAAAAGGAAAAAAAATTGGTAGTGGCTAAATTTAAAATATAAGCTTTTTTTTTTTTTTTTTTTTACTATATTTATCATTTGTATAATTATATGTGAAATTCAATTTACATTTTTTTATATTTATTAATTTACTAATCCATCAAGAATGTTATGTACCTTTTCTCATTTGTAAAAGTAGTTGATATATTTGAAATTTAAACTCTTTTTAACTTCTGTGATTTGTTGTAAAAATGTTGTTGATATAGCATCTCTCTTTTTATAATTGTTCGTGGATGGTTTATCAGTTTCTTAGGTTTATCAGTCATGTATTAAAACACAAACTCTTCCTTTAATGAAGGCCGGGCTGCCTTCTGTTTTTTTTAGCCAATGTAGTTTCGTGTAGATAGCTGCTTCTTCGTGGTGTAGTTGGTTTTTTTTTTTTTTTTTTGGACTTCTATTTCTAGCCAATATGATTCCGCGTGAATATGGACATTGGATATCCTCAATCCATGAGAGACTTCTTTTGGACTTCTTTTTCCAGACAAGCTAGGATTAAAATAAGTATTTAAATTCTTATCTTTTGGATATTTTTTAGAGGGTATTACACGCTACTTTGTTTTCCAATATCTTAAAAAAAAAAAAAAAAAAAATTAACTTCTCATTCAGAATGTATTGGTAATCGGTTTTCATATTTAACCCAATAACCTCATCTCTCATCTACTTCCCATCATTGTTGATTAATTCAAATTTAATTTATAATACTTGGTTGATTCAAAATAATGATAATCTTATATTTAACCCTAACTCTTTTATCTCTCCCTGATTGACGATCGCACAAATTTATTAGATTGCAGTGAGGAGTTATTGAAATGGAATATTATTAGATAAGTTCGGCTGAGAGATTTTATATGAATTATTGTATGATAACTATGATTCAAACCTCACATGAAGTGATTGTTATCTAAGAAATTGCTGTACAAAAATTTCTTTTGTAACAGAAACTATATTTATCATTTGTATAATTAAATATGAAATTCAATGTACATTTTTTTAATTATTAATTTACTACTCTATAAAAAATGTTACGTACTTTTTTCTCAGTTTTAAAGGTAGTTAATATATTTGAAATTTAAACTGTTTTTAACTTTTGTTATGGATTTATAGTAAGTGGCTAACTTCTGAGATTAAGACACTAGATTTTAGGATTGGAAATGAGCCTTTTACTGTAAAAGAAAAAAAAATGGTAGTTGTTAAATTTAAAATATAAGCTCTTTATAACTTTTTGTACTATACTTATCGTTTGTATAATTATATGTGAAATTCAATTTACATTTTTTTTTATAATTATTAATTTACTAATCCATCAAAAATGTTATGTACCTTTTCTCATTTGTAAAGGTAGTTGATATATTGAAATTTAAACTCTTTTTAAATTTTATTATGGATGTGTAGTAAGTGGCTAACTTCTAGGATTAAAAAATTTCATTTTAGGATTAAAATTAAGCCTTTTATCATAAAAGAAAAAAAAAAAAATGTAGTTGCTAAATTTTAAATATAGGCCTTTTTTTTTTTTTTTTTTACTTTTTGTTATGGATGTGTACATGGCTAAATTTTAGGATTGATTTTAGGATTAAATACAACTTGATAATTGTTATAAATAAAAGAACAACAACAACACTACTAAAAATAAAAAAGCATAGGCACATCTGGAGCCTTTCCTTAATATATAAAAAAAAAAAAACCAACAAAAAATTGACTCCTTAACCGTAAAAGGAAAAAAAGAAAGAAAAGGTAGTTGCTAAATTGTAAATTTAAGCTCTTTTTAACTTTTTGTTATGTGTATCAAAAAAAACTTTTTGTTATGAATGTGTAGTGCATGGCTAAATTTTAGGATTAAACTCTACATTTTAGGATTGAATACAACTTAATAACTGTCATAAATGAAAGAACAACAACAACACCCCTAAAAAGAAAAAGAAAAGAAAAGAAAAAGACGTGGATGGACATCGGGAGCCTTTTCTTAACCAAAAAAAAAAAAAACTAAAACAATATAAATGTGAGTTTTTTACCATAAAAGAAAAAAACGGTATTTGCTAAGTTTTAAATATTAGCTCTTTTTAATTTTTTATTATGGATATGTAGTACATGACTAAATTTTAGAATTAAAACACTGCATTTTAGGATTAAATACAAATTGATAACTATCATAAATAAAATTATATAAAAATAAAAAACAAAAATAACAACAACACCAAAAAAAAAGTCAGCCTTTTACGGTAAATAAAAAAAAAAGGTAGTTAAATCTTAAATTTAAGCTCTTTTTAACTTTTTATTATAGATGTGTACCACATGGCTAAATTTAAGGATTAAAATACTAAATTTTAAATAAAATTAAATTAAAAAAACAAAAAAACAACACCTACAACAACACTCAAACGAAACTTGACCGTGTATTTCTTGAGTTTTGTCCCTATGACCGCATGAATCTGGAGGCATCTACTCCACAGGCTCCTTGTTAACGATTTCCATTAATTCATCTGTTCAAAATGGCAATACTTTTTGTGAAGTAAAACATATTAAACGATCACTATAATTCATGATGAAAAATATAGCTTTTGAGACGAAGAAACAACGCTGCATGCCCAGCAAGCATGATTAAAACATGTAATTTCAAAGGACACAAACCAGTTTGATAGTCTCGCTTCTCAGAGTTCTTAGGACCACCAGAGGACTCTGACAATGCAAATTTCTGTGCAGCAAATCGATCACTGTCGCTGAGCAAAGTATCACTCCTCTCAGGAAAAAATATTTAGTATCAAATAATTTTAAGAAGTGTAAGTTATTTCTCCTATTTTACTAAAAAATTATTGCAATTACATATATTATGTTGGTACATTTTAAATTAAGTATGTTGAAACTCAAAATAACTGAAGATGAATAAAGAGATAAGTTATTATAAAATTTGTTAAAGAAAGAGTTACTTGTACGTAAGTTAGATTAAATAAATTAAAAGAAGTTTTCTAAATTAATAAACAACATATAGGTTATGTGAAGGGTTGGAAGACTATATATATGGCTATGCTTTGGACTAATTTCATATCAAGAGTGAATGAAAAGAAATTGTTAAATAAAAAAGTATTGTGTAAGAGAGTGAATTCAATAATATTCCTAAATACTTGAGAGATTTCGGGCCAAAGAAATGTGTTCTTTTAGTAGAGCTTTGGGCTTAAATACTTTGTGCAGAAGTTGTTCTAGCTATGTAACATTCGTTGGGCTGTTGTATCCTGGAGAGACAAGTCAGAGAAGGTTTGCACCGGTTACAAAGATTAACCAACCAAATGCTTGAATCTCCTTAAAGAGAGCGAGTGCCGCGCCTCAGTTTAAATAGTGTTGTGTTCATCTCTTCAATTTAATAATATTCAGTGTATTATTCAGTTTTTCTTTGTGTTGTTTCCATTAATATTGTGTTTGCACCAACATATTATTACAATTATAACATGTGATTAATTTAATTTGTTCAAAATTAGTTCACTTTATTGAGTTTTAATGCACCCTATTTGTGACAAGGAAAAACCTATTATAATTTCATGTAAGGGTCAATTTAGAACATCCATTATAATTTTAGATTACTAAAATTTTTAATTACAAAAAAAATCTAAGGGTGTGATGAATATTATGTGTGGTAAAATAATTTTTCATCACACCCCTATGTTTTTTTTATGATTAGAAAATGAAGTAATCCAAAATTATAATGGATGCTCTAACTTAACCCTTATCCAAAAAATAGAAGAACCTTTGAGCACGAGCTCACATGTGTGCTCAAAGGCTAGTGTGTGTGTACATACACACACACACACACACACACACACACACAATTATTTAAAGGGTTTTCTCTTGTTTGGGATCCTTATTTTTTTGATTCAAAAATGCCTCTACACTTCTATGTTTAAGTAGAAACAAAACTAAAGGACAATTAGGTAAAAATACAACTCTAACTTCCATTAAAACATTACCTAAAAAATAAAGCCACCCTTCTATTGATTTTCAAATTGTTTTATTTATTTATAAATTAGATTCTCAAAATAAAAATTATATATATAAAATAAAAATACAGGTTTTTTTTTTTAATAATTAAAAAAAAAAAGCCTCATCGCATGCGCACATGTTAAGGTTAGTGTGTGTGTGTGTGCGCGCGCACTCATAAATATATTATATTAATCAGTGGAAAATTAATGGCAAGCTAAGAGATAAGAAGCCTTCAAGCGAACTGTGTCTATTCAGCTAGAGCTTATGAGCTCAGTTTTCAACTTTTACAGCTTAATGTACAATTTTTTAAATCTCATACTTTTCCAAAATACATGTATACTTTAATACACTTTCAACAGAAAGCTAAATATATTCCCGAATGAATACTTACTCTTTTATTTTTATATGTAAATGTATGGCAGTATGGATGTCTACATTCACACGTGAGTGTTTCCATTTTTTTTTTTTTCAAATTTTTTATAAGATGGTAGAACACCTTTTTTCTATTTCTTGTTTGAGAGAAGATGGTACTATTGATATATAGTAGATCTAAGTACATATGTTGTTTTTTTTATTATTATTATACTATTTTTTATGGGAATTATTATTATTATTATTATTATTCATTTCTTTTTTACTAGTATCGCTATCAAATGGTTAGTAAGATTAAAAAAATTCATAATCTATCAACTTGTTTATAGAGTAGTTGTACTTGTATTTACTTTTTTTTTTTTTTTTTTTATCTACTGTAACTATAAGATGAACATTTTCAATCATAAATATTATCAAAATTAGTTTTCGCAATAAAAGAGAAGAAGATTTTTTAAAAGGACTATATGATTTTGTACATTGAAAGGTAAAATTAATGTAGATTTAGAACAGAATAAATAATAAACTATTTATAGGATTTAAAAAAGTATAGAATTTCACATTTTGATAAATGACTAATTTAAAATATATTGAGAAATAATTATTTTGAGTCTTTTCTTTTGTTTATATGTTGTTCATCCTTCAATATATAAGGACTGTAACTTTTTTTTTTTTTTTTTGAGAGAGAGAGATAGAGAGAGAGAGGATTTTAGCTTGGGGGGCCAAAGCATGCACCATTTTTTTATTAAAAAAAAAAATTAAGAATATGTCTTTGGATTTGAAACAAGACAAGAAAGGCTTGAGAGTTCCTACAAACCTTTCTTGGTCAATGAGCACAACAATTGGAGTAAAGAAATTGGTGGCATGTATCATCAATCATCATGAACCTTCATCTACTGTTTGCATTTCTCTTGACAGTAAAATAGCTAACTTTGATCTTTGGTATTTACAACTGGAATGTCGATCTCATCCTCGTAATAAAAAAATTTAGTAAACAATATTCTAATGTTTAGTTTTTGGATATCCATTGTTATGTTTGCCCTCAAGCTAAGTTTTCAAGATTTTCTTTAACAATTAGTTCGAGATCTAGTTCTACTCATTTTGTTTTTGATCTTTTTCATTGTAATATTTCGGGTGGCTCTATCGCACCTTCTTGCTTAGGTGCTCATTATTTCCTTGCTTTTTAATTTCCACTTGCCTTTTATTTTTGGTTTTTGCTCTAAATACAAATAAGAAGGTAATGGATTTTCAAAATAATATTTTCATATATATGTCCAAACTCATTTGACCGTGCAATCTAATTCTTGAATAGTTATAGTAATTCTTTTTTTTTTTTTGGGTTAAAAAAAAGTAAAACTGTTATGGTCCACAATCATTTGTTTCGAGACACTAAACACGTCCCAACAAAATAGAGGGGATAAAAGATTGAAAATGTTGACGTTTTTGTGATCTATTAGGTATATTAGCCACGTTGGCTGACCTCAATAATCCATAAGAGATGCTATCTGAATCTAATGCTGCACTAGGACTCTTAAACTTTTGAACTCGTCCTTGCACTTTGGATATTCCCCATTTCAAAAAGCATATAAATCTTGATTCTAAAGAGGTCTTAATTCACTAGTCAGGAAGTTATGTTCCACTTCCATGAACATATTTCCCATATATTTTGCAAAACCAAATAGCAACCTTGCACGGTAGTTGCACCTATATAGATGATCTCTAAGGTTATTTACCCTTGGCTTAATCATCCTAACTATTTCACCTCTGCAACCTTCTTTTAATTCTAATTTCCTTCACCATCATAATATTTGGAAAATCAAAGTTTCCCTGCATTTCACCACCAACACAAAACTCCAATACTTCAACGATGCTCAACCCCCGTATATCATTTCACTCAACATAAACAACCACCTAAATTATCATTGTACTCATTGGTCTGAAGTTCTGATTTCACTTCTTCATTTGATTCAAGCTCAGTCCAAACACCTAATTTCAGATGGGAAATATGATTGTGCATTTGGATGTGTTATGTTTTTTCTTTTTCTTTTTTTCCTAAATAATTTGTTGAAGCCTTGAAGGTACGTACTGGTTTTTTTTTTTTTTTTTTTTTTTTTTTTTTTTTTTTTTTTTTTTAAAGAGGGGAAATTTTTTATTTTGGTTGAAAGACCAAAAAAAATGATTTTTTTTAGGAACTTTCCAAATGCAGTCTATAAGTTTTTTTTTTTTTTTTTTGATGGGAAGTACTTAAACTTTATTAAAAGCAAAATACTGAGTTACATTTTGTCTTGCATACAAGCGTGCTCTATCAGACTAGGACATTCCGCACGCCATGCAACAAAATCCTCAACGTTCTTAGTGTGTTGAGCTAATAAGTGAGCAGGGACATTTCCCTGCCTTTTAACGTGGGTAAACTTCCATTGCTGAAAGTATGACACTTTGTTCATTATCCCAGCGAGTACATTCACTACTGAAGAGGGCGAAGACACCAGACCTTGCAAAGCATTACAAATCATCATTGAATCACTCTCAAACTCTGCCTCTCTAATTCCAAACTCCCTTGCAAAGTTGACCCCGACTTCCAAGGCTTTTGCTTCAGCTTCTATTGCACCCAATGGGCTCTTCCACTTCCTCCTTAAGGCCGCGAACACTTCCCCAGCACTATCTCTGATGACCACACCAGCTCTTGCCTGCTTACTGTTCGTGAAAACCGCACCATCAATATTAACTTTGTAGTACCCTTGACTAGGCGGCTTCCAAGAGCCCGGAGGAGCGGGTTCCACTTGATGCTTTGTTTTTGTTTCATTAGCGATCCAAAATTCCTCCACCAGGTATATAGCATTCTGCAAGATCGTACTACCCTTTTTTCCTTTACCTCCCATCTAAAGATCATTCATATCCTTCCATATACCCTAGCAGATAGAGATAAATTTCTCCAATTGACCAAGCCGTTATTGATCGCACTCCTGTAATTTCGCCACCACATCCAAAAAATTCCATTGCATCGAGATTTTGAATGGCCATGTAAACTTACTATTCTTCCAAACTTCTTTGGCATGATCACAGATCCATAAAAGATGACAGACCGTTTCCTCACTTTGGCCACATAGATCGTACATTCCATTTGGCGTGATTTTCCGCTTCACCAAGTTATATTTTGTGGCTAGAATGTCTCGAGCTGCCTTCCATGCAAAATGCTTTATTTTCTGTGGGATTCTTAGTTGCCAAATGGTCTTTCATATTTTCCTCCTTGCTGATTTGTCCGAGCAGTCAGCCCTGGCGTTGTGCACCTTCTCTTCCAATGCTAGTGCATAGGCACTTTTGACAATGAATTTCCCACTTCTATTCTCGGCCTAAACTAGTCTGTCAAGAATGTTACTTGAACTCAAAGGGATGCCCAAGATAGCTTCCCTATCTTCGGGTAAGAACCAACTGTTTAGCTTATCAATATTCCACTCCCTTGTCCCTCTGTTTATGAGCTCACAAACCAGAGCATTAGACGAGTTAAGCTTTTCCATGTATGTACACGGCCTAGGAATCCATTTATCATGCCACACCCTTATCTTGTTACTATTCCCTACTTGCCACCCCATCCCCCTTTGGACTATGCTTTGTGACGCCATTAAGCTTTGCCATGCATAAGATGGATTTCGACCCATTGTTGCCTCTGCAAAGTTACAGTGTGGGAAGTATCTTGCCTTATAGACTCTACTAAAAAAAGAGTTGGAGTTAGTCAGAAGCCACCACCCCTTTTTGGCTAAAAGAGCCAAATTGAAGCTTCTCAAGTCTCGGAAACCTAGACCTCCCCTGTCCTTTGGCACGCACATCGCATCCCAGCTCAACCATGCAGTTTTCTTCTCATTACCGGTCTGACCCCACCAAAATTTTCTGATCACACTAGTAAGCTCATCACATAAAGTAGTAGAAAACAACTCATGGTGTATGAGGACACATCTTGGGCCACCGATTTAATTAGAATATCCTTCCCATCAGGCGTTAAAATCTTTTCCTTCCAACCCGACACCTTATTAGATACTTTCTGTTTAAGCTGAGCAAAAGTGTTGTTCTTGGATCTTCCTACAAGTGATGGTAAGCCTAGATAGGCTTCGTGAGGTTTAATAACTTGTGCGCCAAACATCGTTTTCACCCTTTCTTTTACTTCATCATCAGTGTTTGGACTGAAAAATAGGGAGGTTTTGTGGTAGTTTAATTGTTGATCAGAGGAGATTTCATAAACCTTGAGGATTCAGTGAATTTCCTCAGCTTCATTCATTGTAGCTTTTCCAAACACAAAGCTGTCGTTGGTGAAGAATAAATGAGATACTCTAGCGCCATTAGCTGAGGCAGCCACCTCTTCTATTGTTTTTCATTGTGTCGCATGGTGTAACATGGACGACAAGCCCTCAGAGCAAATTAAGAAGAGATAGGGTGACAGTAGGTCACTCTGTCTTAGCCCTCGAGATGGTTGGATTAATCCATATGGCTGCCCATTAATCCTTATCGCATATTTTACCGAAGTTACACACCGCATCATAGTGCTAATCCATTTTTCATTAAATCCAAGCTTCTTTATAATTTGCTTCAGGCAATCCCATTCAACCCGATCATACGCTTTACTCATGTCCAACTTTATAGCCATCTCACCGTATTTACCTTTCTTCTTCTTGCTAATATGGGTCATCATCTCATGTGCCACCAAGACATTATCCGTGATGAAATGTCCTTCCACAAAAGCAGTTTAATTTTCTCCAATGATTTCCTATAACACCGATTTCATCCTATTCGCCACCACTTTTGAAGCTATTTTCTAAGCCACATTATATAAAGAAATCGGTCTATAATCAGTCACTTTTTTTGGGTTCTTTGTTTTAGGGATAAGCACAATGTGAGTGTCATGGAATTTTTTGGGGGGGGGGGGGGGCTACACCATGGTTTAAAAAAATTAAGTGCAATGAGAATGACATGATATTTAACAGTAGGCCAAAAGTGATGATAAAATAAAGGTGGCATACCATCTAGTCCAGGGCTGTTAACAGGTGTAGTTGTTTTAGTGCCTTCTCAACCTCCATAGCATGAAAGTCCTGTGTAAGGATAGAGTTCATTCTCTCAGTGACCTTTGGATGAACAATATCAATCAACTCTTGGTCCACCCTCAATCTTGAAGTAGTAAAGAGCTCCTCAAAATAGCTCACAAACATTTGTCCAATCTAATCTCCATCCTTTATCCACCCATTATTTACATCCATAATTCTGCTAATGGTATTCCTATGGTAGCGGTTTGAGGCCTTTGTGTGGAAAAATGTGGTATTTTTATCCCCCGCCTTCAGCCAATTATTCCTACTCCTTTTGCACCACATTTCCTCTTCAATTCCAAGCCACCGATTGAGTTCCACTTTCGTTGCATGGATGACTTCCATATCCGTAGCATTACACTTCATGTCTTCAAGCACTTGGAGCTTTTTTGTAAGTCAGTTACTTGCTTTCCCACGTGGCCAAATGTATTTTTATTCCAATCTCTTAAAGATGTTTGACACTCCTCTAGATAAGCTTCCAATGGCCATTGTCGGTTTTTGATGCATCCCCTTTCCCATGCCTCCATTACCACATTTTTACATCTCTCATCTGCAAGCCACATAGACTCGAACCTGAACAACCTTGGTTGACGCTGCTGTTGTCTTGGTAAGCTGGTTTCCTTGAGCACTAGAATGCTGTGATCAGAAACCGAATTGGACAAATGGTGTATCTTCACCAATGGGAAAACATTTGCCCAATCTGTGGACACCAAGGCATGATCAAGTCTTTCTTGCACCCACCCTCGCCTTCCTAATTGTCCACTCCAAGTTTAATATGAGCCCACATATCCGAAGTCTCTCAATTTGCATCTATTAATTGTTTCACGAAAGCATCTCATTTGTCCCTTTGGCCGAACCCCACCACCAATTTTTTCCTTGGCATGTGTTATTTCATTGAAGTCCTCCATGCAAACCCATGGCAAATGACTTCGACGACTAAGATTTTCCAACAGAGCCCATGATTCTCCTCTTTTCCTTGTTTTTAGATGGCCATAAAAGCTAGTAAACCTCCATTTCTTCACCCCCTGTTCTTCAGACACAATTGCATCAATGTGCCCTGAAGAATATGATAGTATATCCACCTGCAATGAATTCTTCCACAAAAGTGCCAAACCTCTAGCCCTTCGAATACTTGGAACCACCAGTCCTTGCTGCCGTTCTACTTTCCGTTTTATTCGTTCCATTTCCGTAACATCAAACTTAGTCTCCATTAAAAAGACTAAGGTGGGATCTTTCTCCAACACTACCTTTTGGAGGGCATTAAATGTTAGGGGGTTCCCAAGCCTCCTATAGTTCCAATTGATAGCACTCATTGCGCCCGGTGGGGCTATGCAGCAGCCGTCATCGATCCCAACTGTTGTGCGAAAAGCTTACCAAGTTCCTTTATCTCACCCTCCACTTTAACCCTCTTCCCATTGTCTTCTTTGTTGTCTAGCTCTGCCAATGGTACCCTTGCTCTTGTTTTTGTTCCCATTTCAGTCTTCTCAATCTCCATGAACCCATGTGCATTGTTATTAGCTTTCTAGAATTGTGTTTCCCAGCTGCCCTGTTTCTTCTCTGTTTCAGGAACCTCTTTGTGTTCTTTAATTTTTTGGAGGCTACCACCTTTGGTTTTCTTCACACCTTGGGCCTTATTATGTTTTGGAGAGGAAGGCCCTAAGTTAAAGTTAAAACCTGGTTGAGTTAGGCCCAAATTCTCTTTATGTTCCTACATGGGCTTAGGATCAATGCCCTGGGGCCTAGCCTTGGGTAATTGGGCCTAAATTGCTACACTCGGCCTAGTTGCATGGCATCTTACATTCTGCTTCAGCGTGTTTACTTCCAAGACCTGCGTATGCTTCTCCTTTTCCATAATTACTTCCTGATCTGTAACCAAATTCATTCCCATTAATGGCGGCATCTAATGCTCTAATCTGCTGCTTAAAATTCAAATTATGCGAAATATTAGGGATTTTGATGTAGACGTGGCTTGGCGTGTCAGTTGTCTCCTCCACGTCAGCCCTCAAGGTCGCCACCCTCTCCATCTCGTCTTGGTGATATCACCGCCGCTTATTCTTGCCTGTATTGAAGCCACCATTCCTTTCGTTCTCCGCTCCATATCCTTCTTTACACCCCCGACAGATCTGATTTCTCCACTTTTCTCCGCCATAACTAGTTGGGATTTCTGATTCTTGTCCTGTGATTCTCGTAACCATGGCCCAAATTGCTTCTCTTCTGGTCTTGGTGTGTCCTTGCTTCGTATCCATTGCAGGCAGTCCTTCTCATCATGATCAATCTTCCTACATAGATAACAGAATATTAGAAGCCTTTCATATCTAAAATCCACCCATTTTACTTTGTATTCACCAAGTCGCACCTTTCGACCTCGACATAATGGCAATGAAACATCCAAAAGAACCCTTATACTCATGAAGCTCCCCAAACAAAATCCTTTGTCATTAGCATCCACCTTCTCCACCTCCCCCAAAGTTGTGCCGATACTCATACCCACTTCCTTTGTCTGACACATTGTGGACAATCCATGTATTTGGATCCAAAACGGTGACCTATCAAACTTGATATCCTTCACCACCTCACCACGCACCAACTTATGGAGAATCAGTAGGTATTTATCAAAAGACCACAGACTCAACAGCATCACTCTCTCCATATCCTTAGTTTGGAAAATAAACATTGCTTTATTCTCTCCCAGATCGTTGACCTCAAAATTGTGTTCCACCCTCCAAACCGATATCAACACTCTAACCACAGATTCCAGATTAATTCTACGCTTCATACAAAACTTCCTAATGAGAACATGACCGTCCTCTGTTAATGGTGCCTGGATGGCTACTTCAACATCTTCTCTTAGTCACAACTTCAGCCTTGCACATCTATCTGTAATTTCCTCCATGTTAATCTTTGATAGAAATCGTTTTTACCGTTTGCACGGAGAGAAAATTTTGCCTATTGGCAACCCTTATGCTAACACTAGCCAACTTTTTCACCTCTAGGGCTTCAGAGAAAACCTAGAGAGAAAACTCTTGTCGTTGTTCTTTTCTTCTAAATAATTGTACAATCTATAAGATTTGGTACAAATATCAAATCTAGGCCATCCATATTTGGAACGCTATTTGTTCGGAACTAATTTTTGAGTCATTAAGGATTTTTAGGGATTGTAATTTTTTTATGGAGATTTGATTGTAATTATGAGTTATTTAAGTTTCCAGAAGAGAGCTTCGCATACATATATACTTAGATTTGACTAGAGTAGAAATTCTATCTTGTGTATATATATATATATATATATATATATATATATATATATATATAAAGTAAGAACCACCACACCAAGGGGGAGCGGTGGTATTTGAAAATCTTACTTAAGCTGAGAGAGTAATATAATTTGTTTTGATAAGTAGGGTAGACTTTCAATATTGGAATTGATTGTATTAAATTATTTTTATTTTCTTATCCAAACACATTCTGACCGTGCAATCAAATGCTTGAATAGTTGCTAATTATTTATGTTTATTACAAAGTAAAACTGATATAGTCCACAATCATTTGGTTGTAGACACTAGACATGAACCAACAAAATTGAGTAGTTCTTATCAAAAATTAAAAGTAAAAAAGAAACCCAAAAAATAAATGGAGTAATTAAAAGAAAAACTAGTATCCTATCATAAAGAATAATAATTATACAAATTAATTTGAAATTCAAATAAATTTGCCTTTGATTATGCAGCTGTTAAGCAATAGAATTCCATATTTATACTCATAGGTATTAAACATAAAATTCAATGATAATTTAAATTTGAATAATTTTTTTAGAATGATTTAAATTTGAAGAATAATAATTATACAAATTAATTTTAACTTGAATTCAATTTGCCTTTGATTATGAAGCTGTTAAGCAATAGAATCCATATTTATACTCATAGATATTGAATACAAAAGTTAATGATATTTTAAATCAAAATTTTAATTTTTTTTAGAATGATTTTTTTTTTGAATAATTTTTTTTTCTCAATCCCATAATTTTCTCTAGAAATTAGACCCTTGATTCGTTGACCAATCCCATGAATTTCTCTCACAAAACATTATGGGAAGATAGTTTTTTGCTTTTTTTTTTTTTTTTTTTTTGGTAGTATCATAAAAAATGGGTCAATGAAAGACTATGTATGGTCATTGGAAAATTTTATTAAAAATATGATTTATTGTTTAGAGGTTCTTTTATGCAGGTTTGGCTTACTTCTAATACGTTTTAACTAGAATATATATATTTTTTTAATGAGAAACTGTCATATCACCCATTAACTAAATAAAATGTGAAGATTAAAACCTACAACCATTTACCATTGTATATTTAAAATAAAAAGAGACCTCCAGTTATAAAAGTACTGGAGGTAAACCAAACCCTTTTTATACTTTTTTTTTTTTTTTGAAAAATAATTTTATTTCGCAATAAGCTAAATAAAAAATTTCTTAAAAAAGAAAAAAACTAAAAAAGAAAAGTCAAAAAATAACATTTCAACTCATTTTTAATTAAGGTTGCTACTAAATATAGAATAATTGTCATTGTGTATTTAAAATAAAAGGGAACTTTCAGTTAAAAAGTACTGGAGGTAAGCTAAATTCCTTTTATGCTATTTTTTTTTTTTTAAATAACTCTATTTCACAATAAGTTAAATAAAAATTTTCTCAAAAAAGAAAAAAACTAAATAAGAAAAGCCAAAAAATAACATTTCAATATGTTTTTAATTAAGATTGCTACTAAATATAGAAAAATAAGATAATTTTCAAAATATTGAATCTTTTTTGGAAAAATACAACATTTAAACAAACCGGGCGCAACTGTAAACGAGACCACTAAAAAAATAATATATATAGAGCACCACTACGCCATTCCTTTCTCAATTATAAGCACATTCAAAGTGATATACAAGTTGTAAGCCTTATAAACGTATCTATAATGGGTAGAGCACTCAAATTTTCTACCTTGTTTTTCATTCTTACAGTTTCCCTGTGGTTGTGCTCCATGCTTTATATCACAGAAGCACGGGTACTGAATGGATTACGGACGCCTAGAATTAATGCAAGGGAGACTGGGGGTGTCTTTGAAGAATATTCATCCAAGAGGACAAGATCGGGTAGCAGAGGACAAAGTTAAAAATATTCTAAACCTACACAAGAAGGACCTAGCCCTGGTATGGGGCATAAGAGTGTTCCCAGTTACACATACTCTAAACCTACACATGAACGACCTAGCCCTGGTCTAGGGCATAAGAGTGTTCCCAGTTACACATACTCTAAACCTACACATGAAGGACCTAGCCCTGGTAAAGGGCATAAGAGTGCTCCCAGTTACACATACTCTAAACCTACACAAGAAGGACCTAGCTCTGGTATAGGACATAGGAGTAGACATGGCAATACGGGTCAGAATTTTCTGACCCGACCCGACCCGAAAAATACCTGACCCAAACCCGATTTTTTTGACCCGAAGCAAAAACGGGTTGACCCGTGACCCGACCCGATCCGAATAACCCGTGACACGACCCGTTAAAAAAATTCGTTAAAAAAATATTTAAATTATATACTAAATTACTGGTAGTAGGTGCATAAAGCACCTAAATACTTCATATAAATATAATTATATAAAGTTATATACTAATAAAATATTAAATAAATTGTCATGTCTTGACAATTGACAACTCACAAGCATTGATAGCACCTTACACAATTACACCAATATGTTCTTTCGTCCAAGTCCAACACATTAGTACATTACCATAATACCATTACACAATCAGTCAATGACAACATTGACAAGGCTACCGTTCAAAAAAAAAAAAAAAATCTCATTCAATGGTCATTTCGTTGGTCAATGCTTGCTACGGTGCTACCCGGCTGTAGTCCATTCCATTTTGGATTTTCAAAGCCATACAAAGAGAGTAAGAGACTAAATGACAAAATTGTTATGTAGATTAAGATTGACATGTAATTTTTATAAAATATTTACTTATTTTTATTTACTTAATATGTTATGTTTATTCTTAATTTTTTTATTTAGTTTATTTTTCTAAGTAATCTAACTTTACTATTCTTTTAAATGCAACAAGAATATGTGCACTTAAGAAGACCGATAACTTGTAACTTTGCTAACTTAATTGTTCTGTTTGTTTTAATATCTATCTCTTTTTGAAGATGTAAACTTGTAATTATATGCATTTTGACAATGAACTATTAACATTGAAGACTTTCATGAATTTATGAGTCATATGACTATAAATAATTTTTGTTGTATTCAAAACTATCAAAATTGGAAGGATATTAACAAATGGCATTAAGTGCAATTTATTTGCTTAATTGATTTTATTCATTCTCTCTAAATAGATTGTCATTGATTTGTTTTTGTAATTGAAAAAAAAAAAAAAAAAACTTGTTTGAAAAATATGGGTCAACCCGACCCGACCCGCAACCCGATTGACCCGTAACCTGATTGACCCGTTTAAAAATGACCCGTTTTAACCCATGACCCGTTTGACCCGCAAACCCGATTGACCCGACCCGCCCGTTTTGCCATGTCTACATAGGAGTGTTCCCAGATACAAATACTCTAAGCCCTACGCAAGAAGGACCTAGCCCTGGTGTAGGGCATAAGAATGTTCCCGGTGATTATCAGTAATAACCATTATCAATTGCTCCCAAATGGTCTTCTTATATACACACTTGCGCATTCCTTCCAATAAACGGTGGTGTTGTTTTTAGATGGTTGGTACTTGGTAAGGTGTTCTATTTTGACTATCTTTGTAAGGCTTTTTTTTTTTTTTTTTGAGAAGATTTTTTAGGGCATTCAACTAATGTGAATGTTAACTCTCCAAAAAAAATATGAGTGTAATATTTTCTAATAAAAGTAGGTTGAAGTTGAGAAATAATTCTTGGCCTTTCTATGATTATCCCATTCATGTCTCAAGACTCTCAACAAAATGTCAAAATCGCACATATATTGTGGGCTCTTCTTTTGTCATCAATAAATTAAGAATCAAGACAAAATATAATATTAATATACTTTTAACGTGTTTGTGATCTATTAACCACGTTTAGTTACCTTCATAATCCATTTTTTTATGCTATGATCATTGTTCTATGATGATTGTTCTTTATCATTAGGTTAAAATACCAATTAATTTTTGGTATAGACAATATTTTTGAATCTTAAATCTTTTACTCATCAACAAAATTTTTTACTAATTAAGTTAATTAAAACCCACAACCTCTTGGTGAATTAGACTAAAACAATAAGGAACGAATTGCCACAACTATTTTTTATTTTTTATTTTATTTATTTATTTATTTATTTTTTTATAGGAGACTATTTTTTCTTTTAACTACTCCATTTTGTTGGGACGAGTCTAGTGTACCTACAACCAAATGGTTATGGACTATATCAGTTTTACTTTGTAAAAAACAGAATTCTTTTTAATATTTATTTAAGCATTTGATGGCACGGTTAAAATGAGTTTGGATATGAAAATAAAAATGAATTAATACAATCAATTGGCAAAATCTCTTTTTGTTCCAAAAAAAAAAAAAAATGGTAAAATCTGTTATTCTTATTCTTAAATAAGAAATTTAGAGTTCAAGTCCTCCAAAATAAAAAATTGATTGGTGTGTTAGCATAATAATAAGAGTTATCATCATAGAGCGGACGTTGTAAATTGAAATTCTACACTTTCTATAAATTAAAAAAAAAAATTTTCCAGTATTTCTCATTTAATCAAATAGCTTAACTAAGATTTTCAAATTACATCAAATATGGGGAAAAAATAACTTATAACCAAATTACAATCAAATCCTAAAATGCCTATTGACTCTCAAAAATTAATTAGTTCCGAAGAAATGGCGTTCCAAATATCGATGGCCTATATTTGATGTTTGTACCATATCTTATAGATTGCCTTTGGAAAGTCACAAAAAGCCATATTTTGGATCCTTTTTTTTGTTGTGTATCCCACACCATAATGAAAAATAAATTAAAAAAAGGAAAAAAACATGACACACCCAACGCACATAATCATATTTCCCATCTAAAATTAGGAGCCGTTTGTTAGAGAAGTTTAACAACATATTTTTAGTTTTTAAATAACATTACATATATTTTTACACATTTTTTCACCTACACGTATTTTTAAAAAATACAAACAACATTACTAGATTAACGTTACCAAACGGCCCCCTAAGTGTTTGGACCGAGTTTGAATCAAATGAGGAAGTGGGGTCAGAACTTGAGACCAATGAACAATGATAATTTAGGTGGTTGTTATTGTTGAGTGCATGAAATGATGTGAAGGGGTTGGGCATCAATCGTGATGAACTATTGGAGTTTTAAGTTGGTGGTGAATGCATGGAGGATTTTGATTTTTCAAATATGACGACGGTGAAGGTAATTAGGATTAACAGAAGGTCGCAGAGGTGAAAGAAGATGATTAAGCCAAGGTTGAAGAATCTTAGAGATCGAGTGGAATCGTTAAGTAAAGGTAAAGATGGAAAAGATCATCGAGTATTTCTTTTTTGAGACACGTATTGCATAATAGCGGAAGGACCAAAATTTTTTTTCAATCTCACACCTAGCTAATTTTATAAGAAAATATTACATTACATTCACATGATTTTAATAATTTATAATTACCCTTGAGGGTGACACCACAACTGAAGTACATAATTCCACAATTTTTTTTTTGCTTAATATATATGTTACAAAGAGTAGACTCTTACCAAAACACGTTTGGTCACATAACATGACAAGGATAGGATACTCGGTGTAGATCAACACCTAAACTACTTAAAGTACATAATTCCTCGAAAGAATATGCACTATTTAATAACAACAATATTCAACTAGCACCACCATTTGGAACGTACATACGTGTGATTATAAAGAAATATGGCAAAGCAAAGGAAACCTTTTGGGAACGATTGATAATGGATAATTTTACTGACTATTAATTGGAGGGAGCATTCTTATGCCCGTCACCAGGGCTAGGACCACTGTTACTTGCTTCTGTATTGTGAGAATATTTGTATCTATGTCCTCCGCCGTGGGAACTTAGCCCTGAACTGATCTTACCCTCTGTCACCCTCTTAGGTAATTCTTCAAAGACATCTTGAGTGTGCCCATTATTACTAGGCAGCCCAAATTCATTCAGTGGCCGTGCTTCTGTGACATAAATCATGGAGCTCAACCAGAACGAGACAAGAAAAATGAAAAAGAAGGTAGCAAATGCAAATCCTCTACCCATTCTAGATATGTTTATGGTACTCAGAATAAGGAGATATATTATTTGTGTGTGAATGTGCGCCTAAGGAAGAATGTGGTGGTGCTTTATTTATACTATTTGAGGGACTTGTTATACCATGTAAATGCATGCATCGCTTAGAGACGTGTGTAATTCTGGATTTGGGATTCATGAGTTGCCACGCCATATCTAGTTCATGCTAGGCAGCCAGAAAAGGTAGGTTCATTGCAGAATGAGAACTTGGAAGGCATGTGCAAAAAAGCAAACTGTAGCCGACGTAAAAGTCTAGTCTTTAAAAGGACAGCACGAATTTAGAGTCAAGTGAGGACTTTCTTTATGCGCCATCATGTAGACACCATTGACCTATGGGGTATAGAGGTGATATTGTGAGGTAAGTAATTGCATATGTGATGATTGATGTGGCAACATGCATGATGGGATGCAATGATATGTGAACATAATATGATGAGCAAGAGATGTGATGTTGTGATGCTTGGTATGATGAGCATGTGATCATCGTGATGAATGGGATGTAATGCATGCAGTTTGAAATGAATGGATGATGTGATGCATGTGTGTGCATTTTAATTTCTTCTTGCATACCTAGGATAGCCCATTGGAAAATTCCTTCACAAAATTAGACTATGGAACAAAAGAGTGGAGGTTGGCTCATTGGCTAGGCTGACTTGGGTACTAAACACCTTCTCAAGACATACCCTAGCTTCGAATCTAGCATATATTGTATAGACCTCTGCTAAGACTACAAGTTGATTTTTGGACCTAATTTAAGTGATAGCTCCTAACCCTCTGTCTCTAGTCCATTCGACTGAACTGTAATTTCCAAATAATAATCTTGTGTCTGGCTATGATGTTGAGCCTATACCATTAAAATAACCACCCCTAAGCCTCACCAAAATTACCAGAGTATCACTATCTCCAGAACCACTAAAATGACTACATTACCCCCAGACGCTACAAAAATTATTTAATACCCAAGATTATTTAAAATGACTAGATTATCAACAAAATTCACAAGATTTATTAGAATGCCTCTATAACTACTAAAATGATCATATTACACTTTAACCTCACAAAAATTACAAAAACACCCACAAATTTATTAAAATGACCAACTTACCCCTAATGTACACCAAAATGACAACAATGCCCCTATAACCACTAGATTTGCCCAACCATCCCCAAATGATCAAAATACCCCTAAATGTAAAAAGTCACTAAATTAACCCATATCACATCAAAATAACCAAAATACCCAGAAGGCTTGAACTACTAAAATCACTAGATTAATTCCAGATTATCCTAAATCAGTCAAATAACACTCAAGGCCACGTAAAGGACCAAAAAAAAACCCCAAATCTTACACAAACACCGAATGATTCACATATTGGACTTCAAACCCCATGTTTTGGAGTTATAGGCGAGTTGTGGTGCTCACTCACTCCTATGATCCTATCTGCGGTCTCAAATCACCTCTTTTTTATGAAAAAAATAAAAAGGATCATCTGTTCTAAGTCCATATTATTTTTCAGCAATCTATCTTCATTTGTGCTCGGACAGAATGCAAATGAAGACTTTCTTCTTTTAACTTTCAATTGTTGTTTTTTAAAAATATATTATTTGGTATCTTATTTTATCGTCCTTGCATGATCCTTGCTTGGCAGTTGGTACGATTTAGATGAAGTTCTCTTTTTTCAAGTCCGATAAATCCTTTTTACGTGCAGATAGTACGTTTAAACTTGCAATATTTCGTTCAAAACAAAACATAGATATAAGATATTCTTATTTTCATGGAACGTTGGATTTGCATTAAGGCCCACTTGTTATTAGCAAGCTTCTGAAGTTCTTTCTATTTTTTAATTATATACCTTTTAATTTTATGGGCTATTTTGGCCTAGTCTTCTTGCAAGGAGAGGGTGTTCAGAAGCTTATAAACACATGAAAGTTTACACTTAACCAATGTGAAACATTAGGATCATAACATTCTCTGAGTGCATTTAATTATACTTTGGAAAATACATATCCAATTTTTTTGATGGATGAAATACATATAAAATATGTTTAATGCTAATATTATCATTTGCCTTGATCCTTAATGTAATGATGACCAAAAAAAAAAAAAAACCATAATATATCTGTATGATTTTGTTGAGACACGTATGGGATTATCATAGAAGAGCCAAAAATTATTTCTCAACTTCAAACTTGTTTTATAAGAAAATAATACATTTACATTACGTGAATGACTTACAATAACCCTCGAGGGTGATTTATTGACTACACTACACTACTTTTTTTTTTGGTACGACTCCATACAGATAGTATACTTGCCGAAACAAGTTTGGTCGCATAAACATGACAAAGATAGCTCAGAGTAGAACACTCTTAAACTTAAAACTACTTGCAGTAGTTGTACAAGAATATGCAGTAATAACGAGTACGTACCAACCATCTGAAAAAAAAAACACCACCTTTTGGAAAGTGAAATTGGACAAATAAAAGAAGACCGTTTGGGAGCAATTGATAATGGAAATCATTGATAATCACTGGGAACATTCTTATGCCCTTCACCAGGGCTAGGTCCAGACTCCGTAATTTCTGATGTAACTCGAGAGTATTTGTAACTATGTCCTCTGCCACCTGAGCTTAGCCCTGATGAACTCTCTATCTTAACTAACTTTTCAAAGACACCCCAAGTCTCTCCAGCATTACCAGGCACCCCTAAACCATTCAGTTATCGTGCTTCTGTGATGTAAGGCACGGAGCTCAACCAGATGGAAAGAGTAAGAATAAAAAACAAGGTACAAAATTTGAGCCCACCCATTATATATAGCTTACTGCCGGCTCACTATATGTTATGCTGATCAGTTTGAATGTGCATATATGAGAAAAGAATGGCATAGTGGTGCTCTATTTATATAGTATTCGAGTACAATTCATATGCACTGCTAATATTTAATTTTTGAAACTGATCGTGAGTGAGCTTGTTCATGCTAGGCGGCCAAAAAAAGGCACTTGCCAACAAGCAAACTCGAAGGTGACATAAAAGTATTTTCTAAAACGACAGCATGAATTACAGTCAACAAAGGTCTTTTGTTTGCTTCAGTCAGTTAAAGAGACAACTATATAAGCAATTGCACCTAACGACATTCTGTTCATCCATCCAAATACCCATATCAAACTTCAGAAATAATAATTTAAAAAAAAATGTTAGAAAAGTTAATTTAGTCATCTTGGTAATGTTTATGTACGTTATTCAGGAAAAAGCAGTGTGACTTCCAAAACGTTCGGATAAAGAAACAAATAATCAATGGTCCAATTGTTGGTTTTGAACTTAGCCAGAAGATCCAATATTCAATATATTACAGGCTTAGAGCACCGTGACTTTGTAATAGCATGCATCCACGTTAAAGCTGTGGAAATCTCGAATATATTGCAACAGACGGCACCAATGAGAGACTGTGACAACGACATTAGAATTTGGTGGTAACTAGTAACAAGAAATCGTTCGCGTAATTGAGTTGGTTTATGCAAGTAACCAACCAGTGGACCCAGCCATCAGTCTGGTGGAGTTGCGAAAGGAAAGAACTAGTTGCTTACGAATTCAGTTTATTTTTTGTGCATGTTAACTTGGAGTCCAAATCTTCAGTTCTATTTTTTTTCCTGATCCATTCTATACTCCACCAATAAAAATATATCACATATCCACTTATTTAAATACCTCTTACCAATACATCTTTCTTATTTTCAATTATCAATATATATATATATATATAACCAAAGTTCTGCAGCTTCCACAATTTTCCACATCAACACAGTATTTAAAAAAAAAAAAAAAAACCTATTCTAAAACCCGATAAACGCAAATATATATTTGAAAACCCTAACCCATGCTCTGCCTTATCATTCCTCCAAAACGTAGACCCACGCTCTACCGTTTCTCTCTCTTCTCTATTCTCTACCTTCTCCTTCCGCAAAACCCAACACTGAAAATCAATCCTGCCAAGAAGCCATCCCCACAGTGTCAAGTCCGAGATAGAAAGAAGGCATCACCAAAAGAAGGCATCACCGAACAAACCACTGTCCCAGCCGTGGCAAAGGGTATGGCTATTGTGTATAACTCCCTTGGTTCTTAATTTCGCTTCATAATTGTAAGCGTACTTTTTCCTTTTGCTGATTGGTTTCTCACAATCCTAATTGTAGATTCAAGATTGGTCATAAATATTGGGCTTTTAGGTTCGTTTATGAGAAACCCAAATAGATTTTTTGAGGGGCTTTGTTTGATTCTTTTTTTGGTTGCAGACCTAAGCTTTTTCTACAATGTCCTGCCTTGTTTTGATTTACTTTTGGTGTTTTGGGTTGCTATGGCTGAATGATTGGCCTTTAGTTCGTCAGGCTTTATATCTTATTGTGGTAGAAGTCGAACACTTTAGTGGGTTTTCAAACTTGGGCTTTCTCCTCTAGAGGTGGAAGATTCTTTCTTTAATTTTTGGTTATTGGTTCTGGATTTACATTACTTTGCTATTATTATTATTTTCATACTTGATGCGTAGAATTGGATCATGGGTGAATTATAATTGAATTCATAGCTTGATGGGTTTAGATGTAGAGGGTTTAGATAATTCAAATTATTGGACGCATTGAATTTTCATGTTCCTATCTGTGTTGTGATTTATTATTTAAAAATATTGTATAGATTATATCATCAGTTGCCCTTTTTAGTTGGTAAATTTTGGATCAAGCTAAATTGCATGGTGTCTTTTCTTCAAAATTCTAGACTTTTACATAAGACTCATTGAGACAAAAGATTTTTGAAGATAGGCCAACCCTATCATAGCATCATCCGATGTGCTCGACAATTGTTTGAGTGAAGTCAAAATAAAAAAAAAAAAATAGCTTGGAAAATTTTTATGGAAATCCTCTATTTTCATTTGGATTATTTATTGTTTTTTTTTTAATGCCAATACAACATGATATTTGTTTTGTTTACTACAAGGATTTTCGTAATTATTAGAATATGATGAGTCTTATAACTTGATATCTTTTTGCTGATTCTTCCCACTGTAGCGGTAATACTGTTCAATATCCCAACCAAAGCACCTAGGTTGTCCACCTATTTCAGACCTTTGTACAGCCCATTTCAATCAGTTCAAGCCATTGATATCTACACTACCTGCAAGGTCTCTGTCTTTCTCCATGTATACGTGTATGTGTGTAAAGTTTGTCTTTTTTCTCTATTTATATGTGTAAAGTTTGACTCTTTTTTGGCTTTTCAATGGGTGATATTTTCGTTTTGGTTGGGATTGCTTAGGTGTTTCAAGTTAGAGTGAGTTTTGTAAAGGATGTGCAAAAGCAAGAGGCATGGTGGGAAAGACAACATGAACCTGAGGCTGAGAATTTTGGGGTAAGAATTTCTTCTAATATTTCTTATTCTTCATCTTCTTCTTTCAATTTTTATTTCTTTAAGTTTTAATTTTGTTTATATAGAAAACAGTGGTGGAGCTGTTGGCTTGTTGGTAAGGAAAGTTTGGGAGGCATCGGAACTCTGCTATTTGGATGGCTGTGCCCCATTGTTTGATGTGGAGCATTTGGAGGGAGAGGAATAACTAGCATTTTGAGGATTTAGAGAGATCTGTTTTAGATATTAAACTCTTCTTCCTTAAGTCCCTTCTAGATTGGGTTACAGTGTTTGGCTTTCATTCTTTTTCTTCAATCCATGGTTTCATGGACTTTTGTACTTTATGCACTTGATTTGTTTCTGTCCTTGATGTATACTTCTTGTAGACTCAAGTGACACCCCCCTTCTTTCAATATATTTTTATTACTTATCAAAAAAAAAAAAAAAAAATTGTTTATATAGAACTGTTAGTGTTTACATGTATTTTTGTGTGGTTGTCTTTAGAATAAATAGATTATGACTTTAGGAATTTACTTTCTGACTTAAGTAAATTATAAATATTAGGGCCTTGAAGCTTATTTCATCATAATTTACCACAAATTAATTGATACTGTATGACCTATTATCTATATATCTTTAAAAAAAAAGTTTGTAAAAGTTTTTTTTTTTTTAATTTTTAAATTTTTGTTTTGGCCCTATTTGAAGCTTCTCAATGGGTATCACTAAGACTTAGTAAGAAAACCACAAATATGATAAACCTTATGTAAATTTACTTTAAAATTTGATTCACGGTTCACACTATTGTTTTCATTACATTCCTATGTGTTATTCTATAGACTCTTACATCCATCATTTTCATTACGTTATGATGTTTAGAAATCAATTTATAGTGGTAGATGATGAATTTTGATAAATGTTAGGTTCTGCTGAAGGAGCTTACAGGTATTGATATAAATTTCATGTAAAATTGTGAGTGGTGTTAATGCATTCACTTAAAAGTGATTGTCTATTTAGTACTATTAGAAATAATTGAATGTGGACATAAAAGAAATACATTTATGAATGAGGAGAAGAAGGAGGAGGAATACATGTTGCGTACACACCTTTTTTAAGGGTTTAATTCATTCAACTGAGTACCTAATATTGTCGTTTACTTTTAATTCTTTTTTCTTCAATCCTTTTATGATGGTTGCTGTTGAAAGGTAGAGATAGAGTTATTTTTTGTTTTGTTATTTGTTGGCTTATAAATTCTATTCAGTTCTTTTATGTGTTTCTATACAAATTTATAGGCTCTATTTAGTATTGTTAGTGGAAGCAATTGGACTTGCTTGGTGATTTTGTTGAAGGAGCTTACAGGTATTGATATAAATTATTATTATTTAAAAATTTTCATCAATTATTAATATACAATGAATCATTGGATGCTATTAAAAGAGAATTTGATGTCAAATTGTAGAATAAATTGGGGTGGGGTTATTATGAAATTTATTGACATTAAGAGTGTTTGGTTTTACATTGTAAATCTTTGATGAATTGGTATAATTTGGTGTTATACTTGATACTAATTTGGCGAAAAATTAAATAGCTTGAAGAAGTTGAGAAAAGAGAAGCGCCTAAGAAAGGGAGGAAATACATTCTTGAAAAGTATTGGATAAAGATAGAAGATGTAATCACAACTGTATATTTATTATATTTATTGGTTCTTTTGTAATACTTATTAGACCATTTGTAAGAGCACATTATGATTATTGTAAAATATTTGTATTTATCTCATTTTTAATATTACTTCATAATATTACATGTTTTATCTTATATTAAAGCCAATTTAGCTTTCAATAATTGAAATTTGAGAAATGTTTAAACCTGAACATGTTAACATTTGATTTAAAACAATTCCATGCACCGCACGGGTTAGCGACTAGTTTAAAATAAATCAAAAACCTCAGCCCAAATATAATTAAGAATCTAGGAGATTTGGTCCAATTGTCGATTGGCACTTGGTCCTAGATCTCCGTGATCATTTCATTTTTCGGTTCTATTTGTTTCTGTTTTTTATGGTAATTTGATTCTTTCGAATTTTGACTTCATTTTGTAATTTTCTTGGTTCTCAAGGTCAGCAAATTAATTCAAAAAAAATTTCAATTATTTAATTAACCAATTTCTGCCAATTTTGTCTGAAATTAATAAATGTTTTGACTTTGGATTAAACCAAATCCTCAACCAATAGCATTATGACACCTCATTAAATTTTATTTGGACTAGAAATAGACCAATTAAAATTAAGAGATCATACACATGTCTGGTGGAGACCTGATTCACGCATACAAGTGCACTTTACCATTAAAAATTGTTTCTTTGATATCTTTTAATCTGGTGATCCAATGAATTCTAATGAACTGTCGTTTTGATCACCATGAACCCAAATTTATTTCATTAAATATATTTGGAGATCAAACGGCCAAAATTACACTCTAGCCCTAGAAACATGAGATGGTGATGACATACAATGTAATTAAAGTTAAATGTGAGTTACAAAATGGGTCTCTACAACTAATAGTTAGTTTGTTTTAATAAGAACTCCCTATTACACAAAACAAAATCTTGGCGACATGTTTTCAACAAAGCATGTGTTAATCACCCTCAATTTCAATAAATTAAGTGTCAAATGCATAATAGTGAATGATAATTTAGAAAGCAATGTCCAATTAAATCATATGGAACTTTTTAGAGGTTAGTGTGCTTTCTGTGTGACCTTAGGTAACACATACTTTAATCTATCAATCAATTTCATACTCTAAACTCCATATTCAACACCCTTTCTCTCCATCCATATGAAACATGGAAATCAATGCATGATTTAAGATATTGTGAAACCTAGATAGTGAGAATTGGGTAATTATTGAATACTCCGGGAGTACCATAAATGCATACTCCTCCCTCTCACATAATTATAGGTTTCACTAATTAAATTTATACTAAAACCCACAATTCATATGAGAGGATGAAGTATGCATTTATGGTACTCTCGGAGTATTCAATAATTTTCTGTAAAAATTAACATATTGATGTAAATGCAAACTGATCCATAAGAGTTTAGATGACTTTTGCTAAATATCACGTATTAATAACTCTTCGAAAACTCATTAGAATGACAAAGGGGCATTGCTTTAAAAGGGAAAAAGAAAAGTCATTCAACCTGTGATTTTTCTTATTCCATTGAAAGTACACAATTTATAAAATTAAAAAAAATTAAAAAAAAAAAACCCTTCAATTGTATAAAACATTATTTAGGGAAATTCATATTAGTGTTCAAAATTCCCTTTATATGTGTTTGAGTGTTAGTTTCTAGTGTGTTCAAGAGGACTGTGAAATTGACAAACAAGTGGTATTAATGAAGAAACAAGAATATTCAAGAAACTACTTTAAAAGAGCTAAAATTGCAAATCTCGACAAATGCTCGATACTTGTCGATCTATTGAGATTTAATAAACCTTGATTCTTGATTGACACCTCTTGATCTACTGATCCTTAGGTAAAATCGAATTCCAAGTTCAATTTTTGGCCCATGATGACAAAGCTTTCTAGGGATCCTTGCAATAGGGTTCCAGAACACATAAAAGACATATTTCATAAATGTCATCATAAACACACAAAGACACATGTATAATAGGAGTTGTTGCAATGATTATGCGCTTAGGGTTTTGTACTAAGCTACTTCCAGTTCATCCAAGCGTTGATTGAAGAATTCTAAAAAACTACAACAATAAAAAAGGTTATTAAGGAGTCAGTCACGGATAGGGAGATTCGTGCAAATGTTGTCTTCTACAAAATCAAGTCCAATTGAGGATTGAAGTTGAGATTAGAATAGCTCAGTAGGTTCTGTTGTAGGTAGGTACTTTGAGATAAATCTGTATAGTAGATTCCTTATACTTGTAACTGTTTTTCTTGAAAGTGGATTATTTGGGAGTGGTAACTTGAAATTCACTTGATGGACACTACAAAAAAAACAGGCTATTGCGGCGGGCCTGAAGCGCCGCTAAAGCCCAAAAAAGCGCCGCTAAAGGTACCTATAACCTTTAGCGGCGGGTGCTATTGCGGCGGGCAAACCCGCCAGTGCTCCAGTGCCGCTGTAGGTATATTGCGGCGGTCACCAAAAACGCCGCTATAGATGTACCTTTTAGCGGCGGGGAAAACCTATTGCGGCGGGAAAAAAGTGCCACTATAGAGGTTTAGAATTCGGGCCAATAGCACTTTTAGCGGCGGGCTAGGCCCGCCGCTGAAGGTAGATACCTATAGCGGCGGTCAAAAACCGCCGCTATAGGTTGACCTTTAGCGGCGGGCAATGACCGCCGCTGAAGGTGGAAACGAATAGCGGCGGTCAATAAGCGCCGCTATAAAGCTTCATGCACAATGTACCCAATGTACCTTTTAGCGGCGGTTGCGCCCGCCACTATAAGCCTTCTGTTTTTTTTTAGATTTGGCTATAGCCGCATTTTTATAAACGCAGCTATAGTTCTTTTTTATTTTTTAATTTTTATTTTCCTGGCTAGATGGTAATGAAGAATCCCTAATACTAACTAATTACCATTAGATTAGCATATTCAAAGAAGATATTTTCTTTCTAAGACTATGTATCACATAGACTAACTACAACAACAATGTACCACAATTTCTTATTCACACTTTGTGTCAAAGGCACATAATGTAACCCATTCATGTCTTCCCTACTGTGGCTGCTGGTATACTAGTGTTGACAAGGTTAATGGTATTTTCTAAGTACTTAGAAAATAGGAATATAATTGGTATTTTCCAAGTCAAAAAATTTATTATAGCCATCAGTAGCAACAACCCAAAGATGAGAAAAGAGACACACTTATTAAATTGGGCTATAAAAAAAAAAAAAAAAACCAAACAACACCCAATTTGAACTGCCATGTAGAGAAGAAACATTTCACAATTGCTACAAAAAATCATGAGCTAAAGCTGAAAATTCAATCCACAAAGTCCTCCATAAAACACAGGAATAAAGTATGGAAAAAACAAATAGATGAAGTCTGACTTATCTCTAATTCCAACAATACTACAATGCCATACAAACATATTTTTCAGCAACTTTAATTGAAAATGAATTTCATTGCTACAGTGCACGGGCTAGTGAAATAAAAAGATAATTAACCAACCACATGGTAAGAAAAAAAATTTTTCAATTTCATTGAGACATTTTGTCCAACACTTAGGGTGATGGGGAGGATTTTAACAAAACAGACATTAAATTTTTACCAAACCTTTAATAGCCTTAATATTGTTCACATTAACTTTGCACACATTTGTTAACAGTAATAGAACAATTGAATGATTCCATGGCACAGGGAAAAAAAAACTATTGGCTAACTTTGTTCCTTTTCAAAAAATTTACCAAAAACAAAATAAATAAGTAACTTTCAATATACTAAAAGACAAGGAAAAGTTAAAAACTTTTAGAAAGCTTCTGTAAACGTTCAACAGCAAAATCATAACCCAATTCTTATTTTTTGATAATAAAGAAACTTTCACACAATACAGAGAGAGAGAAAGACAAACTTAAAACAAAGCTTTTACAATTTTGTGTAATCTTTTTCTATAATATCTCAGTTAAATGTTTGTATATATATGTGTAGATATAAATAAAAAAAAGCCTCATTTTTCTTTCACTACCTTTCATTCTTTGAATTATGGAGTGTCAAAGACTCAAAATGGATACTTCCCAATCTTTTGTATAAATGATATTTTCTTTTTCGAGGTTTATATATTTTTAAAAAGAT
This sequence comes from Castanopsis chinensis, assembly GCA_032878915.1. Taxonomy (NCBI): domain Eukaryota; kingdom Viridiplantae; phylum Streptophyta; class Magnoliopsida; order Fagales; family Fagaceae; genus Castanopsis; species Castanopsis chinensis. The sequence goes on from JAVQMG010000106.1 coordinate 8,537,986, forward strand.
TCTCTCCCAAATTATGGTTGAATGGCACGCTTTCTCTGAGTTTTGTAGATGAATCACGAAGGACACTTCCCCTTGAGAAATGTATAACTAAGATGAATCTTTCTTGAAAATATTCTATAACCAGCACAGCTTGGTGTTGGTTAAGGGCAGAAAAGACAAAAAAATATTGTCAAAAAAAGTCAAAAAAAAATCTCAAATCTCAAAAAAATTCTATAACCAGCACCGCCTGGTGTTGGTTTAATTTTTCACTTTTGAAACTATAGAGTATAGAGTTTAATTTATTAGTTCTAAAAATCTTAACATTTCATTTGTTACACATACACCACTAAATTATATGATTTTATATAATTTTCCCTTTTTTACTATTTTGTTCTATTGGAGCTTGTTTTTATTCCAAACAGGTTTAATAAATTCTGAAAAGAAGCTTGAAATTTACAAAAAATGAATCTCACCCAAGACTCTGGCCAAATGCAGCTTAATTAATCATTTTTTTATAAGTAATTAATCATTTTTTAGAGTACTAGAAAGACCTTCTAAAAAAACATGAATTATAAAATGTATCCATATCAAGAAAATGTCCACATTTAGTTTTATGATTTCACAAACCACTAGCAAAACAAAAAGGAAAAAAAAAAAAGATCAAATTGTGTTTTTTTGGTGGGATAACAATTATAAAAATAATTATGTAAATTATTTTTTACATAAGTAAAGCAATCGATTCGATTTAAAGGATTATATATATATATATATATATATATATATATATATATATTAATAATAAAAATCGCACATAATGACTCCCAAACCATGTTTTTTAATTGTTGCTTTGAAAAAGCCATAAACAAGAAAAAAAATAAGAAACCCATAGCAAAAATTAAAAACAGGGTTGAAACGCGTTGACAGCTTATATATATTAACATACTCTTTTTGAACAAGTTATAAAGAGCTCCCAAAATTGAACACTTCAATCTGATCGCTAAATTCAAGGTCGCATTTAAGTTAAAACTTACTAAAAAAAAGCCAAATAATCAATCAATTACCAAACAAAAATTTATCCAAGTAATAATTAAATTTGAAAATTTGAATAACATAAGAATGGAGAGATTAAACCTAGAACCCAAACCTGCTCAGTAGGTGATAAAGAGTTTCCAAAATTGAATCCTTCAATCTGATCACTGATTTCACATCCACATTTAAGCTGAAACTTGTAGAAAACAAAAGTAAAATAAAAAATAATAATAATTCTCAATCATCCAGGTAACAATTAAATATAAAAAAGAAAGGAATATTGATAATACATCTAGAACCCAAACCTGATCATTGAGCTCACAGCCACTGCCGCATCCGAGTTGAAGCTGATTAAAAAAAGAAAAAGCAAAATCAATTCTTAAACAAGAATAGATCCAAGCAAAAATCAAATTTGTAAATTGAATAACGAAAATAGAAGAATTGAACTTGGCCGGGAAGATGGCTACGATAGGAATAGTTTTTTTTTTTTTTTTTTTTTTTTTTTTTAAATGGGAGAGAGAGTGACATACAAACATTATTTGTAGTTTAATGCCAATCCCAATGTTAATAGTTTGTTATGATTAATTGCAAGGTGAAATAAAAGAGAGATAAAAGCACAAATAAAAGCACAATGAGAATTAAATTCATATGAAGCCCTTCCAAAAGTGCGAATCAAATTACACCTATGGAAATTATGAGTACCGAAAACAAACCACAATGCAGATTTTTTAACATAGAGGTCTAAAAGTTCTACAAGCAAAGCCAAGATTTACTCAAAATCAAAAATGAATTAACGTAAACAAAGAAAAATCCACCAAAAAAAAAAGGCTGAAAAGGAAAAAGTTCACTTCAGAATTTCTGAGTTCACCAAAAGCTCAAAAGTTGAAGGTTTTTTTTTTTTAATTGATATCCGTTTATTTTACTTCCTAATTAAAAAAAAATCCATAAACAACGCAAACTTTTAAGAGCACACTAGAGCAGAAATCCAATGAATGGAGCATTATAATCACACAAACCTTAACCTAAAGCTCAAAAGCCAACATTTGTCACATTTAAAAATGCAAAAAAAAAAAAAAAAAAAAAAAAAAAAGTGTAGAAAGCTTTAAAAGCCACTATGCAGTAGCTATGCTTAGAAATATGACTGTCACATTATGAAGTAGTTTGTACAAAAGCTAGGCACAGAAGGATGTAGTAGCTATCAAAAGTTTGATAGTGAGGCACAAACTAGGCACAGACAATCAAAACCCAAATGCCTCACTATCAAAAGCTGATAAACTAATGATGGCTACGATAGGAAGATGGCTAATTTCTAAAATTTCTAAGCTCTGGGGCTCGACGTATAGACAAGAAGAGAAAAAAAATAGAAAGAGCAGTCACTATAGTAATATATAGGACAAGAAGTAGTTCACAACAAAAAATGATCAAATAAAAATATTAATTAATTTGTTCTTTTATTGGGCAATTGACATTTGATAATGACATACAACCTATAAATTATAAAAACTAACAACCAGCATGCACAACTTCAAACGGCGCCACTTAAAGCAATTTACATCGACCATGACACAATGGCCATCACTACCTAAGCCTTCTATCTTATTTTCCTTAGGTAATTAGAGACTTAGAGCTAGTAAACCAATTTGTTCAAACAACTCTTACTACACTATACTGTAATTACAGGCTATGCCACTAACAAATAAACATAGTCAGGTGAAATTTCCATCAGAGAAAAAACAAACCTGCCAAAAACTAAAGAAAATATAATATAGGAAAGGTGATTAAATGATAGAGCCAGAATTACAGATCAAAAGAGAAGTGCCACACCTGAAGAACAATAGGCAACTGCTCTGGCGGTTTCTTATGCTCGAATCCATGGTCAAGCCACACCTCAAAAGCCGTCAATTGTTCAGTGAAAAATGGACTAGGCTTAAACAAAACAAACATGTTTTACTTAAAGAGGACCAATAGAAAAAGAGTGTGATTGGAGTAAACTACAACATATTCATATTGCTCTTAACAATTAAGCTAAACCCTAAGATTTTTTTAATGATTTTGAGGAAGATGCCTTTTATGCCTAGTGTCAATTGCCAACCCAACCTCACAAACTATCATATCATCTACAGATGAATTAATTTACTTTGCATACAATTACTTTAAAGAAAAAATATAATTAAATATATTAAAAAAAAACTTAGTTGTGTCTAAACTATATGTAACATTTTGGATAATCAAATTGATCATTTTTACAATTGGTGCAATTGAAGGTGAAGCTATCATTCTAATTTACAAGCTGTGCTAAGCAATAGTGTGTTGGATAGTAGGTTTCGAATCTTGCTACCACCTAGGATGCCACATGGCCTTTATTAAAAAAACAAAAACAAAAACCACATTGAAACTTGAGAACCAGAATCAACTAGTTCATCAACCATAAAATAATTTGCTCCCAACAAAGAACAACCACAAAGGTAAATCAGAAGGCAATACTTCTCCTCTAAAAAATAAATGTCATGATTACAGCTTTAATATAGGGAACTAACAATGTGTACCAAGTTTACAGAAATTCATGTGAGTTCAAAGAGGCAAATCATCAAGCAGTTGGTGGGAACAAATTTTCTCAGCTAAAGCAAAGCAGAAAATAAAACAAAGTAATTTCTCAACCACTAATAAAATTTTCTCAACTATTCTCAACCACTAATAAAATTTTCTCAACTACCAAAGGTTCATACAACCTTAAATCACTCGCAATGTTGGAACAAATTTTGTAAAACTAATCAGTACTTGGAAAAACTAGGCATATGAATGTCGTAGTGATTGATAGGATTTTCAGTTTCAACTTTCAAAGATTTGAACACTGTGAATGTGGGGTTGTTCATCCACCATAATCACACTCCATCAATCACATGATCTAGAGAAGTGACAGTTCAATTAATTGATTAACCTTTCTCTTCTTTGTAATAGATTTCATTACTCCCCATATGTGCACAACTAAATCATTATATATCACAAAGCTCCGCATTAAATGCCTCATCTTGTTTGCTTGCTCCATACCTGAAAATTAAATTAGGAAGTTAGAAAAATAAAATGTAGGCCCTTATAATTAAAACAAAATTGAGACTTGCTAAGAAGTCATTCTCACAACCCCCAAATGGTACAACCTCCCTCTTTCAGGAAGAGTAGCAGACCATAACAACAAATTTGCAGCTGCACTTGGTCGTACCCAGTGCAAAAAGTACACTTGAAAAAAAAAATTTCAGTTGGACTCGGTATGGTTAGGCTTGTGTATGAAAAAAATTGCATGTATCCAATGGGCAGATTTAAGCCAATAGAGGTGCACTAATTCATGATTAAGACTTGGACTCGGTATGGTTAGGCTTGTGTATGAGATTGACAAAGCTCATTAAAGAGCCAAATTTCAGTTGCTGACAAGTAGTAAGCTGAAAAATGAAAAATGAAAAAAATAAAATTGAATTTATGGGCTTACTGTAGTAAGCTGAAAGAGCAAGCTTAAAGGTTGGTGCTCCTTAAACTTTCCAAGATATTGTCTGAGTCCTAGAAACCAGAAAGTGTCCTAGAAAGATCCAAAACCCACAATTCCAAAACCCCAAAAACAAACAAAAAATTCACATCAAAATCTGAACTTTCTCACCATAATATCCAAAACCCACATCCAAAACACCACCAAAAATAAAGAAAGAGAGAGAGAGAGAGAAAAAAAAAAGCACTACTCACAAAGCAATCATCATCGATGTTGCAGATGTACTTCTTCTTGGAGGCCATGCAGCCGAAGCAACGACAAGCAGAGTCCTTGAAGGAAATGCGAAAATAAAACAAATGAGAAAAGAGATGAGTGAAGAGGGAGAGAGAGGATGGGGAATGAGGAGGGCGGCTGAATGAGAAAAGAGATGTCTAGGGTTGTTTATGTTTAGTTTTAAATAGAACCAAAACGACGTAGTTTTGACAATAGTAACTTTAAAAATGAAAAGGTCAAAAAAGCTGTCGTGGAGGCTAGAACCTTGGACAATTCCTTGAAAAATATGCATGGCACACGTGTTAACCACTAAGACAACAAACGTTTTAACTGTTCATCATTATTATCTATATTTGATATAAAACTGAAAATTTTGACTTTTTGAGAGCCCTACGCTACAATTAGGATTTAAAAAATAATTATAATTTTTTTAATTAGACCTCACATTAGATTTTTTTTATATATAAAAAAAGGACTCACTTTAGGTTTCAATACAAAGAAAAAGAAAGACTTATGTAAAACTCTCACACTATTTAGTTTACAAAATTAAAATAATGATGTGAAAAATTGTGGAAGTTTCAGAGGTTTTGGTTTTAAAATTTAAATAAAATATTAATTTTATTTAAATATTAATGATAATGATGAATTTCAGTTAGATTAAAATGGATTGTTGTTAAATTAATATTTTTATCAACTTAAAAATTATAAGAGAAGAAGATAAAAACAAAAAAAAATTATATTTATTTAAAAAAAAATCAAAAAAATTCTGCAATTTGGTGAAGTCACTTGGTCATTTTATTAATGAGCTACGAAATAAAATTTAAAAACAAAAAACAATCACATATACTCAATAAAATTCACCACACAAATTTCTCAAAAAAAAAAAAAAAAAATACCACACAACAAAAATTATCACACATTCTTATTAAAAATTTCAAAAAAAATAAAAAGCTCATAGCTATTATTAAATTTATGTAAGAATTTTAATATTTGACTAACTACGTTTACTTTTAAAAAAAATATATGACTAATTGGATGGTCAAATTGAGAAAACATAACTATACATGTACACAACACATGTCAGTCACATGCCATTCCTAGATTTGAAATCTAACTGCTAGACTTGAAAAGTGTAATGAAAGATTAATTTTGGCAAATTATGGTCACAATCAAATGGTAGATTTATCAAAATTCACATCGAATTAAGAAATATAAGACTGGCTTTATGTTACACCAACCAATAACTTATTGTTGAATTTATATTTTGAAAATCCAACTGTTGGATCACATTTTCTATATATTCTTAACATTTATGCCAATTTTCATGCTAATCGGATGTAATTTACCGTATGATCTTAAAACTCATCTTTTATGCGTTATTTTAAACAACAAAAACTTGAATTTAAACAATTGATTGATGACATGGCTATTAATCTTTGATCACCTTGAAATTTTTTGAGCATGAAAAATATATGAAGATAATGTAATCTAACGGTGGATTTGTCAAAATTCACATCGAATTAAAAAATATAGGGTTGGATTCAAGTTACACTTGATGTAACTCTAAAAAATGTTACACCAATAAATAATTTATTATTGAGTTCATATTTTAAAAATCCAACCTTTGGATCACATTTTCTATAGGTTCTTAACATGAATGCCAATTCTCATGCCAATCAGATGTAATTTACCATTTGATCTTTAAACTCATCTTTTATGCGTTACTTTAAACTACAAAAATTTGAATTTAAACAATTGATTGATGACATGGCTATTAATCTTTGATCACCTTGAAATTTTTTAAGCATAAAAAATATATGAAGATAATGCAATCTAACGGTAAATTTGTCAAAATTCACTTTGAATTGAGAAATATAGGGTTGAGTTCAAGTTATACTTGATGTAACTCTAAAAAATGTTACAACAAGAAATAATTTATTGTTAAATTCATGATTTGAAAATCCAACCGTTGGATCACATTTTCTATATGTTCTTAACATGCATGCCAATTTTCATGCCAATCGGATGTAATTTACCATTTGATCTATAAACTCATCTTTTATACGTTACTTTAAACTACAAAAACTTGAATTTAAACAATTAATTGAAGTCATGGCTATTAATCTTTGATCACCTTGAACTTTTTTAAGCATGAAAAATATATGAAGATAATGTAATCTAACGGTAAATTTTTCAAAATTCACTTTGAATTGAGAAATATAGGGTAGGGTTCAAGTTACATTTGATGTAACTCTAAAAAATGTTACACCAAGAAATAATTTATTATTGAATTCATATTTTAAAAATCCAACTGTTGGATCACATTTTCTATATGTTCTTAACATGCATGCCAATCAAATGTAATTTACCATTTGATCTTTAAACTCATCTTTTATGCGTTACTTTAAACTACAAAAACTTGAATTTAAACAATTGATTGATGACATGGCTATTAATCTTTGATCACCTTGAAATTTTTTAAGCATGAAAAATATATGAAGATAATATAATCTAACGGTAAATTTGTCAAAATTCACTTTGAATTGAGAAATATAAGGTTGGGTTCAAGTTACACTTGATGTAACTCTAAAAAATGTTACACCAAGAAATAATTTATTGTTGAATTCATGATTTGAAAATCCAACCGTTGGATCACATTTTCTATATGTTCTTAACATGCATGCCAATTTTTATGCCAATCGGATGTAATTTACCATTTGATCTATAAACTCATCTTTTATGCGTTACTTTAAACTACAAAAACTTGAATTTAAACAATTAATTGATGACATGGCTATTAATCTTTGATCACCTTGAACTTTTTTAAGCATGAAAAATATATGAAGATAATGTAATCTAACGGTAAATTTTCCAAAATTCACTTTGAATTGAGAAATATAGGGTTGGGTTCAAATTACATTTGATGTAACTCTAAAAAATGTTACACCAAGAAATACTTTATCATTGAATTCATACTTTAAAAATCCAACCGTTGGATCACATTTTCTATATGTTCTTAACATGCATGCCAATTTTTATGCCAATCAGATGTAATTTACCATTTGATCTTTAAACTCATCTTTTATGCGTTACTTTAAATTACAAAAACTTGACTTTAAACAATTTATTGATGACATGGCTATTAATCTTTGATCACCTTGAAATTTTGTAAACATGAAAAATATATGAAGATAATGTAATCTAACGGTAAATTTGTCAAAATTCACTTTGAATTGAGAAATATAAGGTTGGGTTCAAGTTACACTTGATGTAACTCTAAAAAATGTTACACCAAGAAATAATTTATTGTTGAATTCATGATTTGAAAATCCAACCGTTGGATCACATTTTCTATATGTTCTTAACATGCATGCCAATTTTTATGCCAATCGGATGTAATTTACCATTTGATCTATAAACTCATCTTTTATACGTTACTTTAAACTACAAAAACTTAAATTTAAACAATTAATTGATGACATGGCTATTAATCTTTGATCACCTTGAACTTTTTTAAGCATGAAAAATATATGAAAATAATGTAATCTAACGGTAAATTTTTCAAAATTCACTTTGAATTGAGAAATATAGGATTGGGTTCAAGTTACATTTGATGTAACTCTAAAAAATGTTACACCAAGAAATAATTTATTATTGAATTCATATTTTAAAAATCCAACCGTTGGATCACATTTTTTGTATGTTCTTAACATGCATGCCAATTTTCATGCCAATCAGATGTAATTTACCATTTGATCTTTAAACTCATCTTTTATGCGTTACTTTAAATTACAAAAACTTGAATTTAAACAATTTATTGATGACATGGCTATTAATCTTTGATCACCTTGAAATTTTTTAAGCATGAAAAATATATGAAGATAATGTAATCTAACGGTAAATTTGTCAAAATTCACTTTGAATTGAGAAATATAAGGTTGGGTTCAAGTTACACTTGATGTAACTCTAAAAAATGTTACACCAAGAAATAATTTATTGTTGAATTCATGATTTGAAAATCCAACCGTTGGATCACATTTTCTATATGTTCTTAACATGCATGCCAATTTTCATGCCAATCGGATGTAATTTACCATTTGATCTATAAACTCATCTTTTATGCGTTACTTTAAACTACAAAAACTTCAATTTAAACAATTGATTGATGATATGGCTATTCATCGTTGATCACCTTGAAATTTTTTAAGCATGAAAAATATATGAAGATAATGCAATCTAACGGTAAATTTGTCAAAATTCACTTTGAATTGAGAAATATAAGGTTGGGTTCAAGTTACACTTGATGTAACTCTAAAAAATGTTACACCAAGAAATAATTTATTATTGAGTTCATATTTTAAAAATTCAACCGTTGGATCACATTTTCTATATGTTCTTAACGTGCATGCCAATTTTCATGCCAATCGGATGTAATTTACCATTTGATCTATAAACTCATCTTTTATGCGTTACTTTAAACTACAAAAACTTGAATTTAAACAATTGATTGATGACATGGCTATTAATCTTTGATCACCTTGAACTTTTTTAAGCATGAAAAATATATGAAGATAATGTAATCTAACGGTAAATTTTTCAAAATTCACTTTGAATTGAGAAATATAGGATTGGGTTCAAGTTACATTTGATGTAACTCTAAAAAATGTTACACCAAGAAATAATTTATTATTGAATTCATATTTTAAAAATCCAACCGTTGGATCACATTTTCTGTATGTTCTTAACATGCATGCCAATTTTCATGCCAATCAGATGTAATTTACCATTTGATCTTTAAACTCATCTTTTATGCGTTACTTTAAATTACAAAAACTTGAATTTAAACAATTTATTGATAACATGGCTATTAATCTTTGATCACCTTGAAATTTTTTAAGCATGAAAAATATATGAAGATAATGTAATCTAACGGTAAATTTGTCAAAATTCACTTTGAATTGAGAAATATAAGGTTGGGTTCAAGTTACACTTGATGTAACTCTAAAAAATGTTACACCAAGAAATAATTTATTGTTGAATTCATGATTTGAAAATCCAACCGTTGGATCACATTTTCTATATGTTCTTAACATGCATGCCAATTTTCATGCCAATCGAATGTAATTTACCATTTGATCTATAAACTCATCTTTTATGCGTTACTTTAAACTACAAAAACTTCAATTTAAACAATTGATTGATGATATGGCTATTCATCGTTGATCACCTTGAAATTTTTTAAGCATGAAAAATATATGAAGATAATGCAATCTAACGGTAAATTTGTCAAAATTCACTTTGAATTGAGAAATATAGGGTTGGGTTCAAGTTACACTTGATGTAACTCTAAAAAATGTTACACCAAGAAATAATTTATTATTGAGTTCATATTTTAAAAATTCAACCGTTGGATCACATTTTCTATATGTTCTTAACATGCATGCCAATTTTCATGCCAATCGGATGTAATTTACCATTTGATCTATAAACTCATCTTTTATGCGTTACTTTAAACTACAAAAACTTGAATTTAAACAATTGATTGATGATATGGCTATTAATCTTTGATCACCTTGAACTTTTTTAAGCATGAAAAATATATGAAGATAATGTAATCTAACGGTAAATTTGTCAAAATTCACTTTGAATTGAGAAATATAGGGTTGTGTTCAAGTTACGTTTGATGTAACTCTAAAAAATGTTACACCAAGAAATAATTTATTATTGAGTTCATATTTTGAAAATCCAACCGTTGGATCACATTTTCTATATGTTTTTAACATGCATGCAAATTTTCATGTCAATCGGATGTAATTTAACATTTGATCTATAAACTCAACTCTTATGCGTTACTTTAAACTACAAAAAACTTGATTTTATACAAAAACCTTACCTATAGCGGCGGTCACGAAAACGCCGCAATAGATCTCATCTACAGCGGCGGGCCAAAAACGCGCCGCAATGGGCGACATATAGCGGCGGTTGGTACACCCGCCGCAATAGGCCAGCTGCAATTTCAGGGTCTATTGCGGCGGGTCACTAGCCCGCCGCTATATCTAAGCCGAAGGCCGCTATAGTAGGTCTATTGCGGCGGGTCATTGGCCCGCCGCAATAGTCCGCCGCAATATACTAGATCTATTGCGGCGGGCCATTGGCCCGCCGCAATAGTTCTGATATATTGCGGCGGGCCATAAAAGCGCCGCAATAGGTGACTTATAGCGGCGTTTTTTGCACCCGCCGCAATAGGCCTGCCGCAATAGGTCAGTTTTTTTGTAGTGGGAGTTTTGTTTGCGAAAGTTTTCCCCAAGGTGATCAAATTGCCATGTTAATCTCATTTTTACTGCACTCTATTTAGTTTGGTGATTTGATCATGCCTTAATTTGATTTGCATGTAATTTGACTAATTAATCAATTTGGATAATTGGATTAATTAAATATGATCAATCTATAACCCAACAGTATTGCTTAAGTGTTAACTCAATATCTTACTGTTAGAGTGAAAATTCACCTTTAGTTAGGTAGTTCATCCAGAGATGTTGATGGAAGATCTTTTCGAAGAAGTGGTGTTGGAAGATTCAACGAGCTTGTAAGAGAGAGGGAAGATCAAAGGGGGCATTGGTGTGGCACCGGCCTAAGGGTCTCTAACGCTTAAGTCAAGACTCCAAAAGAACTAATATGGTAGTTTAGAGAGTTAAAAACAATCTATGTGTCTCGTGGAGCACGTTTTAGCATTTAAAGCACGTCAAGAGAACGTACCTCTATCTATAGAGATGCGTTACCTTTTATGGTCATATCTTATAGTTGTTAGCTGTCTGTCAATTAATATTATGCATTTATCTTATTGGCGTAACATCTAACCAAATTAATTTGACAATGGCTATTTGTCCATTAGCCATTATTCTTCCATAAGTGCTAACATTGAATGTTGGCTCTAGACAATACTTATCATTTATTGCTCTGACTGAAATGTCTATTGATTTAATGGGCATGTTGGTGTTGGGTAACTATATATTATCTATTACATCATTAAATGCCCTCGTCAGTGACACTTTTCATTCATTGCTAGACAATTAGTGGTGGAAGATGATCTTCTTGTATGGACGATCTTTTAGGTAAGAACGTCCTTAATTTATGGTTGTCGATCTGAATGGAATACTTTCTTGATTTTTTATGGTCTAACACTTACCCTTCTAAAAATATATATTTTAACATGATTGAGTTGATTAATTAAATCGGCCTCAAGAAATGATTCTTCAAAATTTGCAAGAACCATTTTTTCTTCCTATAAGTTTTATTCTACATTAACATAAGTTTTTTTAGCAATAGCTTCCCTTATAAATCTAATTATACACTGTGTGATTAAATAAATCAATACTAGCATAGCTTGAACTCTATATATTATGGAATGAGTTGCCATGCTTTTTTTTTTAAACTAGTATCTATTTTCAAAACTGTTACAATGTGTTGTTACATCTAATATAATAAGAGAGTTGATTCATTTCTCATACATTCATTTGAAACTAATTTAACTCTTACAAGTATATCTGGCTTTTGTGAAACGTCACATATTAACATCTAATTTATTATGAATCTTGTGACCCTAAACAAAGGACATTACGTAAAATAGAAGTTACTCTCACTTTAATTAAAACTTAAAAGTGTTAGTTAAACTACACATATTTGTTTAGAGAACAAATCAAAATATTAACAAAGTTCTTTAAAAAAAAAAAAAAAATTAGCCATTTTTTTTTATATATATAAGATAAAAATTCTAATCTAACATAATCTAAGTGTGTGCATATGAAGCTCTCTCCTAGAGACTTAAACCCTAGTAATTGCTCTTACACTCTACAAACACTTATTCTTGTGGAGCGACCATCGCATTATGAGTGCGTGGTGGTCTAACCATTCAATAATTGATAAGACATCACTTAAAAAATACACCCTATATAAAAGGCATAATGGTCTAAGCCTTATTTATTATTCTGAATTTAACTTCATTATTGTTTATAATTTCAATTTAAAAAAAGTTAGAAAAAATCAATGGCTGGGTATTTTATGAGAAACCTTATGGTGGTAATAATGAAGTTGATTATATTTTTTATGTTGAAGTGAAAGCTAATAACATTGCCTCTTTCTCTTTCACTCCACATTCACTTCCAATCTCGCCTTCCCATCACTCTTACCTTGAATTGATAAGGTTGAAGTCTTACCATTTCGTAATGATTACCTTGAAATATAAATTGAGAAAAAACTTCTACATTGTTTGCATTATCCAGAATCTAATATTTATGATGAAACAGCATGTATATTTTTTATGGAATTTGTATGCTGCATGATGATACATGAAGCTTCTTATGCTCGAGAGTGCGTACATTCTTGCACAGAAGGCCATAAACTCAGTCTCGAAGATCTTGCAACTTGTTTAATCGTATGTCATTTGAAGAACTTCGTCTCGCTCTGAGATTTCGTTCATACTCATAATTGAAGACCCCGCTCCTATTTTAGATTTGGTAAGAAAGTTTACCAAAAGTTCATACTCTACTCTATCTTTTACTCTCTCTCATTCTCTATTTGTGTGTATGCGTGTATGAACATCATATTTTTTTGTTACAAACATTTACATACGTTCAAATCATTCGGATTAAATCCAATACAAACATAGGTATATAGGATTTTGATCCATACCTACTTGGTTTTATGGACCAAAATTAAACTTTGATCCCACAAAAAATGTCTAACTCCTAATTATTTAGATTATATATGCTTGATTTAAAAATATAGGATTTAGAAGGTGCTAGAGACAAAACATGAAAGATTTTGAAACGTTTGTACTTTGTAGCATGGCAAGTCCTTACAAAGAAGGAATCCTAAAACATGTACAGTTATGACTTATGAGACCGCCAAGTCCACGTATGAGAATTTTTTGCCAGCATACATAGATTCTAGAATCATATAAATGGTTTTCCTTATAAACAATGTTGTTTTTTCAATTTCAAGAGACCATAGTTAATAATGATGTGGAAGTCCTAGATTGCGATTATGAATGGTGAGCTACTCCAACACAACTAGAATTACATAACATATATATATAGGATAACTCGGTGTATTTTTTTCAATTTATCATTTATGGAGTATAATGAAAAAATTCTGGATATATATATACATATATATATATATATATATGTATAGTTACTTAATGACTAAAGCTACTTGATAGCCATTCTTTGTGCAACCACAAACAAAATAAGCTTTTATAATTTTCATGTCTGTTATTATTATTATTATTATTTTTCAACAAACATCTTTTCTTATACTTATATATTACTTATTTCCAGATTTTTTTATTAGAAGCCTTTTTTTCATGTTCTTCGTTAGCAACTGTTTTTTTTATAGAGGTGTGTTCACATTTATGACTTGCTATGGTTTTCAAATTCAATTGAAGGAATCTCAAGTTGATGCGAGACCTAAAATTAGATTATACTTCTAGTTTGCTTGTTTTGAATTATGTTCTTTAGAGTTGTGCAATAAAATTATTCAGCCCATTTGTCATCAGAATATTTGAGTTATTTTTAAACTGTAGTTCTTGATTTTCTATCAGTTTATTTTTGGGTTGTAAGGTTGTTGTTTGTTTTTTTAGACCTCTTAATACAGATTGTTTAACTTAATAAATTAACCAAGTGATTACTTAGGTTAACTATCAAATCTAGGTTAACTAAACAACAGAAAATCATATCATGCAAAGTAACGAAAAATAAAGAATACAACAATATAATGACCCAGGAAAACCAATAAAACCAACAGTTTTAAGGTAAAAACCCGATGAAGATTTAACCTAACTATTCTTAAGGAAAAACAAATCCACTAATAAAGAATCGAAGTTTTTACAAAAGATTTAGCTTTAATTCTATTACTACTTCTAGTAGTAACTTACTGACATGGCCACATATAAACTCCGAATCCACGGACGCTTTCTCTCTTGAATTTGTAGTACATAAGCACCCATGCTTGTGACTATGAAATCTCACTCAAAGGTTTTAGATCACAGCTTGTTGATCTATGCAACAACTAGATTTTACCAACACTTGATTGTAGATTTTGTTCTAGTAGATGCTTGTAGAGTTAGAAGGTACAAAATCTCTCAGATCTCATAGGAGTAACTCACAAGTCTTCCAAAAGTCTTCAAAACATGGTTAGAGATTTCTTTGTATATTTAGGAGTGTTGGATTGAAACCCTAAACATTTTCATGGGCTTTGGCCTATTTAAAAATTCTAGAGAAATGATTTTTCTATGATTCTAAATCAATCCAACCTCACCCTTCGATTGGTCAAGCTTCACAGAAAAGTAATTCTTTTTCCTGTAGCTTCTACATTCTTGACTCTTGACCTGTACAACTTTGAGCAATGTCTAACACCTATGCTGGACATTAGAGGTGCACAAAAAATCGAGAAACCGAAAAAACCACTTCAAACTGACCGAACTATTGCCAAAATTTCAGTTCGGTTTCAGTTTGGTTCAGTTTCAATTTTAGTATATTAAAAACCAAAATTTTCAGTTTGGTTTTCGATGGCAAACTTTCATGCACCAAACTGACCAAAACCGAACGGAATATATTATTATATTATATTATATATTATATATATAATATAATCTTTGTAAATATTTGGGGCTTGGGCCTCTGTTAGTTTATAGATTCTTGCTTTGCGCCTCCATTAGTTTATATGTGCTTTGGGCCTCCATCATTTTTATTTTAAAACATGTAGGTCTTGGCTTTTCATTTTATCTAATTAGAATCATCAGATCCATCCGACCTTGGCTTTTCATTTTAATGATTTCATCTTTTTAAACTAATACTTATAAAAAAAACTAATAAACTTATAAAAAAAAAAAAAACCTAATAAACTTAATTTAATTAGAAACCCTACCCCACACTCACACCTCCATCACTCACTCACTCACTCACTCTCTCTCTCTCTCTCTCTCTCATCCTCCATCACTCCCTCTCACATACACCGGCCTCCACACTCTGGCCTCCATGACTACTCCTCAAGCCGGCCTTCGCATCTCTCATAGTATGATTCTTCTCTTTTCTTTCTATCCCTTCTTTTTCTTTATCTGTCTCTAATATATATCATGAGAGTACCATCTAGCCTGCTGGGGCTTCTTCTTCTGCAATATTTCACTTAAATTTCTTTGTTTTGCATTGCATATTCCAACACCTCAAATGGGTACACTTCGCTTTTCTAAGTATTCTTGCTTCCTTTTGAAACTGACCGAAACTGCAATAAAATCGAAACCAATTGATTCCCAATTATTTCGGTCGGTTTCGGTTGAGAATTTCACAAACCAAAAATTTTGGTTTCAGTTGACCAAACACAAAAAAACTAACCCAACCGAACCGATTACAACCTTACTAGACATGTTTTTGTTCTCAGTCTACTGACACATACAAGTTGAAATTCTAAACATTTAATCCTAGATCTTTAGAACCTAACAATCTCTTCCTTTGGCAATCCGTGACAAAACACACTTAAAAAATAATTGTTCAGCTCAAGAATTAGCCCAACTTACACATTGTTGCCCAAATACAATTCCATCACAATCCACTAACTATTAGTTGTTAGAATTGACAACAGATGAGAAAGAATTAACCTGTAAATTCCTGAAACACTTAAAACAAACCATAAACGTATGTGTGGAAATTAGAGTATAAATCCAATAAATAAAAATTAAACTTAAATTCACAAACATAAGAGATAGATAGAATATCAAATGAATAAGTATCAAATAAACTATTATAGTCAATGAACCAACAATGTTTGTGAAACAAGAACAATAAAAAATATACATCAAAATCAATGAGAATAAAAAATAGCACATCAAAATCAACGAGAATAAAAAATAGCACATCAAAATCTCTCATCAATTACAAAAACTACTCCCCCTAAATAAAAAATCTTTATCTACTCTCCCCCTAAGTACAAGAGGCCAATCCTAAATCCTACTCTCCCTTTTTGTTACACATTGCCAAAGGCAACCATCAAGGATCAAAGGGCGAAGGAGGTGGGAAAGCACTCCTATACTTGGCAAAATATACTCTCAAGGCATCAACCTCAATGAGTAGCTCAACAATAAATTGTCCATGAGCTGCTTGAATAGTCATAAAGGTCTCCATTATAACACGAAGTGAGAGAGGAGGGGTGACTATAGGATCAGTAGTATCATCATCACTAGCAAGATCCACAGTTGTAGTAGGATCCACATGAACCTCCTTAGTAGCAGGCTGATCACTAGAGGTTGGAGCTGTAGTAGAAGTTTCACCTCTTGATTTCTTTGAAGTCCCAGTGCTTAGTTCAACACTCTTCATCTGAGTTTGTCGTTGTATGAGAAAAATGGCTCCTATAAGGGCAATGATATGAACTAATTCTAGAGCAGGAAATTCTTCTAACCCTAGAAAGTTTAACACCCTGTATATAAACATAGGAAGGAATAGCTTTTGTGCTTTAGATTTACTCCTTTAAATTTCAACAATGGTCTAAATGAATAGGGAAGGAAAACACATGAACCTGTCTATGATGAAAGCATAAAGGAAAGTACATCTATCTAAAGTAATGGTGTGAACATGAGAGATAGAGAAGATGTTATGAAAAGCTATCCTTTAGTAAAGATAGTTAAGCTCAATAAACTCACTTGAGTTTATCCTTGGTTCAGATCCCCAAGTTACTGATCTTTCACGAAGTAAAGACATAATATCATCTATAAGAGGAGACTTATGTGGCATTTGGTACAAGGCAATGTTTTAGGATTCCTAAGAATGTTTAAAGATTCCCATGTTTGGTTGCAAATCACGCTAAAGAATCAGATGCTAGGGGAATGTGGATTCCCCTCTCAGTAGAAATGTGGATTACCTTTAAAACAGTGGGAATCCAGATTTCCAAGCTTAAAGGAAATTGTATTTTTTATAAATTGACAATTTTAACCCTTTTTCATTATCATTTAAGCAATTTAGATAAAATATAAAACAAATTATTAAAAATTAAACTCTTTTAACATTATTAAAAAGAATAAAAACGTTTGAGAATTTAAATAGTTTTTTTTTTTGTATTAAACCTATCATTTTGAAATAATAGACTATAATTTTAATGAATTTTTCATAATTAATATTTTATATTTGATTTTTCATTATTTATTTAGAGGAAGATTTTTTTTTTTTTTTTTTTTTTTTTTTAAGGATTTGGTAGTTCACATTCAAATCTAAGGATAGAATAGGAAAAATAAATATTAATTTAAGATTTCTGGGAATAAACCAAACATTATTATTTCACATTCTTAGGAATCTTAAGATATTTCCAATAAAACCAAACATAGGAATAGCTACATTCTTAGGAATGTGATTCCTAAGAATCACATTCCTAGGAATCTGGATGCCAAGAGTAATGTGGATTCTTCCGTACCAAACGCAACATTAGTGTATGGATATGTGGGTCTATAAACCAAAGATACATCTAGAGCTTCAGAAAATACACGTTTAGTTATCCTAAACTCTTTACCTCTAATCCAAGTAGTCAAATAATGACAACTTCTATCCTCAAAATAGACAAAGAGATTCAAGTAGAATTCTCTAATTAAGGCAGCAAGAGGGGGATCAGAAACATCACACAAAGATACCCAGTTCCTAGACACTAGACTCCTATGAATGGAATGATCTAATTCATCTAGAACAATTTGTCTTTCAATAGATCTAAACTTGGTTAAGGTCTCAAAAATTTTCTCAGACCTAGTTGTAGGAAACCTAACCCTATCAACTTGAGTAGGGGCAAAAGAGGATGTTGTGGTTCTATTGGCTTTGGTCTTATACTTTTTACTAACCTTAGAAGCCATGATTAAGGTTAAAGAGGAAGGAAAAACCAAAACAAACAAAAACCAAGGGTAGACTACATCAGATAGAGTTAGAACACAGAAATTTAAGTACACATATGATGCATGATCTAATGCTCTGAAATTGTTCAATTTTATCTTAATTTTGAAAATTGACCTAGAAAATTAGAAATTTAGCAAAATCTCCAATTTTGAAACCCTAATTTTCCAAAAAACCATATATTGTTCAATTGAACAACACAACAAGTATGAAACATTTTATAATCACTCAATTAAACAATATCACAAGTCAATTTTACTCAATTTAATCTAATTGAACAAAATTCCCAAATTCTTCACGAACTTATAAACCCTAATTTTGAAATTTTGAAAAAATCTTAAAATTTTTGAAATTAAAGCATGTGAATCATGTTTATATGATACATGAACAAAAACCCATCCAACAATTTGGATCAACACATTCAAAAACCCTAAAATCTCTTTAGTTCAATTTTTTTTTTTTTTTTAAATAATGAAAATGCATGAATGCATGTAATATAACAAAATGGAGGGTTAAAAGAGTCTTACCAAATGATTAGGAGAAAAACCTTTGAAGCTTTGACTCAGGAAAAAAAAAAAAAAGACTAAGAGGAATTGAGAGAGGGATAAAAAAGGATGAAAAAAGAATGAACAACAAAGTTCTAATTCCTCTTATTTATTTTTTAAAAATGATTTTTGATCAGTAGGGAGGAATCGAGCCAAGAATCAAAAATATTTTAAAAACAAGTTCGACGGATCAGAAGGAATTGAAGGAGGAATCAAGTCAACCCGAGAGTTTTAGCCTTTAAAACTTAAATTTTTGATCGATCGAAAAATAGGTTCTATAGATCAAATCCTGAAAAATCAGAAATTTTGAAAATCTAGAAAATTTCTACATAAACATTTTTAAAACAGTTTTTATGATATGAGATGCATGTTTATAATTCCAAATGTTTTCAAAAACTCTCTCCCTTCAATCAAATCAAATTTTTTTTATCAAGCTTCAAAAAATTTCCTCACACAATATTTACCTCAAAACCCCAAAAAGTATTAAGCATTTCAAGAAGCACAATTTTGGATGGCCATAAAAATTAACACACAATCACATGTACATAGTTTAACAAAGATTTGCATTTGATGTGTGGAACTAGTAAGTGTATGAGATACATAAAAGGTGATATGTGGATAGAAATTAAACACAATTTCTACATTATCAATCATATAAGTCTGAAAGAGATTATCACCTAAAGAATTACATTATATAACTCTCACATCTCCTAGAAAACACACTTGCAATCATTTAAAAGCTTTTTATTTATTTTGCTTTTTTTTTTTTCTTTTGAATAATCGAGGCAAAGTTTTTTGGTTTTCTTTTGAAGTCTTTTTTTTTTTTTTTTTTTTAATGTAATTCTCTTTTTATTTTCACAGTCTTTTGACAATTAACACCTAGGTTAACCTTGCTGTGCAAGTACTACACCTTACCGAGCATAGTTTTTATAATTTGCACACAATTATTCATGATTGATAAGTAATAGTGGTGAAACGGTTATTTATGTCTTTCTCCTAGGAATTTTTAGTCCTTACAATCAGAAGAATATGACTTCAAAATCAAGAGCATGTGTTTAAAAACCATAAACAACTCACACTATAAGCATTACATAGCACAAACTAGCAAAGTGCGGAAAGATAAATCTCATCAAAGCTAAATAAGTTACACTGTCATGAAATGCGAATTTCATAAGCTAACCTCAACTACATGTGAAGATGTGTAATACAAACAATTTAAAAAAAAAAAAAAAAACTTTAAAATGTCATAGACAAACCTAGAATGAAATGCATGAATGTAATGCAAATGCCATTTCTAATGAAAAACATTTTGGTCAGAAAAGATTGAAAAAAATAGTACAAGGACCATGTTAGGCAGAATCATTGAGACTGAATTTGTTGCATCCACACTCTCCTAGATGCAAACTTGAAATTGGAGTTTCTAAATGAATTAGACCTAAATTCAGCTCCTGTATTGGCATAAAGGTTAAGAACTTTACCAATTTATGAATAAGTGCCATAGGATCTTATGTTTCTGGCATATGAACTATTTGTTTGGTTGCTTGCTTTGAAGCTTGCAACTTAAAACAATTTGGGCGTGTATGCCCATCTCCACCATAAAATTGACAAAACCATTCAAGTTTATGTTTTTTCTTGCTTTCAAGATGATTGGGTTTCTTGGGTTTTGGCTCATTTAGATCTACACTCATTCTCCTAGTAGCAAGAACTTCTTTTTTACGTACCTTAACTTCAAGAGAAGACATAGATGTAGTAGGTACTAACTTAGAAGGATGAACAATAGAAGTAGAAACACTCTTTACAAACCCTAACCCTATCTTATCAGAAAAAGATTTTTGAACATTTAATATATCATCCAATTTAGAAGTAAAAGTCCTATCAAGTTGTTCTCTAGCAACAAATAATTTAGATTTTAAACATTTAACTTTCTCAATCAAAGACATGTTCTCAATCTTAACAGAGGTTATAAGTTCATTAGTATCAAACAGTTTAACCAAAAGATTTTTCTTTTCATGTTCAAGAGTGTTTATCTTCTTCAAACTTATGTCAACATTCATGGCATCCTTTGCTGCAATCTTGTAAAGCTTGTTGTGAGCCTCTTGCAAGTCAGCATTCCTAAAGAGTTCCCCATCAAAAGGGTTGTCTTCAACAATTTCAGGCTCACTTACTTCAATAGTAGCAGCGAAAGCCATGACATTTTCTTTTTGATCACTTTCAAACTCATGATCAAAAACTTCATCATCACTAAGGTGACCATAACCCTAACAACCAAAACACTGTTGACCTAAAGAATTGTTAGAGGATTGAACAAACTTATATTTTGATTTTTCAGAATTATTATTTTTGGTTATTTCATTCTTTTTCATATTCTAGTGTTAGCATTGCTTCGATTTCTTACCCTTCTGTTATTGTTTCTTAAAAAGTTTCTAAAGTTCTTGGTAAGATAAGCTATCTCTATAGAAGAGATTTCTTCATTAAATCCACCATCATCTACATCATCAACATATTTTAAAGCTATGGATTTGGATTTATTGGTCTTGGATAGGTTAGACTCATAGGGTTGCAGAGATCCTACAAGTTCATCAACATGGATGGTATTCACATCCTTGCTTTCTGTTATATCGGTGACTTTGGGTCTAAAATCCTCAGTTAAGAATCTAAGAATCTCCCTAACTACTTTAGGTTGATCATATACTACACCCAAATTAAAAGTAGTGTTCACTATGTTATTCAGTTTGGCATAAAACTCATCCAAAGTCTCATCATCAGACATCCTGATTCTTTCAAACCTAGAGGTCAACTACTGCCGTTTATTGATTTTTACTGCCTTAGTGCCTTCATGCATAGTTTGCAAAATATTCTAGGTAGTATGAGTAACCCCTACATTAGAGATTCTTTTAAACTCTTCCATAAAAACAGCATTGAATATAGCATTCATAGCCTTGCTATTAAAGCTTGCTACTTTCTTTTGTGCAGTGTTCCATTCACTAACAGGAGTGGTAGGTCCCTCCAAGCCATTCTTAACAAAGAGCCATACTCTCTCATCTAGAAATTTCAAAAAGGCTTTCATCTTAACCTTATAGTAAGCATAGTTATTCCCATCAAAATGGGAAGGGATCACAAGAGAGTGATCATGTTTCATGACAACAGAGGTCAATGATCAACTCAAGGTAAACCAATGTTATAAATACCGTTTCGAAACCCATTTCGGTTTGACCAATGAAACGAAATATTTTGGTACCGGCCTATTTTGACTTACCGTTTCAGGGTGTTTCGAGGTTCTTTAAAATATATATATATATATATATATATATATATATAATATATATATATATATATGTATATATATTCTTATACAACATAAAATTATCAATTCAAAAAAGTGTTACTAAACAACAAATATTACAAATCATTTAATATTAAGCCTTAACATCAATATCACATCCAAGATTTATAACAAGTCATTACTTACACAATAGTAATTAATAAATTAATCCCATAAAAAATTAAATGAAATAACACCTTTACTGATTGCTATTAATATAGTGATTTAAAAAGAAAATCTTAATAAAAGGGGTTTAGATTGTTTATTTTTTTTAAATTCATATTTGAGTTATTATGTAATAAATAATTTTTTTTAAAGAAAAATTTTGTAAGTAAACGAATATTTTGGGAATTTGTGATAATTATAATCATGATTCTTGAAGCTTCTAGGAAGTTCCACTCCCGCCTACACCCACGTGCATTGAGCCCTTTTCCCTTAATAGTTAATATCACTTTTCAAAGCTCTATTTGTCATTTACAAGTCTCATAAATGAAACTCTCACTCTGGAAGTTCTAAGAGCAGAGCCAACTCAGACAACCCTTGAAGAAGAGATTTCAAATGGTAAGCAAATTAAGTTCCATTTCGTCCACCATACCACCAAAGCTTGGTTACTGCTTTCTTCTTTTTCTTTTTCTCTGGTTTTTTTTCCTTAACAAATCATTTGGTACTGATATGAGCTAATGTTTACTTCTCTGGTTATTTTTCCCTAACATATCATTTGGTAATGTCAAGTTTATGTTTGAAATAAGATGAAAAATTCAGAAAAAGAAAAAAAAAAACCTTAAAGTTTATGCTGATTGAATGAATTGATTTTTTTTTTTTTTTTTAACCCAAAATCTGGTACTGGTCGAAATTTGCATTTCAGCCAAAATTGGCAGGAACACCCTGAAATAGGCCGAAATTTGACCCGAGGTGGAACAAGAGGTATTATGATACCAATTTGCATGCCAGTATGAAATATTCCGACCGAAACGGAACAGAATCAATAACAATGAAGTAAACTACCCAAACAAGAGCTAACCCACTCTGATACTACTTGTTTATTTGTTTGGACCCCTTAAAACTAATTGTCCAAGTGACTATTTAGGTAATTATTCATATCTAAGTTAAATAACAGAAAATCATATCATGCAAAGCAGTGGAAAATAAAGAACATAATGATATAAAGACTTAGGAAAACCAATGAAACCAACAGTTTCAAGGTAAAAACCTAGGAAAGATTTGACATAGCTATCCTCGAGGTAAAACAAATCCACTAATAGAGAATCGAAATTTTTACAAAAGATTTAACTCTAAATCAATTGCTACCTCCAGTTGTAATTTACTGACACGACCACGTGCAAGTTCCGAATCCATGGACACCTTCTCTATTGGATTAGCAGTACACAAGCACCCATAATTGTGACTTTGAGATCTCGCTGAAATGTTTCAAATCACGGCTTGTTGATCTATGCAACAATCAGATTCCACCAGCACTTGATATAGATCTTGTTCCGGTAAATGCTTGTAGAGTTAGAAGGTACAAAACCTTTTAGATTTCACAGGACTAACTCACAATTCTTCCAAGAGTCTTCGAAATGTGGCCAGGGTTTTCCTTTTATATGTAGGAGTGTTGGACTGAGACCCTAAACATTTTTGCAAGCTTGGGCCTGTTTAAAAATTCTGCAGAAATGATTTTTCTATGATTCTCGACCGGTCGAGCCTCACCCTCCGATCGGTTAAGCTTCACAAAAAATTAATTATTTTTCCTGTAGACTGTACATTCTTGAGTTTTGACCTGTACAACTATGAGCAATGTCTAACACCTATCCTAAATAGGTTTTTGTTCTCGGTTTGCCAACACATATAAGTTGAAACTCTAAACATTTAATCCTAAATCTTTAGAACCTAACAGTTATGTCGATTTGGGAATTTCTAGCCTAAAACTAATGTTATGTAGAGGTTGAATTATGCCATGAAATTTATTGACTTATCTGTTGGTTAGATCTTTTGTCTAGTGAGTGGGTTGTGATATTGGATATTATCAAACAAGTTATCATGACTATACTTTAAATAACTATTTTATTGTGTTCAATAAATGAATAAAATTTTCATTGTCGTACTTGAAAAGTTTTATTAATACAATCTTTCAATCTCCCTCTCACCTGATCACATGTTACAAATGATGAAAAAAATCTCCAATAATTATAGAAACTAGCCTGTAACCTGTGCAAAAGCACATGATTTGTTTTACAAAACAAACCAATGTCTAATACTCAAAAACAATTATCAAAAATCCATTAGCAAACAAAAATTTAGAAGAGGATGGGAAATAATCCCAAAAGGGAAAAAAATCAGAATAGAAATTCTAAGAAAAACCAAAAGAAATAAATTCTTTTTAGAAAGGTGATTGGAAAACTTACATGAATGCACAAAAAGAATATTAGAAATTATAATTAGTCTACGGGAAGAAATCATTACTTATGCATTATGTCTTGTTCATTCAGATAGACTCAGCCATGTATATTAAGACAATACAAAACAATGTCAACAAATTAAGAGCTAAAATATTAAAACATGAGTGATTTTAAAATTTAAATAGCATAATAGTTTATCTTAGAGCATAGTGTTTTGGGAAATTTAGACCCCGGTTGATATAATTAACAAGTTTTAAACCCAAGTTTTTAATTGGATTTATTATGAATAAACCTTGTTAAAACAAACAAACAAACATTAATATCATGTCAATATCATGCACAATGGAATAGTAAATAAGACAAGATATAATGCCTTAGGAAAACCAATAAAACAAATAAGAAATTCATTATAGTAAAGAGAAGTTTCAGATCTAGTACAAAACCTTTGTCCCTAGACACTAAATCCCCATATATGAACTTACAATAGAAACCTTCTACCACTTCAGAACCTCTGAACTCTTCAATATATGAATACCACCAATGATGCACGAATACTAGTATATGACTAACTCCTTTGCATGAATTCCAATACGTGACTAACCCCAGCAACTTGAAGAAGATGTTATTGGCTACAAAGTTCTTCACTTCATCAACAATGAAGATTAAGAAGCACTTGGTTACAAAACCCTAAGGAGCAAAGATGCAGTAACTTCTTGCAGAGAGAATAAGGCACTAGGTCACTTTTTGCATGTGTTCTCCTTATGTGACGACCTTTAAAATAAGCCTTATATATGTTTAGGATTATGAGAAAAGAAACACTACACAAATATACTAGCATAGGCCGAAAATCATATCTGAAAATTCTGATCTCGTAAGTCTCGATAGATTCAGATTCTGTCGAGCTTCGTTCTTAAGTCTCGATCGATACTGTTTCTGTCGAGATATCTGTCGAGCTTTAATAAACAGCTTTTCTTTACTTGTTTTTTGGTCCAATCTTCATGGCTTTAATACTTAACTTGAATAACATGTTTCTTGAAGTACTAAACACATCCTAGATTTACCCAATTATAAGTAAAGTACATTTTGTCAAAGGATTAGCCAATTACATAAAATATGTTCCTAACAATCTCCTCCTTTGGCAATCCGTGACAAAACCACAACAAAACAACTAATCATGAGAGAATTATTAAATCATTAAACTCATAACCACTTGTTGAATTACAAAATAAATCTAACCCTACTACAAATTCTTGAAAAACTTTGCAAGAAAAGAGTTCATGCCAAGATAGACTTTCACAACCTATCTTTCTGAAACACGTAAAAAAAAAACTCATCAAGACATCATGTGAGAAACAGAAATAAAAGTTGCATATATAAAGAAACATGTGTATAAAAAGAGAAAAGAAACAACACATATAGAGGTAGGTGAAGAAGACATACATCATCATCATTATCATCATATATATATATATATATATATATATATATATAAGATAAGCACAATGTATGTAAAAATTGTTACAAGACTGGTGTACAAGAAGCTAAAAGAAGCTCCTAAAATAACAAGAAGGTAAATAATCCCCATAAAAAGATGAAACGTAACTCTCCCTTACGAAGGCATGTATTTCTCCCCCTAACATGTAGAATCTTAAAAAGAAACTGCATTTCCCCCTGTTTTTGGCATAATTGACAAAGGGTACAAGAAACAATAAAACTTCACTTGAGAAATATGAAGATGATCAAAGATGATCAATAGGGCACAAGGAATCCATATAAATGCATGAATGTATTAAAACAAGATGCTATGGATGAAAAGATAATAGAAAGATACAAAACATGTGAAAAACAATGCATGCAAGAGGGTTTCAACAAATAGAGAAGCTGTCAAGCTACTATCGAGAGATAACCCAGAAATCTCGATGGATTGAGGATTTGTCAAGAATCTATCAGACAAATAGAGAGCTCAGAAAATTTTCTTGATGGATCGAGAAGCTGTCAAGGATCTATCGAGATCACAAGAAGAAGGCTCAATAGAAAGGATGTCTGTCAAAGATGTGTCGAGGAGCTGTCAAGTTTAAAGAAAAGAGGTTTTTCAAGAAGGGAAAAACACATAGAGATGAATGCATAAATTAAGCTACTCACTTAAACATCAAACAAACATATTAAATCTCAAAACTCATCTCAAACAAGATGTAAAACATATAGATCCAAAACACACACATACACACACACACACTAAACAAGTCTAGCTAATTTTATATTTCAAAAATAAGTTAAGACAGTTTAGTGAGCATATATAAACACATGTATCCCTTGTGATGGTTAAATCACATTGTACCTGCACATGTACTAAAAGTAGCAAAGAGTTTGCGTGTTGTGTGTAAAAACATAGCAAATGTGCACAAGTTTCTCATGTTATGATGATTTAAGATATGAGAAAATCTAATACACTCACATACAATTATAACGATTTAATGGAGACTATCACTTTTGAAGTACATCCTATAACTCTCATATCTCCTAGAAACACCCTTACAACCATATTTAAAAGCATTTTGATTCTTTTTGCTTTTATATTCTTTACATATTTTCTTTTTGAACATATCACACATGGGCATATAAGAGAGAGAATAAATACCCAATTATGTAAGCCAAAACATCACAATTTTGCTTTGTCGAAACACACAGATGTTATATATGATTGGCGGGCTTTAGTGATGAGATGGTTATTTATGTCTTTCTCTTAGGATTTTCTAGTCCTTCTGGTCAGAAAGAGTGATATGAGTATTTAGTGTGAAGGATTACTTAATCGTACTCATCATCAACACGAGCCACAAAGCTCATTTGCTTAGTTGTACATTAAAATGCTCATCTAAGCTACAAGAGATACAAAGTTTAAAAACTTTGTTTCAAAGGCCATCTAGGGTACACAAGTACCAATATACACAAACACACATTATTTTTGTATTTTTTTAAAAACAATTTCCTTTTTTTTTTTAAACAAAACAAAATAAAAACTAAATAACTAATCAAAAACAGACAAACAACATGAAAGTATGAAGATAGATGCAAATGCATGAAAGTATGATTCAAAAAGTAAATAAGAAATCAAGAAAGAAAGTCCTACTTTAGATAGAAAGAATTAAAGTAGAGGACAGAAAGAAAAGACAATTAAGTCTTAGGCTCCTTTTTTACTCACACAACACGAGTCTTTTGTCGTGAAGATGAAAAGACACATGTTCTAGTATATCTACTAAAGGACATAAAAGAACTAGAATTCTCTAGAAATTGAGTTAAAAAAACTCAAAACTTTTAATAACTGGTGTAGTTCCTTGAGAGGAAATATGTGACCATTTGGACACTTGTTTTTGAAGATACAACTTGAAGCAATTAGTATGAATGTGTCCAAAAACACTACAATAGTGATAAACATGAGTAGCTTTTGAACTACTATACTTCCTAGAGTGAAGTCTAACAAGGAATTTAGAATTAGTCATATCAGTTTTGGATTTCATACCTTTATTTCTTTTCTCAAATGGGGGCACAGAGATAGTCTTTGATCCACAAGCCATGGAAGATAAGGGGCTAGAGAAAACAACATATCCTAAGCTAATTTTATCAAAACTAGGCTTTTGAGCACTAAATACCTCATCAAGTTTTGCACTAGATATCCTCTCTATTTGAGTTCTAGGTTGACTAACCTCAACCTCGAGATTCTTGACCTTCTCTTCTAATAAGGTGTCTCCACAACAAGATTCTCAACTAACCTTGTAGTCTTATCTAATTTGACTAACAATTTAGTTTTTTCAGTTTTTACCTCATTAAGCTCTTTTCTAAAAAGATGAGAAGTCTTTTCAAATTTTATATATTCAATGTATAGCTTATCATAGGCTATCTGAATGGTCAAATTCTTGGATACTTCCTCATTAGAAGAATCCTCATTGTCACTAGCACTCTCCACAACCACCTTATCATTTGTGGCAGAAAAAACTGTATAATGACCACATTCATCCTCATACTCATCAAAAAGATCACTCTCAGAATCACTCAAGGTAGCAACCAACCCTTTACCTTTTGAATTCTTGGTCTTTTCTTTCATAAAATGGTTTAGGCACTCTATCCTTACATGACCAAAACCTTTACACTCATGGCATTGGATAAGAGGTTTCTCACTCTTACTCTTCTTAGAAGATTTAGATTTCCTAGGAAGTTTGTCCTTATCCTTTTTCCTATATTGAAGAAACTTGATAATCTCATTAGCTATGAAGGTTAGATTCTCATCCTCATCCTCATCTTCATCTTCATCTTCGCTTTCATCTTCATCTTCAGAGTCATTAATCTCTCCCTTTATACCATTAAGAGTCAAGTTTCTACTCTTTCCACTTTTTCCCATTAAGCTTAATCTCATCTCATAGGTTTAAAGGTTCCCTACAAACTCAATTAGAGGAATTTGATTAATGTCCTTCACTTCTTCAATGGCAGTGATCTTGGCAAGGAATTTTTAGCTTAGGACTTAAGGATTTTCCTAACAATTTTGTATTTTGCTATAGGTTCTCCAAGGTTAAAGGTAGAATTCACAATATCCTTGAGTTTAGAATAGAACTCATCAAATGTCTCATCCTCCTCCATCCTTATTTCTTCAAAATTATTAGTGAGTCTTTGAAGCTTCACAATCTTTACAGCCTCGGTGCCTTCATAGGTGGTCTTAAGAATGGTCCATTCCTCCTTAGCAATTTCCGTGGATGATATTTTCTTAAATTCCTCATTGTCTCTTGGATTGTTGCTTCATCCCAATCCATCGGTGCTTCCTTTGGCTTAATCC
This sequence comes from Castanopsis chinensis, assembly GCA_032878915.1. Taxonomy (NCBI): domain Eukaryota; kingdom Viridiplantae; phylum Streptophyta; class Magnoliopsida; order Fagales; family Fagaceae; genus Castanopsis; species Castanopsis chinensis. Next base: position 8,567,746 of record JAVQMG010000106.1, read on the forward strand.
AGCCAACTTCAACAGCTTGCCGTACTTTTTCACCTAGAGGCTACAAAAAAACTTTCATACAAACTTTCTAGTACGCATAATTAGTTCCCTCAAATAAAGGAGGAATCCAAAGAGATTGTCCATGATCCATGACAATGGGGGTCAAGGATCACACTCAAAAAATTAATCCAATCAAAGTATCCCTGCTCTAATACCACTTATTAAGAAATTTAGACCCCCGTTGATAGAATTAACAAGTTTTAAACTCAAGTTGTTAATTAGATTTATTATGAATAAACCTTGTTAAAACAAAAAGAACATTAATATCATGCACAGCGGAATATTAAATAAGACAAGATATGATGACCTAGAAAAACCAATGAAACAAACTAGTTTCACAGTAAAAATTCTGGAGAGAAACCTTCCTCAAAAGCAATTCACTATAGTAAAGAGAAATTTTAGATATAGTATAAAATATTTGTCCCTAAACACTACAATCCCCGTAGATGAACGTACAATAGAAACCTTCTACCGCTTCATAACTTCAGAATTTCAGAACTCTTCAATATATGAACACCATCAATGATGCACGGATCCTAGTATGTGACTAACTCCTTTAGATGAATCCTAGTACATGACTAACCCTAGTAACTTGAAGAAAATGTTGTTGGCTGAAAAGTTCTTTACTTCATTAACAATGAATTGCAAGAAGCACTTGGTTACAAAACCCTAAGGAGCAAAGACGCGGTAACTTCTTGCAGAGAGAATAAGGCACTAGGTCACTTTTTGCATGTGTTCTCCTTACGTGATGACTTTTGAAATAAGCCTTATATATGTCTAGGGTTGTGAGAAAAGAAACCCTACACAAGTATACTAGTAAGGGCCGAAAATCAGATTTGAAAATTCTAATTTCGTTCTCTCGAGTTTCATTCTGTCGAGTTTCGTTATTAAGGTTGCATTTGTTTGGCTTCAAACAATTTCAGGAAATCCTTTTACACCTTTCTGTGTGTTGGTTGCGCATAGAAAATAGATTTTTCCTGAAAATCATTTACTTTGACCATAAAAAGAGGCCTTTGACTCAGAAAATGAATGCAGGTTCTGTTTTACCTTCAAATCATTTATGGGCTCACAAATGAGCAGAGAGAGAGAGAGAGAGAAGAGAGAGTGAGCTAGATTGTGCCCCAACTCCAGACGCACTGGGGAGATCTCGCCGTCGAGTTCGCGCCCCCGAGATCGTTCCGCCGAGATCGTACCACCACCGAGATCGCACACCAGCACAGGCACCGCCATCTAGATTGTCACCACCCAAGACCAATCCACCCAAAATTGATCTTGTTCTTGACCCAAAGCTCATCGGGGCTATCGTTCTCGTTCTCATTCTCGACCCAAAGCTCATCGGCGTCGCCGATCTTGTTGTCTCAATCTCATCGCCCATGACTGATCTCGTCGCCCATGACCCATGATCGATCTCTCTCTTTCCCTCAATTTACGTCAGTCTCTCTTCCTCCCTCTCTCAGTTTGACCAAATTTTTAGGATTAATGAATTGTTTTGAGTAGATTTTTGTTTCTTTAAGTGTATAATTGAACTTTTTTGTAATAAAATTTGTTTGGATGGTGAGAAAATGGTTGAGAAAATGTAAAAATTTTGTAGGAAAATATCATTTTTAGAATGTTACCAAATACCAAAAATCTTTTTTCAAACTATTTTCCATTACACAACCAAACACCCAGATTTATTTTCCTTACGGGAATTCACTTTCCCCTGCATTCATTTTACACTCGGAATTCGATTTACATTGAACCAAACACAGCCTATGTCTCGATAGATATTGTTTCTGTTGAGCTTTAATGAACAACTTTTCTTTACTTGTTTCTTAGTCTAATCTTCATGACTTTAATACTTGGTTTGAACAACATGTTTCTTAAAATACTAAATTCATCTTAGATCTATCCAATTACAAGTAAAGTGCATTTTGTCAAAAGATTAACTAATTACATAAAATATGTCTCTAGCACATAGTTAAATATTAATAGATATTTATATTGAGTGAATGGTGAATAGTAAAAATATAAATATATTGAAGAAAATTGAGACATGATAAGTAAATTTTCTCAAAACAAAAAACAAAAAATAAAAAAGGAAAAAAGAAAATAAACGGAGGAATTTTGAAACAAACCTTTGGATAATTATAAACAGGGGATTCTAGCATTTTACCTCTATTTTTAAAAATATTTGGCAATATGCCCCTGTTTCCAAACTATTTAGATTCATGCCCTTATTTTGAAACTCGATTTTCACAAAATTGAGTTTCAATGAAAAACTAGATTGGTTGAAAATCGAGTTATGCACAATCAAACTTAAAAAAAAAAAAAAAAAAATGCATGGAACTCGAGTTTACGAAGCTCGAGTTCCATAAAAACGCTGAGTTTCAACGAAAAACTAGATTGGTTGAAAATCGAGTTATGCACAATCAAACTAAAAAAAAATTAAAAAAAAAAAATTTGCATGGAACTCTAGTTTACGAAGCTCAATTTCCATAAAAACGCCGCTATAGGTCTTATAAAACGCAGCTATAGGTTTGGGGTGATCAAACTTAAAAAAAAAAAAAAAAAAAAAAAAAAAAATTTGCATGGAACTCGAGTTTACGAAGCTCGAGTTCTATAAAAACGCCACTATAGGTCTTATAAAATGTAGTTATAGGTTTGGGGTGATCAAACTTTATAAAAAAAAAATTTGCATGGAACTCGAGTTCCATAAAAACGCTGCTATAGGTCTTATAAAGCGCAGCTATAGCTATGGAACTCGAGCTCTGTGAACTCGAGTTCCATGCAAATTTTTTTTTTTTTTAAGTTTGATCAGCCCATACTTGAATTTCTACCAATTGAGTTTTTTAATTGAAACTCGATTTTAATAAAATTGAGTTTCGAAATAAGGGCACAAACCTATATAGTTTCAAAATAGGGCATATTACCAAATATTTTTAAAAATAAGGGTAAAAGGCTAGAATTCCCATTATAAACATGCAAACTAATTATTGTACTGCACCCGCTACTGCACGCAATATAGAAAACATTTTAATGAGGACAACCTACAAATATGAGGACAATCGTGCAAAATTGCAAATAAAAGACAGGTTTAAACCCAATTGTAAGCTAATAAAAAAAAATATGTGATAAAAATATTAATATCATGTCTTGCATGGGGAAGGCAAATCTAAGCCATTGAAAAAGTTCCCAAGATATAGTATTTACTTATTTAGATGATAAATAGAACAAACTTGTTTATTGTGGTTCTTTAAATGTTTTAAAGTAGTATTCTCTTGCATGGAGTCAAGTTGAAGCAATCCAAACTCCAAAATTATGACTTTTGGATTTAAAACGAATAAACAGATTGGATTTTAACAGAGTAGTTATTTGTGTAAATACTAATGTTGATGATTGCAACTTAAAGGATAGTATAAAAGTATGGTTAGATGAATGGTTGGGTTTTTTATGATTCATTCATATTGAACCATTCGTCTTCTGCACCAAATAACTTGCTTGGAAAAAAAATTTAGATAGGATGTAGGACACAAAATTAGACTCTACTTGTAGAATCTAATTGAATTTTCACGTAGTTTTGGTTTTAAAGAAAGAAAAAAGAAAGAAAGATAAAAACAATATATATATATATACATATATATATATATATATATATATGATTTCTAGGAATGAATGGACACGTAAGGTATAATTAATTTTAGGTTTAATTACATCTTTAGTTCTCAGCCTTTGTCATATGTTTCCAAATGGTCATCATTCTTTGAAATGTTTCATTTTAATCAAGAAAGTCAATACCGTACCGGTACTAGTTGTATGTATCATATGTACCAAAGAAATATACCGTACCAACCTTTAAACCAGTACCGGTACTCCTCCAAAACATACCCAAAAAATATCGAGTTGTACCAATCTATTTCAGCTGTACCAATTAGTATTGGCGTTTCGGCTAGTACAATAATAAAAAATTAAAAAATTATTTAAAAAAAAATTATTTAGGGTCCATTTAGATATCGCTTATTTTGCTAAAAACTGAAAACAATAAAAAATAATAAAAAAGTTACTGTTCATACACTTGGCATTGTTCATAAGCCTAAAATTACTGTTCATGGACAATGAATAGTGCCAAAGGCCTTGTCCAGTAAAAAATAAAAAGCAGAAAACACAATCGCCTAAAATGCAAAACCCAAACGCCACCTTAATCTAGTATATTGGATAGTGTACTTAAGTTGGTCTCTATGTAAGCTTATAAAATATGTGAATTTTAAATTTTATGTTGATAAACATAAAAAATTAATAATTCATACTTACATAAACAATACTAATAAATATTTATGTAAAGAAACATATAAATAGCAATAATCCCAAAATAGTATATTGGTATCAATCGGTACCTAAATATTTTTGTTAAGCTATAAGCCTCTAGAAAACACAATTTTTTTAAACTAATATATAAGTCAAGTTGTTACTTAGGTTAACTATTCAGATTTAGATTAAACATTCATCACATGAAATAAACTCGGAGGAAAAGTAAAACACTTAGGTTACCTAGGAAAACCAATGAAACAACTCGTTTCTAAGAAAAAACCTAAGGGGGAACAATCCACTATATCAAGTTGAGATTTACAATCAAGAATAACAATTCATAGTAAATCTAACACAGTTACCAAAACTAGGCTCTAAACTCCACAAACTTCCTTGATCTAGATATGTTCTCACATGAACCACTTGTTCATGCCTTGATCTTCAATACGCTTGATAGCTGAAGGTTTAGCTACAACTTTACTCCATCGGTACTAGCAATATGAATTTGATTTCCGATAGGTACTTGTAGAGTTAGAAAGTTACAAAACTTCAGAGATCTTATAGGAGTAAATCTCAAGACTTGAAAAATGTGTATTAGGGTTTTCCTTTTATACCTAGTAATGTTAGACTTAAACACTAAACGTTTTGCGGGCTGTTGAGCCTAATTTAAATTTTTGCAAATCGCAATTCAATCAATCGAAGGTCTCACTCAATCGGTTGAGCTTGATAGATTTTCAATTATTCTTTCTACAACTTGTACATTCTTGAATCTTGACTTGTTTAAACTTGAGCAATGTCTAAAACAGTTCAAAGATCCTAAGATCTAAGCCTAGACAAGTTTTTGTTCTCAGTTTACCAACATACAACATATTTAGAACTTAATCATTTATGACTAAATATTTAGAACCTAACAATTTTGTTCTCCTGGCAAAACCGAAACAACCTCTGATATGAAATTTACTCCCTTGATATTAGTCCTTATATTTTTAAGTTTGTGTCAAAAGGTCCCTACCATTAACTCTTGCTTTGATTATTTTTTTTTTTAATCTCAAAACAAATATTAAAAAAAAAAAACAAATAAAGTAATTGAATAACTAATTTCTTCCCCTCTTTGTTGCTATCAAAATCTCTAGGATTTCACTAAACAATCTCAACTTAAAATCAAAGCAAAAGTCAACAACAGACTTTTTTACACAACTTAAAATAAAGGGATCAAGATGAAACGTTTCAAAGAATATAAGACTATTTTGAAATAGTGCAAAGGTCGAAGACTAAAGGTGTAATTAAAAAAAAAAAAAAAAAAATAACAACAACAACAACAACAACAACAACAAAAGCAACTAACAAGATTCAGTACAAGAAACAATATTCACATCTCTTTAAAAACCACGTCCAAGCCCTCTTTGCTTCCACAAACCTAAGCACACTGGCATCAATTCAATCCTTGAAGTTTCTTCTCAACTTACCCTTCCCTCAAGTGGTCCTTTCTCTTTTCCATAGGACTTGGATATATGGAATGAGCTGATTGGTAATGCAACAGTGGTAAAAGCGTGGAAGGAAAGTTAAAAAGAAACTCAAAAGGTAATAGTAATAAATAAACAAAGAAGAAGAGAAAGAAGTAAACGAGACTATGGGCATATATTATAATGGCAATAGATGAAGATTGGTGGGAAGACCGTACATTACATGGATGAGCTATAGCTTCCCGTGGCTATGCATTTACAAACGGAAGTCTCAAGCTCTATTTTACAATCATAACTTTTCAGCACATTTACAACATAAATTAAAACTATGTGCACCAATTGCGCAATTATTCAAGAGAGTAACGGGTATTACAGTGACACCATAACTTCTTATTTGTGTGTGTATATATATATATATATATATATATATATATATATATAAGCTAAAAAGGAACAATATGACGATGGAGTTAATTGTTGTTGCCTGTAACAAACTCATGTCCAATGCCAGGGCTAGGTCCAGATTGCTTGGTCACTCCTAGAGAATGAAGGGTTTTAAATCTGTGTCCATTGCCAGGACTTGGCCCCGAGCCCTTCACCACCCCGATGAAGCCACCCGTCTCTCTAAGAAGATGATGACTACGTGACCTTGAGTTATGCAATGGCCGCGCTTCTGTTGTAAGATGCATAAAATTCAGTAAGAGAAAAACAAAAAGAATAAGAAAAATGGCAAGACCCTTCTCTCCTCTACCCATGTTTGATACGGTTACAATTAGACTTAGTCTTTTAGGCTTAGGAATATGTATTTCATAGTTTACTTGTGTGCCTGATTCTATTTATAGTGTTTTAGAGTTTGAAGTAAGGAGGTGAGTTTGGTTATCAGAGGGGAGGGGGGTACCTTTTGACAATTAAAAGGGTTCAAAAAGCATGTGAGACTTTTGTAGAAGTGCCGCCACCAATGGGTTCATGCCATGGCGAGGGAAGCATCAATGTAGAATCTTTGGAAAGTGAAATTTTAAAGGCAAACTAATGGCCTGTTTGGAAGGAGAGGAAGAAAAGGAAGGTAGAGTATAATTGACTAAAATTAAGCTCTACTCCCCTCTCCCACCCTCTCCCTCAATTCAATCAGATTATAAAAGTTTGGTTTCTAAAAGAACTTCACCATGATGAACAAGAGTCAAATCTGGTTTTCCTGCTCCTGTAATAGGAATCTCAATCTTGAGAGGAGTCTTTGGGCCTAACATTGTTACAGGAGACGGCATTTTCTTGTAATGTCACGTCAATAGCATAATAAATAAAGTCTTTAATTTTTTTAATTATTTATCTTGTGTTTAAAAGTTTTTTTTTTTTTTTTTTTTTTTGAGAAGTTTGTGTTTAAAAATTGATAAATGATTGTTCACTATTTACAAATTGTTGTATCAGCCAGTTGTCAAATAAATTGTGTCTGTCAAATAAATTGTGTCCATCAAATATACAAACATAATATTTTTCACAATAATTAATTTGATAAATTTTTATTAGTTTCTACCTGAATCTATTAATAATATTACTTTAATTTATCATCTACTAATATCCACAACTTATTACCGAAGTTGTGAAATATTTGGCAAAGATTGTTGTAACTCTATAAACTTATTGGTTTGTTAAATTGTTATACAATTTTTTAGGTTTTACCAAATATTATATATGGTCTATAAAGAATAGTTCTTAAAAATCATTACAAATAAATGATAGTGTACATTACTGACGAAAAATATTTTTAGAAGAAAGGGTGAACCGTTGATTTAGGTAATTACTAATTATATGTGTTATATTGAAAAGGATTTATGTATTATCTACGGATAAGTAAGGAAAATCACTATTCTTCCCGAGATTGGGTTTGAACCTAACCCGAAAAAGCCACTTCTCATATCAGTCGCAGACATTTTAACCTACCAAATACCAAAAGGGGTTTAGAGCAGTCGAAATCTGAGACTTGTAGCAACCATTGAGGCGGCACGAAAGAAAGTGACATCCACTGATCCACAATGGAACTTTCGGGTAGCATGAATATGGTTCAATTGATTTGTTCATGCAAGTGAATGGGTGGACCACACGGTTAACCATATGAGCCATCATCGCAAATGAAATAGTACGTGGACAGTTTTTTTTTTTTTTTTTTGAGAACCAAAAAATGGGGGTCTTTATGGTCATATTACACCCCCGGGTAGGGAGCCAGTAGCCTCGAGGTAGGTAAGACGAGGACATCGCAGGCAGACCACGCTGTACCCTCTGTGTGGGAGTCACCTCATTTGAGTACAACCCCCACCAAATATGCCCACCAACGGAAACCTGCTGGTAGCGGGCCTCGAACCTAAGTGTGTTGCACGAGCGTCCGAACCTTGCCAGCTGAGCCAAGCCCTCATTGGCCGTGGACAAAGTTTAATTACAAATTTTTTTGCAACTACCTTAATAGCTACAAACTTGATTAGAGTTACTAAAAAAATTAACACTACTATATATTTTGAAAATTTAATTGTTGAATTTCATTTTTTTATATTCTTAATTAACACACATATCAAATTTTATGTTAATCGAATATTATTTATTATTTGATTCAAAAACTTAATTTTTATACATAATTTTAAATTATAAAAACTTGAAATTTGATCATTTTATTGATGACATAAATATTAATATTTGGTTTTTTTAAAATCTTGAAAGAATGAAAAATATATGAAGAAAATGCAATTCATTGATGGATTTATCAAATTTTACATCCAATAAAAAATAGTATAGAAAATGCAATCCATAATACGTACTAACATAAGTCACAAGATTTTCAACTTCTGTATTATATGTGAATCAAATAGGGTCATGCATGAGTATGAGTTAAAGAAGTTCAAAGTCTATGTTGTGTATTTAAGAGTTAGACCATTTTGAATATACACCACTGTAAGTTTCTTTAAGACTTTCTCTCCTTTTTTCATGTGTGTGTGTTAAAAATACTTAGTATTTTCTGAAAAGCAAAAATAGGGTCATGAATGAATAAGAATTGCCTTCTTAAGAATACTCTAATGGTGTGTTTGGATGACATGATTTGGGTATTTAGATTTAGATTTAGATTTGGATTAAAAAAATTTTAAAATGTCAATGATTTAGATTTAACAAATTCACCAAGGATTTTAAATCATTAAAATGCTTGAATTTAAAATAACTCTTAATTAAAATCAATTGATTCCAAATCTATTAATTTCAAACTAGCTAGAAACCAAATTTAAATGGAAGTTCCCAACCTAACCTAAGCTATTTCAAAAATTTTGAAGGGTTATATTTTACTAATTTCTTATAGCCCTATAAAAGGGTTAAGATTTTGCCAACACCATTGGTGAGCCAATCAATCAAAGCGGTAGTGAAAGACCAATGTCAATCAGATCTTTAACAGATTTAGAGGGTGGAATACATCTTTCACTCCAAAAAGGTATTAGACCCCACCACACAACGCAACCTCACTCTCTTCCAGTACGTTTCACCAGTGTTTAGTACCTTTATTCGACATCCAAAATGAGGAACTCCTAAGTCCTTACCCTCTAACACGGCCAAGCTGCAGATCGAGTCATGAAAATGACAAAAGAAATAGTAGCTCCCTAATCACCGCTAGTTGTGCAGAAAATATGGACTTTTGAATAGAGTGAAGAGGAAATAATAAGTGACCATGGAGCCAATGCAACTTAATTTACATGCATTTTGCGACTGACTTTTGTTTGAATATGTCGGTATGTAAACATTTTGTGAGAATCTTTTTTTTTTTTTTTTTTTTGGGAGAAAGAGAGAAACTTTTTATAAAAAATAAAAAATAAATTGGATATTAAATAGCTCCCAATAATAACACAATGTCACTAATACAAGGCTTATTTAACTTTAAAGGCTCTGCAAATATTAACACAATATCTCAAAGCACAAGGGTTCGGTGGGTTGAAAAGGGCTAACTTTTTGCAACCCAAAAGAATAAGCACAAAAAAAATAAGGACTTCACATATTTGGGCCCGAAAAATCTATCATTCAAGACCAAACCAAATGGGTTTCACCTCCCATTTACGTAGTAGTGGAAAAGTAGGGTAAATAATTGTCTTAATCCCGTGTAGTCGGAAAAGTAGAATAAATAATTGGTCCAATGTGTAACTATACACACAAACGTAAATAGACGATGCCGACCGGCCATCAAGATCATCTGTGAAAATCCCTTTTTGAAGACTTTAATTTTAGTTCTTGAATTCCCTCTTTTCCTCTTTAAGTACTTATATTTATAGAGTAATCATTACACTAAGGGTGCATAGTGATGGAAATCTTTAATAGTGGAGTTGTTTGGTTGGGAGGGGGGCAATTGTTTCCTCTCTAGCCCTTCATTTTGCATGAAGTGTTTTCATGTCTCCTCGAATTGGGGCGAAAATGGGAAAGGGAGAGAGGTTTTGCTCGGAATTTTACCCATCTGCTCCTCTCCTCTCCTCCCTCCTTACATTGGGTTATTATTATTATTATTAATATTTTAATATTTCCACTTTTTCTTTCCATCCTTCCAACCAAACATTCATAAGGGAAAAGTAAACCTCTTCTATCATCTTTCTTTTTCATTCTCCAACCAAACAAACCCTAAAGGTCTTTTTATGAACCTCAAGTCCAAAATGCTATGTCCCAGCATGAAGCTAACTATTTGACTTCAGTGCCACAAATATCCATCATGTATGAGATGATGCAAAATATGCAACAAGCCCAGTATGTACTGACTGAAGTTGTTCGTCAAATGAAGGGCCGGAGCAAGATGTTTTACGAATAGGCCAGAGCAACAATAAGGTGCAATTCAAGGGGAAATGTCTCAGCAGGTGAGACTTTACAGATCTAGTGCTGTGTAAACTTGGGTATTTGGTTGGCATGTTAACTTTTTTTTTTTTTTTTTTTTTTTTAAATAATTACAATATACTACTAACTCTAGCACTCGAATAATTTCTCCTTAGACCCCAAACAGTAAGCGTCCTTAACTCATTATGATCCTCCCTACATTGCTAATACAAATGATCCTTTTTAGTTAATGTCACCACAATTCTTATTTCTTGATCTTGTGAGCAATAATTTTTCAAAAATATGAAGTTTTCTTTCCAACAAAATCTTTGGCAAGAAGTAGCCGTTTAACCCAATCAATTTTGAACCTATAGAGATTAATCATGATCTGAACCTAGATGTATTTTGATAAATTGAGATTCAATCTAATTCACCGTTGTCATCATCGTAAATAGTTACACAGTTTGGACCTTTTGCATGTCCAAAAATTGCAGCCATTAGAACCTAACTTATATTATGGTAGATATTGAATCGGGTAAAAGTCCAATATTGGTTCTCCCAATGGAATTAGAGCTACCATCCTCCAAAATTGCTTGCATGAAACTAAAAGAAACTATCGCATCACGCTAAGTGAAAGTGACTAACTAATTATTTATAATAATTGAAAGGATCCTGTACCTTAACAGCTTATGGCACTTGAAGTATTTGATTTAATGGACTTGAGTTTCATCGTCATTTTTTGACACTGAGACTTCAATTTTCCATAACCAAACTGAAGAAAATCTGGCGTGAAACCAAGTCAAATGATTTCACTTTCATGAATCATGAGACGTGTAAATAAAGTATGCATGCCCCAAAAGTATTGAAAGCTAAGCCATCAAAGCGTGGTACAAAATCTAAATTACTATATATATCGACGACTTGAGAGTATATTGCGTAACGTACGACTCAATCCATTTTTAACGTGAGGGGAAAGGAAATGTTACCACTGATAAGAGTCAGACCTTGTGGATAGAGCAACACTGTTGTGTGGTTGATTTTTATTGCACGCTACTGTGGAGAGGTCAACGGCTTTGGCGTTCCCAATGGCTTTAGACATGGCATAAAATCCTGCTTTTGTAGCCATGACTTGTCAAATGAATAGAAAAATTAAAATTCATCTTGATCCTTGGTACATGAACCAAGATTAAGGTTACTCCATACAGATTTATGGCTACAAAAAAAAATTTTGTTTTATAATTCTTATACAGTAAACTAATATGGATTTTTTTTTAGAAACTAATATATATTTAGGATTAGGAATTCACATGAATTTTCAAATATGTAAGATGGAAAAACAGAATGAAAAATAACACACAAATAAAGGAAATCACACAACATAATCAAGGTTGTCGCCAAAAAAAAGCTGCAATGCTAGCTAAATTGAATTGGAGGTTTAAAACTGAAAAAGCTTCATTATGGGTTCGAGTGCTATCTCACAAATATCGTTGGAAGAGGAGTAGGTCCACCAGCCTTCTCAATATCACCTCTTGTTCTCCCATTTGGGTTGGCATCAAGAAGGGAGAAGATACTGTCAGCAAAGGTGCTAAGTGGATAGCTGGTAGTAACAGTGGGTTGTCTCTTTGGTATGATAAATGGCTAGACATGGGCACTCTCAGAAGCCGAATTTGTGGTCCACTTAACAAAGGAGAGGAGGATATCAGATTGAAGCATGTGGCTAGATTTTTTTACTAGAGTTGGGAGGGGTTATCCTTCGAATTTCCCAAATCCATTCTGCTGGACATGAAAGCCACTCCTATTCCTTTCTCTAATCAAAGAGAGGACAGACTATCATGGGGTCTATCTCCAAATGGGGAATTCAAGCTCAAAGATGCATATCATATAGCGAATGCAAATGATCTCAAGCCAACAAACCGGCCATATAGCAAGGAGTGGATTTGGAAAATTCCAGCCCTTCCTAAAATTAAATTATTTCTTTGGCAATGCAGTCATAAGAGTATCCCGATCCGTGTTCTTCTTGCTAATAGAGGTATGAACATTTCCTCTCTATGTCCAGCTTGTAATGTTGCCCTTGAAATGATTATCCATGCATTAGGAGATTGTCCTAAGGCTCAATCCTTTTGGAACTTCTTCTCTCCCCCGTGCTCAACTACTTCTTTTTATGATACCCAACTGATGGTGTGGCTAAGAATAAATTGCACATCAATGCGGCTATGGAATGCTACTGATTTAGATTGGGCTATTATATTTCCCATTGCTGTCTGGGTTCTTTGGCTACATAGGAATAATCTAGTGTTTGGGAAGTCAATCACCAAAAAGATTTAAAGGCCGAGACTTTGGCCAGAGCTGCTGAAATGGCATATTTGGGGATCGTAGAGAAGCATGTCAAAGCTAAAACAAAATTTAGGTAAGGTGGCATCCACCCCCATTTAGTTGGATGAAGTTAATTCGGATGGATCTCCCAGGGGAAACCCTAGTCTGGCTGGAGGTGGTGGTTTGATTCGTAATGAAAATGGTGAGTGGGTGAAAGGATATGCTAGAGCAATTGGTTGTGCCACCAGTGTTGCAGCGGAATTTTGGGCATTAAGGGATGGTATTCGACTCTACATATCTCTCAAAATCCCAACAGTTGTGTTTGAACTTGATGCAAAGCTTGTCATTGATCTCTTGAAGAAAGATATGGAGAACCCAAATGGTGTTGGCATTTTGGCAGCTGATTACAGAGAAGGGATGAAGAAGATCCCTTTGGTGTGTATGCAACACTACTACAGAGAGGCAAACAAGTGTGCCGATGCGCTGGCACACAGGGGAGCTTCTCTAGCTTAGGATTTTACCATTATCATGGATCTCCCATTTGATGTAGCCTTTCTTCTTAATTTAGATTCTGCTAGAACTGTTTATTTTCGTGATGTAGCCTCTGTTGTGGAAGGCAGTTAGCTTTCTTTGTTAATGAATTATCCTTTTTACCAAAAAAAAAATATAATAATCAAGATTGTCAAAATCGGGATCCTATGTAAGATCGTTGAAGGTACGTGGGATCGTAGATCGTAGATCGTAGGATCAGATCATGAATCGTAAGATCCTACATATTTTCATATTTAAAACAAAAGACACATTGATAATGACTTTGTATATTGAATAATCCCGTAAATTATATATTCATCCATAAATAAATCTAAAATTTGCATCATATGATGTAATTCGCATGTCATATATCGCTAATTCTATACTAACGAAACAAATATATTTAAGTTTTGACCCAATTAACTAAAAAGTTCAATAAATGTTTAATTAGCAACCAAATAGCAAAATATTTATCAAAATATATAGAAAATATTTTCCAAGTTTTAAGTTCTAAGTTTGAAATCCAAAATAAGTAAGCAAATCCAAACTAGTTAACTACAATATGAAGTCCAAAAGCAAGATGAATATTAAGATGAAGTGAACATTTAATTATTTTCATTTTAAGGTTCTCATAACCACCGTCTTAAATTCTTAATAATCATCATCATTTATGTAGGCATTATATATTTGTATACTAGATCTGCAAAAGACATTAAGATACAATTTCACACTCAACTATTCAAATTATACCACTCAGCAACAATTAAAGAGCATACTAAAAAAAGTTAATCAATCAATATACAAATATAAGCATAACTGATAAAATTATATATAAAAAAATATTTTAGTAATATTAGAACACAAATTAGTATATTAATCAAACAAATTTAACAACATTATAACTTAAAAGGCAGCAAAGCCAACATTAAATTCTTCATTTAGAAATGATGAAGCATTGCTTTATTTTGATTATAAGTGAAGTAGAAACTATAAAACATTTGCTTAGGTTAATATAATTTTATATATAAAATTAAAAAATAAAAAAGCCATACCATCACAACATAAAAAAATAAAAACCCTTAGAGTCTCATCAAAACAAAAAATTTATCCAATAAAAAAACCAAAAATTTATGTTTTTGGTAACATCGATAGAATCTCATACGATCTTACGATTGTACACGATTCTACATACGATCTTACCATTTTTATGATCCTAATGTGATCCTAAACGTTTGGGTGAAGGGGGATCGTAAAATCGTGCAATCCTACGAACCAAATTGCAATTTTGATAACCAAGGACACAATAAATTACTTGGTTCAGCAATTGATTTACATCTACAAAAGTTGCAGTGATTTTACTATTTTTAGAGAAATTATACAAAATGCGGTACAATAGTTTTTTTTTAGTAGCTATCACTTAGAAATGTACATTGTGCTTATCCCTTCCAAAAAGAGTAACTGATTATAGGCTATTTATTAACGTGGCTTACAAAATAGCTTCAAAAGTTGGGCAAAACAGGTAAGTGGAGAGAGACCAGAGTGCTTTTGTGGCAATTCTCAAAAGAAAATCCTTTTCATATATATTCTAACAGTTATCTATGAAAGTGAGTCTTTATCATTTAACATTATTTCCAAATTCGAAAAGACATTGCATTGGAAGATCCCTATAGAAACAAGAAAACCCATAGTACCGCTTCTCTCTTCAATGCATTTCCTCTTAAATCCGCAACCTTTTTGTTCTTCTCTCGGGAAAAGCAGATCATATTGCGGCAACATGAAACAATCAATGAATAATCAAATAATCATATAGTCCCTCTCAGTTCACCTATTTAAAGTAAGAAACTTGAAACTCCCATTAGCTCCCACTACAGTAGTACTTGTTAAAGGGCTCCAAGTGATCATAATTAACCACTGTATTCTGTAATGCTTTTTACCAGTTCTCATGCAACAAAATTCTGTAAGCTATATATACTTGTATTGTTCTGAGGCTGTTTAATTACCACCTAGAATGGCCGGAAGATAAAGTTTTTTCTGTATTGGTGCTCTTGTCCTGTTGCTCAGCGTTGTCATTTTTGGGACACAGTCTCATTCACTGAACACTTTGAAGTTAGCTAGCTCTTTTGGAGAGATGGAGGGTCCTGGGCACGGGCATTCAGGACCAAGCCGAGATGGTGGAGGACACAAATCCAGAATTACTAGAATCCTGAGAGAAGGTAGACACTCCGGTCCAAGTCCCGGTGAAGGACACAAACACTGATGTAGGACAATATATATATATATATATATATATATATATATATATATATATATATATATTAGGTGTTTCATGGGATTTTCTTTGTGACACCTGCCGGGAAGGAAGTTCTAATTAAATCCGTGTACCCTACGGGGTGAAGAAAATACTATGAGTAAGCCAAAAGATAGAGGAGGCTTGGAATTCAAAACTAGAACTCAGTACGATCTTAGATCAAGAGGAATCTATTGAATGAATAAATTAAGTCTACTATCATTTTTACTATAAAAGAAAAAAAATAAATCTATTTAAAAATAAATTTTAACTTGGAAAATAATTTTTTTTAAAGCTTTTAAATATGCATGTAATTGCAAAACCAAAGGACAAGAATCTTATCAATAAAATTGCTACCAATTTTTTTTTTTTTCATCTCATTTATTCCAAATTTCTTGAATGTATAATTAAGGAATTCCTAAGGATTCAAAGATTTACACAATTAAATTTACTGCATTTTCATTCTGCATCAATTGGCATTAGAGATCGTTAGCATCTTAGGATAGCTAAATGATAGGTCAAACACGTATTGATCCATTGTGATGAATTAACCAATTAATTAGCCAAGTGAATTAATTAAGTTCAATTACATGCAATAAGCATGGTAGCACAAACAAATCACCAAATAACTAAATATGCAGCAGAAATTAAATAGCACGGTGATTTGTTTATGAATGAGAAAAACTTATATAGCAAAAAACTCACTGGGTGATTTTAAGGTCACTACTCCCGAGAATCTACTATTATCAAAACAAATGGTTACAAGTAAAGGAATCTCAATACCTTATACCAACCTACAGTTGAACCCTTACCCCAATACCCAAT
Source organism: Castanopsis chinensis (assembly GCA_032878915.1). NCBI lineage: Eukaryota > Viridiplantae > Streptophyta > Magnoliopsida > Fagales > Fagaceae > Castanopsis > Castanopsis chinensis. Next base: position 8,584,303 of record JAVQMG010000106.1, read on the forward strand.
TAGACTTGTTCTGTAGTGACAATCTCTCATTTTCAATGCATGGCTCCTAGTACGAGACTAACCAATATATGCACGGATCCTAGTACGCAACTTAATCACCAACTTGAGAAGGATGTTGGCTGCAAAGTTCTTCAATTCATCACACAATGAAGATCATGAAGTTGCTTGTTCACAAAACCCTATGGTGTACAAACACAGCAGCTTCTTCAAGATAAACTAGGGCAAATATTATCTCCGGTCATAATTTGCATGAACAAGACTTTACTCAATACTTGCACAACCCTAGACAGCCCTTAAAATAATATTTATATATGTTTAGGGTTGTGAGAAAAGAAAACTCAAACACATACTCACGAATTGGATGAAAAACGGTCTTGAAACACTGAGTTTCATAAATCTCGACAAATACCTTAGCATTCGAGCTACTGTCGAACTTCGAGTTGAACAGCTCTTTTAAACCTCGACTAATACTAGCTGTCGAGATTTAATAAACAGCACTTCTTCACTTAATTCTTGAACAGACTTGCATGGCTTTAACATTTGAACTTGAAACCTTATTTCTTGAAGAATTAAACACACCCTAGTTCTACCCAAATACAAGTAAAGTACGTTTTGTCGAAGGATTAGCCAATTACATAAAATGTTGACATATGTTCCTAATATCAATTACATATGTCCTAACACTAAAGACTAAAATGAAAACAACCAATATATTGACAGTGATTCATGGGATGTTGGTCAATGACCATTAAGACTGTGATTCAAGCAGCATGATGGTGAGAAATTGACTTGTTGATGTTATGATTTACATTTTCCTCTTCAATTAGTTTGGGATTGAACGCTAAACAAGATTGTGAAGACAATGGGAATAATGATCATATGTCAAGGATTGTTTGTCTTTGACCTATATATCAACTAAACTGTGGGGTACAGAATTCATTAAGGAGATCAAGCCATGTGTCACAGACTTATAGCATAGGCCGAGGAGGCCGCTATAGCTCTAAGGAGATCATGTCCTCAGACGGTAGGGCCGCTTCAACGACATGATATCAGAGGAAGTCATACTGAGGGAAAGGAACTTCAAGGAAGGTGCCAGCCCTAATTGAAGGGATGGAGGCTGCCACCACATTTAATACCTCCCACCAAACCTCCTGGCCTCATTTATGTGGAGAAGACTTCTAAACAGTGCTACCTTGGTTGCCATGACTCAAAAGAGGTTGGGGAAGGTGTTTGATGGGACAAACACTCAAGTAGCAGCCTGGACGATCAACAAATGGAGGGCCAAGATCATCTAGGGGGAGCTATATAATGTAAGGGATCCTCAGGGGAAAGGGAGGAGAAACAAACAAAAAAAAAACACTGTAGTAGCAAGGAATGTAAGAAGACTTAAGTTTAAAAGAAATATAGGCCGGGATCATTCTCCTCAGATATTGCCGAGGAGGATTTCTTTTGTTTAAAAGCTTGTTCTGCTTACTTTCTTGCTATCTTTCATTCAATATGTGTACTTGGATCCCTTGAAGCCTAGCTTTTAAGCCAACTCTCTACACATTTATTATATTGGGCTCTTTGGGCCTTAATTCATTCACCCCTTGGGCTTGAGAACCAAAACCCATTCCTACAATTGGCACCGTTTGTGGGAAAGCTTGAGCTTTGGTGGGATCAACATCCAATCATGGTAGGTTCAGGGCCTAATTGAGAAGAGTCTATGGGTTCCCCACGTCACGACCACTTCCTCAACCTCGAGCATAAGAGAGATCGTAAGGGCAGTATACACATTACCCAAACTAGCAGGAGTCAGTCTCGAGGTGGAAGTCACATCTCTCGCGAAGAAAATACTAAGAGCCTGCAGTGAGAGATAGACCATTTACAAAGAAGACCACGCAACGCAAAGGAACTCCTTTAAGTCCTGACCATTCACCTAGTGATGATAGTGATGGTAGCTATCGGCCTAGGTCAAGGACTCCTTCTAGTGAGTCTTTTTTATATGACGAGAGGCACCACGACAAGCAAAATGGGAGGAGCCCATCTTACAAAGGCCTAGGCAGTGACGTATAAGCAAGGCCCTGAATCAGATTTCCAAATCACCTTTTACCTGCAAGATAGAGGCAGGGAGACTTCCTCGACAGTCCACCCAACCCATGTTCACCATTTATAATGGCAGGACGAACCTAGTAGAGCACGTTAACCACTTCAACCAGAGAATGGTTGTTCACTCGAAGAATGAGACCCTGATATGCAAGGTGTTCCCATCTAATTTGAAGCCCATGGCGATGAAATGGTTCCATGGTCTCAAAGAAAGTTCCATCAGTTCCTTCAAAGAGCTCACTAGAGCTTTTGGGGCCCCGTTTCGTAACATGCCATAGAGATCCTTGGCCTTTGGATTCCCTGCTGTCCATGATTATGCGAGAGGGAGAGACCCTGAAAACGTACTCTGACAGGTACTGGGAGATGTTCAACAAGATTGATGGGAACTTTAACGATGTGGCTGTAAGGACTTTCAATGATCGGCTTGCCCATTAAGCATGATTTGAGGAATTCTTTGACCAGGAAATCGGTTAGAAGTGTGTGTCAACTGATGGACCGTATGGATGAGTATAAGCGGGTCGAAAGGACCAACAATAAGGAAAGGGGAAAGCTAAGGTGATCCCTTAAGAGCGGAGGGATTTCAAGTCAAACAAATACAATAATAGCAGACCTCGGAGGGATTTTGCTCGGACCCCTGGTCCAACTATTACCCAAGCGATTAACGCTGTTTTCTGAAAGCCAATGCACTAAGTCTTAGAAAAAATTAAGAACGAGTCATACTTTAAGTGGCCAAATAGGATGGGAGGAGACCCTACGAAGCTCAACCAGAGTCTTCACTACCAATACCACTAGGAGCGTGGGCATACCACTGAGGACTACAGGACCTTGTGTAATCATTTGGAGCAGTTGGTCCAAGCAAGAAAGTTGAAACAATTCCTGTATCATCCTAATGAATAGGGTAGCCAGCCCAAATCAAGAGCACATAAAGATGCTTCTTCAAGACCCCCACTAGGTACAATTAGCGTGATCTTCGCTACTCCGAGGAGAACCGGCTCTTTCCCAACCAGGGTAATGTCCATAGATCAACCATTCACTGAGGACTTGACCCCTAATTCAAAAAGGATCAAAACGAAGGTCCGACCAGCATTAAACTTCTCTGATGAGGACAAGATAGGAACATCACAACTGCATGATGATGCCCTTGTGGTTACTCTCAAGATTGGGGGGGTACGACATGAAGAGGGTGTTGGTAGATCAGGGTAGCAATGCGAAAATCATGTACCCTGACTTGTACAAGAGGCTAAGATTGAGGTCGAAAGACTTAACCAGCCACAACTCCCCTCTAGTGGGTTTCGACAGGAAGGTTGTTATCTCAAAGGGGCAAATTAGACTACCTATGCTAGCAGGATTAGAAGTGGTGGAGGTAGATTTCATCATGGTGGATGCCTACTCCCCTTACACTGCCATAGTGGCAAGACCCTGACTTCACGCCATGAAGGCCGTTCCTTTCACCTTATAATTAAAAGTAAAGTACCTGTCTAGGGGTCAAATTAAGGAGCTACTAGGGAGCCAGTCCATGGCCAGGCAGTGCCTGGTGGCCGCAATCAGACATCAAGATGGAAGGGAGCCCTCGGCCCCTATCGGACGGGATTTATAGCAATTAAAGTAGCCGGTGCTATCCGAGGACGCGCCGGAAGGTGGGGTAGAGTGCAAGCAATTGGAAAAAGTCGTTATCGAGGAGGACGAGGAAAATTTCTTTCAAATTGAAGTTCAGTTGCCTCCTCAAGAGAAAGAGGAGTTAGTGGATTTTCTTAGAAAAAATGTTGACATATTTGAGTGGAACACCTATGAAGCCCCTGGGTGGATCCGGACTTCAGCTACCATCGTCTGAACATCAATCCCTCTACCATCCTCAAAAAGTTAACCACTTGGGCGCTTATCTAGTGAACATTCTAACGCTGTTAAGGGGGAGGTACTCAAGCTCAAACAGGTCGGGGCCATAAAGGAGGTATTCTACCTCGAGTGGCTGGCCAACACAGTGGTGGTGAAAAAGAAAGCGGGGAAGTGGCGAGTATATGTAGGCTTTATGGACTTGAATAGAGCTTGCCTAAAGGACCCTTTCCCCTATCTCGGATAGATCAATTAGTGGACGCAACAGTAGGACATCATCAGATGAGCTTTTTGGATGCCTTCCAAGGCTACCACCAAATACCCTTGGCTCTAAACGATTAGGAAAAAACCGTTTTCCTTACACCCACTAGGAATTACCACTACAAAGTAATGCCCTTTGGACTAAAAAATGCAGGATCTACCTATCAGAGGATGATAACCAGAATGTTTAAGCCTCAGTTGGGCAAGAATATTGAGGTGTATATAGATGACATGGTGGTGAAGAGTAAAGCAGAGTCTGAGCACATAGGTGATCTCGGGGATGTCTTCGAAATACTGAGGAAGCACAAATTGCACCTTAACGCCTCTAAGTGTTCTTTTGGCGTGGGTTTTGGTAAGTTCTTAGGTTATATGATTATCCACCATGGAATAGAAGTTGACCCTAATCAGATTAGAGAGATTAACGACTTGTAGCCTCCTCGGAATCCCAAGGAGGTCCAAAGGCTGACAGGAATGACGGCCACCTTGAACCGATTCATTTTCCCAATCAGCCGATAGGTACAGGCCCTTCTTCTAGTTGTTGCATAAGTGGAAGGGGTTGAGTGGACAGAGGAGTGTTCCTCGACCTTCCAGCAATTGAAGGAATATCTTTCTCAACTGCCTATTATGTCCAAGCCCGAGGAAGAGGAGATTTTGTTTGCCTACATTGCTGTAGCCACGCATGCGGTAAGCCTGGTATTGATACGGGTTGATAACAGGGTGCAGAAACTAGTCTATTATGTGAGCAAATCACTACACGAGGCAGAGGTCCGCTATTTGGCCTTGGAGAAGGCCATCCTGGCAATAGTACATGCAACACAGAAGCTCCCACATTACTTCCAAGCTCACACTGTTGTGGTTCTAACCCAACTCCCCCTTCGATCACTGCTTCGAAAGGCTGATTAAACAGGAAGGGTTGCGAAGTAGGGGACAATTCTAGGGGTTTTTGATATTAAGTACATGCCTCGTACTTCTATAAAAGGCCAAGTCCTCGTAAATCTGGTGGCAAATTTGGTGGCCGAGTTTGCTGAGCCTTCGCTAGAAGAAAATACTCAGAGGCTAAACATGGATGGAAAATCATTTGGCATGATCTCCCTAAAGGAACCTCTATTGTGGAAGGTGTATTTTGATGGCGTGGCAAATCAAAGAGGATCAAGAGTGGAGCTAGTCATGGTATCTCCGGAAGGGATCACCATTGAGAAATTCTTGAGACTAGACTTCTCGTCCACAAACAATGAGGCCGAGTATAAGGCATTGTTGGTTGGAATAGCTATGGTTCACAAAATGGAAGGGACAATGGTGGAGATATTTTCAGACTCAAGGTTGGTTATAGGCCAAGAAAAGGGAGAACTGAAAGCCCAAGACATGAGAATGCAGGACTACTTGAATCAAGTTAAGCACTTGCAATTAGGGTTTGAAGCCTTTTCCCTACAACACATCTCGAGGAGTAGAAATGCGCATGTTAACTCTCTGGCCACGCTGGCAACCTCCTCAACCCAACGTTTACCTCGGATCATTCTAGTTGAAGATTTGTGTAAACCTGCCGAGGTAAAGAGAGACGCAGTGCGGGTTCATCAGGTTAGAGTGGAACCCAATTGGATGGATCCCATTGTTTTGTTCCTCAACGATGACATCTTGCTCAAGTAGAAAGGTGAGGTGATAAATTGCGAAGAAAAGCTCCTTGTTTTTTGTTGTCCGAGGACTAAAAAGTTGTACAAGCCCTCTTTCTCTAGGCCGTACCTACTATGTGTAAATCCCGAGGTAGTAGAACCCCCCTAGAAGAGCTACATGAAGGGATTTTTGGTAGCCATATAAGTAGTAGATCTCTATATCACCGAGCCCTCACTCAAGGGTACTGGTGGCCAGGTATGCAAAAAGAAGCACATGAGTATGTGAAGAAGTGTGACTAATGCCAGAGATTTGCCCCAAAGATCCATCAACCTGGGGGTATTCTTAATCCTCTATTTAGTCCTTGACCCTTTGCTTAATGGGCCTTGGACATTATGGGACCTTTCTCTAAAGCAGCAAGAAACAGAATTGCTTTTGTTGGCACAGACTACTTCACCAAATGGGTGGAGACTGAGTCCCTAGCGAACATCAAAGATGTGGATGCTAAGAGATTTGTGTGAAAAAACATTGTCACTTAGTTTGGAATCTCTCACACCCTCATCTCGAACAATGGGCTTCAGTTTGACAGCAAAGCGTTCAAGAGATATTGTTGTGAAATGGGTATTAAGAACAGATATTCAACTTCGACTTACACCAAGGAAAATAGGTAGGCCGAAGTGGTGAATAAAGTCATTGTTAACGGACTTAAAAAGAGTTTAGATGATGCCAAAGACAAATGGGTAGAAGAGCTACCTCATGTCCTTTGGACATACAGAACTACCCCTCGTAGGTCCACGGGCGAGACTCCTTTCTCTTTGACTTATAAGGCTGAGGCACTAATTCCTTTAGAAACTGGGTTACCAATGCTGAGAACAAGCTCATTTACTCCAGACAGCAATGACGGGTTACTGGAAAAGAGCTTGGACTTAATTGAAGAACGAAGGAAAAATGTCATGGTTCAATTAGCATATTATCAGTAAAAACTCAAACAAGGGTATGACTCAAGCATGAAGTTAAGGCCATTAGCCCTAAGGGATTTGGTATTAAGAAAGGCCGTAGGCACTATAAAAAACCCAGCATAGGGAAAATTATGACCCAATTGGGAAAAGACATACCGTATCACCTCGATAGTTAGGATAGGGGCATATTTCCTAGAGGACTTGGATGAAAAAGTTGTACCACGCCCCTAGAATGTAAATAACCTACAAAGGTATTACTATTAATAAACGAAATTTCAGCCATCTTTGACTCAAAATGTTGTTTGTCGCATTGATTGCCTGTCTAAGTGTTAAATAGAATCTTGGTCATGCCTAACTCCTCGGACCACATACCTTGGGTAAATTAATAATTCCTACTATTTTTACTAAGTGTTAAACAGAACCTTGGTCATGCTTGACTCTTTGAACCACATACCTTGGAAAAATTAATGCTTCCTACTATTTCACTAAGTGTTAAACAGAAACTTGGTCATGCTTGGCTCCTCGGACCACATACCTTAGGTAAATTAATACTCCCTAATATTTCACTAAGTGTTAAACAGAAACTTGTTCATACCTGGCTCCTTGGACCACATACCTTGGGTAAATTAATACTCCCCACTATTTCACTAAGTGTTAAACAGAATCTTGGTCATATCTGGTTCCTCGGACCATATGTTTTGGGTAAATTAATGCTACCTTCTATTTCACTAAGTGTTAAACAAAACATTGGTCATGCTTGGCTCCTCGGATCACATACCTTGGGTAAATTAATACCTCCACTATTTCACTAAATGTTAAACAGAACATTGGTCATGCCTAACTTCTCGGACCACATACCTTGGATAAATTAATAATCCATACGATTTAACTAAATATTGAACAAAAAACTTTGAAACCTCGTCAAGAATGGGGCCTCGGCGTATGCATCACTAGGAGAGGCCTAGGGCTTTGGACAGAAGGCCTTGAAGGCACACTCACAAGGAACTCCTAAAAGGAGAGGCCTCAAGCGTTCACTTTTTTTCACTACTACTAAGTGTTTTGCTTGTTCCTGGGAACTTAAATATTCTTGTTGAATAAGAAATTTTTAGTACCAATCTATAGTTATTCTCCTTACTGTTTATATGGGTTTAATTGACTTCAATTGGCAACAACACATTACTGACTAGCCTTTTGCCAAGACATGGATTTTTACCCTTAGAAGTCTCATTAACCTAACTCCACGACAGCAGACAGAGCACCCATTATAGCTACTTAAATGTGAATATGAAAAATAAAAATAAAATAAAATAAAAAAAGCAGAAGAATGATAGAATATCACTTGCAAAAGAAAAAAAAAATCCTTATCTTTTCATTAAGTGGGAGAGGATATACATCTTAGACAAAATCAGGTTACATGTAAAAAAATAAAATAAAATAAAACAAAGCAAAAAGCAAAAACAAAAACAAAGAGAAGGAAATCCTAAACTAAGCCTTGGCCTTGGGAGGAGGGTCTTCCTTGCTGCCAAGAGGAGGGTCAGCGGCCTTAAGATCAGCTTCTTTGGGTTTGGCCTCAGCCTCTTTTGCCTTAGAAGCAGCAACCTTGGCCTTAGGAGCAGCATCCTTGGTCTCAGCCTCTTTCGCCTTGGTCCCTGATAGGGGCTTGACCTCTTGGCCCTTGCCCTTATCTTTAGCCATCTCAACCTCTTGGCCTTGGTCATCAGCTTGGTCAGGCCCTTTGTAGGACTCGGAAGGAGGAAGAGAGGCCTGGGTGGTAAAGGCTTCTCGAAGAGAGTTGGCGCAAAAGCAGCAAGAGGAGGGAATGCAGCTAGAGCCTCACAAATATTCGGAAGGTAGTAAACGTTCTTAACCTTCCTCCACTCCAAGGTACCATGGACTCCTACCAGGTTAAGGGCTTTTGTCCACGTTACCTGGCAATATTTCCTACAGACCTCGACCAGCTTCTCTGCCGGGCAGACCTTGGTCTTTTGTACTCCGAGGTCATAGGATGCCTACTTCATGGCCTTCGTGGCTTCCTCGACCGCCCGAGCAGCTGCCTTTGCTTGCTTCAGCTCTCCTTTCAGCTCCAAGACATGCTACTTCACTATTGCTAACTCTATCTCGATGTGATAAAGCTTCTTGTGTTGGTCCTCAGCCTGGCCCTGGGCGCTCTTCAAGCTGGCCTTAGCACTTTTTTACGCTCTCTTCTTGGCGGTCAACTTGGTGGTGAGGTCCTGGTTCTTCTGCTTAATTGTGCCCAAGGTTTGCTGGTCTCGGTGAGGAGGCTGGCCTCAACCTTAGCTTGATTTCTGGCATCATTAACCCACTCCTTAGGCACGAAAACCTCCTAGATTACCTACAGAGAAACAATGGGTGGAAAAAAAAAAAAAAAAAAACAAAACAAAACAAAACAAATCGCCTTTAGTGAGTCATGGCTAGAAACTTACCAGAGTAAGGTCCCTCTTCAGGGACAGAAAGAGGCCAGGCTACCTCCCGTGCTTTAGAGCATCCATGTCCCTAGACAGTAGGAGGGGTTGCTCTAGGGTTTTAGTCAGATAGTGGGCGTGCCCTTTCTGAAACTCCTTAATACTGGAATTCCACATAATGGCAGACCCATCCAGCTCTACCCTAAGGTCCTAGGCCGAGTTCTGAAGGCGCACCTCGGCCACTGTTTGGTCTTCCTTGCTGTTTACTGAGGAGACCTTCCCCTTACCCTTGGTCACCTTCTGCTGCTTGGGAAGAGGAACCCCGTCTTTCTAAGGGACTAACTTCCCCTCTTCGATCCTCTCCTTGTCCCCCTTTTCTCTTTTTCAGGCCAACCGAGGCGAAAACATTGACGAGAGGAGGAGGAGGGAGGGCGTATGAGGAGGCTGGGACCCTGAGGCATCTTTGGGGCCTGACCCTCTACCCTTGAAGAGGTCACGCAGTCCTTTCTTTTTGTTGTTTAGTGGCATCTCGTCCTCCCCTATGGAGCTACTATCCACATGCGTGACAATGACCTTTGGGGAGTGAATGATGGAAGATTTGTCTAGCTCATCTTCCAAGTCTGAGGCCTGGATTATTGGTCCTCCCTATTCCTCTTTGTGTTCCTCGAAGCGGAACTAGTCTATCTTTACCTCAAGCGATAAGCGAGAAGACGCTGTTTCCTCTCCCGGGACTGCAGCTTCACAAGAAGCATGGCAAGAGGGCAGTTCCACGTGGGCGATGTCCTCTCAGGCTAAGAAACTGGGCAACGAGACGTCTATCAGAGCTAGCCGAGGATCGCCTGCCCTGATCGTGTGGCCCACGTCCTGAAAATTGTCAAATAAGGGCACAAAATCTAGGATAAGATGGATGGCTCTCAACTATCTGTCCTCGCTCACAAATACCTCGAACCTTAGTACTTTGTTGAGGTCTATGACATTGACGAGGCTAAGGTTGGCCATTACAAGCCTTTTATTTGCAAAAACAACCGAGAAGCAAAATCACAGTCAGAAACAATAAAACCCACCATCAGAAGGAAATGAGATGCTAAAGGAAAGAAATTGGCAGCAAAACTAAGGAACTAGTACCCGCGTTAAAGGACCTAATCCTAGGGTACCCCACCTGGCACTCCCTCCTAGGTTAGGCAGTGAAGACTGTCATGCCATTCACCAAAGGCGATCAAGTAATCGTCCTTCATGCCCTTGTTAGATTTGGGGAGACACGAGATGAGCCTAACCACCAAAGACCTAGACTTAAAGTAGTAGCCCGAGTCTGCCAGCCGATGGCACTTGTACATCCAAACGACATCGTGCCAGGTGAGGTTCAAACCCATTTGCACATTAAGTGCATCTACACTACCTAGGACCCTAAATAGGTTAGGCGCACATTGTTAGGGGCGCAGCATATGGGCGATTAAGTAGTCTCTAGTTATGCTACCCATGGGAAGTGTCATTACCCCTTCTATGAAAGTGATCATGGGAATAACGACCTCCCTCTCATTCCTGTGGATAAGCCACTGCCTCGGAGCACAATACTGTAGAGATTCCCCGGAAGAATGTGATATTTAGCCCTAAATCCCTCCATATCAGTGGGAGAATCTACGAGGTGAGTGAATCTACCCATCTAAGCAAACTAAAGAAAGACGAAGGAGATACTTGTGAAGGAGAAGTAGAAAGTAGAAGGCCGAGAAGAAAAGTGACCTAAAAGTGAAAAACTTACGAAAATAAGGGCAGGGGATGCCTCAGGAGCTTCTTGGAGGTTGGAAGATTTGGGAAGTCTTGGGAGCTTGAGAGTATGGAAAGGCTTGAAAGTTTGTAGATTCGTAAAGCGGGAAAAAAAAAAATGAACCCTTAGACGCCTTTTATAGGAGGCAGAATTGGGTGAGAGTTATCCCGCCCAAAATTCGAGGAAAAATGGCAACTGTAGAATCTCCATCTCACCATAGGACATAGGGAATAAAGCAGTGTCTAGAGCATTTAATGTGACGTTACGGGTTCCGAAGCGTCAGGAACAATTACAAAACACGCGAAGCGACGTTTTCACGTGGGAAGAACAGGGAAGCGTGTGGAACCAGTTATTTAAAACCAAAACCTCACTTTTCCTCCTCAGACAAGAGAGAAAAATAAGAATTTTGAAGGGCTATTGTGGGGTGCAGAAATTCATTGAGGAGATCATACCACGTGTCATAGCATATGCCAAGGAGGCCGCTATAGCTCCGAAGAAATCACATCCTCAGACGATAGGGCCGCTTTAGTGGCACGATATCAAAGAAAGTCACACTAAGGGAAAGGAATTTTGGGGAAGGTGCCAACCTTGATTGAAGGGATGGAGGATGCCACCACATTTAATGCCTCTCACCAAACCTCTTGGCCGCATTTATGTGGAAAAGACCTTTGAACAATGCTGTCTTAGTTGCCGTGACTCAGAAAGGGCTGGGGAAAGTGTTTGATAGGACAAGCACTCAAGTAGTGACCTAGACGATCAACAATGGAAGGCCAAGATCATCTAGAGGGAGTTATATAATGTAAGGGACCCTCAAGGGAGAGGGAGGAGAAATGGGTGAAGAAAAACATTGTAGTAGCAAGGACTGTAATAAGACCTGAGTTTAAAAAAAATATAGGCCAGGATCATTATCCTCGGATGTTGCCAAGGAGGATTTCTTTTGTTTAAAAGCTTGTTCTCCTTACTTTCCTGCTATCTTTCATTCACTGTGTGTACTTGGATCCTTTGAAGCCTAACTTTTAAGCCCACTCTCTACAAATTTATTGTATTGGGCTCTTTGGGTCTTAATCCATTCACCCCTTGGGCTTGAGAACCAAAACCCACTCCCACATAAACCATTTTTAATTTTAATTATTTTTCATACTTTGATAGTGTATCATACAAAGAACACTTCATGGATTGGATTCTTGGTCTTGAAGCTTATTTTGATTATGCAAAGATCCCCAAGGATTAAGCAAACTTGAGAGAGATGCAAAAGATTGGTGGAATAATATAAAATGTTTTGAAATGTGAAGAATTAATCCTAAAATTTTTATATTGTCATGAATGAAGAAGATATTAATCAATATTTATTTATTTTTCCTTGTGATTACGTTTTATGCAAGAACTAAAAGTAATCAAGCAAATTTATATAAAGGAAATAATAGTAAACGTTTTAATTTCCAATTATTGAAAGAATATTCAATTTTAAATATTGAGGAATTGGAAGTTCAAAATTTGGAGAATTATGAGTCGAACAAGCCAAATTGAAGTTGAATAACAAGTTGACAAAAGACAGATTGTTTTTTGGGAAAAGTTCTTGAGGAGGCTAGAGAGGAAAATATGAAGTTTAATACGGACTTTAGTAAAGATCTTGAAATAAATACGTCTTGAAATAAAAATGATTATGAATATTGTAGAAGATCCAACTGAAACAAAGTATGACAATGAATCCTACCCACAATTCCCAAGATCTAATTAAGTTGCTGAAGACCATTATAACAAAATCTTTTGTTTTTTTTTTAAGAGGGAAAGTTTAATATTTTTTCAATTTATTATTGGTCAATATATTGTAAATCAAGTGAAGAGTGAACAAAATAAATTTCGGGTTCTAATAACTGTGAAAATTAATTCCAATCAAGTTTTGAAGATAATCAAGTATTCAAAATGTCCATTTATTTAGAGGGAAAGTTTTCAATTTTAACAAAACTCAAAGGTCGAGTTTCATCTAATTGAAGAGTCTAATCTATGACAAAGTATGGAGATTAATTTTTTATATGTTTATGTAATTGTCATGATAGGTTTAGGAGTAGGGATGTTATTTCCTTTATTTTAGATTTTTTTAAGGCTTTTCTAATTAAATTAGATTTAAATAATCGTACTATAAAAAATCTATTTAATACTAATATTTTTACTATAAATATAACTTTTCTAGAGCCTTTAAATAGGCATGCGATTTGTAAAACGAAAGGAGAAGCCTATCATCAATAAAATTGTTATGAATTTAGTTTATTTCAATAGATTGTAGAGTTCGTCTTTGTAGATTCAAGAAAACTTATGGATTTACTAATTTATCTATATATATATATATATATAAAACCGAATCCTTTAAAGCTCCCACGATTTTCCACATCAGCACAGTATTTAAATAAAATTATCATTTTATTTAAATAAAATTATTTTTGTTTAGTTCAAACTTAACAAAGAATAAAATTTTATCTTTCTAACAAGTCCAACTTAAACTTAAACTCAAACTCAAACTCAAACTCATCATTATCATCATTTCAAAAAAAAAAAAAACTCATCATTATCTATATATATATATATATATATATATATGAGTTGGGTTCAAGTTACACCTGGTGTAACTATAAGTAATGTTACACCATTCAATAACTTGTTATTAAATTAATATTTTAAAGATCCAACTGTTAAATTACATGTTCTATATGTTCTTAACATGCATGCCAATTTTCATATCAATCGAAAACTGTTTACCATTTGATCCATAAACTCATCTTTTATACATTATTTAAACTACAAAAATTTTAATTTTAACAATTAATTGATGACATGACTAGTAATTTTTTATCACCTTGAAATTTTGCACGCATGAAGAATATACGAAGATAATGTAATCTAACGGTAGATTTGTTAATATTCTCATCCAATTAAAAAATATTAAGTGATGTAATATTGCTTAGAGTTACACCAGGTGTAACTTGAACCTAGCCCTATATATATATATATATATATATAAAACCGAAACCTCTGAAACTCTCATAATTTTCCACATCAGCACAATATTTAAATAAAATTATCATTTTATTTAAATAAACTTATTATTATTTAGTCCAAACTTTACAAGAAGTGAAACTCTATCTCTCTAACAAGTCCAACTTAAACTCAAACTCATCATTATCATTTATATCATCTATATCTATATAATAACTAATAGCCTCACTTTGTTAATTCTCACGTGCTTGTGTGCATAAAGTACTCTATGATCAAATCTGCTATTATCTTCTTTTGCCGCAACACAGTTTTCTCCTTAAAAATTCTTTTTCTTCAAGATTTTTTTTTTTTTTTTTTTTAGGGCAGCTCATGCTTCACAATTCACATATTCCACTTATGTATTGGACTCCTCCTCTCCTTCTTCAGTCAATGCATCAAGGTTAGGGTTTTTGATTTGTTCAATAAAAATTATAGATTTGTTGCTTTTTCTTATAAGTTTGTCAGTTGTTAGTTTTGTTTATTTAATTGCTGGGCTTGAATCTCTTAATTAAATCTTCAATTTCTTTTTTTCCCTTTTAGAAGTTTTAATATTTTGAATTTTGCAATATCTAAAACTATTTGGTAGATTTCAAAATTCAACCCCTATAGACATTGATTTCTTTAAAAGACTAACCCATCATTTTATTTTTTTCTCCATTGTGTAGTCACATAATTTTTGTTTTGTTTCAATAAATTCTTGGCTCAAAATCTTCTAATTTTTTGATTTACATATGAATTTTTAAGTTCATTTTTTGCAATACATTTGATTCTCTGACCAAATTCAATAGTAGAAAAGCTTTAATCATGGATTATTCTTTTGAGAGTAACCCTTCTTTCTATTGTATTTCTCTATTGCATAATATTATATATATATATATATATATATATATTGTTTTATTTCAATACATTTGAAGCTTTGAATCTTCTGATTTTTCTTTTTTTTAAATTTGCCTTTTGGAAGTTTAATATCATAAATTTTGGGTTTTATTTTTTCTATTATTAGAAATTGTCTAGAAGATTTCAATGAATATCCATGGATTATTCAGGGTAACCCATCTTTATCTTATATTTCTATACCTAACTTTTTTTTCCTATATTTTTTCTTTAATTGTCCATGTTTACGTCTCTTTTGTTTTTCTTATATTTACTTTCATAGCGTATGTACATGTTATGTATGTTCTTTGATTCTATCTTTAATGATTTTTGTGTGAGTATGTGTCATCGTATTTGGGTGTTTAGGCAAAATCTATAAAGACTAAAGATGCTTATTCTTTTTTTCTTTTTCTTTTTTCTTTTTTTGGTAATGAATCCTGTGTTTTTCATGACTTTAGTGAGCCATATTCTTAAATGATCAAAATGGTTTTCGAAAACCATTTCATTGATGTGGATTTTGTTCATATTGGTTTCAAAGTTTATTTCTTGGCTTATATTATAGATTGTAATATATTTATTCATCAAACTGTTTAGTTGAGTTTGTTTTCAAAGTTGTTTTCAGTGTTGGACATTTTATTGAAGCATGTTGGTATCATATATTTAAATACTGTTAAGTTGATAATAATAATAATAATAATAATAATAATAATAATAATAATAATAATAATAATAATAATAATAATAATAATAAATGTCTGAAATGTATAGCCGTTAACAAATGTTTTAGCTATGATTTTATTTTACAAATTCAATTTTGGTGTTGTAGTAAAATAAACCAAGATTAAATTATATATTGTACTTAATACATTTCCCGTGCATCGCACGGGTTAGCGACTAGTATTTTTATGTGAGTCTTTCTTTTCTTTTTGTTTTTCTTTTTTTTTTTCTTTTTTTGAAACCTTAAGTGAGTCCTTTAAAAAAAAAATTTTAACGCGTGGTCTTTTTTAAAACTAAATAGTGAGAGAGTCCTAACAAGAGTCTCACTCTCTTTTTTCCTTCATCCTAAAGTTTTTTTTTTAATATTATATATAGATAATAATAATGATGTGGCAAGCTCTAAGGATATGAGAATGCAATTTGTAGATCTACTATCAAGATAACATAGATTAGATTAGTGGTGGATAGTGGATTTAATTGTAGTTGAGTATTATGTGAAGTCATCACCATAGAATAGCCCACGCCAGAATGTATTATGTGAACCCAATGATATGAAATAAAAGTAATTTTTCTAAACCATTATATTAAACAAAAATTTACTAATTTTCATGCATTTTCAAGTTATACATTTTTAAAGTTAAGTTATAAACCTTTAAGCAAAATAAGTACTTTTAATTTTTATTTAACTATCCCGTGCATTACAAGGGTTAGTGACTAATATTTAACTTATATGAAATGTAATCTAACTGCATTTTCGTTCTGCATCACACATCACCTAAACCATTTTTCTAACTTTTTTTCTTTTCTTTCTTTCTTTTTTCTCCTTCTAATTAAATAAACTTGTACTTTTGTTTTGCTTACTTCTAACGTAATAACAATTACTTGCTGAATTATCTTATCTTATCCTTTCCCTATGAGAACGAGGCAAGTGTATCTTATCTTATCTTATCCTTTCCCTTTGAGAACGAGGCAAGCAAGCAACAAAGCAATGCTCAATAGTTTCTTCTATAGAACGTGTGATGTTTACTCAGACGCAGGCAGTCATATTTCCATAACTAGGACAATATTCCCACGTAAACTAGAAACATAAATTTGGACATATATAGATTGTCTTATAATACCACGTGTAAATACTAAATACTAAGAGGATGTATTGATGTAGACTTTGTTTCGACGTGGACTTTTTTTTTTTTTTTTTAATCCATGCTTATTATATCAATTAATCAACTATAGAATGAAAATTTCGCTTCACATAAAAAATGATCTGTTCTTCTAAAATTTTGAATAAATATTTTGTATAATAATTTATTTATTCATTTGACATTATTCTTGATATATAGAGCATAAAACGATTATCATTCTTTTTCATTCAAATCAATCATTTTTTATTTAGGGAAAAAGTCATTTTTATCCTTAACGTTTGGGATAATTCTTAATTTCCCTTCTATGTTTAGAAAATGAGTAAATAGTCCCAATCTGTTAATCTCTTAATTAAAACTTAAAGAAAATTTTAGATTCCTAGAACATTCCATTGTAGAAAGTCTTATTTTCATTCCTTGTTATTACCATCGTGATCATAGTTATTAAACCTAGACTGACCAGTCAGTTAGACTAGAAACCCAATGACTCGGCACTTAGACTGGTCCAAGAGTTTAAATGGATGCACAAGACGCGGTCAAACCCAACAGGTTTATGACGACTAGTGTAACCTGGATAGGTTTTTTTTACTCGACTAGCTTTGTGAAATTTGCAAAATTACATCCATCAAGTCCACTTTATTGACTTCTATACTATTTAATGTATTATAATATGATAATTTAAAGAGGAAAAAACCTAAATAGTTTTTTTTTTTTAGATGCATTTCTTTGTCTATGTACTAACCTCCTAGACTCTCAACTTATCAAAAAAGTGCTCTATTATTGTGAAACCTTGATTTTGAATTATAATAACTTGCTTAATTTAAACATATGCCTATTTTTTTAATTTATATATTTAAGTTATGATTTCTCAAACTTATTTTCATATATATATATATATATATATATATATATGGGTTAAGTTAAAGTTACACCCAATAGTTCAAGCAATATTACACCGACTAATAGTTTTTAATTGGATGCAAATTTTGACAAATCCACTTCTTAGAATTACACTAAGGCTCCGCTTGGGAGTTCATAAAGGAAGAGAATAGAATGGAATGGAATGATTACAGGGGAATAGAAAAGAATGGAATGGAATAGAATAGAATGGAATAAATTTAAGTAAGGGAAAAGAATGGAATGGAATGGAATGGAATTAAGTAACCTTGATTGGATGTTTTAAAATAAAAGAATGGAAAGGAATGAAAATGAATGGAATGTAAGTAATCTTGTTTGGGAGTAACATGGAGGGAATGGAATGGAATCATTTTATTGCAATATTACTATTAGACCTCTGTTTTAAAATAAATGGTTGAATAAATAAAGTGTAACTTGAACTCAACTCATATATATATATATATATATATATATATATATATTATTTAACCATATAGTTTAGCCAATAACTCAATGCCCAACTCACAGACTGGGTCAATGATCGACAAAGTTTATGTTTAATAAAAGCATCCACATCAGTGGATGCAAAAAAAATTCCATTTTGATCATCTAAAACCTACTTTTCTATTTTACACACCTATTTTTACAATACACTCACATTAGTTTGTCTATTATACACATTTATTCAAATAAAATATTCATTTTTTTAATATTATCATCTCTCTCATAGACCCAACACAACCTAAACAACCACACAGCTACCATTAGAACAATCGATACCCACACAAGATCGACACCAACAACCAATCAGAACCCACACAACCCAAAGAACAACCCAACAGAAATAGACCACCACAACAGAAAAATAACCAGCAACCAACAGATCGACAATGGGGAAAAAACCGGGGGAAAAAAAAAAAGCCCAACAACCAATAGATCAGCGATGGGGCTTGGGTCGACGAGAGAGTTGATCTAATGAAATGAGAGAGTCTGATGAAATGAGAGAGAGTTGATCGGTAAGAGTGAGGTGAGAAAGGAAATGAGAAAAAGAGAGTGGGGTGAGTCAGAAGTACAGAGGGGAGAGAGAAAAAAAGAATAAAAAAATTATTTACACGGTTATCATTAATTTGCACAGTCATTGTGTATATTTGCACATTTTTACAAAGACTAATGTAGGTATTTTTTGAGTTAAAATGTGCAAAATTGATGATTTTTTGCATTTTACACATTTTTGCAACCACTTATGTTTTCTTGGGCCTTAAGTCCAGCCCACTCTGAGCCTTAACCAAATGAGCTTTCTCTATTCTCGACGAATAACCAACCCGAGCCTTTTAGCAAGGACGAACCAAGCCAACATTTATAAACCGAACTTTTGTTTTTGCTGAATCACATTGAAACCAAGCTGGGCCATGAAAACCACCCCCCCCA
Organism: Castanopsis chinensis; assembly: GCA_032878915.1. Lineage (NCBI taxonomy): Eukaryota > Viridiplantae > Streptophyta > Magnoliopsida > Fagales > Fagaceae > Castanopsis > Castanopsis chinensis. The sequence goes on from JAVQMG010000106.1 coordinate 8,603,312, forward strand.
ATTCTCAAGTTACTTAAACCCTTCTTCTACTTCTTCTCCTCCTCTTCCACTTAAACCTCTCCATCAACCATGGTGGACCCCACCTTCCTCCGCCTCATAAACCTCCGATCCCCACCCTCCACTGCACACAGCGGCCTTAGACTCTGCATCTCAGCCTTACACGCGTGGCACTCCCACTACACCACCTCCACCACCAAAGAGCCAAAACATTACAACAAAAACAACGGCAAATGGTTCACTTTGCCTCCATTCACTTCAACTCTAAACGGCGCCGCTTTGGGCAAAGAACTCTCCGCTCGCAGCTCCCAATCAAAAGCCGATGTTTCCACCACAGCACTCAAATGGGTCCTTAAGTGCTGTCCAGACCTACCCAGAAGCCTTGTTCAGAAACTCTTTCGTCTCAGACAGGTCCTTCTTTACCCATATATATATTTTTTAAGCCTAAATTACTTGTTTATGTTTGTTTGTTTGTTTGTTTAGCATACAAACCAAGCTCAAGCTGACCAAGTTAATAAAGTAGCTCGTGAACAAATCTGAGCTTGTTCGACAAGAAAATGAACCAAACATGAACATGTAATCTTGTTTAGTATTGAGCTGGAGGTTGGTTGCATTTGAAATAAAATTAAATGAACAAGTCTGACTTGTAACACTGGGCTCAGCTTGCCTTATTTACGGGCCTAGTTTTTAGGAAACCTAAGGGCACAATGTGATGGAACTACATTGAATAAAATTGAAGAATTGAATTTTGGACAAAGTTGGAGGGTTTAATTTATAATTTTGCGTATTGGTTTTATTACTATACCTTTTACCCAATCTGAAATTTATTGAATTTAGTAGCTGAAATTCAAAAAGCTGATTTCTAACAGGTACGGAGAGAATCCAATACTATGGAAAGTACTGATGTAGGTACTCAAGCTCAAGAACGTAGTCTCAAAAGGGTAACTCTAATGCAATGCCTGTTACTTGTTACTCATTCAGATTAAACATATTGTAACTATGTTAGTATCAATTTTGTTTCTGATATATAAATAGAATTATTAAAAGGTGGCAGCAAAGGACTCAATGAACGATGGAGATCAAATCTTTCTTCCTATTACTCTTAAACAAGAGGTTCCCTCTGAGAAACAAAAGTTGTATTGCAATGAGGAAGAAGTTAACTTTATTCGCAGTCTTGTGTTGTATAAGGTTCTCAAATTTGACTCCTTTGTTTATTTTTGTTTATGTTTTCCTTGGGTTTCCAATGTGTGACTCAGTATGCTTTTTGAAAATTAGGATCCAGCCATTGTCGTTGTCAATAAACCTCCTGGGATGGCTGTTCAGGTAAGCTATAATGTATTTTTTTGGACTTCTTTTCTGGTTTTTGGACTTTGAGGTGTTAATTTTTAAGGTTTGGCTGATGCTTATGTTGGACAGGGGGGCATAGGCATCAAAACAAGTTTAGATGAACTCGCTGCTGCTTGTTTAAGTTATGACCACTCCGAACCTCCTCGGCTGGTGAGTGTCCTAGTGAAATTTCCACGAATGGTTTTCTCGTCTCTAGCATGGATTGTGCAGCATTTATCATTGGGATAGCTTTAGATATCACAAGTTACTTTTTTTCTTGTCCTCAACGTACGTTAATTTATTCTTTTCTTTGTATTGCAATCTAATAGCAGCTGACCTTATCTTGAATCATTACGGTCCAGCTGGTATACAGAAATGGAAGTTGTTGTATTAAATTACAACAGAATTGGTATTTAGAGAAAATTATGAATTTTTTTATTTGTATGGTTAAGGAGTTGAAGGGGAAAATCCACATTTCAAATCCTTTCAAGCTCAAAAGTCAAAAAAAAAAGATGGGGGAGAGGATCTGTGCTTGGGCGTTATACTATATATTGCACAGAATTGGTTAGAATTTTTTTTTTTTTTTAATTGGGTTATAATCAAGAAACATCTTTTATAGGTTCACAGACTTGATAGAGATAGTAGTGGCATCTTGGTGCTGGGGAGGACACAAATTAGTGCGACAGTTCTACACTCCATCTTTCGTGAGAAAACTTGTGGTGCAAAAGATGTGAGTAAATATCTATTCTTACGTTTTCACATTTTTCAGAATCCTATCATGTTCACAGAATGAGCATTACAATTAGTTGGTAATAAATCAACCTGATATATGTAATTCATCTCAAGGACATTGACAATGAAGAAAGAATCCTGCAAAGAAAGTATTGGGCACTTGTCATTGGGTCTCCAAGACGTCCAAAGGGATTAATTTCTGCCCCATTGGGGAAGGTAGATTCCTTACAGCTATTGATTTGAATTTATGATTTATTTGTCTCTAAACCTATCGGTTGTAAAGCTTTCTTTTCCTTATACCATTCAATCATGGCCATTACCAATTTGTGGCACAGTTAAATTTGGAATGCTATCTATTGTTGTTTAGCTGTAGGGCTCCTGAAATAATCTTATTGGACATTTGTCACATTTAGAATTGTCCATGTCTGCAGCTAAACGGTCTTTGCTCGTGAAATCATGTTGGGCCAGTAAAAATGATCAGAAAATTTTAACCCATCCAGTGTCTAATAGTCCATAAACCAAATGATTATTCTCACTCTGCTTTGGGTAGGCATCTTAATTTTTTAAATTTCCAAAACTAACCGCCACATGCAATAAACAATTATGTAACTGATGAATGAATATGAGATAGAAATATGGTTCGTTGTTGGAAATGACTTGTAGTCATGCAGACACCACATAAGAGATACCTCACTAAAGGAAGGTCCAGTTGGTTAAGCATCCCCAAACTGCATTGAACATGCTGCTACACTGCATATGCTAGTACATTACCTCAGTAAATTTGGCCGCAGGACTCATTAAAGGACATGGTCCTACATAAGATTGGGCACAACTATATTACTCAATCAGCCCATGAGATGTCAATAGAATTAGATTTATATTTTTCAATCCAAAATAATAACCATCTACAATGAAAATTGTTATCACTTACTTCTTCTTATTATTTTACTGTGATTGTATTCAGGTGGTGGTGGACAATGGAAAATCTGATAGAATCACAATCATTGATAATCCCCAAAATATGTCTGCTCAGCTTGCAATAACTGAGTATCAAGTGATTAAATCTTCATGTCATGGTTAGCAATGAACTTCACTACAATTTTATTCATTGAGCTTCATTTCCCGTCTCTATCTCTCTCTCTCTCTCTCTCTCTCTCTAACTTCTTTATACCGAGAGTGAGCATTGAAAATCATTTACATGGTCAGAAACTTTGACAATCTTCAGAAAGTGCATTTGCAATGCTTTATTAGAATTCCTATATTGTTCCATGAGCCTCAAACTATATTCTATAAAAGGAGATCAGAAAGACATCATTGACTATCTTGATTATTCTTTTATAAGTTTTTTGTTGTGGCATATGTCTTGTACAGTTGTACCTGCCTCTTATGCAAGTGATATTTATGCAGGTTTCACATGGCTAGAGCTTTCTCCTCTCACTGGTAGAAAGCACCAGGTATGGATAAGAACTAAATGCTTCACATTTGAATGTGGTTTTGTCTCCTTGGTCTTTGACTCATTATTTTCTTTGCACAAACCTTTTTCTCCCTCGTGGGAAATACAGCTCCGAGTACATTGTGCTGAGGCATTGGGAACACCGATAGTTGGAGACCTTAAATATGGATGGCAAGCTCATAGGAATTTGAAACAATTGCCTTGTTCAATGAAACCAAATGAGAATCCTACCAAGGGGAAGACCATTCCATTTGGCCTTGATTTGGAGAGTGGAAGTATCTCTGAGAAGCACCCTCACCTTCATCTTCATTGCAAGCAAATGGTATTGCCCAATGTGTCAGAGGCTTTACAAAATGTGCAGTTTTCTTCAGACTATGATCTTTCGGAAGTAGAAAGCCTCAAGTTGGTTGCTCCTTTGCCTTCACATATGCAAAGAAGTTGGGGCATTCTAAATTCTTGAGCTACATTATTTTGGTTCTTTTTGTTTTTTTAGTAATCATTATTTGATTTCTTTTTTTTCTTTTTTTCTTTTTTGAGAAAGAAGACTAAGCAATATTATTAAGATGCTGAAAAATCTGAAACAACAAAATGAGAAATGTCAGGTGGAACATGCTCCATCCAAACTAACTATGGAAAATAAACTCTCTCTTGGCTAAGGGGGCTACACAATTGCCTTGCTGCCTAGTATGAGAGAAAAAAAAAAGTTCTAAGAGAACTCACAATAGACAAAATGTCTTTAACAAATTGACCAATTGAGGAATGACCATAATTTGCTGCCTTTAGTGCATTACACACCGCCTCAGAATCCCCTTCAAAAACAGAATGATGAATGCCCAGCTACACAGTAAACTAAATTGCCCTTCTTGCAGCTATAACCTCAAGAACCTCCACTGAACAAGGACATAGAATTTTCTCAAATAAAGCCACTAGCACTTCTCCATTGGCATTGCAAACTACAACTCCTATTCTCGCTTCATCTGATTTCGAAAACACTGCCCCAATCATAATTTGTTCTATACATATCACTCAAGAGAGTTAATTTCATACCGGAGGTTATATCGGTTGGACCAATGGAACAATATATTTCGATATCGGTCAATACCAGTATACCATTTTGACTTTACCGTTATTTTTTATATATATATATATATATATATATATATATATTCCATAAAGGGGAAAGGATGACAACGCAGATGGCGGAAGCACAACTGATAATAATAATGCAAAGTAATTATAATTGAAAGTAAGGCGGCAGAACCAGCCAAGCAATTATATCAAAATAATTCAAAGTATTGAAAACAGAAGTGTTTATTGAAAGTAATTCAAAACACTTACAGTAGTAGCAGTAGTTACAAGATTACAATAATCAACACGGATAGTAGTACAAGGCTTGAAGGCTAGTCCTGATTCCTAGTTACTACCTTTGTGGAAGTAGTGAGAAATTCTGAGTATTAGGAAGTTCTAAAGAAAGTCCTAAGAGAATTTTCTGAGTTTAACAATAAGAGACAACCCCCCTTATATAAATAAAGCAGTAAATAGGGACATTTTTCACTATTCATATCAAGACCCGTGAAGGGTAGCAGGAACAATAGAAGCGCCAAATCCGAGAGCTTTTTCAAAAAATCTGGCATTATCAGGTTGGCATGTCATGCCAAAAGTGACATCAACAGTAGGGGATAATATTGCAGTAATATGAATGCCGAAAGTAGTTTGGCAATATTTGCCAAAAAGTAGTCAACAAAGAACATTATTATGAAAAGCAGCAGTAGTAAATTCTTTAACTTGGGGTGAATATTGCAGCTAGTCAATAAAAGAGGAATCACCAAGTGATCAATAGAAGTCATCATGGAGAATGCGGAAAAACATCATCTTTTTGTGCAAGCTAGACAAGTAGGAACACCAATGGAGTGTCAAAGGGACCAGCAGCTTTGAAAGAAGTGAATAAAGTAATAGTGGCCTTTATGCAGGCTAGGCAAATAGTAAAATTATCAATTATCAATTTGCTCATAGGTCAGGAGTATTTTCTTCATCATATTCTTCATCATGCCTGAACCAATCTTTGGGATATGGTTGGAGATATAGGTAATATGGACTTTCTGCAATAAAGCCTTCCTCTTCTGAGCTTCTATCGGCAGCAGCTTCCTCTTCTTTAATTTTCCTCTCTAGGAGGACACATAGAGCCTCCTTACTTAAGTCATCAAAAGGAGAAGTCTTTTTAATAGGTTTGGTAGAGGAAGTAGAGGGTGAATCAACATTTCGGACCAAATGAGCAGGGGAATGCTTTCTGGGCAAAGGTTTGGGGGATGTTTCCCTGGAAACATTATCAATAATTTGTTGAATATATCCAAATTTTTCCCTCCATTTAACATGCCAATATATGGCAAGAACATCATCATTTCTTTCATATTGCCATTTTAAAATCCAAGGAATTCTAAATTGTTTAACAAAATGGAGGAGAATAGGAAACTTGGCATTATGAGCATCTGTCTTGAATAGGAAACTTGGCATTATGGAGGAGAATAGGCTTTTACCTTAGACTTTTTTTTATTACAATTAAATAATTAGTATGAACATCATTTTTTGAAACATAATAATTTTCAAGATAATCAAAAAACAAAATATGTTTTCTCATTAAAACCATTTTTTCTTTCCATTTCGTTTTGACTTTGTCCTTTTTTGACTAAGCAAAAGTATTTTGGTAATATTTCCATTTACTTCTATTTTTGGGCAACATGAACTTAGTATACAAAGCAACCATATCATATTCAAAATATTCGAGTTTGGTTAGAACTCTCAATTGACTGTGAAAATAGGGGTTTTAATAGGCAAAAAATCAGATCCAGAAGGAGCATCAGATTTTGCATCATCTTCTTCTTCATTGGCATTTTTACTAATATCAGAGGGAGATTTAGCTTTAGTTGAATAAAAAGCATTGCTAATTTGAGAGTTGTTGCTCGTAACTCCTTTTAGCTTTAAATCAAGTTTTTCAAAATTCTTTTTCAAAAATTCATCAATTTCACAATCTCTTTTAGCAAGACTTTCAAATCCAGCAAAGGAATGCCTTCCTTCGTTGATTCTTAAAGGTTTGTTTTCAAATAAACATTTATCATCAGCAAAACTTATTTTAACAGTACCATCAGCAAATTATTATATATGAGTAAAATCAAGTTCATCAAAAATAGGTTTTGCAGGCGGAGTTTCACGCTCCAAAGTCCATTCTTTAGGAAGAGTATTATCTTCCCATTGAATCATTTTGGGGACGCAAATCTTAGCATTAGGGGTTGAACACTGAATTAACATGGTATTACCAGCAGGATCTCTGCCTTTAAAACAAGGACTCAATTGAGAACCAAGCAGTCTATAATAAATGCGATAAATAAGAGTAAAAGGCTTACTGTCATCATCTATATCATAACCAGATGTCAATATGTTCAATGTCAAAGTTTTAACAATATTAGGATTATCCAAAGCAAGAGCAAGATCAGGATAACAATCAAAGTAAACAGGACCATCATATAAAGAAGCAGTAATCATACCAAGAATGCTATCATTAAATTGTTTAAATCTAGCATCTCGTAAACACATGAGAACAAAAGTATTAATACGTTTTCTTGTTAAATGTTTAATAGCAACTTGAACAAGTCCAATATGTAAATATTTTACTTTCTTAGTCATGAAATCATTAATATTTTTTCTGGAGAATAAACAACATTTTTCTTGAGATTTAGAGATAGAAAAAGTTTATTCAACAGTTCTAACTCTATATTTAGAGAAAACAGTATTTTCAGACCAATTAAGTTCATAAACAGATTTAGTAGAAACCTTAGGGATGTTCCATTTACGGAAATTAGAGTACTCACTTTTTTCTACAGTGTGGTCTTCTTCATTTACAATATCAGGAGGACAACCAGTCCTGAAACTGACAGAAGAGTTGGATCTCCACATCCTGTCTATAACTATCCTAGTTATAACACTTAATTATTATGTTTTTCTCACAACCGTTGCATTTCGTAACACATACCGTAACCAACCCTATTCCTCTCATGCCCTCACGCTCTCTTGGCTTCACGAGCCTTACTGTTCGGATCTAGGACTTCAGTTTACAACTACGGTGGCGCCAACAACGATACTCAAAATACTATTCCTGATTTCCTTACTCGTGAATTCTTGCAGTACCACAGTGGCAAGTAGAAGATCCAAAGACAAAAAACTTGTTGAACTACCCAAACAAATTGTCAAAAAAGAGCCAGTCTCCCTACTGAAATTATTAACCGTTTCACCCCCTTAGGAACAATTCCTAAACCTAATTACTCATCTGTTTTGGCCTTTGCCTATGATCCTTATGCTTTGACCACTGTTAACCAACCTGTCAGGACCATTTATCCCAAAAAATCTAATGCTTCCCAGTATGTCAAAAAACACTATTTCCAAAACCTGTTTTTTATTGAACCAAACAGATTTGCAATGAAGAACCCTCTTCAAATTGCAAAAACCTACTTCCCTCCAAGATCCCATTGGGTCCTAGAACATAGTGATAAAAAGGTGGAGTATTATTCTGACATCCTATGTTAGGAAGAATCCATTGTTATTAAAACTATTTTTGATCAAATTGATAAATCTAAAATTATTTACCACAGTGTTCATCTAAAGAATGTTATTTCTGAAGAGAAATGGGGCCCCTCCCCTGCCTTTACAAAAAGATTACCAAACTCCCCTATTCCATACTCCTACTATGATTATATTACTGCTTGGTTCAGGTTCATGTTTCACCAAAATGACACAATGACTCATTCATGGTTTGTTAACTTTGACCAAGAATTTGATGAAAATGCTAAATTGCCTCTCTAGTTCAGTCGATGGTGGACTAAGTTTGGTCTTGTTATTGATATCTTCCCTGATCCTTTAATGACTGCTTACAAGTCTTTTGAGGGTACACTCAAGACAGATGCTCATAATGCCAAGTTTCCTATTCTCCTCCATTTTGTTAAACAACTTAGAATTCCTTGGATTTTAAAATGGCAATATGAAAGAAATGATGATGTTCTTGCCAGATATTGGCATGTTAAATGGTGGGAAAAGTTTGGATATGTTCAACAAATTATTGATAATGTTTCCAGGGAAACATCTCCTAGACCTTTGCCCAGAAAGCGTTCCCCTGCTCATTTGGTCCGAAATGTTGATTCACCCTCTACTTCCTCCACCAAACCTATTAAAAAGACTTCTCCTTTTGATGACTTAAGTAAGGAGGCTCTATGTGTCCTCCTAGAGAGGAAAATTAAAGAAGAGTAAGTTGTTGTTGATAGAAGCTCAGAAGAGGAAGACTCTATTGCAAAAAGTCCATATTACCCATGTCCCCAACCATATCCCAAAGATTAGTTCAGGCATGATGAAGAATATGATGAAGAAAATACTCCTGACCTAGGAGCAAATTGATAATTGATAATTTTACTATTTGCCTAGCTTGCACAAAGGCCACTATTACTTTATTCACTTATTTCAAAGCTGCTGGCCCCTCTGACACTCCATTGATGTTCCTACTTGTCTAGCTTGCACAAAAAGATGATATTTTCACATATTTTCTATGATAACTTCTATTGACCACTTGGTGATTCCTCCTTTATTGACTAGCTGCAATATTCACCCAAAGTTAAATAATTTACTACTACTGCTTTTCAAAATAATGTTCTTTGTTGACTGCTTTTTGGCAAATATTGCCAAACTACTTTTGGCACTCATATTACTGCAAAAATATCCCCTACTGTTGATGTCACTTTTGGCATGACATGCCAACCTAATAAGGCCAATTTTTTTGGAAAAGCTCCCAGATTTGGCGCTCCTATTGTTCCTACTACCCCTTATGGGTCTTGACATGAATAGTAAAAAATGTCCCTATTTACTGCTTTATTTACCTATATAAGGGGGGTTGTCCCTTATTGTTAAACTCAGAAAATTCTCTTAAGACTTTCTTTAGAACTTCCTAATAGTCAAAATTTCTCACTACCTTCACAAAGCTTGTAACTAGGAACCAGGACTAGCCTTCAAGCCTTGTACTACTATCCCTGTTGATTATTGTAATCTTGTAACTACTGCTACTGTTGTAAGTGTTTTGAATTACTTTCAATAAACACTTTTGTTTTCAATATCTTTTGATCTATTTTGATATAACTGCTTGGCTGGTTCTATCGCCTTATTTTCAATTGAAATATTTTGATATACAACTGATTGGCTGGTTCTACTGCCCTACTTTCAATTACATTTACTTTGAATTATTATTATCAGTTGTGCTTCCGCCATCTGTGCTGTTGTCCTTCCCCCTTTATGGATATATATATATATATATATATGTGTGTGTGTGTGTGTGTGTGTGTGTGTGTGTGTGTGTGTGTGTATGTGTGTGTGTGTGTGTGTGTGTGATAACAAATATAAAAGTTTACCATAAAACATTTTCTCAATTTAGAACAAATTATTCATGGTTTTAGACTTTAGTATCAATTAAAAGAAAGAAGAAAAAAAAAACACGGTACAAAAAATAGAAAGCTTAAAAGTTACCATTGCATACTAAGAAAATAAATAATACTAATAAGTTAATGCAAATATGTTACCATTCTGCCCTAACAAAAATTTCAAAACTTAAAAAAATATATATAAAAAAAAAAAAAAAACTTTTTCCTATACCAGCTAGCACGCTCGATATTGCCCGAAATTGGCCGGTACATGGTCAGTATTTATATCGGTACAAAATGTTAATGTTTCAATATATGTATACATACCGATACGGTATATACCAACCCGTACAGCCAATACCGGTACGGTATTGACTACCTTGATATTACCTAATGGAGGTCTCCATTGGATTACCCCTGTTAAAGGCTTAGCTATGTGCATCAGAAACTTCTGCTGGAATTTTGAAAGGTAGCTCCATGCTGCTTCAAAAATTCTATCAGGGACCAAGCATACTTCATTAAGTCTCAGTCTGTTACTACAAGACCAAATGAAGCACGTCATAGGAGCAAACAATTCCAATTTGCGAAACTATTGAACAACCACATGGATTAGCTCTTAAACATCCTGGAAAATCTATTCAAATCTAGCTGAAGAATGGATTCTAGATTTGGTGTAGTTTTTCCAACCTTAGATGACATGAAATGTAGGCTCCTACACCATGAGACGAGCACTGCACTTACCATCCTCCAAAATTTTTCTCTTCTTCAAATTCTCATTAGTAGGTAAAGCTTAGGAGAAAACTCGCCAAAGAAAAGTTTAAATTTTATGTAGTACTCTAATTGTACGGTTCTAGAATTTCTTTTGATACGAAGTTTCTAAACTTGATGTATCACCACTCCCTTCATCCTTACACAATTGCTGATACCCAATTTTAACCGAGTATTCGCCATTCTTACACCAAGGTCAAATTATACTATCCACCTATCTCGATACAGAAAAGGGAATGACTTTTATCCATTATGCTTTAAACCATAGGAAGTGTTGGTCAATCAAATTACAGTCCCACGTACTAGTATCACGATTTATCAGAAAATCAACACTAGCTCCTTCCAAACTAGGCACACACAGTGATACAACCCTAGCAGGCTCACTACTCGGCATTTAATTGTTATTGTAAATTTTTATACTATTTCCATCTCCTAATCTCTACCTTATACCAACCGAAATCACCTTCCTAGACTTTAATGTACACTGCCAATAAGAAACCAAGAATGTTGAGGCTTCAAAAATCAACCCTCTAGGAAAATATTTAGCTTTAAATACTCAATAGAAGAGAGAGTTATGATCATTCAGTAATCTCCAAACCTTTCTAGCTAGCGTTGCTTCATTGAACTTTGCCAAATCTTTGAACCTCATCCCTCCCTTCGATTTAGGCTCACATAGTAACTCCCATTCTTTCCAATGGATTCTCCTTTGCTCACCCTTTTGTCCCCACCATAATTCAATAATCAATGCCTCAATCTTGTCACAGAGGCGCAAAGGTAGTTTGAAGCAACTTGTGGCCGCATAAGGGTAAGGAGGGAGTCTTCATCCAGTTATATGATTTATGAACCATGAATATAACGTCCTTTCAAGGAAGGACCTTTGATTTTACAATTAGAGTGTGGATTCGGATTTTAGGTACGTTTTTGGGAAGGTGTTATGCACCCAAGATCATCCAACCCTAAGGTGGGTCTCCCATCATTGTATCTTACATCTTAACCTTATTAAAAATATGTTCAACACTTGCATCTACACTCACACACACTAGCATACATCTAAGCATACAACATGGCATCTTTCAATCCAAACAAAACATATTTATCTATCTACCCAAACAAAAGAGAGCCAAACATATCAAAGAAACTCTAGCATTCATCTATCATGTGAAAACCTATCATACATCTAAAACAAATCATGCATATCATAAACCAAGCATTAACAAACTAGAAACCCTAGTCATAAATCTAAGCATGTTTCATCATATCATAAGACCAAAGCACAAATGCATGGACATTGCTAATGCATGACTTACCATTTACATCTTAGCAGTGTAGCACCTATGACATCAATGTATAAGCATGTGAATGAATGGCTTTAAAACTAAGAAACCCTAAAACAAACCCTAATCTAAATATGTGATAACAAACAAGCATATTAAGAGGTGAACAAGAACTTATGGAGTTTAAAACGTAGGAAAGTGAGGCTAAATAGAACAAACATGTGAATGTAGAAACAAAACAAACAAAAATTTAGGGTTTCTGGGCAATGGCATCATGCACGCTATAACAGGTCTTATAAACATACTCAAGCCTATGTGCACAAGCTAAATCATGCGTACACAAATCCTTGCCCAGAAAACCTAAAAATGCAGAAACAAAGCAGAACATTAAAACAAACAATCTAACAACCTAGTGTACATAAAACATGAAAAGAATTAAAGGATTAAGTAAAACAGACGTACACAAACATAGACTATGCAAGAAACAAAATCAAAACGCAAAAGAAAAGCAGAAAAGGAAGAGAAATAAAAAGAAAGGGTTAGACTTAATACCTTGAAAAAAAGCTTTCCAAGCTTGATTTTAACTGTTCCCCTCAGTCAAATCTATTCACGAACCAATAAGAAAGTGATTAGCAACATTGAACTAAAAGGATTGGGGCTAGAAAAAGTCTCAATCAAATAAAATTGACTTGAGGGTATTTTGTGAAAAGCTTCCTTTTGATTCACTATTTTCTAGTGAATTCTTAGGTTTTTCCTGTGGGATTTTTATGTGTTTTGAAAATGTACCATATAAAACTTTTTATAGTTGAGAAAATATGGTTTGGAACACCTCCCAGACGATGTGGGATTCATTCTAAAACTCAGCCATTATTGCAGAAAATATGCCTTTCTTATGCTTCTGAAACCCTAGCTGCATACGTAGATATGCAGGCTCTAGCTTACATATGCAGGCCATAGCCCACGTACGTAGGCTAAAGGCCTCTTTGGTCATTTTATTTCCAATAATGGATTTTTGCTTATTTAAAAAGTTATATTTTCTATTTTAACAATCCTCAAGTCAATTTAGTATCTGATTAGGCTCTAAATTGGCATTGGGCCTTAAAGTTCGAGCATCATTGATAAATGGGGGACCGAGTCATAAGGGGTACAAAATACGATGTCTACACAACTCATGGTGAATATAGGAATCGCTTGTACCACAACTTTGAGTAAAATCTCTCTACCTGCTTGAGATAGTAGCTTCTTCTTTAATCCTTAGAGTTTTCTCCAAACTTGTATTTTTATATAATTAAGACTCACTTTTTTATTCCTCCCTACCACAGCCAAAAGGCCAAGGTATTTCTCATATTCTTTCACTTCAAGTACTTCTAGAAAATTTGATATAAGTCTTTGGTTTCTTCATTCACTGCCTTGCTGAAAAAGATGGTCGTCTTCTCCTGACTAAGCTTTTGGCCAAAAGCTTGTTCATACAAGGTTAATATTCTCTATATCACTTGTAAATCTAACATAGTTGCTCAAAAAAATAGCAAGCTATCATCTGCAAAGAATAAATGAGAGATTCTTGGACCCTTTTACACAGCAAAAAACCTCTAATATGATCATTAGCAGCTGCCTTTTGTAGCATCCTATTCAGGCCTTCCAAGCATAACAAGAAAAGACAAGGAGACAATGGGTCCCCTAGTCTAATTCATCTTGATGGCCTAATATCTCCCTTAGGCTATCTATTCACCAAAATTGAATAGGACACTATGTTAATACACTCAAAGATAAGAAAAACTCATTTTTCACAAAAGCCCAATTTCTTCACAATTTTCACCAAGTACTTCCACTCAACTCGGTCATACACCTTACTCATATCTAGGTTCATGGCCACAAGCCCATCTTCTTTGATTTTGGAGACTTCATATGATGTAGGGTCTTGAAAGCAACCAAAATATTATCTAAAATAGCTTTGTTAGACTAAAAAGCACTTTGAGATTTAGAGATTACACAAGGTAAGGTTTTCTTAAATCTACTTGCTAAAATTTTAGAAATAAGCTTATAGAAAATATTACAAAGTGCAATTGGGCAATATTCTGAAAGATTTACTGGGCTTTTTACCTTAGGAATAAGATTGATAAAAGTTCGATTAATGAAGGGAGGAATTGAACCTCTGTTGAGGCACGTGAGAACTACATCTGCCGCTTCATCACCTATTGTCGACCTTCTGGTCCCGCAAATTTTAACGTATCCATTTGCTGCAAAGGTGCATCCACTTCAACCCTCATAAAAGTTTCAGCAAGCTCCTAATTCATCCCCTCCATGACAACCTCAGGGTTGGCCTCCAAAGCAACATCAATTTGGCTTAGGGTGGAAGAAGTATACAAGTTTTGGTAAAAACAAACCAAAATACTTGCAATATCGACTTCATCTACAAACTTCTCACCCTCTAAATTTTCCAACCCATCGATTCTATTTCACCAAAACCTATGAATGGCTCTACTATGAAAGTAACATGTACTGCTGTCATCATCATGAAACCATGGCGTTCTCAACTGCTATTTTCAATTTCTTTTTCCTTCTTCGATAATAAATCATTTATCTCCCTTTTCAGTCTTTTAACCCAATTCATGGATCTCCTAGCCATTGCTACATCTTCATCCTTTCTTAGCATTTCATTCTTCTCTTTCAAGATATGAGGGATGTTCCCAATTGCTACCCAGCTCCACCATTTAAGTTCAGGTCGGAAGTGACTTATTTTCCCTTCAACCCGAGACATTGCATGACTACGAGCATCATGGAGCCATACTATTTCAACCGTGCCCCCTACACCCCTCTTCTTCCAGCCACATGTTCAAATCACCACGACTTCTGTCTATTCTTCGGTGTACCATTGAGATAGATAAGGATTGATTTGTGGTCAGAAAAGCCACACTCTATATGGGCTACCTTGCATGAAATTTGTCTAACCAATCCATTATAGGGACTGCCCTATCCAACCTTTCCCATATACTAGAACCATCAGGTTAACCATTACACCACGTAAACTTCTCCCCTTCAAAACCAAGATCACGAAATCCACATTCATCCAATACATCTCTAGACTCTTGCATTTGTCTGACCGGTCTTAATCATACACCAAGTTTCTCATGACTTCTAGAAATCTCATTGACATTTGCTGCATAAAGCCAAGGGATAGAATTTCTAGCTTTCAATCTTCACAAACAAGACCGCGACAGGTGATAATACTTGTATCAAACTCCCTATAAAACCCAATGAACCTCCACTAATCCTCCTTACCTTTACTTAAAATTCCATCAATGTGATTTGGATAAAAGGTGCCTAGAGAGAAATCAACATCCTTTTTCCAAAAAATAGCAATCCCACCCCCTCTTGCTTCATAAGATACTTCAATCATACCACCAAAATTCAACCTAACCCGAATATCTTCTAACCTTGCTTTATCCAACCATGTTTCAACTAAGAACAGGTTGATGCCCACTTTTGACAAAGGGCCGAATAGCAGAAAAAGCCCAACAATATGAAGAAAATGATGAGAGAAAATAGTAAAGTAAGCTTAGTAGGCTAGAATGGCAAAAATAATGGTTAGCAGGCCCACAAGAATAATAAGAGATAAAGAGGATGTAAATGGGCCGAGAAAGCCCAAGAAATGAAGTAGTAAGCTCATAGGAATAATAAGAAATAAAGAGGAAATGACTAGCACAGCACCAAAAGCCCAAAAGAGGTAAAGATGTGGAAAGTGGACTAGCACAGCAAGAACATTAGCCTATAAGCCCATAGGTAACAAGAAATTAAAAAAAAAAAGTAATGGTATAGTAGGAACAATGAAGTGGCATGGCAGGATCCCCAACCAAGAGGTCCATAGACACAAGAAAGAACATGGGCTAGGTAGGAAGGAGAGGGTCATCACCCAAGTAATGCCCAGTCCAAAGAAGAGATGAAAGGTAGAGAACATGAGCCCAAAAGCCCATGTGTCTTTTATGCCACAAGAGTTAAACACCCACTAGAATGTACAATAGAATCAGACAAACATGAAGGCAATAACAAAGGGGTGAAGGCCAAAAAAATGTAACGAATTTAGATAGAAGTGGAGCATACACACAAGAAAAAAGTACCACCTACTTGTACCCAGCCAATACATGAGAGGTGGGCCACGGGTCAAGGGTTTGAAAGGGTGTGGTCTAGCGGGAATCTATTTTGGGGTTCTTGCTCAATCTTCTTTAGGGGAGAAGTGTTTTGTTGGGATGGCATCTAACCTAAAAGAAGTATGAGCTGGAACCACTGGATGCATGCCATAGAGGTAGGTGAGGGAGAGGTTTAACCCTTATCCAGATGAGAGTAGTCAAAACAAAGAGAGGTAAGAGACAAGACAAGCCATTTTTGTCTGGGAATAAGGCGTAGTGCAGCAAACACAATGTAATGGTAGTGATTGAACAACCAGCAAGTTAGTGGACAGTCCTGGAAGGACACCCACAACGGGCCAAAAGCGGTTGAGGGGTAAAAATGATAAATTTTTTCATGGCAAGCAATATAAAAGGTAATAGCTGTAATAATGAAAGATAATAACACAACCACAGAAAGAAATAGAGATAGAACAAGGAAGAGAAGGAGAAAAAAGAAAAGAAAAACACAGAAGTAAAAGGACAAGAAAAAAAGAAAAGAAAAATACAAAAGTCAGAGAAAAGCATGAGTAATAGGAATATAAGCATGCATCAATAGGTTATTAATTTTTTTTCCTTCTTGACAAACCCACTCTTTGAGAAGTTAAGAGTTTAAGTCATCTAGGTCCTTTTTCCAAAGTGTATAATCTCTATGACAGAAGCCTTCTATGAGGCTACCCTCATTGGAGATCGGCTCCCTTTTTGGATTTATATTTACTGAAAAGCTAAGTCCATTTGTTTGGTAGACAAGTTTTACTTTTGGATTGATGAATGATTAGTTTGTTACCTTACTACTAAATTGCACGCTGTAATTTTGTTATTTTTGGCTGTATTATTCTGCCTTAAACTTACTAGATTCTTTTGTCCTATTATTTAGGCGTTAGTATTATTTGTAAAATTTTATAGTTATTCTGTCATATTGTGTTTCCTGCTATAACGTCTATAACAATTACTCCTGCCATAAGTATGTTGTACACTTAAGACTTCTACCAAGGCGCATCTATACTGGAATAGCCCAACTTGTGCACATACTGGCCTAAAGTGTATTTCACTTAAGCCAGTCTCAACTCTCCTACCTCAAAATTATAGGTCATGGTACAACAGGAGAGATCAAATCCCAACAACACAAAAGTCCCACCACAGAACACAATTAAGGGTCTTATGCCCGGATTAAATCATCATATTTTGTTTGAAAGTTCCCAATCCCCTAGCAATTCTAACATAAGAGATTCATTGATTTTGGCTGGGCTGGGATACAACCTCCACCACTGAGAAATTCTCCTTTCTATTATGAGAAATCACCCTTCTTTTATTTGGTAAGTCATACCAGTCCACTTCCATGTGCGTTCGTTTAGAGAAAGAACAAACCTCGCCCGTAAAGCCACCATCTCCAATGTTTATGGTCCTAGCAATTATTGTCCACATTTTTGCATGGGGAACTCCCTTGCCTCCCAGACTAGGTTGTTATCAGGCATATCAGATAAAATTGATAGAGGGTCATGTAAGTTCACTAGGTGGCCATCATGTGCCTTTGCATTAGTTTCAATTTGAGTGGGAGACTTTTTAAACTTATCTATAAAAGGATCATCCTCACTGGCCTATTTTGGATTACCAATCTCACCGCTCTTCCCACTTTCTGAAATATCAAATTTATTCAACTCTCTGTCAATCTCCAAAATTTGGCTATCAAGTAAATCTCCATGATTTACGGGATTTACTACATTCAAAAAATTTGCCGTTTTTGTAATAGTTGACTTGGGAGCACTTGAATTCCCCATGATATGCTCATCAAAATCCGCGGTTTCCTTCTCTAATGTTTACCCTACCGAAGTAACCTTAATCGGATTCATCCCGACGACGAAGCTGGTTTCTAAAACATAGAGATTTTATACTTCGACCCACCCTTCTTCCTGGACTCATAGAAACTTGGTACTACTACCACTGATTTTTTAATCATTGGGGTTAAGGGAGCACGTATCCAAGCCCCATATTCCTGATCACTACTATCTAAAGTGCCATCGCTCTCAATCCACAAATTGCAATCTCTATCAGTATGATCCAGGCAACCACACCAGTAACATATATTAGGAAGGCGTTTATATTTGAAAGAAACCCAGCCTTCTTTGCCATCTTCAATCGAGAGAACATGACCCCTACATAGAGGTATAGATATATCGACTCGAACACAAACCCTAATGAAACTGCCTCCTTCAACCTCAACATTGCTCGAGTTTTGATCCACTTCACCTATTACTTCGCACAACTCCTCAGCAACACCTCTGTTCAAAAAACTTATTGGAATAATGTGAACTTGTACCCATATCAAGACTTTATTAAAAGCAAGGTCACGAACAATCACAACAATTTCCAGCATTTGGAGAACAACAAAATGTCTATCAAAACTCCAAGGTTCGCTAGCAAGAATTTTTTCCACCTCCTCATTATTATCAAAAACAAACAGAATCGTATGATCACCCATGTTACAGACCTTAAAGCCATTTTTGGAACGCCATAGAGGACTAAAGTCCTTACTATCGCCTCAGTGTTTAAGGCTCATTTTGTAAGAAACTTCACTGCAATAGTATACTCATTAGAGCTTCTATCTTTCTTCACAAACATCTTCCCTCCCTCTTTATCATTTAGAGAAAGATTACTCCAATGTTTCATATGATTATCCATTTTTCCTCAGTGTTTCCCAAACCCCCAAAAGAAAAACCCACTAGTCCTACCAGTAACTATGTTACCCTAGAGGACACTAAGCCTTACAAGAAGGGACAGCAAAATTCTCCGGCCTAAGAGAAGAAAGTTAGAGACCCCTTTCTTAGCGACAAAGAAACTGATCAGAATTCCTTCTAACTCAGCATTATTTGATGTATTTTCTAGATTTGGTGTCTTTTATAGATAACATATGATTTGAATCCATAGCATCCGCAGCATGATAATTTCTCTTTGGAAATATGTTGAAACATAGACCTAACAACTAAACTCATAAGTCCTGCAAAATGTACTTGTGATTTTATTGTCTCGTTATATCTCAGGGGGGAAATAAAAATAACATACAAAGAAAAGAGTATTGGAATAAATGAATAATGGTTAATTGATCAAAATTATCATTTTTTAACTATTCAAGGTTTTTTTTTTTTTTTTTTTTTTTTTTTAGGATAAACGGGAGAGCAGTTTAAGTTTTTTAAAACATTAATAATTTATCATGTTATGAAAGTTCGAAACAGGTGGCCTGGATTTGGGTTTTTCCAAAAAGTTACTAATAATGTGGTCGAAAATTCTTGGGCTCATATCTTATCTTTAATGTGTTGCAAATACAATGTCTGAGCCTGTTTTTATTATATTGTGTTGTGAAATTCATTATAAATGACAATTTGAATTTTGAGTTATCAAGAAATTTCACGAACGCAAGTTACAGACCAAAGCCTACCAACTCAATTATTGTCAATTAGTGTGAAAATTATTATATACGTAGCATTAAACATAAGACTATAAGAGAGAGAAATAGAAAGAGAAAGTAGAAACCAAAGTCATCCCACAAGTATTCCAAAGTCACTGACCTACGAACAAAAGTGGAAAAAAGTAAGTCACAGTATGCATTTATAAGTTCTTAGTTCCCTCACGTTTTCTGTTTTAATCTTTCTCCAATAAAAAAAAACGTTTTTTGTTTTAATGACCATTTTGATAATTAACAATGTTCTTTTTCTATACTAGCAACTTCTTTTCTTTCACTGAATTATTAACTGTTTCAACCTTTCTCTATTACTATACCTTATTATTAAGTTTGAAAAAACATTATATAAGTTTGCTAAAAAAACATTATATAAGTTTGCTAAGCTTATCCAAACACATACCAAATTATTAGTTGTCACATCTAATTTCAGGTGGGTTTGACTGTCACCACATATCTTTATCACAAACCTGATAAGTTGCTCCTTTCTCTATGTACGGTGACGTGCACCAACCTTCATCTCTATCTACTTTATGACATGAATAGGGAAAATAGTGTACTCAATAGTATACTCTTTTCTTCTAGCACAAAATTAGGTCTCACCTACTGTAAAGTCTACTTCCATGTAAGGGAAAATAAGTATACTCTCGGACTACTTAATAAATTTTTATGAGACAATAGTCTCATGCGCCAAGCGAATGAAATACCGTCTCAGCTAGAATCATGGCGCACAATTTGGTAGCTTTTTTATTTTAATTAATTATACACTAGCTTATGTTTGTCTCAACAAAATAACACAAATGCACAATGGATTTATCCTAGCCATATCGTCCATTTAGTTTCAATCCTAGCCATATAGTTCTATCAAGGTATTTTTTTCAATCAGTAATCTCTATTATAATAAAATTAAAACGGAATCCCAATAGAAAGATTAATATAGTCTACCAAGCACATGGAATCAAACCTTGTTAGCCAGACCTTTAATTAGCTTCCATTGAAGTTTTCTTGTCCATTATGTACGTGTTAGAAAAGTTTAGCACGATTAATATCAACCTAACATCGCTTGCTGTCCCATCCATGTATATAACCCACTGTGTACGTGTTAGAAAAGTTTAGTACGATTGATATCATCATATCAGCCTAACATCGCTTGCTGTCCTATCCATTTATAACCCAATATCTTTTTTATAACCCAACATCAATATCATCTATCCCTCTTTCCCTATATATACGTGTGTGTTTCTAAAAAAAAAACATCAATACCATCAATTCCATTAATTCTAATAGGGCTATCCAACCCACCAGCCCAAACTGTTTGTACCCAACCCGCTTCCCACCTAATCCGACTGCTCCAGTGGTCGAACATGGGTCCCGTTCTCCAAAACCCGATGCCAGCGGGTCGGTTTCGAGTCCCCTCTTTCAAAACCTGTGAAACTCGACCTGCCCGAAGAGCATGAACATTTTGGCGAATTCTCCAGCTTTTCGACAAGATTTTAGCTTGATTTCGCAAATTTCGTCAACCAAAACAATCAAATCCGACCATATTTAGTGAGATTCCTCAAGATTCGAGGAGATCCAAGCTTATTTCAGCGAGATCTCAACCATACTTTGTGAAATTCGACAAGATTCGAGGAGATCCAAGTTGATTTTCAGCGAGATTTGAGGAGATCCAAGCTGATTTCGGCGAGATCTTGACCATATTTGGTGAGATTCAGCAAGATTCGAGGGGATCCAAGCTTGTTTCGACGATTTTCGGTGCAAATGTACTGAGTTTTTACAGATTTTGACGAGTGTTTTGAAGATTCCGATGACGTTTGCAGAATCCGGTGACTCTTTGAACCGACCGAACACTACCCAAACTTGAAACCGACTCGACCGACTGGCGGTTGATTTCGAGTCCCTCTGCCTTCCACCCAATGCTGGCGGGTCAGGTCCGAGCTGGGTCAAAAACCGACCTGTGGACAACCCTAAATTCTATTCATTTCCTTTTATAACTACCAAACATGAGCTTAATACCTAACAAGACCGTCCATTCAAAAAAGTCAACTTGTTTTTGGCTTATTTATTCAACTGATTAGGAACTGTTTATCTAGTTTTTTTGTTGAAAATTTATTGTTGAAAGTGTATTAAAGTATACTTATATTTTGAAATAAAAAATTAAAAAATGAGAAAAAACAGAAAATAATAAGATTTTAAAAAGTTATATATAAAAATTAAAAGTTAATAACTAAAGCTGAAATCGACTCTAAGTGTCCCACAGAGTAGAAGCCTTCTCTTTTTGCTTAAGTTAGCTTAATTTCCCAACACTGGCACATTTTGCAGGTCCCCTATTACTTTTTGGTCAAAACGTGAGATAAAATTAACTATTTGTGAGTCTGTTATGTTTTTTGCACGAATGTTATGTCTTTTTTTTTAATTGTGGTTCTCATTCTATATATTTTGCTGTAGTACTGTCAAAGAAAAAAAATCAACTTATTTTATTTAGTTTTTAGTTTTTATTTACAATAATTTTAGAAAAAAATAAATAAGTTATTTCTAAACAGACACTTAGTGAGTGAAAAAGTTGCCTTGTTACCTATTTAATTAGGAACTATAGAATTTTTAGTAGGGAATACTTGGTACAAAATTAGAATGCATTTAAAATCTAAAAATACTTGTCATCAAATTAAAAATGCAATTGGAATTACATTTGACACAAAATTATAGTGAATTAGAATTTAATTTAAATTTTTTATTTAACTTCCACTTTTAAAGGTAGTTATT
Organism: Castanopsis chinensis; assembly: GCA_032878915.1. NCBI lineage: Eukaryota > Viridiplantae > Streptophyta > Magnoliopsida > Fagales > Fagaceae > Castanopsis > Castanopsis chinensis. The sequence goes on from JAVQMG010000106.1 coordinate 8,625,685, forward strand.
AACTCAAATATAAACTTCAATCAAATTTCATCTTGTTTGAAAAAACTATGTATATAAATAGGTCAATAAGCTACATCCTTTTTTTTTTATAATATAATGCATTTATCAAGAATAAACAATTTTTATATTCTAACAATTGATATCCTTACATAGTTTTCTTATTATTTACTCAAATATAATTTTCATTCAAAATTTTACCTTGTTCAAAAAATTGAATATATAAATAGGTCAGTACACTATATTTGTTTTCTATAATATAATGAAATAATCAAAAATAAATAATTGACATATTCTAACATAAAATATCCTTACCTGATTTTCTTTAAAATATTCAATATATATCTTACTTTTATTGTTGTTAAATGTATTCGTGTATATACAAAGAATTACAAACTAGTGAAATTTCTTTGAAATCAATACACTCATACTAAAAATTCAATAACATTATATTCACATGCATGAACTTTCATACATTTCATTCACTAATCATGTCAAATCACGGTATCACATCCATACTAGATTCTTACAATTAATGTATGCATCTGAGAGCGTAGCAAAAAAAGTGTTGAATTATGAGGTTCAGTCTCTATTTATAGAGGTCAGAGGATTCTAAAAGTTAGGTACAGACGATTAGGGTTTGAATCCGGACGTATCCTTTTGCGAAAAGGTTGAAAAGGGTGTACCTTATCGTTACCCAAAGGTCGTTGGGCCAAAGCCTAACCAAGTGCAATTCGGCACTTTTAAAGTGCCATTCGGCACTCCAAATGTGCCGAATTGGCTCTTGGAGGCTGAACGCGCTTTCATGTTCGGGTGTCATTTCTTCTAGGGCTTTTTGGCCGATCCTTGTATCTAGACATATTTTCCTCCTCCGTCTATGATTTTTTTTATCGCTTTTGAAGATTATTTAGGCTTCTTAAGAACAATTATCTTGTGAATAAATCCCTTAAAAAAGATCTTGATAAAGTTCATATTATCCACAATTTTATTATTATCCAATCATCTTTTTTATTCCTATGCATGCATCCCTATCTTAAAAACTAATTATCAACCAATCACAAAATTATTTAATTAATTTTAATTGTTTGACCAATCAAAATTAATTTAAATTAATCGTGTGTGGTTGACTCTTCCTAAACACAATGCATATGGACCGTGCAAACTTGATCGTGCGATTTCTTCCGATCCGATGGTTCGATTTAGAAACCGGACACACCATTACGATTGTTAGAATCTCAATATCATTATTATGATACATAATGAATGACATGATGCATGTAATACAAAGACAAATTGATGTATGTAATGCAAGAACAAATTGATGCATGTGATGCAATTATGATTTTTGGGGTACATGATAGCTATCCAAGTCATTCTCCTTGATTAAATCATGGGTGCAGAGTTGAATGTCTACACCCTCCCACTATGCTCCCCCTAAGGCCGCGGTTTTAAGAGAAGAAACAGTATCCTCTCGCCTGTCGCTTGAGGCGAAGATAGATTAGTTTGAGCTTGAGGGAGACATGAAGGAACAGGGAGAGCCTATGATCCAGCTCTCGGACTCCAAAGACAAGCTTGACAGATCCTCAGGTCCCCTGAGTTCGTTGTTGCGCGCATAACCAGCAACTTGGAAGAAGAGGAAGAAGAAGATATGTCGCTAGAGAGGAAGAGAGGGCCAGGCCTCCGTGCACTCCTTGTAGGAAGGTCCAAGGGGTCGGGGCCCAAAGATGCCTCAGGCTTTGAGCTCCCTGCTCTTCCTCCTCCTCTTCCTGCTCCCCCAATTAACCCCTTCGTGCCGGCGAATCCGAAGAAGAGGAAGAAGGATAGGGAGGTGCTTGAGGAGGTGGAGCTAGTTCCACACGATGAGGGGGGTTCTGCCCAAGATATCTGAAACGGCCAAGGGTAAAGGGAGGCCATCCTCGGTCAAGAGTAGGGATGTTGAAAATGTCGCTGAGGTGCACCTCATGAACCCCATATGGAACCCTCGGCTAGAGCTGGATGGCATAGCGATTCCCCTGAACTCCTCTATCAGGGAGTTCCAAAGGGGGAATACTCATTACATTAAGGAGTCTTTGGAGCAACCCCTCCTACTGCCCAAGGACATCGCTGTACTGAAGCATGTGAAGCAGTAGGAGCTATTCCTATCCCTAAAGAGGGACCTGGCCCTAGTGAGTCTCTCTACACGCCTTGCTAATTTCATGCTTGGTCAACTCTTTCTTGTTTGACATAGCTCTCTTTTGTCATCTTTCTGCAGGCCATCCAGGAAGTATTTATGGCTAAGGAATGGATGAAGGACGCCTGGAACAAGGCTAAGGTCAAGGCCAACCTCTGGCCCAAGACCAACAAGGCCTTGGGTGTTGCGGAGCAAAAGAACCAAAAGCTCATAATGAAGCTGAATGTTGAGGAAAGGGGGTGAAAGAGTGCTAAGGCTAGCCTAAAGAACGCCCAGGACCAAGCTGAGGAGCAACTCAAAAAGCTCTATCATACCGAGATAGAGCTAGCCATAGTCAAACAACATGTCCTGGATCTGAAGGCAGAATTAGGGAAGGCCAAGGAAGCTGCTCGGATGGCCAAGGAAGCAACGGAGGCTTCGAACCAGAGTTCCTATAACCTCTAGGTGCAGGAGACCAAGGCTCGCTTGGCGGAGGAGCTAGCTGAGGTCTATAGGGAGTACTGTTAGGAAGTGTGAACAGAGGCACTCAACTTGGTAGGCGTCCCTGCTACCTTGGAATGGCGGAGAGCTGAGATCATCTACTATCCTCTAGAAATCCGCGAAGCTCCAACAGCACTTCTAGGCCCTGAAGTAGATGCAGCCTGGGCGACAATTGCCTCTAAGCTGCCCTCTACCACCCAGGTCTCTCTCCCTCCTCCCAAGGTCTCCAAAGGGCTTAGTAAGGTTAAGGACCAAGACAGGAGGTGGAGATGGACAAGGGCAAGGGGGCTGGCCAAGGTGGTACTCTGCCAGAAAGTAAAGGTAAAGGTAAGGAGGTTAAGCCCCTACCAAAGGACAAGGGCCCAGAGGCTGCTTCTAAGGCTAGGGATATTGCTCCCAAGGCTAAAGATACTGCCCCCAAGGCAAAGGAAGCTGATCTCAAGGCATCTGACCCCCTTACCTTCTAGCCAGGCAACAAAAGGGACCTTCCTCCAACTAAGGCCTAGTTTAGGACTTTTTCTTTTACTCTTTCTCCCATTCTTTTTTTTTTTTTTTTTTTTAAATTTAATTTTCCTTGGTTATGGCAGTTTCCTTTTGTTGTGGTAGTTTGCCCTATTCAAAATGTACCTTTCTTTTGTTCAATGAAAAGACATCAACTTTCGCTTTACAAACCTTTATTTTTCTTGTAATATTTATCTCTGGTTAGCTATGGTCATTGTTTTTCCATTTGTTGAGACTTTAGATTGATGAGGCTTCTAAGGGTAAACACCCACACTTTAACAAAAGCCGATAGCAATGATTTGTTGTTAACTCAAATAAGTTAAACCTATGTAAACAATGGGGGAAAATGTAGGTACTAAAAACTGTGTAATCCATAGGGAGGTCTAAGTCCTTAGAGACAAACAAAACACTTAGTAGGAAAAGAGGGTGTTTGAGGTCTTCCATTTTAAGATTATCTTAGGAGTGTACTCTCAGAATCCTTTAGTTGAAACCTAGGGTGAGCCCTTGCTTTCATGTGATGATGTATATGTTGGGGTCCCATCCTTGGAGAGTTCACCGAGAGTTAACTTACCCAAGGCATGTGACTTGAAAAACCATACATAATCGAGGTTTTGTTATTTAAACAAATGATGAAAAGTGTTAATTTACCCAAGGCATGTGGTCTGCAGAACTAGGCATAACCAAGGTTCTGTTTAACACTTAAAATAATAACCAAGAATATTAATTTACCCAAGGTATGTGATCAGAGGAACCAAACATGACCAAGATTCTATTTAATATTCAAACAAGTAAGGAAGAGTGTTAATTTACCCAAGGCATGTGGTCTGAGGAACCAAGCATAACCAAGATTCTATTTAAAACTTCAGCAAAATAACCAAGTATATTAATTTACCCAAGGTATGTGGTCTGAGAAACCATGCATGACAAAAGTTCTGTTTAATATTCAAACAAGCGATGAAGAGTGTTAATTTACCCAAAGCATATGGTCTGAGGAACCAGGCATAACCAAGGTTCTGTTTAACACTTAAACAAATAACCAAGAATATTAATTTACCCAAGGTATGAGGTCTGAGGAACCAAGTATGACCAAAATTCTGTTTAATATTCCAACAAGTAAGGAAGAGTGTTAATTTACCCAAGGCATGTGGTCCGAGGAAATAGGCATAGCCAAGATTCCGTTTAACACTTAACTAAAGTAATCAAGAATATTAATTTACCCAAGATATATGGTCAGAGAAATTAGGCATGACCAAGGTTCCGTTTAATATTCCAACAAGTAAGAGAGAGTGTTTTTTTACCCAAGGCATGTGATCTGAGGAACCAAACATAGCCAAGGTTTTGTTTAACACTTAAGCAAAATAACCAAGAATATTAATTTACCTAAGGTATATGGTCGGAGGAACCAGGCATGACCAAAGTTCTATTTAATATCCCAATAAGCCAGGAAGAGTGTTAATTTACCCAAGAAATGTAGTCCGAAGAACCATGCATAGCCAAGGTTTTGTTTAACAATTAAGCAAAATAACCAAAAATATTAATTTACCTAAGGTATGAGGTCCAAGTAACCAAGCATGACCAAGGTTCTGTTTATTATTAAAACAAGTTTCGTCTAGATCTTCTAGGAAGTACACACCTATACCTACTACCGAGGTGATACGGACTTTCCTCATGCAAGGTTTTTTGCAGTACCCATAACCCTTTGTAATACCAAGTCCCTCGGGGCTAATGGTCTTAACTTCACGCTCGAGTCACACCATTGTTTGAGCTTTTGTTGATAATATGCTAATTGGACCATGTCACATTCTCTCCGTTCTTCAATTAAATCCAGGCTCTTTTCTAGTAAGTTGTCATTGCTGTCTGGAGTGAATAAGTTCGTCCGCAATGTTGGAAATTATATCTCTAGAAGAATCATAGCCTCGACTCCATAAGTCATTAAAAAGGGGGTCTTCCTTGTTGACCTACGAGGGGTAGTCTCATACGTCTAAAGAATGTGTGGCAGCTCTTCCACTCATCTACCATTTGCATCATCCAGCCTCTTCTTGAGTCCATTCACTATAACCTTATTAACAGTCTCAGCCTGTCCATTCCTCTATGGATAAGCTGAGGTGGAGTACCTATTCTTGATGCCCAGATCACAACAGTACTTCTTGAAGGCCTTGCTATCAAACTGAAGACCATTGTTCTGGATGAGGGTGTGAGAGATCCCAAACCGAGTGACAATATTTTTTCACACAAATCTCTTAGTGTCCACATCTCTAATATTTGATAGGGGCTCAACTTCAACCCACTTGGTGAAGTAATCGGTGCCGACCAACAGCCACCTCCTATTTCTTGTTACTTTGGGGAAGGGTCCCATAATGTCTAGGCCCTACTGGGCAAACATCCAAAGGCTAGACAAATGATTGAGGACACCACCTGCCTGATGAACATTTAGGCATACCTTTGACATTGTCACACTTCTTCATGTATTCCTATGCTTTCTTTTGCATATTTGGCCACCAGTATCCCTGGGTAAGGGCCCTGTGAGATAGTTTCCCGCCTCCCGTCTGACTTTCACAAATTCCTTCGTGTAGCTCCTTTAAGAGTGGGTCCACTGCCTCAGGATGAATGCATAGTAAATACGACCCAGAAAAAGATCACTTGTATAACTTCTGATCCTTAGAAAACCAAAACCAAGGAGCTCTTCTTCGTACTTTATCAGCTTCACCCTTCTCCTCAGGCAAGATATCGTCCTTAAGAAATATCACAATAGGATCCATCTAACTAGGCCCCACCCTAGTCTGGTGGATAAAGACGTTCTGCTCTCTCATCCTGGTAGACCTACATAGATCTTCAACCAGGAAAACCCATGGTAAACTCTGCATCGAGGAGGTTGCAAGGGTGGCAAGAAAGTTAGCATGCGTGTTTCTGTTCCTTGGGATTTGTTTTTGTTGACACCCAATTTTGCAACCCGCATTTAACCTCACATAAAGGATAAAAGGGTAATTTCGCCTTGAAAATATGCGTCTTGATTCTGGTCATAATAAAATGATCTTGATGTTGTAATGATCAAATCGACTGGTCATAAGCCATAATTAGACCATTAGATTGAAAGTTATCATCAAATCAAGTTTTAATGGCTGATGTGCACTATCACAAATTGAGTCCGACTATATGTGATTATGAACAATTGATTTCAATTGGTTATAATTATAATCAATTTGAGATTAATGATGTGTCATAATTTGATTAGTTAAAAGTACATTTTATGGTAAGGTTGCACACACCTAATTAATTAGATAGTTAAACATTAATTATTCAATGAGTAATTTGTGAAATTATCTTTTAATTAGAGTAAATTTGGAACCAATTAAGTCTGAAATGGGAGTGATTGGAGCCATTTAATGTTAATTGGGAGCTAATTTGGGACCTATTAAAATTAATTGTGCTGAAACCATTTTTTAACAAATGACCTCTACTCACCATCTCATCGATATCTCTTAGAATATTTTGAATCTGTGAATGAGGTTAATTTTTTCAGAAACTAGACATCCAGGGCTTCAATTTGAGCACAAGAACGAAATAATTCCAATCAGAATTGAGTCAGATATGATTTTTCGAAGTTGGCTCTACAGGCTGTTACAGCAGCTACGGGAAAACCGAATTTTGGCTTGCTCCTCACTCCCACATGTTGGGGACATATTTTATGTAATTGGAATATCCTTTGACAAAACGCACTTTACTTGAATTTGGGTAAATCTAAGTAGGTTCAAGATGATCATTACAAGTGGTTAAATTGAAGACATAAAGATTACTCAAGAACTGCTCAAGAAAAGTGCAAACTGCAGGTCTCGATACCTCCTCGACGGAATCTCGATCTGTAGAGATTCATTAAAGCTCGACAGATGTCCCGATCGATCGAGCTTACGGGTTTTAGATTATAGCCAGCAACGTTTTTATTCTAAAAGGATAATTGTTTATGGATTTGTATAATTCTTATTGGACTAGGAAAACCCAAGGTTTGTGTAAACCTATTTGGAATAGGAGAGCCCATTAAGCTCCTATTTAAAGGAGGTGAAAAAAGAAAAACCTAACCCTAGAGAGCTTCATAAGGTTTTCTTTTTGAAACCCTAGCCTCCTCCTAAAGAAGAAAGAGTTCTTGCTGCGTTTCTTGTACGCTGTAGGGTTTTGTAACCAAGCAAAGTCTCTTGCACCAACATTGAAGATCTTATTGGTGTTTCTATGTGAAGCTGCTGCAAATCAACTACAACAATCAAAGGGTTGCTGTGGAGTTAGTCACGTACTTGGATTCGTGCAAAGGAGTAAGCCGCGTACTGAGATCTGCGCATCAAATTGGTTAGTCACGTACTTGGGAGCCGTGCATAAAAAGGAGGAACTGTCACTACAGAGCAAGTCCAATTAGGTATTGGGGTAAGGGTTCAACTATAGGTTGATAAGGTACTTGAGATTCCTTACTTATAATCGCTTGCTGTGATAATAGTGGAGTTTCGGGAGTGGTGACCTTAAATCACCCGGTGAGGTTTTTGCCGTAAGGTTTTTCCCATTCGTAAACAAATCACCATGTCATTTATTTTCTGCTGCATAACTTAGTTTTGGTGATTTGTTTGTGCTGCCACGTGATATTGTATGTTAATTTGATTAATTAATAACTGGGCTAATTAATTAATCTAATTTATCACAAGGGGTTAACGCATTTATGGCCTGTCACCACAAATCTCTACATTTAATACTCTAGATTTCTCCCAAGGCTAAAATGAGGTCTAGGTTCATGATTCTTTGCCAACCCTCATTAATGGCCTTTCATTCATATTTCCTCTATCACTACTATATAAACCTCTCCTCTCTTTCATTCCAGGACACCAAAAAAAAAAAACCCTCTCTTCTCCTCTCTTAAGTTCTAGGAGGTTGAGTAGTCTTGTCATATCTTGGTCTTCTTAAGACTCAAGATATTGAGTGAGACTCACTCTTCCTCTCCTAACTCTTCTTTTCCTCCACCCCTAGGACCTCCCTCAAAAGTCTCCTCATCCACCATATGGATCTTGCATGAAGGTATAATCCATTTCCCTAACTTGTTTTTTGTGTTGTCACGATGAGAATTTAAGATTAAATCATGATAATAATCATTTAAATTCCTTTGAATATGTTTAAATGTTCTTATGTTTTCTTCACATGTTCTTGGTTGTTCATCATATGTTCATGCATAACACTAGTTTTAATCTTAAATCCATATCAAAAATATGAAAAACATGTTTGTTTAATAATTCTTTCAAATCCTTGAATCTAGGATAGCACCATCCACACACATTCACTAGAATTCATTTTTCAATCCAAAATGCTTAATAAATTGAATTAGGGTTCATCACATGCACAAACCTTAAATTCAACATCTAAATTGATTAACATATTGGATGATATGATATGAATGTTGGCCACTATAGTCTAGAAGACCGATTTTACCGAGCAAGGTGGGTGTCTAACACCTTCCTACCTTGTAACATAGCCTCCAAACTTAGATCAAGGGTTAATAGATCAAATGCTTATCCATGTAATTTTCAATTTTTAGATTGTAACTAGGAAACAAAGTCATATACTTTATCTTAAACTGCATCTAGGACCAAAGCCATGTAATTTTCCTATGACTAATGTAAATTCAATTGAAAATTAATAAAATGATGAATTTTTCAATTTTGGTTTTCTTATTTTTCTAATAATTAAATAAGTGGCGACTCCATTGTAAAACCCTTAATTTAAAGGGGAAAATATAACTAGTCGAACCTCCATTTTGAGAGACAATAACACGACATCACCCATTCACGTTGGTTTGGCCTAAGACTCATAATAAACGGGCTAGGGGCGTGGTCTCTCACAGTGGCGACTCCACTGGGAATATTGAGGGCTAAGCTTCAATTAGGTTATGGTAGTCAACCATATCATTGTTTGTTTATTGCTTTTTGCGTATAATATGTCTAATATATCATTATATTGCATGTCATGCATCATTTGCTTGAATGAAATTTATTTATTTGTGTGCTAGCCTGGAAGCCCGGTAGTATTAGCCGTGGATTGTGGTCTTCTTGAGACTCACATACCCAATGGTGAACCTACCACCCACCGCGACAAGGATCATCATAATTATGCTATGGTGGTTCATAGGAACAAACTGTACCGTTCTGACCAACGCAGCGCTCCTGGCGTTACAAGTTGGGAGGTACGACATCCTAGCTTATGGGGATCTTTAACCTACCTTCTACCCATTTTGTAACGACATATAGAACCTACCTTTAGGTCGGTTCATGTAAATTGCATTGTATTACACATATGTTTGGCCGTTGTTTAAATCATGATAAGCCCAAGTCCAACACCTGAGCCCATCATAATTTTTTGAACCTTGTATGCTGTGAATAAACTCAAGTCCAAGAGCCTAAGATTAAACCCTACTCGCCATGGAGGCCCAATTTGTTTTTTCTAGAAATAATATAACATGTGTGCATGCAGTTTTCCAAGTGCAAGCCCAATCAAGTGAAGGTGCAGGCCTTTAAAGTTTCAGCTCAAGTCAACCAAGCTCACTGCCACATTTGCCAACCCAAACTCATTTCTTGTAGCCATGGTTAAAGAGAATACATCGAATGAGCCCATGACCAACTTCCATGAGTTGTTCAATACTTTGGTGGCAAGCTAAACCAAACTTCATGAAGAGTTCAACACTTTAAGTCAAAAGCTCAAAGGAAAAGATACCGCCACTTTCCAAAATGATGAAGTTCAAGGCCCACAATTGACTGAAAGTGAGACAAAGTTGAAGGAGCACTTGGATCAAATGGAACAACTATTTCAAAAGTTTCGGTGGAAGGAAGATGCCATGAACTTCCATTCTCTTTCTCTCTTCCCACAAGTAAGAGTTCCACCCAAATTCAAGATGCCAAGCTTTGACAAGTTTGATGGAATAGGTTGCCCCAAAGCCCATTTGAAGATGTACACAAGGGCCCTCCAACCCTTAGGAGCTACTAAAGAACTTTTGGCCCAAATGTTCCAAAACACACTTGCTGGGGCTGCTCTTCGTTGGTTTTTGAATCTTGAAGACTCTAGAATCACTACTTGGAAGGACATTGCCAATGAGTTCTACAAGCAATACAAATACAATATAGAAGTGGACATTACTAGGCATGATTTGGAGACAACCAAGCAAAAGCCCAAGGAAACTTTCTCAACCTTTATCACAAGATGGAGGGCAAAAGCAGCCCAAATGACAAATAGGCCCAACGAAGAAGAGCAAATCCAAATGGTGGTGAAAATCTTGTTGCCCATATACCACAAACATCTCTTTACCCAATACTTTCCCAACTTTAAAGCCTTGATCATAGCAGGTACTCAAGTGGAAGATGCTGTCAATGAAGGAAGCTACACTTCTAAGAAAGCGGCAACCCACACCACCAATGAGAAAGTAGTCAATGTTGTAAATTCTCAAGCATCATTGATTACCAATCCTAAGCCTCGAAGGAAGTTCAATGAACTCCTCATACCCATAAGCCAATTGTTTGAAAGGCTCAAATTGAGGGATATCTTAACCCACTTGACCCTCGCCCTCATCTAAGCCCACTGCCGAAAGGGTACAAGCCACATAAGTTTTGCAAATATCATCAAGAACCTGGCCATCAAACAGACAAGTGCTTCAACCTGAGACATGCCATTCAAAATCTAATTGATGAAAAAGTTATCACTCCACCTTCATCCTCTGGTCGATCAGACTTTGCCTAAGCTCAATTCCACAAGTAGTTGAGCAAAAAAAAAAATTTTTTTTTTTTTTTTGCTTATTTAGAGTTTGTTGCTAGTCAATAAATTTCATGATTGCTGCATTTTCATGCTTGTTTTTGTTTCATTTTGTTCATTACCAAATAGAATAAACAAAAAAAAAATTCAAGATTTCCAAATCTTTCCAGAAAAAAAAAAAAAAAAAAGAGAGAGAAAAATTTTCAAATGGAAAAAGTCTTTGGACTAGGCGCATTGAGCCCTTAAGTCATTCAAAAAAAATCTTTGAACTAAAGGCATTGAACTTCCTAGTGACTTTTTCAAAAAGGCCCAATTTTTTCTTTCAAGGATTTCAAGATTAAAAATAAATAAATAAAAGTCCCCTTTTAAAAATGGTACATAAGGATCCCTTGGACAAAACATTTTCTAAATCTTGTTGTTTAAAGGCTTGAGCTATCAACTTGTACCAAGGAATGATTCATTTCATTTTATCCATGTAAAGACTTTTGCTACTTAACCTAGAATATAAGAAGAAATGGTCTTAAAAGGCAATAAAAAAAAATCCATCCATCGGAAAATCCCAAGAATCCATGTACTTGATCCAATTTTCAAAGGTCTTTTGTTTCACAACATTAGAGCATTCATACTTTTTCTATTAAGATGAATTTATTAAAAGAGCTTGAGTCACTATGCCTACAAGAAAGCATTACTAGGGACAAGAGGCCATCTTTTGTTAACCAAATTATTTCCTCTTACCTAGAATATTCATTATCCATTGCTAGCCCATTTAAGCCTTCAAATATTTACCTTTTTTTCTTGCATGAACCCACTAAAATATAAACCTGGAGTGGAAAAAATCAAAATATGCATACTTAAATCTCATGTTGAAGAGGACTCAACTTGGTTGCTTTGAAGCTAATTGATAAATCTCTCCTAGAAGACATGAAAGACAAGTGGAGAATTCATTAGGCTAAAGACAAGAGATTATGAAAGAAAAATGAGGTTTCATTCAATCAAGGAAAGAGAAATAAAATTCTAGTGTGCATCAAGTTTGAAGAGCCTAAAATTCATCATGCCAAGAGGAATACAAGATTCATCTAAAAGAGGGTTCATCAAAGAAGGAAAAGATTAAACAAGCATAGAAAGGTACAAGTGCATCAAGGCAAGAAAAAAGTCTAAAGAGTGCATCAAAATGACTTAAGCTGAGAAAAATAAGGAAGGAAAAAGGTCCCCAAAAGTTCATTCAATCAAGAGATAAAAAATAAAATAAAATAAAATAAGACAAAAAAAAAAAAAAAAAACCCTGCTAGGCTGAAAACCCAAAAAGGCAATCTAGGCAAAAGCTAGGGCAAAAAAAAAAAAAAAAAAAAAAAAAAAAAAAAAAAAAAAAAAAAAAAAAAAAAAAGCCCGCTATGCTGAAAACCCAAAAGGGTGGTCTAGGCAAAAAGTTAGGGCAAAAGAAAAGAAAAAATTGGAAAATCCTACCAAGTTGGAAACTTGAGAATGCAACCTAAAAAGAGAAGAATTTTACAAGATGAAAGTCTAGAGGTATGATTCAAGATGAATGACCATAAAAACAAATGTAGATACAAGTGACCAATGAAGACTAGTGAGAAGATGGCAAAAAAGAAATGAGAAAACTCCTCCTATACTTGATTTTTGAGTAATGCATACTTGAGGGAAACATCATAGGGAATTTTGAGCCTTTTATAGCTTTCATTTCACAACCCAAACCCAGCCTACATTATAACCTATGAGTAAAGACCTTCTTGAAGTCTTGCTAGTTGTAGGCACATCTTAAACTCTAATATTATTTTCTCTTCAATTAAAAAGGACAAATGCTTAAAATTGTCAAACCCCACTAAATGATATGTCCAAGGAGAAAAATGCTCAAATTCTCAAATAACTCAAAAGAACTTTCAAACTTGGAGCATTCTCCTTATTTGTACCCAACAATGTGATTCCTAAATATTATCACATTTCATTTCTTGATTGCCATTAGAGACTCAATCTGAAAATTTTCAAAAGGAAGAAGCAAATTTGATTACATGAGTTTAATGATCTTGATACTTCCTAATCAAAGAGATTTGTTTGATTCTTAAACACTTTGATTTGCCAAAATGATTGTTCAAGGGATCACCTCTTATTCATTAAAAAAAATAAATCATTCATTTTCAAAATCTAGATCTTGAACTACATCTTGACCTGATCCTTTACAAGAGAGGTACGTAGGCAGCCTTTCAAAGGTCCGGTCCCAATCACCCAAAAAAATCTTGGGGAACGAATTCAAAACAATGTGACAAAATTGTTTGGGTGCATGTTAGGCTAAGCTCATTTGTTTTGCATCAAGCATGCTCAAACATGGGGCATTGGCCTATTTATTTTGTGTGCAGATATGTCCTTTTCGCATAAAAGCATGTTTTCATTTGAGGCATCAATCCATTTTTTTTGCAAGCATTTCCATACTAAGGGCATTGGCCAAAAATGTTTTCCCGATAATTAGTTTCTAACAAGCTAGAGAAAGAAAGCCTTTTTGTAAGAACCAAGGATGGCGAACCATGATCTTCTTTCATGTTTCCCAATGGTCACAACATCAAATGAATTCAGCTTCAATCTAAACATGGAATATGCCCCAAACTAGGAGCATTGGGTAAGTACTTCCAATTCATTTCAATGAATAAACCCATTGCTAATTAAAATTATCCTTTTGCAGGAATTAAGCAAGGACTTATCCAGCAATCCACATCAACTTCCGGCCAAAGTTATTCTCATCATTCTTGCCTCATGAATAAATCTTCATCATTTCTAGTCCATCTTGTGAGAGACCGTGCCCCCGGCCCGTTTTATTATGAGTATTGGGCTAAACCCACGTGAATGGGTGGAGTCGTGTTATTGCCTCTCAAAATGGAGGTTCGACTAGTTATATTTTTCCCTTTAGATTAACGGTTTTACAATGGAGTCGCCACTTATTTAATTATTAGAAAAATAAGAAAACTAAAATTGAAAAATTCATCATTTTATTAATTTTCAATTGAATTTATATTGGTCATAGGAAAATTACATGGCTTTGGTCCCAGATACAATCTAAGAAAAAGTACATGGCTTTGTTTCCTAGTTACAACCTAAAAATTGAAAATTACATGGACAAGCATTTGATCTACTAACCCTTGATCTAAGTTCGGAGGCTATGTTACAAGGTGGGAAGGTGTTAGGCACCCACCTTGCCCGGTGAAACCGGTCTTCTAGACTATGGTGGCCAACATTCATATCACATCATTCAATATGTCAATCAATTTACATGTTGAATTTAAGGTGTGTACATGTGATAAACCCTAATTCAATTTATTAAGCATTGCATTTGGATTGAAGAATGAATTTTAGTGAATGTGTGTGTATGGTGATATCCTAGATTCAAGGATTTGAAAGAATTATAAAACAAACATGTTTTTTTATATCTTTGATGAGAATTTAAGATCAAAACTAGTGCTTATGCATGAATATGTGATGACCAATAAGAATATATGAAGAACACATAAGAACATTCAAACAAATTCAAGAGAATTTAAATAATTATTATCATGCTTTAATCCTAAATTCTTATCATGACAACACAAAAAACAAGTTAGGAAAAGAGATTATACCTTCATGCAAGATCCATATGGTGGATGAGGAGACTCTTGAGGGAGGTCCTATGGGTGGAGGAAAAGAAGAGTTAGGAGAAGAAGAGTGAGTCTCACTCAATACCTTGAGTCTCAAGAAGACCAAGATATGACAAGACTACTCAACTTCTTAGAACTCAAGAAAGGAGAAGAGAGGGGGGTTTTTCTCTGTGTCTCTTGGAATGAAGGAGAGGGGGACTTTATATAGTAGTGGTGGAGGAAATATAAATGGAATGCCATTAATGAGGGTTGACAAAGAATTATGAACCTAGACCTCATTTTAGCCTTTAGGGAGATTTGATGCATTAAATGGAAAGATTGGTGGGAGTAAGGAGCAAGCCAAAATTCGGTTTTCCCGTAGCTGCTGTAACAGCTTGTAAAGCCAACTTTGAAAAATCATATATGACTCAATTCTGATCAGAATTGTCTCGTTCTTGTGCACAAATTGAAGCTCCGGATGTCTAGTTTCTGGGAAAATTAATCTTATTCACAGATTCAAAATATTCTGAGAGATATCAATGAAATAGTGAGCAGAGGTCATTTCTTAGAAAAATGGTTTCGGTACAATTAACATTAATAAGTCCCAAATTAGTTTCCAATTAACATTAATAGGCTCCAATCACTCCCATTTCAGACCTAATTAGTTCCATATTTACCCTAATTAAAAGATAATTGACAAATTACTCATTGAATAATTAATGTTTAACTATCTAATTAATTACGTGTATGCAACCTTACCATAAAATGTAGTCCTAACCAATCAAATTATGACACATCATTAATTTCAAATTGATTATAATTATAACCAATTGGAATCAATTGTCCATAATCATATAAGGTCGGACTAAATTTGTGATAGTGCATCTCGGCCATTAAAACTTGATTTGATGATAACTTTCAATCTGATGGTCCGATTAGGGCTTATAACTAATCAATTTAATCGTTACAACATCAAGATCATTTTGGTGAAATGAGATTAAGGATCTAATAACCAAAATCAAGATGCATATTTTCAAGGTGAAATTACCCTTTTACCCTCCAAGTGAGGTTAAATGCGGGTTGCAAAATGAGGTGTCAACACTTCTTCATCTTCTTCACTTTTTGATCATAAAGAATCTTCATTTTCAATGGAAAAATCTCCATTTTTCATAGGAAAAATCTCCATTTTTCAAAGGAAAAATCTCCATGAACAAATCTTCAAAAGAAAAAATCTCCACAAACAAATCTTCTAAAGGAAAAATCTCCACTTCTCAAAGGAAAAATCTCCACAAACAAATCTTCAAAAGGAAAAATCTCCATTTTCAAAGGAAAAATCTCCACAAACAAATCTTCAAAAGGAAAAATCTCCACAAGCAAATCTTCAAAAGGAAAAATCTCCACTTTTCAAAGGAAAAATCTTCACAAACAAATCTTCAAAAGGAAAAATCTCCATTTTCAAAGGAAAAATCTCCACAAAAAAATCTTCAAAAGGAAAAAATCTCCATTTTCAAAGGAAAAATCTCCATAAATAAATCTTCAAAAGAAAAAATCTCTACGAACAAATCTTCAAAAGGAAAAATCTCCAATGAATAAATCTTCATTAAAAATTTCCAATTTCAAATTCATCGGACCTCTAGGAAGCACGTCCAAAATTCAATTCCATCGGACCTCTGGGAAGCACGTCCAAAGTTCAATTCCATCGAACCTCTGGGAAGCATGTCCGAAATTCAAGATCACGACTGAAATCCTCATTTTGTCATGACCACTAGTAAGCATCTCTTGTACTCATTTGTTGTTCCAAAAAAAACACAAAAAAAAGGTTGCATTTTTGAACTATGTTTGGACCTGATCCTATCACCAAGAGGTACGTAGGCAATCTCCCCAGAGATTCAGTCCACAGTTTGATCCACTACATGACAGTCTGCATTCTTATTTGCATTCGCGACGGTTAAATATTGATTGCAAAGTTAGGTGTCTTTTTCAGTCATTAACATTCACTCTTCAAGCTCCATCAATGAGAGGCATTCTATTGACGCCTCATTTTGCAACCCACATTTAACCTCACATAAAGGGTAAAAGGGTAATTTCACTTTGGAAATATGCATTTTGATTTTGGTCATTAGATCCTTAATCTCATTTCACCAAAATGATCTTGATATTATAATGATCAAATCGACTGTTTATAAGCCCTAATCGAACCATCAGATTGAAAGTTATCATCAAATCAAGTTTTAATGGCCGAGGTGCATTATCAAAAATTGAGTACAACTATATGTGATTATGAACAATTGATTTCAATTGGTTATAGTTATAATCAATTTGAGATTAATGATATGTCATAATTTGATTAATTAGGACTATATTTTATGGTAAGGTTGTACACACTTAATTAATTAGATAATTAAACATTAATTATTCAATGAGTAATTTGTGAAATTATCTTTTAATTAGGATAAATTTAGAACTAATTAGTTCTGAAATGGGAGTGATTGGAGCCTATTAATATTAATTGGAAACTAATTTGGGACCTATTAATGTTAATTATGCTAAAACCATTTTCTAACAAATGACCTCTGCTCACTATTTCTTTGATATCTCTCAGAATATTTCAAATCTGTGAATGAGGTTAATTTTCCCAGAAACTAGACATCCGAGGCTTCAATTTGAGCATAAGAACAAGATAATTCTGATCAGAATTGAGTCAGATATGATTTTTCGAAGTTTGCTCTATAGGCTGTAATAGCAGCTACGGGAAAACCGAATTCTGGCTTGCTCTCACTCCCACCAATCTCTACATTTAATGCTCCAGATTTTCCCCAAGGGTAAAATGAGGTTTAAGCTCATGATTCTTTGTCAACCCTTATTAATGGCCTTTCATTCATATTTTCTCTACTACTACTATATAAACCCCCCTCTCCTTCATTCCAAGACACAAAAAATCCCCATTTCTTCTCCTCTCTTGAGTTCTAGGAAGTTGAGTAGGCTTGTCATATCTTGGTCTTCTTAAGACTCAAGGTATTGAGTAAGACTCACTCTTTCTCTCCTAAATCTTATTTTCCTTCACCTATAGGACCTCCCTCAAGAGTCTCCTCATCCACCATATGGATCTTGCATGAAGGTATAATCTCTTTCCCTAACTTGTTTTTTGTGTTGTTATGATAAGAATTTAAGATTAAAGTATGATAGTAATTATTTAAATTCTCTTGAATATGTTTGAATGTTCTTATGTGTTCTTCATATGTTCTTGTTGTTCATCACATAGTCATGTATAAGCACTAGTTTTGATCTTAAATCCACATCAAAAATATTTAAAAAAAAAAACATGTTTGTTTCATAATTCTTTCAAATCCTTGAATCTAGGATATCACCATACACACATATTCACTAAAATTTATTTTTTCAATCCAAATGAAATGCTTAGTAATTTGAATTAGGGTTTATCACATGCACACACATTAAATTCACCATGTAAATTGATTAACATATTTGAAGATGTAATATGAATGTTGGCCACTATAGTCTAAGAGACCGGTTTCACCAGGCAAAGTGGGTGTCTAATACCTTCCCACCTTATAATATAGCCTCCGAACTTAGATCAAGGGTTAGTAGATCTAATGTTTGTCCATGTAATTTTCAATTTTTAGATTGTAACTAGGAAACAAAGTCATGTACTTTATTTTAGGTTGTATCTAGAACCAAAGCCATGTAATTTTCCTACGACCAATGTAAATTCAATTGAAAATTAATAGAATAATGAATTTTTCAATTTTGGTTTTCTTATTTTTCCAATAATAAAATAAGTAGCGACTCCATTGTAAAACCCTTAATCTAAAGGGGAAAATATAACTAGTCGAACCTCCATTTTGAGAGGCAATAACACGACTCCACCCATTCACATGGGTTTGGCCCAACACTCATAATAAAATGGGCCGGGGGCGCGGTCTCTCACAATAATAAGGAGAAAGATTCAAACCCTGATTGCAAATGTCTAACTTGACTCAAATAGTTCCGCATTCTCACATCCTTGGCTGCCAATTCTCCCTTTACTTGGCCTACAACCAACCTCGAATCTAAAAATACCTCCACCATTCTACCTCCCATTTTCTGAACCATAGCCATTCCTACCAACAAAGCCTCATACTCAGCCTCATTGTCTGTGACTGAGAAGTCCAACCTTAAGGATTTCTCAATGGTGATCCTTTCAGGAGATACTACAATTAGCTTTAACCCTGATCCCCATTGATTTGCTGTGCCATCAACATACACCTTCCAAGATAGAGGTTCCTGCATGGAGATCATCTCAACTGATTTTCCATACAGGTGCGGCCTTTCACCATTTCCTTCCAAGGAAGGCTCTGCTAACTCAACCACCAAATCTGCAAGGACCTAACCCTTTATAGAAGTGCAAGGCATGTACTTGATAATGAAATCTCCTAGGATCGTTCCCTATTTTGCAATCCACCTTGTGTAATCAAATTTCAAAAGCAGTGGTAGAAGAGGGAGTTAGGTTAGTGTGTGCCTGGAAGTAATGTTGGAGCTTCTGGGTAGCATGCACTATTGCCAAGATGGCCTTTTCCAATGATAAATAGTGAACCTCTGCCTCATGTAGTGGTTTGCTCACATAATAAACTGGTCTCTACACCCTATCATTAACCCGTATTAGCACCAAACTCACCACGTGCGAGGCCACAGTAATGTAGGCAAATAAAACCTCCTCCTCCTCAGGCTTAGACATAATAGGTGGCTGAGAAAGATATTCCTTCAACTGCTAGAAATCCAAGGAACACTCCTCTATCCATTCAAATCCCTTCCACTTGTGTAACAACTGGAAGAAGGGTCTATACCTATCTGCTGATAGAGAAATGAATCTGTTCAAGGCGGCAGTCATTCTTGTCAACTTCTGGACCTCTTTAGGATTCCAAGGAGGCTGTAGGTTGTTAATCGTCCTAATCTGATTAGGTTCGACTTCAACTCCGCGGTGGATAACCATATAACCCAAAAACTTGCCAGAGCCTACGCCAAAAGAACACTTAGCGGCATTGAGAAATTTGTGTTTTCTCAATATCTCGAAGATATTCCTGAGGTCATCTATATGCTCAAACTCTGCTTTACTCTTTGCCACCATATCATCTATATACACTTCAATATTTTTGTCCAACAGCTGCGTTCACCAATTGATCTATTCAAGGCAAGGGGAAAGGGTCCTTCAGGCAAGCTTTATTTAAATTCATAAAGTCTACACATTCTCTCCACTTCCCAGTTTTCTTTTTTACCACCACTATGTTGGCCAACCACTCGAGGTAAAACACCTAATTTATGCCCCCAGCTTGCTTGAGCTTGAGTACTTCCCCTTTAACAGCATCAGAGTATTACCTAGATGAATGCCGAGGTGATTGCTTCTTGGGGATGACAGAGGGATTGAATGATGGCAAATAAAATCGGGATCCACCCCAGGGGCTTTATAGGTGCTCCATGCAAACATGTCGATATTTTTTCAAAGAAAATCTATCAGCTCTTGCCTTTCCCGATGAGGCAGCTGAGCTCTAACCTAAAAGAACTTCTCCTCATCGTCACCAATAACAAATCTTTCTAATTGCTCGCACTCTGCACCTTCCACGTCTACCTCTACAGACAACACTGGCACCTGTGATTGCTATAAGTCCCGCCTAGTGGAGGTCGAGGACTCACCCCCAATCTGATGTCTGATTGCGAACACTATGCACTGCCTGGCCTTAGATTGGCTCCCGACCAGCTCCTCAACCCGATCCCCGGATGAATACTTTACCGTTAGGTGAAGGGTGGAAGGTACGGCTCCCATAGCTTGAAGCCAAGGCCTTACCACAATAACAGTGTAAGGGGAGTAAGCATCTACCACGATGAAATTCACCTCCACGACCTTTGTTCCTATCTGAATAGGCAGTCGGATTTGGCCTTTCAGAAAGACAATCTTCCCATCAAACCCTAGTAGAGGGAAGTCATAGCAAGTCAAGTCCTTGGAACACATATCCAATCCCTTAAATAAGTCGGGGTACATGATCTCTGCGCCGCTGCCTTGATCTACCAACACTCTTTTCACATCGTACCCACCTATCTTGAGGTTGACCACCAAGGCATCATTATGTAGTTGTAAGGTTCCAACCTTATCCTCATCCGAGAATCTCAAAGCAGGCAGGACTTCCATTCGACTCCTCTTCGGGTCAAAGGACGAGCCCTCTGTAGACTGCTGAGCTACAGACATCACCTTGGATGGCCGAGAACCAGTCCTTCCCGAAGCAGCAAGAATGACACTGATTTTACCTAGAGGTGGTCTTGTAGAAGTGTCTCTCTAAGCTCCCAACCCTACCTGACCACCCTGTCCGTTAGGCTGATACAGGAACTGCTTTAACTTTTCCGCTTTAACCAATTGCTCCAGATGGCTCCACAAAGTCCTACAATCCTCAGTAGTGTGCTCTCATTCCTGGTGGTACTAGCAATAAAGACTTTGGTTGCACTTCGTAGGGTCTCCCCCCATCCTGTTTGGCTATTGAAAGTATGGCTCATTCTTGATTTTTTCTAGGATTTGATGCACTGGCTCTTAGAATACCGTATTAACCATTTGAGCAACAGTAGTAGTCCTAGGTTGCCCAGCAAGTTCCCACAGAGGACGATTGTTATTATACTTGTCCGACCTGAAGTCCCTCCTATCCTGAGAGACTATCTTAGCCTTGCCCTTTCCTAATTGTTGGTCCTCCTTGACTCGCTTATAATTGTCAATATGGTCTATGAGTTGACACACTCTTTTAACAAGTTTCCTAGTCAAATACTTTCTCAAACCGTGCTCAGCAGGTAGGCTGACCTTGAACGTCCTAATAATCACATCGTCAAAATTCTCATCTATTTCATTGAACATCTCTCAATATCTGTCAGAGTACATCTTTAGGGTTTCTCCCTCTCACATAGTCATAGATAACAAGGAGTCTAGAGGCCGAGGAACTCTATTTCAGGTTACAAAATGAGAACCGAAGGCTCTTGTTAACTCTCTAAAGAAGCAACTAGAACCTTCCTCCAGGCCATTGAACCATCTCATTGCTACGGGGCCCCAAACTAGATGGGAGCACCTTGCACATCAAGGTCTCGTTCTTCTAGTGAACAGCCATCCTCTGATTGAAGTGGCTCACATGCTCCACAAGGTCTGTTCTGCCATTATACATAGTGATCATTAGCTAAGTGAACCACCATGAAAGCTTTTCCCCTCAATCCTATGGGAGAAAGGTGACTTAGAAATTTGATTTAGAGCCTTACTCATAGCATTGTTACCCAGGCCTCTGTGGGGCGAACTCTTCCTCCTCTACCAATTATGGTGCTTCTCATCACATGAAAATGACTCGTTGAGGGGAGTCCTTGACCTCTGCCGGTAGCTGTTATCACCGTCATTGTCAGAAGAGTTGCCA
Organism: Castanopsis chinensis; assembly: GCA_032878915.1. Lineage (NCBI taxonomy): Eukaryota > Viridiplantae > Streptophyta > Magnoliopsida > Fagales > Fagaceae > Castanopsis > Castanopsis chinensis. The sequence goes on from JAVQMG010000106.1 coordinate 8,647,644, forward strand.
AAACTTGAAGGACTTCCTCTACGTCTCTCACGACGTAACTTTCTTCACAAATGATCAATTTCCTATTGCATGCTTCTTGTATTTTCCTCATGGGAGATGTGACTCCCACTTCAAGTTTGGCTCCTACTAGTGTGCGTGGTGTACACACTAACCTCCCGGTCCCTTCTTCGCTCAAGGTTAAAATGAGCTTGACGTTGGGGCCCAACAGATTCCTCCCAGTATTGCCCCGAGCCTGCCATTACTAAATGTTGATCTCACCAAAGCTCAAGTTTCCCACAGACGGCGCCAATTGTAAAGACATCGTTTTAGTTCTAAAGCCCAAGAGGTAGAAAGCTTCAAGCCCAAAGAGCCCGACACAATGAATTTATAGAGACTGAGCTTAAAAACTTGGCTTCAATGGATCCAGCAACATACAATGTGGACTAAGGATAGTAAGGAAACAAAGAAAGACAAGTTATATGTAAAGAAATCATTCCTCAGCGAAATCCGAGGAGAATGGTTCTTGAATATAGAGCTTTCAGACTTGGATACAATTTCCAGTCCTTGTTGCTACAATATTTTCTTTACAAATTTCTTGACCCCTCTCTCCTCTAAAGGATCTCTCTTATTATATAGCTCACTTTAGATAATCTTGGCCCTCCATTTGTTAGTCGCCCAAGCTACCACTTGAGTGCTAGTCACATTAGACACCTCCCCAAATCCCTTGTGAGTTGCGGCAATCAAGACAGCACTATTCAAGAATCTTCTTTATATAAATGCGGCCAGGAGGTTTGATGGGAAGTATTAAATGTGGTGTCAACCACCGTCTCTTTAGTCATGGCTAACGCTTTATTTTAATTAAAATAGACTTACACCGTTGGCATTACATAATTCTTTCTTCTTTCTTTTGTTTTTTTTTTTTTTTTACTATTTGTTTTAATCTGAGTTCTGACCATACTCATATTATTTTTAATTTAATTTGTTCATCACGCATGCCTATTGTTGGTACTTATCAAAATTCATGCCACCTTCAACATATATAAAGTAAATAATTTTTTTCAAATATATTATTAATCATGTCATCTAAAAATTTTCACATTTTGGGGGACTTAGAATATTGGCAATAGATTATACATTGTTATGCAAATTAATTTCTTCTCACCAAATTTGGATCTCATTTATAATAATAATAATAGTGTCAAGGTATGCATGAGGTGTTGAGAAAATGGAAAGAGACGGCCTGTCTGAGTCTGCTGTTGGTGGAAAACGCTTGGGGGTTGTTAATGCTTGCATGACTTTCTCATTGCACATTATTTAACAATGCTAACCCACTCCTTAGTCCTTATCTTTCTCTTTTTTAAGGTAGTTGTTTTTATGAAATATATATATTTATTAAAAAAAATTGGATGATTGGAGATTTGAAGTTGTTAAACTTAATTGGTAGTCATTTTTTAAAATTAAATATATTTTGAAAAAAACAAACAAACAAACAAATTTGGATGATTAGAGATTTGAAGTTGTTAAACTTGGTAGTCGTTTTTAAAAAAATAAATATATTTAAAAAAAACAAACAAACAAACAAATTTGGATGATTGGAGTTTTGAAGTTGTTAATCTCTCTCTCTCTCTCTCTCTCTCTCTCTCTCTCTCTCTCTCTCTCTCTCTCTCTCTCTCTCTCTCTCTCTCTCTGTGGGTGTGTAAAGAGGCGAGAAGTGTTATGGTCATAATATTTTCACAACAAATCTGAAGTGATAAACGCTTGGGGGTTGTTAATGCTTGTATGACTTTCTCATTACACATTATTTAACAATGCTAACCCACTCCCTAGTCCTTGCCTTTCTCTTTTTTAAGGTAGTCGTTTTTATGAAATAAATATATTTATTAAAAAAATAAACAAAAAAATTTGACTGATTGGAGATTTGAAGTTGTTAAACTTAATTGGTAGTCATTTTTTAAAATTAAATATGTGGGGGGTAACGGCGCCCAGGCACCCTGTGGGCTTTGGGCCTAGTCCAAGGGCGCGAGTTCCGCTAGGTGGGCCGCATGACGGGAGCAAGGCCCTCTAACACTGGGGCCCAAGGGTCAGCCTACCCAGCCACCAGAGACGAGCCGAGGAGAACGTCTCCTCGAACGTGGAATTGAGAGCAGGACACTGCAGCAGAGCACCTGGGAAAGCGTCTCCGGACCTCGGCAGGCCACCCCACGCCCCAAGGATACGCCGAGGGGGGGGGGACAAGGGGGACATGCACTACACAGTGTCCCTGCCACCGCATTAAAGACTTCCCACCTACTCACCTGGCCGCATTAATGGGGAAACGACTTCTGAAGGGACGGGGAATGGCCCTGAGGGCATTGGGGAGTGTTTTCTGGGAAAAGACAGGTAAGAGCCAGGAATGGGAGGTATAAATGGGGGGGGGAGATACCATGAGAAAGGATCCGGAATTTTTACGGAGAAAGAGGAAGAAGGTCCCCTCCCTTGAAGAACAGAACGAAAACCACCACGGAATCTCCTCGGCACGCGTCTGGGAAGGGAGTTAGTCCACCCCACCAGCCAGCCACGTTTCAGTAGCGCATTTGGATCTTACATTGCGCCCTTCCATAGTACCGGGAAGTCAGGGCTTAGAACCCATCCTCTACAAATTCTATTGTAAAGGCCACCTGGGCCGGCCCAGTCATCCATTCGGGCCCAAGCCAATTTTGTGGCCCTACAATTGGCGCCGTCTGTTGGAAGCTTTGACGGAAAGGGACTGGAAGTGCCATGCAAGGTTCAGGTTCACGTCATGCGGAGTCTAGGGGGTCCCAGCCAGAGGACCATCTTGCGTGGTTGGAAGGAGAGCGCGAAAACAGCGTCCACACGGAACACACGCGTGGGAGGAGCCATGCACACAGTGGTAGTAGAACCTCCCGCGAGAAAAGTGTTGAGACCCTGCAAAGAGAGGTTGATCATTTGAGAAGGAAGCTACGCCGGGAAAAGCGGAGGCGTACGCCTACCCCTTCAGACCGATCCTCAGTGGACGCTAGTAGTGGCTCCGACAGCTCTAGGTCCAGGACTCCCCTTAGCGAGTCTTCATCCCAGGGGGATGAACGCCGTCGTCCACTCAGAGACAGGGGGGCGTCCTCCAGGGGCCTGGCCAACAGTGCATTGAGCAAGGCGCTCCACCAAATTTCCAAATCGCCCTTCACTCGGAGGATTGAGAAGGGAAAGCTCCCAAGAAAGTTCACCCAGCCGACCTTCACAGTTTACAACGGGAGGACGGACCCAGTAGAGCACGTGAGCCACTTCAACCAGAGGATGGCGGTGCACTCGAAGAATGAGACCCTGATGTGCAAGGTCTTCCCCTCCAGCTTGGGGCCCGTCGCGATGAGGTGGTTCAACGGCCTGAAGGCGAGCTCTGTCAATTCCTTCACAGAGCTCACCAGAGCGTTTGGTGAACGGTTCATCACCTGCAGCCGGATCCCTCGGCCCCTGGATTCGCTGTTGTCCATGGCCATGAGAGAGGGAGAAACCCTCAGGGCATACACTGACAGGTATTGGGAGATGTACAACGAGATCGATGGGGACTTCGACGAGGTGGCCATAAGCACCTTCAAGGTCGGCCTGCCAAACGATCATGACCTGAGGAAGTCGCTGACCAGGAGGCCTGTCAAGAGTGTACGACGTCTTATGGACCGCATCGATGAGTACACACGGGTGGAGGAGGATCAACTGCAAGTGAAGGCGAGGGTGAAGGTTATCCCTCAGGAGAGGAAGGATTTCAGGTCGGACGGGTATAGCAACAGTAGGCCGAGGAGAGAGTTTGTCGGATAGCCACGTCGGATACCAACGCAGGCGGTCGGCATTGTGTTCCGCGAACCCATGCAGCGGGTGTTTGAAAAAATCCGCCACGAACCTTACTTTAGATGGCCCAGCAAAATGATAGGAGATCCCTCAAAGCGAAACCAGAACCTTCACTGCCGGTACCATCAAGAGCACGGCCATACAACCGAGAACTGTAAGAACCTACGCTACTACCTCTAACAGTTGGCGAAGGAGGGAAAGTTGAGTCAGTTTGTGCACGACCAGGGGAGGGCGGGGGAACATCATGGTCCGACAGGCCAGGGCCACCACGCACCAAGGCCTCCTTTGGGAACCATCAACACCATCCTCGCAGCTCTTGGGAGGACGGGCTCGCGCCCTTCAAGGATGATGAACGTGGTGCGAGCCCATACCGGAGGCTCTGACCCCGAGCCAAAGAAGATCAAGGGAAATGAGCCGCCCACGCTGGCCTTCTCGGACGCCGACAAGGGAGGGACAATCCAACCCCACGACGACGCCCTGGTCATAATGCTAAGGATTGGGGGCTATGATGTGAAGAGGGTGATGGTGGACCAGGGAAGCGGCGCAGACATCATGTACCCCGACCTGTACAAGGGGCTGAACCTGAGGGAAGAGGATCTCTCTGCCTACGACTCGCCCCTGATGAGCTTCGAGGGAAAGATGGTGATCCCTAAGGGGCAGATCAGATTGTCAGTGCAGTCGGGGCCAGCAGTGGTAGAGGTAGACTTCATCGTGGTGGATGCCTACTCCCCGTATACGGCCATTGTGGGGAGACCTTGGCTGCACGCCCTAGGGGCTGTCCCCTCCACCCTCCACTTGAAGGTGAAGTTCCCTTTCGGCGGTAGGGTCGAGGAAATCATCGGAAGCCAGTCCGCGGCGAGGCAATGCCTGACCACCGCAATACTACGCAGGCCGAACAACGAAGCCGCGGCCCCGGCGGCTCAGGCCTCATAGCAATTAGCCTCCTCTGCCACCGCCGGAGCAGCAGTGGTGGGGGAGCCGGCGTGTGAAGGGCTAGACAGGGTCCCCGTGGACGGTGACCCGGAAAGGTTCTTCCAGATTGGGGCTCGTCTGCCGACCGAAGAAAAGGAGGAGTTGGTTACGTTCTTGAGGAGGAACCTCGACGTATTCGCATGGGACGAGCACGAGATGCCCGGAATCGACCCAGGCTTCATATGCCACCATCTAAACGTAAACCCGGCGGCAGTACCAAAGAAACAACCCCCTCGGCGGTCCTCGGCGGAACACTCCGAAGCCGTGAAGGAGGAGGTCATCAAGCTCAAGAGGGCTGGGGCTATCAAGGAAGTATTCTACCCCGAATGGTTGGCGCACACAGTCGTGGTAAAGAAGAAAAACGGGAAATGGAGAGTGTGTGTGGACTTCACGGACCTCAACAAGGCCTGCCCCAAGGTCCCATTCCCGATGCCGCGCATAGATCAACTGGTGGACGCGACGGTCGGCCACCCCCGCATGAGTTTCTTGGACGCCTTTCAGGGGTATCATCAGATACCACTAGCACTGGAGGACCAGGAGCAAACTGCCTTTGTGACCCCCACGGGCAATTACCATTACAAGGTTATGCCATTCGGTCTTAAGAACGCAGGGGCTACCTATCAGAGGATGATGACTCGGATGTTCGAGCCACAGCTAGGAAAGACCGTCGAAGTATACGTAGACGACATGGTCGTGAAGAGCAAAGCCGTAACAGACCATGTGGCCGACCTGGACAGCACGTTCCAGACCCTGCGGGAACACAAGTTGCGACTGAATGCCTCTAAGTGCTCCTTCGGCGTAAGTTCTGGTAAATTCCTAGGCTACATGCTTACTCACAGGGGTATAGAGGCCAACCCCGAGCAGATCACCGCAATCTGTAGCCTGCAACCACCTCGAAACCCGAAGGAAGTCCAAAAGCTGGCAGGGATGACGGCCGCCCTCAGCAGGTTCATCTCCCGCTCCGCGGACAGGTGCCGACCCTTCTTCCAACTACTAAACAAGTGGAAGGGATTCGAATGGACCGAGGAGTGTTCCCTGGCATTCCAGCAGCTGAAGGAGTACCTCTCTCAACCGCCAGTTATGTCCCGCCCCGATCCAGATGAAGTCCTGTTTGCGTATCTAGCGGTGGCTGCCCACGCCGTCAGCCTGGTCCTGGTAAGGGAGGACGCCGGTATACAAAGGCCGGTTTACTACGTGAGCAAGTCCCTGCAGGAGGCCGAAATTCGGTATTTGCCATTGGAAAAGGCGGTGCTAGCTGTGGTGCACGCCACTCGTCGGCTCCCGCACTATTTCCAATCTCATACGGTCGTCGTTCTGACCCAACTCCCACTTAAGTCCGTCCTGCGAAGCGCAGACTACTCCAGCAGAATCGCCAAATAGGGGACCTTTTTAGGGGCCTTCGACATTAAGTACTTCCCTCGCACGTCTGTAAAGGGGCAAGTCCTAGCCGACCTGGTTGCGGAGTTCACTGAGCCCTCCCTGGAAGAAAGCCTAGCGGCAAGCGGCTTAGACAGAAAGCTATTCAGTGTAGCCTCATGCGAGAAGCAACCGATGTGGGAAGCTTACGTGGACGGAGCCTCAAACCAAAGAGGTTCGGGCGCTGGGGTAGTCCTGATATCGCCAGATGGGATCATCATCGAGAAGTCTCTGAGGATAGCGTTCCCAGCAACCAACAACGAGGCCGAGTACGAAGCCTTGCTGGTAGGAATGGACATGATCTGGAAGATGGGAGGAAAGGTGGTCCGTGTGTTCTCAGACTCACTGCTAGTGGTCGGCCAGGTGGAAGGGAAATTGGAGGTGAGGGAGCCGAGGATGCAGGAATACTTAGCGCGCGCCTTGCGCCTACGGGCCCAGTTCGAGTCCTTCTCACTGTCGCATATTTCCAGAAGCGGGAACACTCACGCAGACTCCCTGGCGACTCTCACAACCTCATCGGCATGTGAGCTCCCTCGGGTCATTCTCGTTGAAGACCTTCTATAGCCAGCTGGAACGGGCTGCCAGGCCATGCGGGTCCAGCAAATCAGAACAGGGCCCAGTTGGATGGACCCCATAGCGTTGTTCCTGAAACACGACACGCTGCCCGAGGAAAAGACAGAGGCCGACAAGATCCGTAGAAAGGCTCCTCGATTCTGGCTGTCCAAGGACGGCAAGCTCTACAAACGCTCGTTTTCGGGGCCATACTTGCTGTGTGTGCACCCGGACGAGACAGAGCAGCTCTTGGAAGAGTTGCACGAGGGGACTTGCGGAAGCCACACTGGCGGAAGGTCACTAGCCCACAGCGCCCTTACGCAGGGGTACTGGTGGCCGAACATGCAGAGAGAAGCACAGGAGTACGCGAGGAAGTGCGACCAGTGTCAGAGGTATGCGCCGAACATCCACCAGCCTGGTGGCGTTCTCAATCCTCTGGTCAGCCCTTGGCCGTTCGCACAATGGGGCCTGGACATCGTGGGTCCGTTTCTAAGGGCAGTGGGCAATAAGCGATAGCTGCTTGTCGGGACGGACTACTTCACTAAGTGGGTCGAGGCCAAGCCGCTCTCGAATATCCGGGACGTAGACGCGAAGAGGTTCGTCTGGAAGAATATCATTACCAGATTTGGGATTCCCCGCACCCTCATCTCGGACAATGGGCTGCAGTTTGACAGCAAAGCCTTCAGGAAGTACTGTGGAGACTTCGGCATCACGAATAGGTACTCCACCCCAGCGTACCCGCAGGGAAACGGCCAGGCTGAAGCCACGAACAAGTCGATAGTCAATGGGCTCAAGAAAAGGCTGGATGACGCGAAGGGCCGATGGGTGGATGAGGTACCGCACGTGCTATGGACTTACCGAACCACGCCACGGAGATCCACCGGCGAGACTCCTTTCGCGATGACGTACGGCGCCGAGGCTGTGATTCCTGTGGAGATGGGGTTCCCAACGATGAGGACGCAATCCTTCGCCCCAGAAGCCAACGACAACATGCTGCTGGAAGGGCTGGACTTGGTGGAAGAAAGGCGGGAAAACGCCATGGTCCGACTAGCCAGTTACCAGCAGCAGCTCAAACGGGGGTACGACTCTCACGTACGGTCCAGACCTCTCGCCCCGGGAGACTTGGTCTTAAAAAAGGTCGTAGGGACGGCAAAGGACCCATCGTGGGGGAAGTTAGGGCCGAATTGGGAGGGTCCCTACCAGATAACCTCAGTGGCCGGTCTGGGAGCATATTACCTAGCCGACCTGGATAACAAGCATGTAAAGCGACCTTTCAATGTAAATAATCTTCGAAGATACTACTACTAATGAAAAGTGTGGCCGCCGTGTATTTAAATATCATTGTATCACGCCAATTGTCGAATACTATTATCCCTGTCCCTCCCACCAAATTTTAATTAAGTGTTAATGTCAACCCTGGCTATGCCAGGTCCTCGGACCTTCTGCCTTGGGAAAATTTAACACTGTCCAGATTTTAATTAAGTGTTAATGTCAACCCTGGCTACGCCAGGTCCTCGGACCTTCTGCCTTGGGAAAATTTAACACTGTCTAAAATTTTAATTAAGTGTTAATGTCAACCTTGGCTACGCCAGGTCCTCGGACCTTCTGCCCTGGGAAAATTTAACACTGACCAAATTTTAATTAAGTGTTAATGTCAACCTGGGCTACGCCAGGTCCTCGGACCTTCTGCCTTGGGAAAATTTAACACTGTCTCAATTTTAATTAAGTGTTAATGTCAACCTCGGCTACGCCAGGTCCTCGGACCTTCTGCCTTGGGAAAATTTAACACTGTCTCAATTTTAATTAAGTGTTAATGTCAACCTCGGCTACGCCAGGTCCTCGGACCTTCTGCCCTGGGAAAATTTAACACTGACCAAATTTTAATTAAGTGTTAATGTCAACCTTGGCTACGCCAGGTCCTCGGACCTTCTGCCTTGGGAAAATTTAACACTGTCTAAATTTTAATTAAGTGTTAATGTCAACCTCGGCTACGCCAGGTCCTCGGACCTTCTGCCTTGGGAAAATTTAACACTGTCTAAATTTTAATTAAGTGTTAATGTCAACCTCGGCTACGCCAGGTCCTCGGACCTTCTGCCTTGGGAAAATTTAACACTGTCTAAATTTTAATTAAGTGTTAATGTCAACCTCGGCTACGCCAGGTCCTCGGACCTTCTGCCTTGGGAAAATTTAACACTGTCTAAATTTTAATTAAGTGTTAATGTCAACCTCGGCTACGCCAGGTCCTCGGACCTTCTGCCTTGGGAAAATTTAACACTGTCTAAATTTTAATTAAGTGTTAATGTCAACCTCGGCTACGCCAGGTCCTCGGACCTTCTGCCTTGGGAAAATTTAACACTGTCTAAATTTTAATTAAGTGTTAATGTCAACCTCGGCTACGCCAGGTCCTCGGACCTTCTGCCCTGGGAAAATTTAACACTGACCAAATTTTAATTAAGTGTTAATGTCAACCTCGGCTACGCCAGGTCCTCGGACCTTCTGCCTTGGGAAAATTTAACACTGTCTAAATTTTAATTAAGTGTTAATGTCAACCTCGGCTACGCCAGGTCCTCGGACCTTCTGCCCTGGGAAAATTTAACACTGACCAAATTTTAATTAAGTGTTAATGTCAACCTTGGCTACGCCAGATCCTCGGATCTTCTGCCTTGGAAAAGGTCAGCGCTGTTCAATTTTTAGTTAAGTGTTCAAATTTTAACACGGCTCATCCCGAATAAGTGTTAATTAAGTGTTATCCCGTCTACCAAAGTGCTTTAGATGATTGGGAAGTAGCGATTTGGGGGAAATATCCCGCTCAAATCTTCGGGGCAGATCCAGGCCGTTAGATCTCCATCTCACCGTAGAACGTGCGCGACAGGGAGTTACCCAGCGCATTGAATGCAGGCGTTGCGCGTTACGAAGCGCCAAAGAGGCGTCCAAAGGGCGCAGGCATACTCCGCACGTGCGGTGATTTAAACGACACGTGGAGAGAAAGTTCGTGGATCAACAACCCGTTTGCCTCCTCGGATCAGAGTCAAACGAGTTCTTGAGGGGCTATTGTGGGGGGTAACGGCGCCCAGGCACCCTGTGGGCTTTGGGCCTAGTCCAAGGGCGCGAGTTCCGCTAGGTGGGCCGCATGACGGGAGCAAGGCCCTCTAACACTGGGGCCCAAGGGTCAGCCTACCCAGCCACCAGAGACGAGCCGAGGAGAACGTCTCCTCGGACGTGGAATTGAGAGCAGGACACTGCAGCAAAGCACCTGGGAAAGCGTCTCCGGACCTCGGCAGGCCACCCCACGCCCCAAGGATACACCGAGGGGGGGGGACAAGGGGGACATGCACTACACAGTGTCCCTGCCACCGCATTAAAGACTTCCCACCTACTCACCTGGCCGCATTAATGGGGAAACGACTTCTGAAGGGACGGGGAATGGCCCTGAGGGCATTGGGGAGTGTTTTCTGGGAAAAGACAGGTAAGAGCCAAGAATGGGAGGTATAAATGGGGGGGGGGGAGATACCATGAGAAAGGATCCGGAATTTTTACGGAGAAAGAGGAAGAAGGTCCCCTCCCTTGAAGAACAGAACGAAAACCACCACGGAATCTCCTCGGCACGCGTCTGGGAAGGGAGTTAGTCCACCCCACCAGCCAGCCACGTTTCAGTAGCGCATTTGGATCTTACATTGCGCCCTTCCATAGTACCGGGAAGTCAGGGCTTAGAACCCATCCTCTACAAATTCTATTGTAAAGGCCACCTGGGCCGGCCCAGTCATCCATTCGGGCCCAAGCCAATTTTGTGGCCCTACAAAATATATTTTTTAAAAAAACAAACAAATTTGGATGATTAGAGATTTGAAGTTGTTAAACTTAATTGGTATTCATTTTTTAAAATTAAATATATTTAAAAAAAAAAAAAAAAACAAACAAACAAACAAATTTGGATGATTAGAGTTTTGAAGTTGTTAATCTCTCTCTCTCTCTCTCTCTCTCTCTCTCTCTCTCTCTCTTTGTGGGTGGGTAAAGAGGTGAGAAGTGTTATGACCATAATATTTTCACAACAAATCTTAAATGGTAAGTTATTTCTAGTTATAATTTAAATTCACCATTGAAATTACAAAATCATCGCTAAATCGGGCATATTTTGTAATTAAGGCATATTTTACAAAATATGCCTGATTTAGCGGTGATTTTATAATTTCAATGATGAATTCAAATTATAATCAATAACAACTTACCACTTAAGATTTGTTATGAAAATTATAGACATAACACTTCTCGTCTCTTTACCCACCCTGAGAGAAAGAGACATTAACAACTTCATATATATATATATATATATATATATATATATATATATATATTGTTAGGTGTCTAATTGTGTCAACTTCATATATATATATATATATATATATGTATGTATATATATATGTATGTATGTATATTTTGTGTCAAGTGCCACTTTTATCTCTAATTTATTGTTAGGTGTCATTACGTGTAAATTAAAGTGTCAATGATGCTAAGTGCTAACAAACAACATACGAGTCAATTTGGAGATTGTTTTGGCATTCCATCTTTCACGGGGCAATGCCCCCACCCAATAGTGTGTTTAGGAGAACTAACTGAAAGCAAAGAAAACGAAATGGGAAGAAAATAGTGTCTTTTTTACTTTTTCTTGACTAAAATGTAATTGAAGTAGAATTACATTTTTATTCCTTTTCCTTTAATTACAAATAAAACATAAAGATATTATAATAAAGTTATATTTCTTTAATATTTTTTTTAATTCCAAATATATTAGGGAAAAGAAATCTTGTATCCTTTTTTTATTTTGTTCCTATTCCCTAATATTTTATTTATTTATTATATTTGGTTTTATTCTATTCCTATATTTCTTTTTTTTTTTTTGCTGAATATTCTATTCAAACATACTCCTTTTCTTTATGAATTACAGTACATAGTGTAAATTTTGATTATTTGCAATGGAATGGAATAATTTCATTGAGCTTGCAAATGTAAGCCCATAAAACATCTTCTCTTTTTGATAATCTGTAAAACATCATAATTGAGTAATGATATATGTAGCTACTTTTTACAATAATTTTAGAGATATAAACTTCACCAGAATTAAGGAGAGAAAGTACAATTAATCCAATACAAAATCAGTGGAAATAAAAGAATGGAAATTGATTTTCACCTTGCTTCTTTCCTAAAATTTCTTCTTTTTGAATGCAATCCCACCTTCTTCTTCTTCTTCTTTTTTTTAAATTTCTTCCTTGGTTCTTGATTGATTTTTATATAATCTTGTCCCTCTATTTGTAATTGTCTTTCTTGTACTGGTTTGTTTTCTCAAAGGTCTATGATAAAGTCTGACCCATGACCTCAGCATTTCCTTACCCCAAGACCAAGAGTACCAAGACTTGGCTTAGTTATTGTAATAAAAAGTCCTTAGATTGAAATCCTTAGTCAAAACTACACTGTTGGTCCTAAAATTTACTTTGTGAGCACAGTTGTTCTCTTAAGTTTCAAGTGTACGCTATTGATCTCTTAAGTTTTAAAAGTAAACAATATTAGTCTTGTTAGGACATATGTGATTTGATGTTAAGAACATATGTCAACATTTTATGTATTGTCTAATCTTTTAACAAAACGCACTTTACTTGTAATTAGGTAGTCTAGGATGTGTTTAATACTTCAAGGAACAAGAATTCAAGTCCAAGTATTGAAGCCATGCAAGTCTGTCCAAGAATCAAGTAATGAAGTGCTGGATTTTAAAACTCAATAGCTAGTGTCTATCAAGGTTTAGCTAGTATCTATCGAGATTTAAAAGCTGCTGAAGCCCGTGACTCGACAGCTAGCTCGATAGATGGCTATCTATCGAGGTTTATGAAACTTAGTTTTTCAAAACTATTTTTCATCCAATCCGTGAATATGTGTTTGGGATTTCTTTTCTCACAACCCTAAACATATATAAGGATTATTTTAAAGGCCATCACAGGTTGCACAGAAAAAAGCACTATTGCACAAAAGCATAATTCCTCAAGTATGACCGGAAACCTAGTTTCCCTAGTTCATCTTGAAGAAGCTGCTGTGTTTGTACACCGTAGGATTTTGTGACCAAGCAACTTCATGATCTTCATCGTGTGATGAACTAAAAAACTTTACAGCCAACATCCTTCTCAAGTTGGTGATCAAGTCGCGTACTGGGATCTGCACATCTTTTGGTTAATCACATACTGGGAGCTGTGCAATACAATGAGAGATTGTAACTACGAAACAAGTCTAATTGGGTATTGGGGTAAGGGTTCAACTGTAGGTTGGTATAAGGTACTAGGATTCCTTTACTTGTAACCCCTTGTTTTGATAATAGTGGATTTTCGAGAGTGGTGACCTTAAAATCACTCGATGGGATTTTTGCCATGTAAGTTTTCTCTATTCGTAAACAAAATACCATGTCATTTAATTTTCGCTGCATATTTAATTATTTGGTGATTTGTTTGTGCTACCACGCTCATTACATGTAATTGAACCTAATTAATTCACTAGGCTAATTAAATTGTTAATTTATCACAAGAGGTCAATACCTTTTTGGCCTATCAAGTCTTTTTGTTAGATGCTATTAGTAATATTGCTTAGATGGCTAACGTAAAAGTGATTAGTCATGTTTTTGATGATGTAGCATTTTCTCAAATAAAAAGATTAACAAAAATGATCTTACAAGTAAGAAACAAATTGACCCTGATTACAAAATTAATACAGGTTCCAAAAACCCCATTTAGCCATTCCCTCAGTCCCCATCTGATTCTGAGATGCACGAGAGAGAGAGAGAGAGAGAGAGAGAGAGAGAGAGAGAGAGAGAGAGAGAGAGAGAGAGAGAGAGAGAGAGAGAGGGTGGCCTAGCCCTAGATGCCGCCTCCCACCGCTGAAAATGCCACCTCCTGCAGGCTTCCTCCAAGCGACGACCACTGTCACGGTGGCCTCCTCCTTCATGCCGCTTGCACAGCCTTGTCAGTCCTTCCTCCTCCAATCTCTGTCCAACTCATCTTAGGCATTACACTTTTTCCTCTCTACAACCCAGTTAAGTGCAATATTTATGGCCATGTATGAATTTTTATGCAACGTGTTGTGTAGCTTAGAAAAATTTGTTTTAGAATAAATCCATACACATTAGAACAGCATTTCATTAATGGTGAACCCTTTGTGAATTCATACCACACGAGGAGATGAACGACATATTGTTTATTTATGTTTTGTGATAAACCATAAAAGAAGGTTTGGCCTTTTTTTTGGGTTGTTTTGCTTGGTAGGAAAGTTGAGGAAATTGAAAATAACAGACTTTTTATACTTTGCACATAAGCCACTTGTATGGCTACCAAAAAAAAAAAAAACCAATTACTATAAGATGAACAGTTCGGAGAAAACAATTTGGTGCTACTCTTTCCATCAATACAAAATATGAATATAATCTGTCTTTCCACCAGCCCTTGCAGCCAACACAAAAACAGAACATGTACAATGGTGGTTGCTACTTTAGTTGTATACTAGTTTTAAGATGGTGGCACTGGCAAATGCATACATTAGTAAAAGAGTATCATATGAAACCCTTTAATTACACAATATACCATCCCAAAACCATATGTTATATTAAGCAATAAGCATTCAATGATTAAATATCATCGTGAATTCTAGTATTCCTTTTCCCCTTTCTGCCCTGCACTAGAGGCAGAGGGCACTCTATATTTATATATTCAAAAAAAAAAAAAAAATATATATATATATATATATATATATATATATATATGTTAGTCAGAGCAGTAAAAAACAACATGTGAGTGATTGTCTCGTATGAAAACAAGTACATATTTATATTTGTTAGTCTCATATGAAAACGACATATTTATAGTTGTTAATGTACTAAAATGAAATTAGTTTAATGAATTTCAGTTTAGGAAATGAAATGTCACGGCACAAAGTAAGCCATCACCCCAATGTCAAGTAGCACAGACGGGTGGAGTACATCAAAGTCAGGTTTTTTTTTTTTTTTTTGATAAGTAACAACAAAATTGCCTTCATTGTTTCTACTAGATTAATATTTTTGCGCACTTTCTTAGGTTAGAGACATAAAGAGTTACAAGATTACAGCGGCAACCCAACAAACTTTGAGGCCTAAGGCAATAAATTTAAATGATGCATTTTTGTTATTAATAAAATAATATTTAATTAGTTTTCAATGTCATAATTTTTATATAACAAAAATGCATTCTTTTTATCTTGTAATATGTTTTTTTTTTTTTTTTTTTGAAGAAATGCTAAAACTATAACAAATTTTACTAAAAAAAAGTACAAATATTGTAGCAATTAATGTTATTAATGACACTTCAAGAAGATAATAAACAAGTATTTAAATGAATGATGTTAGGAATATTATAAATTTTACAACATGATGTTTATAATGATGTATCACTAAGTAATTTAAAAATGCATTTAATAGATTGTTAATGTCTACAAATCATATTAATTGTCATATCAATTTGTATAAAGGTTTTAAAGTAAAACTTATAGTGTTTATAGTATTTTCCTATCTAAAATATTTCTTGTAATTAGTGACACATATTTGTAAGCCCTATGTATTTAAAATTGTAATATCTCTAGCATTACTCAATTCTTTGATACTTCTAAAAAGTAGAAGAAAAATGTACAACTAATTTTTTTTCCTATATCTCAAAAAAAATATTTTAAATATATATATATCTCAATTTTTGCCCCAAAATTTGGAGGCCTTTCTCTAGTAGGAGGCACTAGGCGATTGCCTAAGTGGCCTAAGCCTAGAGCCGACCCTATACAAGAAGTTACAGCTTTGAAGTGTTACTGAAAACAATGGCTGTTGCGAAGACATCCAAAAGAATTACAAAATTATATATGAATCCACAAGAGCATAAATGAATAAGATTTCTAGTGAATTAATGTGCAGAAGTGAAGGCTCTTATGGAGATATATGTGTATTTTGAAGTAGGTGGAATACTTAGATATTCTTTGTTATTTTTGAAATAGTTCGAGGGTTACCACTGTTTGGAACAAATTTTTGTTATTGTCTGACACTGTGTGAGGATTACTACTATTTGGAACATTTTGAATATTAGAATTAAATGATGTTTGTTGAAACCTTGTCAAATGATGCAGTTGGCTAGTCTCTCTTTTAAAATTGGAGAAATTACATTTTATCATCCTAAACTATGCACTAGATTACATTTTGCACCTTAAACTATCACACTCATTACACTTTGCACCCTGGCATTATTTTTGCTGTTATGTTTAACAGAATCCTACTGCACATGACAAGCACATATTCTTTGCTTAGGTAGAACAAACTTAAAAACCAAAACACCCTACGTCAAAATCAATTAAAACAAAACACAATTTTTTCCATATCTCTCTATCTCGCTTGCGTACCCACTGCCCAGACCCAAATTCAAATTCTTGTGCAGATGAAAGACTTAATGATATTGTTGGAAGTGCAAACTATGTTGCACCTGAAGTCCTACATACGTCATATAGTCTAGAAGCAAGAAGATATAGTGGCAGCGCCACATTCAGGCCAGGGTGTTCCTAGGAACACCCTGGCTTGAAAAAAAAATTGTATATAATAATTATTTTTTTTTTATTTGTTTACCCTTTTAAAAAAAAAAAAAAAAGGGAACACCCTCAACCAAAAACGGATTTCAGGCCGAAACAAAAACTCTTGATTTCCTATAGAAAATAATGAAAATATAAACCTATAATCCAAACAAAGCAGATATAAGTCAGTAATGGAGGTGAGGAGACGTTGTGCTGGGTAGAGGCGGCTTGAGAGAGGAGCATGAAGGTGCTATTAGGGATGAACGATGCTTGTTGAAAGAAGTATGGTGGCGGCGTACAACGATGCTTAAGGAGAACATTGAGAGAGAAGAAAAGCTATGACTAAGAAATACGGACTAAAGCTGTGTTTGGTTCGATGTAAAATGTTTTCCGAGTGTAAAATATTTTCAGGTAAAAATATTTTTCGGAAAGGAAAATATTTTTAGGTGTTTAGTGGTATTTTAAAAAATACTTTGGAAAATATTTTTTAGTGTTTGGTTGTGTTCTTGAAAATACCATAGAAAATATATTTTCTACTTGTTGCTCACATTTTCTCACATATTCTCGGCTTCCAAACAGATAATATCATTTCTCAATACAGAAACACAACACAAACAAAACCCAAAAAAAAAAATTCATCAAATCCAATCAGAGAAGGACGAAGAGAGAGAGAGAGAGAGAGAGAGAGAGGGAGAGAGAGAGGGAGAGAGAAAGAGGCGACTGGGTTCGACGTTGAGGAGAGATCGCGCGGCGGAGGTATCGCGAAGGCTTGATCTCGCCGACGACTGGGTTTTTCACGTTGAGGCGACTGGGTTTTTCGCGATCGGCGATGGCGATGGTGATGGCGATGGGCGATAGTTTCAGGGTTTTACGCGATCGGCAATGGTTTCATGGTTTCAGCGTTGAGGCATCGTTTTTCGCGATCGGCAATGGCGATGGTTTTAGGGTTTTTCGCGATTGGCGATGGTTTCATGGTTTCAGATCAGCGATGGCGAAGGTGCAATCTCGCCGGCACGGGTTAGGGTGCGATCTCGCCGGCACAAGTTGGGGCGCGATCTCTATACTCTCTCTTCTCTCTTCTCTCTCTCTCTCTCTCTCTCTCTCTCTCTCTCTCTCTCTCTCTACTTGTCTGAGTCCGGAAATGGTTTGAAGTGAAAATTTTCACTTCAAACCATTTCCGTGGTCAAAGCCTCTCTTTTACGGTCAAATGAATTGGTTTTCCGGAAAATTGTATTTTCTATGCGCAACCAAACACGTGGTGAGTTGTAAAATGATTTCTTGTAATAGTTTGAAGTCAAAACAAACGCAGCCTAAGAAAGAAAAGAAGAAAGAAAAGTGGAAAGTAGATCTGGAAAGAAAATTCTAGAAGAGACAAGAACAAGATAGAGAAAAGATGTAAAGCTTAAGCACGTGTGAAAGAGAAGAAAGGTTAAACACATAAGTTAAAATAAGGTTATTCCATACCTCAAGCTCTGTCCTGATTCCTCTTTTTCAATTTAGTTAAATGTGATTTCCCTTTTACACCCCCCCCCCCCAAAAAAAAAAAAAGACCTGACGGAGAAAACAAAGGAAAAGGGAAAAAAAAGTTATTAAAAATTAAATTAAATTAAACGGTGGGCCTTGTTTTGTGGTTCGGATTATGACATGGGTCTAATTTAAGGCTTGGGTTTATCACTTGATTGGCCCACTCAAATTTTAATTACATTATACATATTAATTATACACATAACAAATTATAGAAGACAATTAATAAACAAATTAAACAACTAAATTATGTTAGGCTAAACAATAATGAAACAATACATTATAAAAGACATACAAATTAAATTATGTTAGGCTAAACAATAATTAATAATTTTATAATTAATGAAACAACAATATAACAAATTATAGTTTATAAAAGACAAACAAATTTAATGAAACAAGTAAGCAACAATAATTAATAATTTTATTAATATTTCAAATGAATTTATAGTTTATTGTTTTTTCTTTTACTAGAATTATGGACAAATTTTTTATAAGAAAACCACGTAAAAGGTAATTGTAAACTTTATATATTTGCATGTTTTTTTATTGTTGCTATTGTCAATATAAAAATTTTTATTTTTATTAAATTGTGTAATTTATGCTTGTTGAGGAACACTCTGGAAAAAATTCCTAGAGCCACCACTGAGAAGATATATGGAGCATTAGAGTTATAACCTACATCTTATTATGTGGAAGCTAGCCTTTTTGGGCACAGACAGAATCTGGATTTTGTCATGCAGTGCTAAAAGCCGAATCAAACTTTGAAGAAAGATGAAAATGCCAAATATGAAGCAATGAGAGAAATTGAAGTGTTGAAATATGGATCAATGCAAGAAATTTAGGGTTTACAAATCTGAATTTGGGAGAGGCACACACCCAAGAGAAATGTGGAAAGGTGTTTCAGTCTTTTAAATTTGTTTCGCCTAAACAAGAATCATGTGCTTGTCACGTGCAATAGGATTCCATTAAACATAACAGGAAAAATAACACCGAGGGTGCAAAGTGTGATAAATGTAGTAGTTTAGGGTGCAAAGTGTGCGTTCGAATAAATTAAGGTGCAAAGTGTAATCTGGTACATAATTTAGGGTGGTAAAGCATAATTTTCCTTTAAAATTACATTACTACGTTATTGAAGGGAAAATCAACATAACATTCTAACAATGGCAAAGTAGTGGACCTTTTGGAGACTTTAGTACTGAATCTTATGTGTAGCCATTTTGCTATGCTTTTGCATAAGTTGACATCACCCTAATTAACATTAAGCTAGGCACAATAACATGAATGTGAAAATTTTTCCATTAGCTTTGATAGATTAAATGCAGGTGGAGACAGTGTTACCAGACTACCAGTGAAGCTACTCCATCTGCCTACTCCATGTCAATAACATTGCATGATTTAAGTATTTCAGTTTGTCGCCTCACACTTTTCCATCCTCCAATTGATAATAATAATATTTTTACATTGTATAACAAAATTACTTTGTTATTAATTTATTTATTGAAAAAAAAAAATAATCCAGGAGACCATACATAATTGATTTGCTATGAACCAGATAAATGAGCAACACTTTATTTCATTCTCAAAAAAAAAAAAAAAAAGCAACACTTTATTTAAAAGTCATTATTATTAAACCTTCTCACTTGTAAAACTCCTAAGAAGAACAACTTTAAAAATCCATATCTTTAAGCCTTGTAAACTACTCCAGAATAATTTTTTTATCTTCTTCTTCTACAGACCTCTTCCTCCGTAGCCTGATAGCAAATCCTGGCTTAGCTGCACGACATATACCAATCCGGGTCCTTCCTCTCCACTTCAAGCTGTAAAGTCATGGAAGCTGGCATAATTAAAATTCAATTCAAGAACTGAGTAATATATTGGTCTTCAAGGTTAAAAAAAGTACAAGGGTCACAAGACATATTACCTTGGGGGAATTTCTCACCAAACTTCATTTGGCCTTAGCTCCTTGTAGATGCCCATTAGGTTAATTTAATTTTTAGCCTCTTCCGTCTCTTGTCCTTGCTATTTATTGATTATTTCCAGGAGCTCTTTCGTGTAATCAATGGTGTCTCCGAGAATAGATGTTCTGTCCATCTGCTAACATTCACATTATTCTATTTAATCTTAAACCATCATTGTTTTAATACTACTGCTCACTTTAAGCTAATTAATACTAATATAAGCTAAAGCAATGACCAACTTGCACCAACTTGTATGCGCTTAGCCACAAAAGTGTCCAACCTGACACGAACGCAAACACAAAAAATTCGAACATATTTTTTTTTTTTTTTTGAAGAACCAAAAAATTCATGCACGGCCATACATTTTGCGCTTAACTGGGTTGCAAAGAGGTAAAAGCGTAAATGCCTAAGATGGGTTGGCCGGAGATGGGAGGAGGAAGAAGGACCAGCAAGGCTGTGCAAGCAGCGTGAAGGAGGAGGCCACCATGGCAGTGGCTGTCGCTTGGAGGAAGCTTGAGGTAGGAGGTCACCATTTTCAGCGAGGGAGGCGGCATCGCAGTGGCATCTAGGGCTAGGCCACCTTCCCTCTCTCTCATGCGTCTCAGAATCAGATGGGGACTGGGGACATGGGTGAATGGGGTTTTGATTTGGAACCTGTATTAATTTTGTAATCATGGTCAGTTTGTTTCTTAGATCATTTTTGTTAATCTTTTCATTAAGAAATAACACATCATTAAAAATATGACTAATCACTTTTCCGTTAGTCACTTAAACAATATTACTAATTGTATCTAACATAATGACTAATACTATTCATTTTTAAACTTAAGGGACCAATAACACACACTTGAAACTTGAGAGATCAATTATGCTCATAAGGTAAACTTTAGGGACCAACCATATGATTTTGCTAAATTTTTACTTCAGAAAAATAAATAGAAAAAAAAATTATAGTCTTCTAACAGTATGATTGTATGAAATTCAAAAATTACTCATATCAAATTCTAAACCGGTTGTGCAAAATAGGATTTTACTATAGTGGTTGTGCAAATATACAAGCCACTATAGTTTACACAAAATGATTTTTTATTATTTCTTTTCGAGAGTAAAGGAAATAAGTGGATGTTGATTGTGTAAAGAGAGAGGAAAAAAAAGATTAAGAATTAAGAAAAAATTATTTTTTAATGAAATAATGTACAGATTAGGTAATCAAATATGGACTTTAAAAAATAATAATAGTTCTTATTCTAAAGTAGACAATAATTTTTACATAATCTCACATGAATGTTTCATGTAAAAGGCAATTATTGGTTATTATTCATTTATCATGAGTTATTGAGGATGTCTACCTCAATCAAACATAAATAATGTTAGTGTCACAATAAAATTCACAATTTTATCACAATCTACTTACTTGGCTAATCAAGAGTGATGGAGTTGTTAACTCATATAAACCCACTACTTTTAGGCAGTGATGACCCTAAAAATATTTTTTAAAGGGGTCGTTCAAATTTATAAAGTTGTTAATGACTTCTTTGTAAACAATATTTTCTTATTTCATCTGGATTATTGGGATGATAAGATGAGATTTTTAGCAATTTATGATTCAAATGAATATTTTTCAAGTTAATACGAGTTCTTTTAAATAATAAATCTTAGATGGGAGATGAATCTTGCAGTATACATGATTTCTTTATAAAAAATTTATCCATAATATAGCAAGAGAATAAATGATAGAAGTTCATTGAGCATATTGTTCCTTAGTATATTGGAGATTAGTGTTGCTAAAATTAAATCTTGGAAATTATCAATTCTCTCTTACTATTATAACAAAGTCATTAATTATTATTGTTAAGTGAACTTTAATTATTATTGCTTAGAATATTTTAATTTATTATTTATTAGTTTTTGTCTTAACTCTTTTCAATTATTTTATTCAACGATTCAACTTAACCTTGACAACTTATTAGTCTTTATAATTTATTAAGAATATTTTTTTTGTGTCTTTTGCAATAATCTATCAAGATTTCAACTCAATAACACAATCATAAAAAAAAATAAAAATTGGCTTCACTTCCCAGTTCCCACTGTTTACACTTTACTGCCCACTTTTTTTTTTTTTTTTTTCCTGAGACTTAAGATCAACAAATTACTAATTTTTGTTATTAAGCTTGCTATTTTTTTTTATCATATTTTAGATCAAATTGGTCTGTTGTTAGCTTTTTTTTTTTTTTTTTTTAATACAAAAGCCAAGATACATGTTGCTGTTGAATTGATTTGTTATTGGGTTTATTTAAGGGGAGGTCAAAATTTCAATTTAGGGTGGTCAAAACAAAAACTTTAAAAATATTATTATATGTAAAAAAAATAATAAAAAAATCCAAAAGTCTATGTGACACCACCACTGCTTTTATGCTCCAATTGGTTGGACTAAAAAAAGGAGGAATAAATTAGGAATTGAGGAAAATAGGAGAAAAGATTTTTTTTTTTTTTTTTCCTTATTTGCTTCAAGAGAGGAAACACAAAAAATAGAAAACAATGGAAGGTGGAGGAGAGGGGAAATCCATCTGGGCCCGCAAATTGTTTTCTCCCAATTTGAGAGGAAAACTTAAGAAAAGAGGAGAAAAGATGGGCTTACCCCCTAAATTACACATTTACCCCTCAAAGTTGACGTCCTATATATGATCTTTTTTAAAAAATTTATTTATTTATTTATGGGAAGTTGTGTGCTGGTACTTATCTTTTCTTCGGTTTTTTTCTTCTTATCCTTTCTTCCATATTTTTTAATTCTTTTCATTTGTGCTCATACCTTCTTTGCTCAATTGTTTTGGTTATTTTTTTTTTTTTTTAAGTTTTGGATTCTTGAACTTCTAATTCTATTTTTATTTTATTTTTTAAAGAAGTAATCATTCAAACATAATATTTTTAATAAAAATATAATATATTATTTTTTTATATAATTTGCACATGATAATAAATTTATACAAATTCTATTGTCTACCCTCTCATTTTTTATCTCACTAAATAAAATATTTTTTCATCCTTCTACTTTGTTGCCTTCCCAACAAAATATATATATGAGAAAAAACTAAATATTTTCTATTCTCTTACATTGATATCCCATCTATATTTTCTATCATTCTATTTTTTTAACTCCTCCAATTAAACAGACTTTTATTTTATCACTCCCAACTCTAAGCTATTTTTGCAACTCCCAACTCTAAGCTATTTTTGCAAAAAATATTAATTACGTTGTAGTACAAGCATTTTATCAAGAGCACTTTTATGGTCCGTTTGGATAGAACTTATTGTTGAAAACTGAAAACTGAAAATAGTAGTAAAATAATTTTTAAATGTGTAAAAAATTTACTATTCACTCTTTTTTTATTGTTCATATGCCTTGGTGCATTGTTCATGTCCCATGAACAATGTACCAAGTGCTGGTCTTATAAAAAAAAAAAAAAAAAAAAAAGACAAGTCTATAAATTGAAAACTAAAAACACTATAACAAAATAATTTTTAAATGTGTAAATAATACTGTAAAACTCATTTTTAATAAAAAATTATTAAAAAAGTACATGAATAGTGCGCGCAGGCACACTATCCCCCAACAGAAAAAAAAAAATAATAATAATAATAATAATAATAATAATAATAATAATGGGGTGGTGGGGGAGAAAACGCAAATTCAACCAAACGCACAGACGCAGCCCCTGTCCAAACTCAGCCAAAACATGAATGTGAACGTGTATCCAAACCAGCACTTTGTGTCATATCATTGACCATAACATTGGTCACAATTTGCCCACGTGGCAACTTGTGGCGAACGGTGTGGTACCCGATTATTTTCTTTTATCAAACACCAATGCAAACAAATTAATTTGATGCAAGATATGTCTCCTGCCAAATGAAATAGTATTACTTAATCAAAGACCTGACAAGCTACTCTTATTCCTATGCGCTGGTCCAATAAAATGATGCCAGGTATATATAACCAGCGGACATTTCAACAACTTCTAGATATCTGGAATGCATAATACGGTGACATATGCATGACACATCACAGTGCAATAAAGATCTTCTGCTTCCTTCCTCGTAGTCCTGTTATGCAACCTTCATCTATGCCACTCAATATATCAGCATAAAAACTTTTCAATCATGATGCGCAATTTGCTCATATTCAGTTTAAAAGTGATGCGCAAAAAATGTGTTGACTCCTTTTAGAAAATTAATTAATTAATTATTTAAGTGAATTAATTAAATTAATTTAATATTTAATAGCGTGATAGTACAAACAAATCACTAACTAAGTTAAATACAGTTAAAAATAAATTTGACACATGTGATTTGTTTATGAATGGGAAAAACCACCGAGATAAAACCCTACCAAGTGAATTTAAAGTCACCATTCTCAAGAATTCACTATTATCAAAATAAGCGATTACAAGTAAAATGAATCTCAATCAGGGATCGAACTACCTAGGGACTGAGGGAGGCCATGGCCCCCCTCCCCCTTTGAAAAAAAAATTTCTAGTATATATATTAGCATCAAATTTTATTTTTGGCTCTAAAATTAATATACTTGACCCCCCTCTCCCAAAGAATTTACAAGCTAACCCATGAAACCAAAAATAAAAAAAAAAAATTATCAAATCATCCCTTGTCTAGTTTTCCCAAGAATATCAAGATAAACATTTAGCCAAACATTTAGACAGTTTACAAATCCAAATAATAAGGAAAATCTACAAAACAATTCACATATTCAAATAATTAAAAAAAATCTTCGAACAAGGGTTAAGTAAAAAAAAAATTATAACAAATCAATTATAAATTCTAGCAAAACAAATTATAAAAATCCAATAATCTTTACCCAATTTTACCTTTAATTTGAGAGCACTTTGTCCCTCTCAAATGACTCCATCACATACTCACAAAAACAACTCCTACGCTACTAATCACTCCATGTCTCCATCCACACACCAATTAATATCACTAGTAACTTGGATCAGTTAGTGTCTTTAACTCAACCTGTTATTATTTTTTTAAAGAGCTACTATTCTTTAAGATAGCCCGTGGAAAATTTTTATTTTCTATGAATGATAGAATTTTATTAATTTTTAATGTTTTATTAACTTTGGGACACACTTGGCATGCATGCAAAAATGTAATACACGTATGAAACAACAATCTACTGTTTTGTACCTTACCTAAATTGCCACCAAAACATGTGTGTGATTAGTCTATTGGTAATAAAATTTGTACCTTAGCTAAATTAATGTAGTGATGGGAAAAGATTTATTAATTACATAGTTGAAGACTCAAAGTTATCATTCATTATCATGTGATTGTTTAACAGATCTCTTTTTCTTTCATTCTTTTGCTACTTTTTTCAAAATGGAAAATCTTTTATGGAAAAGATCTCACATCTTTATGCTATCTCAACCTTACCCAAGTAATTATAAATAAACAATTCTTTAACCAAGAAACTAATAATTGTCTCACCCTTTTTTTCGCTGAGTATTAGTGCATGATGTTGATTAACCATTATTTTAGTTGTTTTATTAATGTAATACTAGACATGGATTTGAACTTTTAACTATAGTTTTTGTATTTATTTTTTTAGAATCTTTTATATATAGCATTATGAAGTTATTAGGAATAGAATTATGTGAAAAGAATAAATAGATTTAAAAAAAAATTATAATGTGGACAAAATAAAGAATTGGTCTAACCTCAAGCCTTGAAAATATCAAGACGTGTCAATTAACTTACAAATCTCTTGATTATAAATATCTATTGTTGATATAAAAAAATACCAAAAAAAAATTAAAAAAATTAATGCTAATAACGCATCGTTGTCAACCTCTAGTATTAATATTCCAACTTTCTAAAATTCTTGAACAAAGAACTTTGGCCCCCTAAGTTTGAATTTTGGTTCTATCCCTAATCTCAATACCTAATACCGACCTAAAATTGAACCTTTATCACAATACCTAATTAGACTTATATTGTAGTAGCAATCTCTTCTTTCAATGCACGACTCTCAGTACATGACTAACTAATGATACACGAATCGCAGTACATGACTAACACACCAACTTTAGAAAGATGTTGGCTGCAAAGTTCTTCAATTCATCCAACAATGAAGATCAAGAAGCTCCTTAGTTACAAAACCCTTGGCGCAAAAACGCAATAACTTCTACAGAGAATATGATGAACTAGGGTAATTTTGTTTCCAGTCACAATATGTGTGTAACAACAATTGCAACAACATTTGCATCACTTGTAACGGCCCTTAAAATAATCCTTATATATGTTTAAGGTTGTGAGAAAAAACAACCTTACAACAATACTCATGGATATGCGTAAAATCAGATCTGAAAATTCTAATTTTGTAATTCTCGACAGATACAGTTTCTGTCAAGCTTCAACATTAAACCTCGATAGAAAGACTTTTGTCAAGACATCTGTCGAGCTTTAATGAACAATACTTCCTTCACTTGTTTCATGGTCAGACTTATATGGCTTCAATACTAAACTTGAACACTTGTTTCTTGAAGAACTAAACTCATTCTAGATCTATCCAATTACCAGTAAAGTGTATTTTCTCAAAGGATTAGCCAATTTATATCACATATGTCTCTAACAATTCCCACATATGTCCTAACAAAAAGAATACACACACATGCACAATGGAATTATCCTAGCCATATAACCTATTTAATTTAAATCAATAATCTCTGTTATAATATAATTCTAGTGGAATCCCAATGATAAGATTAAGCTAATCTACTCTAATGTGTCAAGTGTGCCAAGTTAGGTTCCAAATCCAAAAGTGTTACTCTAATTTCTAATATTTCATACTCTTTAAAAAAATAATTGAAATTTTCTTATAAAAAAATATCATTAATTTAAATAAAAAATTATATCATATTTTTTAATTTGAGTATACTTTTCCAATATATTTTCTTAATGACTGAATTTTCATAATTTATTTGAAATAAATATATTTAATAAGTATTAACAAAATTCATTATATCAAAATAACAAAATTACGTGAATAAATAAAAAAAATTAAGTATATAAATAATTTAACAAACCATATTAATTTTTTAATAAAATGGAGAAATTAAAAATAAAAAATTTGCATAATGCATACTATAATAAATGATATTTTCACATAATTTTCTAAAGCTTTGAAGAAGAAAAAATAAAATAAAATGAACACTAGTAATATTAGACTTAATTAGGAAAGTTTAATGTATATTTAATTATAATTATTCTTAATTATGTCTTTTACCAGTTAACTCAACTAGTAAAGTCTTTGATAATTAAATAAGAGATTTGGAGTTCAATCATCGCCTACACTAAAAACTGATTGATGTCTTAGTCTGATAATAAAGAATACAATTATCCAAAGTGAATTGCATAGTTAACAGCATGTTGTAATTATTTCCCAAAAAAATAAAAATAAAAACTTTTGTAGATTAACTTTAGCTGAATATTTATTGTTCGTTTTGTCTTAGAAAGGTTCAATACACTACCACTGGCCATTTTAAAATGTGTTTTAAAGTTATACTCGAAGTCAAATGAAGAGTAAAACTATAAGTGTAATGTTTAAAGTGTCGTATACAAAAACAGTAGGTTGTCTAATGTACTTTATGGTGAGTACTAGGCCTGATTTTTCTCATGCAATAAGTGTGATTAGTAGGAATATGGAAGATCCATGAAAAAGAGCACGAGAAACGTAGTAAAATAGATATTCGATTATGTTATAGACACTTGTGAACAATGTATCCTATTAGATCAGAGAGCTTGTGCAAATTTGACACAAAAAATAAAAAATAAAAATAAATAAATAAATAAATAAAAGTTGAACCAAATAGTGACATTAAAAAATAAAAAGGTTTCTAATGTGTTGCATTGATCAACGCAACACAATTTGCATTATCTTTTCTTAAGCACAATTATATTCAACTGTGTGTGGCATCAATGTAGTCACATGTTGAATTTAAAATTGGGCAACATGACCAAATTTAGGCTTAGGCCTTTTCTTAAGAGCGCTCCCCCCCCCCCCCCCCGCCCCCCCCCCCCCCTTCTTCCCAATAAGAAAAAAGGCCACAAAATTAAGGGCTAATTAGTTTTATTGAAAATTTAAGGGTTAGAAGATAATAAAATTTTATAAGATAGATAACAGTGAAGATAATCACAATGATGTTAAAACATGTTTTATATATATATATATATATATATATATATAAACCTTCTCAAAAAAATGTTATATAAAAATAATTTTTATATAAAGAGACTGGATTATTTTCACATTACGTAAGAGAGAATGTTATTCTCAGCATAACTTGTCACCCTAACCCTTAAAAATTACCATCTTCTTCTTCTTTTTTTGAGTTGAGTTTGTAGTGTGTAAGTTGTAACTAGTTATGATTTGAACCCACACTGAAATTATTTTTTTATCCACCAATAACAACCTACTATCTAGGATTTGTTGTGAATGTGTTATGGATATAACAACAACATTTCTCAATTATATAACACATAAATACAGTGGTAGATTGTGTTACGTGCAAAAGAAGTGTAACTTTTTTTTTTTTTTTTTGCTATGCTATTTGCTGCATAATATTAATTTGGATCAGAATAAGTTGTTGCATGGTAGGATTTTTTTTTTTGGATGGAATATTAGGATTAATTGCATATGTATTTGTATTTTTTATACTATTTATAAGAGGATTCCCCTCTTTTGACTAGACTTTTATCTAGTTCAGAAAAAACCCCTAAAGCTTAGGTTGGGAAAATCCTTGAGAATAATCCGGTAAAAATATATCTCCAATTTCACTTAAAATGCTTCCAAAATAAAATAAACTTATTCAAATTTTTTTTTTAAATAATTATGACATTAAACCAAAAAAAAAAAAAAAAAAAACCTCATCGCACACACAAAGGGCGTGTGAAGAGGCTAGTAATAGAATAAGAGAATTTGTTAATCTTTTCTGAAGGAGTCGAATGGGTCTATTGTAAACAAATGAGGTACTTGAGTCCAGGTAAGAAGATGATGTTTGTGCAAAAGTCCTTTTGATGACCATCTGAGACTAGGTATTTGGTGAAGGAGATCAAATCCTATAAGAAGGTCTCTGCCTATGAGAGAAGAGCCAAGGACTTGGTGTTTAATGGATAGGGTTGGGAAAATTCTAATGAGGATAGGCCTGCTTTTCAAGGTGGTCAAAAATGTTTCTCTATTGACTGCTTTGAACATCTGAGTAGCTGGAAATGTGGAAGCATTTTTCTTTTGAACTGAAGCATTTTTGGGAATGAGGACATGTCCATCTCTACTAGAAAATTATGCCTAAGGAGGTGGAATTGGAATTTTTCAATTCCATGTTTAACTGCCAAAATTTCTTTGAAAGTGGAGTGATAATGAAGTTCTGAAGGTTTAAATGCACCACTTTTATATCCACAAATACTGCTTTTGCTATTAACTTTTTCAAAGAGAGTTGCTGCCCAATATTCATCACTTGCATCTGTTTGCAAAATTCTTTTGCCTGGTCCTGGAAGAAGAGTGGATAACTCTTGCTTGGCTAAGTTCAAGTGATTTAGATTCATTCCTCTGTGACTGGCTTTTGTGGGATTGACATCTTCATTTTTTTTGAAAAGTAGGTTTATGAAGAAAGATGGATTTTTCCACAAAGGGTTTGGATTTTTAAGGAGGAATTCAGAGTGGGTGGTTGCACAACATTCTTTTATAATCTAGAGTAACCAGTTTCTTCCTCTTTTGATCAGTATACTTTGATTATTGTCTTGATTAGTATGATGCTTCACCAAGCAGTCAAGCCAGTACAGTCTAGCCCCCTTAACTAGCCCCACACCCATAGCCTTTGATATAGGTGTAGCAACTACAATTCTACCACAACCATGATCTGGATGATGGCATTGATGAAGAATGGTTCCAAGGAAGAAATGGATGGGATGATTAGTCTATTGTAAAGAAGTTTGTTGCATCTTAAAAAAAAAAAAAAAACATTCATAGTGAATTTCTTGGCTCTGTGGCTCATTATATAGAAGTGGCACGAGAATAATTTTTACTGATGAAATATTGCTCTTTTGAAAGAAAATATTTGGAAAAACATTTTGACAGAATGTCAAGCCGGTATTACTCTTTCAATGGTATGGATGATGTCAATTCAAAACACACCTTTCTGAACTCTTTTCCAGAATAATTAAGAGATGAAACTCTTCGCATGATGAACAAAAAATAACTCTGCAACAAACCTCTTTAGGTGAAATCTACCAGCATGTGCTCATTGCCCTTAAAAAGCTTTGCAATCAGAGAAAGTTTCTCTCAAAAATTGACAAGGTGAGTTTTATTAAGATAAATTGTTCCTAAAATGTAGGGATTATCTTGTATAAAATGAATAATAGTTTATTTGAATAAAATCCAAAAAATTATTTATGCGGAATAATTTGTTGAGTTCAAGGATTTCTTAGTCAATCATAATTTCTTTTTAGTGTTTATTCTTTTGATGCACAACATTTTCATTATTTTTAATAATTAATTAATTATCTTTTATAGGATTTTTATTTATATTTTTTTGGTACTCACATCTATTGTGACTTGTGAAGATTATAAAGGAGAAATCTTGTTCTAAGATAAAAATAAATAAATAACAAAAAAAAAAAAAAAAAAGCTATCTTACCAAATATTTATTTATTTATTGTTTAATGGGGAAAATTTTGGCGTACCTAACGTTGCACAACCGTGGTCCATAGAGACAGAATTTGAGAGTCTGAGACACGTCTGTCTCGAACAAATCCTGTCCCTTTTGTTGCTTGTCCAATGAAACAGAACCAGCCAACTGTACAACGTTAACGTGTCCGAACTTCAATAATATTGGGACAATTTCATTTTATTATTATAAAAAGATTCATTTGGATCATCAAAATCAAACAGATCCTCCTAATCTTAAATTACACTAAGGGTCCGTTTGGATAGAGTTTATTTTTGCTGAACTGAAAATTGAAACTGAAATCACTGTAGCAAAATAATTTTTTTAATGTGTGAATAGTATTGCGAGACCCATTTTTTATAAAAAATTGTTAAAAAAGTACATAAACAGTGTGTGAACAGTGCCAAACAGTGCATGAACAGTGCTGAACAGTGTTTTTTGTCTCCTGCACAGTGTTGCTACAGTGAAAAAAACGTGCATAAACAGTACCGGTTACTGTTCATGCACGTTAATCAATTGTTTACGGAGAATCAGCTCAATCCAAACGGTCACTAAATTTTAGTAATTTACATATTCAAAATTTGGAATAATTTTAGTTTTGATCCCTAAATTTTTAAAATTTTAAATTGTCCCTAATATTATTTAGTATTTCGAAAAAGAATGTTATTCTACCCATACCAATTAATGAGCTTGCTGTTAAATACTATCGAACGTTTGCCACGTGTATTAGTTAGTTTAATCAAATTATGTCATGTCAATTTTTTTTTTTTAAGAAAGAGTTTTAACTTAAGTCGTTCACTTCTAATTATAGTCTTTTATCATCAAATTAAGACACTAATCAGTTTTTAGTATAGATGGAAATTGAATTTCAGAATTCTTATTTAACTATTAAAGATTTTACCAGTTGAGTTAGCTGGAACTAAAGGCGGAGCCAGAGAGGGGCCGGGGGGGCACTTGCCCTCCCTCCCAACTCCTAATATATCCTTGCATATGTAGTAGTCTACTCTAAGTTACTCCGTGATATAGAGAAAAAAAGAAAAAGAAAAAAAGAACTCCCACTTGAAAGTGACACAAGAAAAAGAAAGGAAAAAGTTACTCTCAAAGACCAAACCATGTACCTTTTCACCAATTTTACTATTCTTATAAGCAACTTTTGTCTATTCAAGTGTCGCACCTATTTCACTATTTTATCTTTTTTATTTAATATCATTATTTTCACAATCTTTAATGTGATATCTTTCACAGCATTTTATTATTGAGTGATACTAGAGATATTACAAATTTTACTAATTATGTTTTACAAATTGGCATCTCACCAACTACAAAAATTATTTCAAACATATATTCATTATATTGTTTAAGTAACACTAATCACATTTTTACCACATCAGTTTATAAAATTTGTAGTAGCTATGACTATGAATTGGTTAATTTTGTTTATTTATTTTAATACTATGAAATATATTCATATTTTCTTGCAATTGTTTATTTATTTTGTTATTATTATCGATTAATATTTTTTAGATTAATTTTACTTTTAATATTGTTTTTTAATTTTGCTCCCTCTAAACTAAAATCCTAGCTCCGCCACTGGCTGGAACCCACATGTCACTTAATTATTATGCTACATCAATTAGTAACCTAAAAGATATTAACAAATTAGAAAAATAATCTAAAACCAAAAGCAAAAATTTTTAAAATTTTTTAAAAAATTCGTTCTTAATATTTTCTCTACTTCCAAACGGGTGCCAGGAATCCCATCTGCAATCGAAACCACTCTACTCTCTACTAACCATCAAGGACGCTTTTACTTAACAATTATCAATATAATACAATTTGAGAATGAAAATGAGAAGGGACAAAGTGTTTATTCAACTCAATTAGTGGCAGTTCAAAAATTATTCAAGTGTATTATTTAAATAAGTTACATGACAAATTAAAAAAGTAATGTTACTAAAAGTAGATGTGAATGGTCCTTTCAACTACTAAAGGTGAGTTTGACGTCAGTTTTAAGTTTTAGTTTTTAATTTTTAGGCTAAAATGCAAAACACATCATTTATACTTTATCAAAATTCATTTCAGTCTTCTAACTTTGTTTTTGTTTATTTCAGTCTTTTAATTTTCAAGTTTATTCAATTAAATATTTTCCATCAACTTTTTTATATGTTGTGATTAATTTTTCAATTTTTAAAATTTTTCTTCAAATTTTTTAAATTAAAAAAATTCAATTAATGATTAAAAATATTTTTCAGTTTTTCTTTTTCAAAAAATTTTAACAAAAGTTGACAAAAACACCTTAATTGAATAAATCTAAAACTTAGAGAATTGAAATGAACGAAAACAAAGTTAAAAGACTGAAATGAATTCTGAAGAAACTTAGAGGATGTGTTTTGGATTTTAGCCTTATTTATAGTTTTTTAAAACCTCACTTTTCTTGCTTTTTCAAGGTACAAATATACTTCAGCACACTTTCATCAAAAAAATTTGAACAAAAAGTTAGATAAACTGTTCTCAGCTTTTTCAAGGTACAAGTATACTTTAACACATTTTCATCAAAAAAATTTCAGCAAAAAGCTAGATAACTTGTTCCCAAACGGAT
Organism: Castanopsis chinensis; assembly: GCA_032878915.1. Classification (NCBI taxonomy): domain Eukaryota; kingdom Viridiplantae; phylum Streptophyta; class Magnoliopsida; order Fagales; family Fagaceae; genus Castanopsis; species Castanopsis chinensis. Next base: position 8,680,823 of record JAVQMG010000106.1, read on the forward strand.
ACTAAAATTTCACACTATTGTATTTTATTCACTAATCATGTCAAATCATGCATCATATCCACACTAGATTTTTACAATCAAATTGTAGTGTTTTTTTTTTTTTTTTTTTTTTTTTTTTTTTTTTTTTTTTTTGAGAAGAAATCAAATTGTAGTGTTTGCATTTGTGAATAAAAATTCACTAATGTGCTTCTATAGAACAACAATTTTAATCAAAGGAAGATGAAGATGATGAATTGATGATGTATAAAAGTGATTAATTGTTTATAAGTTGCATAAAAATATAACTATATCTTAAAAAAATAAAAATTAACTAAAAATATACACACTATTGCTAATGAACAAGACATTATATGTACTGGACAAACACCATACTATTTTATAATACACCCAACATCTCAAAACTCTATTTTTTTCCCATTTTATTTAAATATTCTTTTTTATTCCTTTTTTTTTACTATTTCTCTTGTTCTCTTCATTTTTCTCTCTTTCTCCCTCAACCTCTAGCATTGGCCACAACATGATTAAAAAAAAAAACCAAAAAAAAAAACATAGCCACCACACCACCGCCATGCCACCACCAACACACAGTCACACCTACATATCCTGGTACCACCCACCGAACCATCAACCCAAAACCACATTAAAAAAAAAAAAAAAAAAGAAAAAAGAAAAAAAAAAGAACCCCATCAAAACATCAGTTCAAACCAAGCCAAAACCCTACATATCCCAGCAAACCCATTTTTTAAAAAAATCACCATAGGAGCTACCGACGAAGCCACACACATAGCACACATCATAGTAGCTCTTCTGGGCTCTCTCTCTCTCTCTCTCTCATTTTTTTATCTCTTGGTTTTCTTTATTTTCTTTATTTTTTTGTTCAAAGCTCTCTCTTTTTGGTCAGTGTCTTTGGAGATTTGGGTTTGGGTTTTTAGGGAGGGATTTTTATTGGGTATGGCCGAATGGTGTTTGTGTTTACCGATCCACCCACAGATCAACCCACAGATCAATAGATCCACTGATTCAAACCCACCAATCAACTGATCCAAACCCATGCCACCATGATCTCCAATCTTCGCCGATCCACGCTAACCCCAAATCCAAAATCCAAAACCCAGCTCTAGTGCAAGCTTTGAACGAGAGAGAGAAAGAGAGAGACGTGAGAGAGGCAGTGAGGAGTGAGGAGCTATGAGAGGGAGAGGGAGAGGAAGTTAGAATGACTGAATGGGAGAAAACAAAAAAGTAAAATCAATAAAATATAAAATTTACAATGGTGCTACAGTGCAATCATACATTTAGAGCATTCTCATTAAGAATTGTAAAAAATTTAGCATTTAACATCTCAAAAAGTTACTTTATTCATTTTAACATCTCACTTTACAATACATTCAATATCAAAGGTTCTATTATTTTACCACTTCATTTAAATATTCTTTTTTTTATTCTTTCTTTATGTTTTCTTCATAGCAACTACCATTAAACAAATCATTTTTTGTACCCAGCCATTCATACCATGTTTTCTGTACCTAGCAACTACCATTATTTTTTTATTTTTTTATTTTTTTTACAATTTTGCTACAGTGCACTGTAGCTAGATTGCAAAATTAATAACATTTACAATTCTTAATGAGAATACACTTAGGAGCTGTAGCACAATTACAAATTTTTTTACAATTATAAAATTTTACAAGTCTAGATGTTACTGACCTTTAATGCTTTAATGCTAAACTATGCTTGCGTATGGAATTTGCAAGCCCAACTGTAAATGCTCTTTAAAGTCTGATGATGCGAAGAAAATCAGTAGGCTGGATGCTTCGGGTTCGATAGGGCTAACAATCGCCTTGGTAGCCTGAAAAAGAAAGAGAAGTGATCAAAGGTGACCGGGGTTGCCGGCCAATAACCCTCCGATGACAAAGTCAGTTTTTCTCTCAAGTATTTTCAAGTTCCAATTTTTTTGGAATGATTTTCACGTACCTTTTCTTGATCTGAGCCAACGTTTATATAGTGTCTTAAGAGCGGTTATTGGATTTGTAACATCCCCTTGATTTGAGGAGGTTTGTATTTGAATATAACTTCCTCAACCGTTTAGGAGTTACCCTTTTTGTGCGCAACGGTCACTGGAGGTTACTCGTACAATGAGGAGATGTTTTAGATTTTCATAAATTTCTAAGTGTTCACGTGTCGTCCATAACTTCTCGTCCTAAGGTCTTCAAGGCAACTTACCTTGTCTTGATCAGGCCAAGACAGCTTAACCTCGTCTTGAGCTCGTCGAGACAGCTTACCTCGTCTTGAGTACGAACAGACAGCTTACCTCGTCTTGAGCACGCTGCCCGTTCTGGACGATCTCCATGGACAATTGGAATTGTATTTTATCATACCACATCAGTTGCCCCCTTGTCCATGGGTCGTCTAGGCCTTATATTTACTAACGCCGTTGTTTGGACAGGTGTCCCTATGCCAGCTGTCGTGGTGCCACGTGTTATGATTTAATTAGAGACCAATCATGTCAGCTCGTTTTTCGAGGGACGTGCCATTTGTCGCTTTCTGGCTGGCCGCGTCGCTTCGTGTACTGGGGTCAATGCCTATAAATAGTTGAATTCCTCCGCTGCCCTCCTCATTCTCTTAAATTTTCTTCTTCGACCTTCCTCGTCTTAGCGCCTCGTCTAGAAGTTTCCTGCGTCAGTTAGTCTCCCCTTGTCTAGTTCCAGGTATTTTCTTCAATCTTCGTCCTTAGAATTTAAGCTTCTTCCTTAAAAATGTCTGAGGTAATCCTTTCCTTGTCTAGCGATAGCATTGCCAAAGCTATAGACGAGTACCAGGACCCAAGTAGCTTTAGTGGCTCTAGTGATAGTTCTAGGAGTAGTTTTAGCAGTAGTGAGGGTAATACGACGGACGAGTATACGTCCGGCGTCCTTGGAGTCCCATTAGAGGTTTTGCAAGAACAGCTTAGGATGAGGGTTAAGTCAGGGTCTAGGGCTGGCACAAGTGCTCCCTCGTCCTCTGCTCAAGACGAGAAGGAGGAGGTCGTTTATACTTGTGCTATAGGGGTTGGTTCTAAGACGGACGAGAAAAAATTGTACCTACTTAAGGCTAGGTACCAAATCCCTGGTAGTTTAAACCCTAGGCTACCCGTCCGTGGGGAGTGGTGTTGTCAACCCTGTTTTGGCGTGGGTATTTACGAGGCTTACCTCCTAGGAGGTTTGAGGTTGCCTCTAAACGCCTTCACTAGGGAGTTGCTTTCTAGGTTAGGTATAGGTATATGCCAACTTAACCCCAATGCATGGCGTCTAATAGTAACTATGCAAGTTTTGTGGAGGGAGGTGTTTGAGGGGAACCGTCATCTTTCTGTGGACAAGTTCCTCTATTGCTATAAACCCTCCGAAATTAACCAGTCCCTTGGCTTTTATTAATTTACAGCCAGAGGGACAGATTGTAGATTAATTAAGTCACTAGTCACGTCAGACAGAAACTGGAAGACGGAGTTTTTCTTCGTCTCTGGTTGCTGGGCTGGTCATCCTAGTGAAGTAGCCCAAGATCCATTTCCTCCCTATACAGGAGACATAGGGAACCTTAGTCCTGAAGGTATGCATTTCTCGTTGTTTGTTCTACTCGTCCTTGTTAATGGTCGTCTAACGTGTTTTTGTGTGTTTTGTTTTGAAGGTGTTAGACGACCTCACTTGGATAGGCTCCAATTGGAACGAGTCCAAAAAGCTCGTCTCTACAGTGACAGGACCTTCCACTCTTTGGTTACCCTGAGGCGTCTTGCCACCTGGGGTCTAGGTCCTGACCCTTCGGACGAAGCAATTGCTCACAAAGTTATTGTGAGAAGACGTAAGTCGTCCTCACCCTCGTCTCTTCTTCTCTCTTTTTTTTTTTTTTTTATCTTTATATTTGTTCACTGACGTCTTTACTTGCAGGATGGCTACAATGAAACAAAATAAAGGCAAGGACGCGATGGACGAGGAGGCTAGGCCTAGGGTGAAATCCAACCCTCGTCCAGCTTCTGGCGAGAAGAGGAAGAGCCTCTCTCTTGGCGTTGACTTGGGAAACCTCCCAAGTAGGCGCAAGGAGAAGAAGGCTAGGCTCAAGTCGTCCAAGCCTCAAGACGTCCAAGCCAAGGAACGTGGCTCCCTCGTCCCTCCTAGCCCTCCTGTTTAAGTTTTGGACGTTGAACCAGAGCTCTCTCCGCCCATCCCGTCCACAGTCCCGACCTCATCTCAAACTTCCATCCAAGTTCCTCACAATCTTCTTGAGGACGAGGACTTGGCTTGGGAGAAATTTGAGAAGGCCGTGACGAACGAGGACATAACGGCATGCTACAACATGTCGTTGAAGGATTTTGAGCGTTCCGGCGTTCATGACCTTTTCAAGGTATGTAACTTTTATACATTTGTCTCGTCTTGCAATTAGTTAATGAATGCTTTCTAATGAAGTTTTGTACTATGCAGGCAATGTCCAAGTTCATTGCAGCGTCCAGGCAAGCAACTGAACTGGACAAGACGAGAGTGCTGCTGGAGAGGACGGTCCAGAAAGGAAGGGACGAGTCCAAGAGGTGGGCAGAGGTGGCGGCTAAGTCCAAAGACGAGGCTGAGAACTTGAAAAAACGTGTTGCTGAGCTGGAGAATGAAGTCCAGCAGAAGGACGACCGTCTTTCCTTCCTTCAGAGGAGGCATGACGAGTTAGAGATTATTCTGGAGAAAGCTAAAGGAGACGCTGTCGCTGAGTTTAAGGCGTCCAAAGAATTTACCGATTCAATGGAAGCCAACTACGCGGCTGGCTTCGAAGATTTTAGAATGGACGCCTTAGAGAAATTCCCAGAAGTGGACTTCAGCTCTATAAAGCTTAACCTTGGTGAAGCGTCCACGAGTTCTCTCGTCCAGACCAGTTCGGAGGACATCAACGTGGACGATGACGCTACCACCCTGCCACCTCAAGACGAGCCAAATGCCAACCCCCCATCTGTCTAAGATTTTTTGTTGTTTTTGATGTAATTTAATCCTTGCCCTTTTCCCTTTTTTTTTTTTATTGAAATGTATTGGAGTATAATTAACTCGTCTAGAGTGTTATAGACGAGTTTATTAACAATTGCCTTTAAGGCTTAATTTATAAGGGTTTTTGGACGGTGGTCGTCTACCCTTTTCTAAAACTTCAATGAATATTTATCTTTATCCACATTTTGTTAATGTATGGACGTGCTTCCCTTTATTTTTATTGTGATTGAAACTTGCATATTTCTTAAGTATTAAGGGGTCGTCCATACATTTTGCTTATGGACGTTGTTCTATCCTCTTGTTCTTCTATAGACGAGTTAGTGACCACCTTTTGTTCATAGGTCTAACCTATTTTACTCGTCCATTGGTTTCGGCCTAGTTGCCTCGTCCATAGCTTATTTTTGCTTCGTCCATAAGCCTTTCTTTGGCCTTTATCAAGGACGTTTTCCAGCGTTTGACCTGTCCTAGAGCATCTTGGTCAGATGCTCGTTTGACCTGTCCTAGAGCATCTTGGTCAGATGCTCGTCCATGGACTTGTAATTTTTGTGCCTTGGCTTATTTTACGCTTTCATCCTCGTCTTGAGGAAAGCTTGTGAATGTTACATCCCTGCGTCCAAGGATTTTTCATTCGTCTTAAGGTTTCCCCCCTTCATGAGTTTTACCACGGGAGTTAGATTTTACGCATAAAATACATTCAAAATCCAAACCATATTATGTAAGCATTGTTCACAAACATAGCACCTGCTTGGAAGCTAGTGCATTATGAAAATACTTAAAATACACAACCTTGTCTTTAACAAACTTGTCTGTAGACGGTGCAAAAGTTTAAGAACTAAGCACCTTTATTCTTAGTACACACCATAGCAGTAGTAAGAACACTAGTAGATATTAAACATAGTAGTAGGGTCGTCCATGATAGAAACCTCGTCTTTGATTAACCTCGTCCAAGCTCATTGATAGTACCTTCTCAGGTGCTCCACATTCTAAGGATGCTCCAGCTTTCGTCCGTCCAAAGCTTCTAAGTAATACGACCCTTGCCTCTTGCAGTTTACTACCCTGTATGGTCCTTCCCAATTGGGTCCCAATTTTTCATAAGCTGGGTTCCTAGTTGCCAGGGATACTCTCTTTAGAACGAGGTCCCCTATGCTGAATCGCCTGGGTTTCACCATGGCATCATGCTGTCTGGCCATAAGGTTCTTGTACCTTGCTGTCCTCTACTCCGCATCCATCCTTACCTCATCAATAAGGTCAAGGTCAAGAAGAAGCAGTTCTTCATTTTCCTTCTCCTGGTACTTCATCACTCGATGGTTAGCCATATGAACTTCCGCTGGTATGACCGCTTCACTTCCATAAGCTAACTTGAAGGGGGTTTCTCCTGTTGGGGTTCTCACAGTGGTTCTGTAGGCCCAAAGAACGCCTGGTAACTCGTCTGGCCATATCCCCTTTGCCCCCTCTAGCCGAGTCTTGATGATTTTCAACAAAGATCGGTTAGCTACCTCTGCTTGTCCATTTGCCTGTGGGTGGGAGGGTGAGGAATAATGGTTTCTGATTCCAAAATGCTCGCAGAAGTCTCTGAACGGTGTGTTGTCAAATTGTCGTCCATTGTCCGACACTAACACCCTGGGTACTCCAAACCTACACAGGATATTCTTCCAAACAAAATTCTTAACATTTTGCTGTGTAATCTTTGCAAGAGGTTCAGCCTCTACCCACTTAGTAAAATAGTCAATCCCTACTACCAAAAACTTCATTTGTCTGGTTCCCGGGGGGAAATGACCTAGGATATCCAGTCCCCATTGTGCAAAGGGCCACGGGGCCATCATCGGGGTCTGATACTCCGACGGTTGCCTAGGGACATTGCTGTAGCGCTGGCATTGGTCGCACACCTTGACATAAGCCTTGGCATCTGCCTGAACCGTGGGCCAATAGTAGCCGGCACGAATGACCTTATGGACGAGGGACCTTGCCCCCGAGTGATTTCCACATGCTCCTTCATGAACCTCCCTCAAAACATAATTTGTTTCGTCTGGAGCTAGGCACCTCAGGTAGGGTTGAGATAAGCCTTGCTTGTAAAGTACTTCATTTATAAGGACGTACTTTGCAGCCCTAACCCTAAGTTTCCTAGCTTCGTTCTTGTCTTCTGGAAGCTTCCCATCTTGTAGATAGAGTACAATTGGACTCATCCAATTTTCTTCTCCTCCAATTTGCTGTATTTTCAGGAAGTCTATGCTCGGCATGTATTGGACTTTGCCACACTCGTCCATGACTCCACCTGCCGACGTTGCTCACGCCAGCGCATCTGCTTCCATATTTTCTTCCCTCGGGAGTTGAACAAAACTCACTTCTGAAAACTTTTGCACAAGCCTCCTCACTTTGCTGAGGTATTTCTTCATTCGTTCTTCCTTGGCATCACACATTCCATTCACTTGGTTGATGACTAGTTGAGAATCTCCTCTGACTATTACTGACTCCGCTCCCAAGGACTTAACCAATTCCAGCCCTTTGAGAAGTGCTTCATATTCATCTTCATTGTTGGTTGTTTGGTACTGTAGGCGGGCTGCATACTCCAACTTATCACCCTCTGGGGACTGAAGTATGACTCCAATCCCTACTGCATACATCGTAGATGATCCATCCACGTTGATAACCCACCTTCTTGTTCGTTTGTCCTTGACCAGCTCGTCTTGGCTTAGAGTGAACTCCGCAATGAAGTCCGCCAGCGCCTGCGCCTTGACTGCATTTCTTGGTTGATACTTGACATCAAATTCACTAAGTTCCACCGCCCATTGGACTAGCCGTCCTGCAGCTTCCAACTTGCTCATCGCTTTCTTCAGGGGATGATCCGTCAAGACAATAATGATGTGAGCTTGAAAGTAGTGTCTCAGCTTCCTTGAAGCCGTGACCAAGGCAAAGGCTAACTTTTCCATCATTGGATACCGTCCCTCCGCTCCTCTAAGTGCCCGACTAGTATAGTATACCGGTTTCTGCACTCGTTCTTCTTCCCTGACCAGCGCGGAACTAATGGCATGCGGGGATACCGCCAAATACAAATACAGCTCTTCGTCAGGTACGGATGGACTCAGCAACAGTGCCTTCGTGAGGTAAGTCTTCAAATCTTGGAAGACCCTTTGACACTCGTCCGTCCAATCGAACGTTTTCCTGAGGACTTTAAAGAACGGTAAACACTTGTCAGTAGCTTTCGACACAAATCTGTTGAGGGCGGCAACTCGTCCAGTCAGGGACTGTACTTCTTTGATGTTTTTCGGCGGTTTCATGTTGAGTATCGCTTGGATCTTATCTGGATTTGCTTCAATGCCTCTATGTGAAACCATTAAACCCAAGAACTTCCCTGATGAAACCCCAAACGCACACTTACTTGGATTAAGTTTCATGTTGTACCGTCGTAGTGTGTCGAAAGTCTCTTGAAGGTCGTCCAAGTGTTTTCCCTCGTCCAAGCTTTTCACCAGCATATCATCAACATAGACCTCTACATTTCTACCAATTTGAGGACGAAACATTTGGTTCACCAGCCTCTGGTAAGTTACCCCTGCGTTCTTTAGACCGAAAGGCATTACCTTATAGCAAAACAAGCCTTGGCTGGTGACAAATGAAGTCTTCTCTTGGTCTGCCTCGTCCATCTTTATTTGGTTGTAGCCTGAAAAGGCGTCCATGAAGCTTAGCAACCTGTGACCAGCCGTCGAGTCTACCAGCTGATCAATGCGTGGGAGCGAATAACTGTCCTTCGGGCAAGCTTTGTTTAAGTCAGTAAAGTCTACACACATTCGCCACTTACCATTGGCCTTCTTTACCATGACTACATTCGCCAACCAGTCCGGGTAGTAAACTTCCCTAATGAACTCCGCCGCAATCAACTTCTGTACTTCTTCTTTGATGGCATTGTCTCCCTCAGGAGCAAATACCCTCTTCTTTTGACGTATGGGTTTGGACGAGGGACTTACATTCAGACAATGAGTAATAACACTTGGATTAATCCCAGGCATGTCTTCATGATTCCACGCGAAAACATCAAGACTTCTCTTCAAAAACTGGACCAGCGTATTCTTTGCCTCTTCTTCCATGCTTGCCCCTATTCTAGTAAACTTCTCAGCTCTACTATCGTCTAAGGGGACATCTTCTAACACCTCAACAGGCTCTGCTGCGATTCTTCCAGCACCTTCATCTATGCTCATCGTCTGTAAATGCTCGTCCATAGCCAACATAGCTAGGTAGCATTCTCTAGCAGCTAACTGATCTCCTTGCACTTGACCCACGCCATGTTTAGTTGGGAACTTGACGGACAAATGGTAGGTAGAGGTTACCGTCTTCCAGCTATTCAAAGTAGGTCTTCCGATAATAGCGTTATATGATGATGAACAATCAACTACGAGGAAGTTTACCTCTCTGGTTATCTGCTGCGGGTATGCTCCAATCACTACGGGCAGTGTGACAGTGCCTACTGGTTGCACTTTCATTCCTCCAAATCCTACCAGGGGAGAACTCACTGGGCGAAACTGATCTCGTCCTAGCCTCATTTGTTGGAACGCAGGGTAATAAAGAATGTCCGCTGAGTTTCCATTATCTACCAATACCCTTCTGGTCGTATAGTCAACAATGAGTAAGGTAATGACAATCGCATCATCGTGGGAGTGATGGATTCTTCCAGCATCCTCGTCCGTGAACGTGATGGCTTGCTCGTCAGCTTCCCTCGTCCATGGAGATCGTCCTGACAGCTGGACGTTCTGAACCACCTTCAGGTACGTCTTTCTGGATTTGGATGACTGCACTGCTGAGGTTCCTCCTATGATTACTCTTATTTCCCCTAAGGGAGGTCGTGAGGACTCTTCCACCTTGGCCTTCAGCTTCTCGTCCTTGTGGTCTCGTCTAAGGAAATTTTTCAACTTTCCCTGCCTGATGAGGTTCTCTACCTACTGCTTCAAATCAAAACACTCGTCCGTGTCATGCCCATGGTCCCTGTGGAAGCGACAATACCTATTCCTATTACGCTTGTTAGGATCTCCCTTCATTTTTTCTGGCCACTTTAAGGACGGTTCGTCCTTGATTTACATAACGACTTGCTCTAGCGGGATATTCAAGGGGGTGTACTGTTGACTTCTTGAGAATGTACTTGCCTTTTTACCTTCCCTATCCCTTTTATCGCCTACCTGGGCCTTCTTTGGACGAGGAGCTTGATCTGAATGTCGTTGGTGACCAGCCTCCGAACATTCTGACCTTTTCCTCTTCTTGGCTATTATTGCGACCTCGGCATTCATGAAATTCTGGGCTGAATGGATGAGTTCTGCCATAGTCTGAGGTTCCTGCTCGTACAATTTATGAATGAACAAGTCAGAATTGACTCCATTATGAAAAACGGCTAACAGCAACTTGTCGTCCATTTCATCCACCGTCAAGGCCTCCTTGTTGAAACGGGTAATAAAGGATCTCAAACTTTCATTCTCTCCTTGCTCAATTGTTAACAAACTAGAAGAAGAACGCTTGTGGCGTTGTCCTCCAATGAAGTTATTAACGAACATTTTACTCAACTCTTCAAATGATCCAACAGAGTTTGGGGGTATTTTGCTGAACCACACCCTCGCTGGCCCCTTCAATGTGGTAGGGAACGCTCTGCACATAATCTCATCTGGAACTCCCTGAAGATGCATGATTGTCTTAAAGGTAGCAATGTGGTCACATGGATCGCGGTTTCCATCGTATGAGTCCAAGGAAGGCATCTTGAATTTAGGGGGTAAGGGATGACTGTTGATGGAAGCCGTGAAAGGGGAATCCGTGCGGTGAACTAAGTCTTCCACGGGGTTCGTCCGCCTTATATTCTCCTTCATTTCCTCCATGGCTTTTCTCATCTGATCCATTTCTTTCTCCAAATGTGGCACCCTTCTTGAAGTAGTACCCCTTGTCTGATCCTCGGACTCAGCATTTTCTCCTCTACCTTCCTGACCCTGGGGTCGTCCTTCTGCATGTCCTTCACGGTGCTGCCTCCTCATGTTGATCTCCCAGTTCAACTCCTGATTTTGGCGGGTCAGTTCCGCCATAGCAGCAGCCATGGACTACATTTGTTGAAGGGACGACGGCTGCGTGGCAGGCGCTGACTGGCGGTCGCAGTAGGGATTACTGGAAGCGTCCCTACTCTCCTAGTGGCCTAGGCTGGTAGCCCTTGATCTTGTCCGAACCATTCAGCCTTTTGTCTAGGAACAAAGAGTGATCGAAAGAATGAAACCAAAACGAATATTATTATCGTTGGTCCCCACAGACGGCGCCAACTGATGATGCGAAGAAAATCAGTAGGCTGGATGCTTCGGGTTCGATAGGGCTAACGATCGCCTTGGTAGCCTGAAAAAGAAAGAGAAGTGATCAAAGGTGACCGGGGTTGCCGGCCAATAACCCTTCGATGACAAAGTCAGTTTTTCTCTCAAGTATTTTCAAGTTCCAATTTTTTTGGAATGATTTTCACGTACCTTTTCTTGATCTGAGCCAACGTTTATATAGTGTCTTAAGAGCGGTTATTGAATTTGTAACATCCCCTTGATTTGAGGAGGTTTGTATTTGAATATAACTTCCTCAACCGTTTAGGAGTTACCCTTTTTGTGCACAACAGTCACTGGAGGTTACTCGTACAATGAGGAGATGTTTTAGATTTTCATAAATTTCTAAGTGTTCACGTGTCGTCCATAACTTCTCATCCTAAGGTCTTCAAGGCAACTTACCTCGTCTTGATCAGGCCAAGACAGCTTAACATCGTCTTGAGCACGTCGAGACAGCTTACCTCGTCTTGAGCACGAACAGACAGCTTACTTCGTCTTGAGCACACTACCCGTTCTGGACGATCTCCATGGACAATTGAAATTGTATTTTATCATACCACATCAAAGTCCAATTGAACTCTACTTATTTTAAGAAAAAGATGTTTATATGTATATATATATATATATATATATATATATATATATATATGGACCTGTACAGTTTAAAAGGGACCCATTTTAATTTATTGTGGATGTGGACGAAGTAGTGGTGTGGTTCTGGAAGCAGTGGATCACCCCACCAACCAGGGTTCACCTACCGCAGCGAAACCCCACTGTTGTGCCGAAACGTCAACTTTCCTCTTTCGCTTTCATTTTCCATGGTGTGTGTGTTATATATATATGCTTTTCTGGCTCCTCCATAGCCTCACCCATCTACTCTCTCTCTCTCTCTCTCTCTTCTCTTTTTTTTTTTTTTTTTCTCTTGCTGAATTTTCTCTATCTCTCATTTGTGTGTTTGAGAAGGAAAAAAAAAATATGGGTAGCATTGAGGCACAAAGGACAATAACTGGCTGGGCAGCAACTGACCCAACTGGAATTCTAGCACCTTACGCCTACACTCTCAGGTAACCATTTCAAAACCATGTCTTTTGATTCTCTCACTCTCTAATTTTTGACAAATATAGTCCACTAATCTCATTTGGGTTTCTCCAAAATCAAATTTTTTTTTATTTTTTTTTATTGCAGAGACACTGGCCCAGAAGATGTTTACGTCAAGGTAATCTGCTGTGGAATTTGCCACACTGATCTTCATCAGATCAAGAATGATCTTGGCATGTCCAACTATCCCATGGTTCCTGGGTACATGCAACTAAAACACACCCCCACTTGCTTTTTCCGTATTTATTTTTTATAGCCATCTTCTAATGCTAGTCATGATTGGATTCTTATCTTTTTTCTGAGTCTCTTTTTCCCCCATTTTGTGCTTGCTTTATTAACTTTTATCATTATTTTATTGTTGAAAACTGAAACAGGCATGAAGTGGTAGGTGAGGTAGTGGAGGTGGGTTCAGATGTGAGCAAGTTCAGAGCAGGAGACATAGTGGGAGTGGGAGCCATTGTTGGATGCTGCAGAAACTGCCATCCATGCAAAAGGGACATAGAGCAATACTGCAACAAGAAAATTTGGTCCTATAACGATGTTTACACTGATGGCAAACCCACCCAAGGAGGCTTTGCTAGCTCCATGGTTGTAGACCAAAAGTAATTCACACTCAAAACCAAAACCCTTTCACATCATATCAAAAAATTGATCCTTCCTGCAATTAAAGAAAGATATGGATAATGGATATGCAAGACTCTAAAACATATTTCTTTTGATTTATAGGTTTGTGGTGAAGATACCAGAAGGGATGGACCCAGAACAGGCAGCGCCACTATTGTGTGCAGGAGTGACAATTTACAGTCCACTGAGTCACTTTGGGTTGAAGCAGAGTGGGTTGAGAGGAGGGATATTGGGGCTTGGAGGAGTGGGACACATGGGGGTGAAGATAGCCAAGGCCATGGGCCACCATGTGACTGTGATAAGCTCTTCTGATAAGAAAAGAGAGGAGGCTTTGGACCATCTTGGCGCTGATGAGTACTTGGTCAGCTCTGATGCCACTAAAATGCAGGAAAAGGCCGACACACTGGATTACATCATTGATACTGTGCCTGTGTTTCACCCTCTTGAGCCTTACCTTTCTTTATTGAAGCTAGATGGGAAGTTGATCTTGATGGGTGTTATTAATACTCCTCTGCAGTTTCTCACTCCGGTGGTTATGCTTGGTAAGCGTCTCTCTCTCTCTCTCTCTCTCTCTCTCTCTCTCAACTGCCTTTAATGCTCTAATAAAGTTAGAAAACTTTGGCAAATTTTGGAAATTTTCATCTGGGTTTCTAATTTCTGAGGATTATGCTATTTTTGTTTGGGGAAAGATTGAATATTTTTGCTCTAATTAATGTTTTGGCTTTTTGGGGCGGCTGTTTTGTCTCTTATACACTTTTTCTCCAAGAATTTAATGTCAAAAGACTGAAACTGTTTGTTGCATTTTATTGTTTCTACTTATGGGTGAGCTGATTTGTTTGGTTCAATTTGTTCAGGGAGGAAGACAATCACTGGAAGCTTTGTTGGAAGTATTAAGGAAATAGAGGAGATGCTTGAGTTCTGCAAAGAGAAGGGCCTGACTTCCATGATTGAAGTCATTAAGATGGACTATGTTAACAAAGCCATTGAAAGGCTGGAGAAGAATGACGTCAGATACAGATTCGTAGTGGATGTTGCTGGAAGCAAACTTGATCAGTGAAAACAAACTACACTTGAGAGCGAAACCAGGATTCCATCCTGGTGAAGATATTAAGAAAATGCTTTTTTTTTTTTTTTTTTTTTGAGTGATTTCAACGTGTTTTTCCATAATAACAAATTAAGACAGTATTTCTTAAATATTGAAATTTTTTTTTTTTTTGAGAAGCTTAAATATTGATTTGATGTTTGTGTTGTGAATTCTTAAATTATAATGAAAAATGTAATCTTACCCAATACCCAAACAAATATAATTAAATACAATTGTGGTGTTATTGGTATGTGCCTGTGTGGTCCTAAATGTTTGTCCTGGGATTTGTAAAGAAATTATGACAACGATAGGTACCAAACTTGGATGGAAAAGAATTGTCATGGCCTTGCTAACGTTGCTTTGAGATAACACCCATAATCGCTTAACTTCAGGAGTACAGAGTACCATCTACCATCACACGTCAGTTATGGTAATTAGAAGTGTTTTCAGTTTCATAACTCATAAGTGTAATTAAACACACATTAGGGCACTCAAGCCCACATTGACTTTTTTTTTTTTTTTTTTTTTTCTGGGTTTGGTCTTCAGGTTTTTTTTTTTTTTTTTTTTTTTTTTTTTTGGGCAACGTTAACGTTAGGCCGTTAAATGCATTATCTTTGTAAAAAATTCATTTTAGTCTAAATAGTGTATATTTCTGAGTGATGGTGCCAAAACGGGTATAATATTTTTAAGTGATGGGTGATGAGTGATAAGTGATTGAAGACTTTTGATAGATGAGTGATTAAGTTTTTTGATGAAAATTTTTTAACCAAACACCCCCTTAACTTCAGGAGTACAGAGTACCATCTACCGACACGTCGGTAATTAGAAGTGTGAAGTGTGACTCAAACCCAACACGGGCCCACAGCCACTAGGCCAATGCATTATCTTGGTAAAAAATCCATTTTAGTCTCTATATTTTTACGCGATTTTTACTTTGGTTGTTAACTTTTTTTCTATCGCTTTTAGTCCCTAAAATAAAAAAAGTGATCTCATTTTTGTCCCTACCGTCAGTGCCCTAATGGCAAAGTCCTAGGTGGCAGACGGTAGTTGACGTGGCTCTGATGTGGTAGTTAAAATATTATTAAAAAAAATTATTTGACATTTTTATATGCCACATCAGCATTTTTTTTTTTTAAAGCCATGTCAAAAAATTTAAACCAAAAAAGAATATAAATTAAAAAAAGTAAATCTAATTAAAAAACGGTTTAAAACTCATCCAAAAAAAAAAAAAAAAAAAGATTTAAAAAAAATCTAATTAAAAGATCAAATCAAATTCTCTCTCTCTCTCTCTCTCTCTCTCTAAGCTATGGTCTTTCTTTTCCTCTCTTACTAGTGGTGGTGGTGGAGTCATCCCATGATGAGGAGAGGAATGAGTAGCAGCGGACGGATCGAGTTGTAGTCGACGAATGGACCTTAGTCTGCGTTGGAAGGAGCCGATTGGGTTGGAGGTTGGGTGAAGAGAGAGATCGTAGATCTGGGTTTGGATGAGGCGATTGTTGAAGAGTAGCGGCAGACGGATCGACTTCCAGTCAACGAATGGACCTTAGTCTACATTGGAGGGAGCCAATTGGGTTGGAGGTTGGGTGAAGAGAGAGATTGTAGATCTGGGTTTGGATGAGGCGAGTGTTGAAGAAAGAGATCGTAGATTTGGATGAGGTGATTTTTGAAGAGGGAAACAGAGCCGTTGTTGAAGCATTTCCTGGTTGAAGAGAGCAACGGAGGGCTGTGATTAAGGGACGATGGGCGCGGCTGTGGGTGTGGGTGTGGGTGTTGAGGTCGAAGTTGCAAAAGATATCTAGTGATGGAGTTGAGGTTGTTGCTACTAGGAAGAAGGTGGTGGCCAAAAATTTGAGAGATTGGAACTCATGAAAGACTTGATGACTTGGGTTTTTTTGTTTTTTTGTTTTCTTTTCTTTTTTTTTCAAGAGGATGTGGATTTTTTTGATTTTATGGGTTTTTTGTGTGTTTGTTTCCCAAGAAAATTTCTGGGTATATGGGTTTGCTATGAATTGGGTTAGTTACTGTGTTCATGAGTTTGTTACTTGGATTTATTTTTTGTTTTTCTGGATTTGATGGAGATTGGGTTTAGTTGCTAGATTTGGATTTGGAGTTTGCTAGAATTGGTTTGGTTGCTTCTTGGATTTGGGAAGAACATGAAGAAAATTTCCTGTTAGTATTTGATGGGGTATGAAAAAATACAAGTCCAATTTCGTCCATGAAGATTGTCCAGGACCAGTAAGGTGCAGGGTCGAGGCGTTGGATGGTCAAGGTGTTGGATGGTCAAAGGTCAACACCAGGGGATGTCGCCCAAGGGAACCACTTACCACGTTCACAAAAGTCTCGTCTTGGGAAAGAGAGAACCTCTCTTGTGGACGAGGTACGCACGACTTGAGAGCCTCAAAACGAGGTTTGCTAGGCTGAATTGCCTATGGACGAGACCTTGGCACTTGAAAAAATCTCTTGAATTTACACTACGACTCCTTATTACACACGTAACTTCCAGTGACCATTACGCGTGAAAAATGTAACTCCTAAACAGTTAAGAAAGTTATATTTGAACCCACACACCTCCTCAAATCAGGGGGAGGTTACAAACCCAATAACTGCTCCTAAGACACTATATAAACACTTATTCAGACCAAACAAAGGTATGTTTTTTACATCTCCTAAAAAGTTGGAACTCCAAAATAATAGAGAGAAAACTAACTTTGTCATCGGAGGGTTATTGGCCGATAACTCCGGTCACCTTTAATCACTGTACTTTGTTTTTCAGGCCATCAAGACAACCGGTAGCCCTCTCTAGTCCGAAACATCCAGCCTACTGATTTTCTTCGCATCATCAGTTGGCACCGTCTATAGGGACAAATTTCAGAAGAAAATAATTTTCGTTTTCTTTTCGCTCGATCATTTGTTGGCAGCAATTTGCCTTTCCTAGACAAAAGGCTGAATGGTTCAGACAAGATCAAGGGCTACCAGCCCTGGCCACTAGGAGAATAGGGAAGCTTCTAGTAATCCTTACTGCGACCGTCAGTCAGTGCCTGTTGTGCAATCGCCTTCTGTTCAACATATCCAGTCCATGGCTGCCGCTATGGCGGAATTGACCCGTCAAAATCAGGAGTTGAATAAGGAGATCAATTTAGGAAGGCCATACCATGAAGGGCATGTAGAAGGATGAGCCCAAAGTTAGGAAGGCAAAGGAGAAAACTTTGAGTCCGAAGGTTAGTCAAGGGGTACTGATTCAAGAAGAGTGCCACAATTGGAGAGGAAAATGGACCTGATGAGAAAAGCTATGGATGAAATGAAGGAGAATATGAGGCGGGCGAATCCTGTAGAGGACCTTGTCCATCGAACGGACTCCCTTTTCACGGCTTCCATCAATATTCATCCCTAACCCCCAAAGTTTAAAATGCCTTAGATTCATACGATGGGAATTGTGACTCGTGTGATCACATTGCTATTTTTATGACCACTATGCACCTTCAAGGAGTTCTTGATGAAATCATGTGCAAAGCATTCCCTACCACATTTAAGGGACCAACGAGGGTGTGGTTTAGCAAAATACCCCTAAACTATGTCGGATCATTGAGTAAGATGTTTGTCAATAACTTCATTAGAGGACAGCGCCACAAGCATTCCTCTTCCAGCCTATTGACTATTGAACAAGGAGAGAATGAGAGCTTAAGATCCTTTATCACCCGTTTCAACAGAGAGGCCTTGACGGTGGACGAAATGGACGACAAGTTGCTATTGGCCGCCTTCCATAATGGGGTCAATTATGACTTTTTCATTCATAAGCTCTACGAGCAAAAGCCTCAAACCATGGCCAAACTTGTCCATTCGGCCCAAAACTTCATGAATACTGAGGACGCGATCATAGCCAAAAAGAGGAAAAGAGCAGAACATTTGGAAGGTCACTCGCGTCATCCTGATCAAGGTCCTCGTCCCAAGAAGGCTCGGGCAGATGAGAAAAGGGATAAAGATGGTAAAAAGGCGAGTTCCTCACCAAGAAGTTAGCAGTACACTCCCTTGAATACTCCACTAGAGCAAGTGCTTATGTAAATCAAGGATGACTCGTCCTTAAAGTGGCCGGAGAAAATGAAAGGAGATTCTAACAAGCGCAATAGAAACAAGTATTGCCGCTTTCACAGGGACCATGGGCACAACACGGACGAGTGTTTCGATTTGAAGCAGCAGATAGAGAACCTCATTAGGCAGGGAAAGTTAAGAAATTTCCTTAGATGAGACCATAAGAATGAGAAGTTAAAGTCCAAGGTCGAGGAGTCATCACGACCTTCACTTAGAGAAATAAAAGTTATTATAGGAGGAACCTTAACAGCACAGTCATCCAAATCCAGGAAGACGTACCTGAAGGTGGTTCAAAATGTCCAGCTGTCAGGACGATCTCCTAGGACGAGGGAAGCTGACGAGCAAGCCATCACATTCACGGACGAGAATGCTGGAAGAATTCATCACCCCCCAAGATGACGCGATTGTCATTACCCTACTCATTGTCGACTATACGACTAGAAGGGTGTTGGTAGAAAATGGCAGCTCGGTGGACATTCTGTATTAGCCCGCTTTCCAACAAATGAGGCTAGGATGAGATCAGCTTCCTCTAGTGAATTCGCCCTTGGTAGGATTTGGATGGATGAAAGTACAACCGGTGGGCACCATCACACTGCCAGTGGTGGTTGGAGCATACTCACAGCAGATAACCAAAGAGGTAAACTTTCTTGTAGTTGATTATTCATCATCGTATAATGCTATTATTGGAAGGCCTACTTTGAATAACTAGAAGGCGGTAACCTCTACCTACCATTTGTCCGTCAAATTTTCAACTGAGTATGGCGTGGGCCAAGTACAAGGAAATCAGTTAGCTGCTAAAGAATGCTACCTAGCTATGTTGGCGATGGACGAGCATGTACAAACAATGAGCATAGACGAAGGAAGAATCACAGCGGAGCCTGTTGAGGTGTTATAAGATGTCCCCTTAGACGATAACAGATCCGAGAAGTTCACTAGAATAGGGGCAAGCATGGAAGAAGAAGTGAAGCATGCACTGGTCCAGTTTTTGAAGAAGAGCCTTGATGTTTTTGCATAGAGTCATGAAGACATGCCGGATATTGATCTGAGTGTCATTACTCATCGTTTGAATGTATATCCTTTCTCCAAACCAGTGCGTCAAAAGAAAAGGGTATTTGCTCCTGAGCGAGACAACGCTATCAAAGAAGAAGTCCAGAAGTTGATCACTGCGGAGTTCATCAGAGAAGTTTACTATCCGAACTGGTTGGCGAATGTAGTCATGGTGAAGAAGGCCAATGGCAAGTGGCGAATGTGTATGGACTTTACCGACTTAAACAAGGCTTGCCCCAAGAACAGTTATCCATTACCATGCATTCACCAGCTGGTAGACTCGATAGCAGGTCACAGGCTGTTGAGCTTCATGGATGCCTTCTCAGGCTACAACCAAATAAGGATGGACGAGGTAGACCAAGAGAAGACTTCATTCATTACCAGCCAAGGATTATTTTGCTACAAGGTAATGTCTTTTGGTTTGAAGAACGTAGGGGCGACTTACCAAAGACTGGTGAACCACATGTTCCGTCATCAGATTGGGCGAAATGTAGAAGTCTTCGTTGATGATATGTTGGTAAATAGTTTAGATAAGGGGAAGCATCTGGACGACCTTCAAGAGATATTTGATACACTTCGGCGATACAACATGAAATTATATCTGAGCAAGTGTGCTTTCAGAGTTTCATCGGGGAAGTTTTTGGGGTTTATGATTTCGTATAGAGGAATTGAGGCGAATCCAGAAAAATCCAGGCAATACTCGACATGGAACCTCTGAAAAACATTAAAGAAGTCCAGTTTCTTACCGGACGAGTTGCTGCCCTCAATAGGTTTGCTTCGAAAGCTACTGACAAGTGTTTACCATTATTTAGAGTTCTCAGGAAGGCGTTTGAATGGATGGACGAGTATCAGAAGGCCTTTCAAGATTTGAAGACTTACCTCACAACGACACCATTACTAAGTCCATATGTACCTAGTGAAGAACTATATTTATATTTGGTGGTGTCCCCACACGCTGTAAGCTCAGCGTTGATCAGAGAAGAGGGACGGGTCCAGAAGCTAGTATATTATAAGAGCCGAGCACTTAGAGGAGTGGAAGGACGATACCCGATGATGGAGAAGTTAGCTTTTTGCCTTGGTCACGGCTTCTAGGAAGCTGAGACACTATTTTCAAGCTCATGTTATTATTGTCCTAACGGATCATCCCCAAAAGAAAGCAATGAACAAATTGGAAGCCACATAACGGCCAGTCCAATGAGCAGCGGAGCTCAGCAAGTTTGATGTCAAATACCAGTTAAGGAATGCAGTAAAGGCGCAGGCGTTGGCGGACTTCATTACGGACTTCATACCAAGTCAAGACGAGCTGGACAAGGACGAAGGAACAAGTAAATGGGTAATCAATGTGGACGGATCATCCACGGTGTATGTAGGAGGGATTAGAGTCATACTTAAGTCCCTAGAGGGTGATAAGTTAGAATATGCAGCCCGTCTACAGTACCAAACTACCAACAATAAGGCTAAATATGAAGCCATACTCAAAGGGCTAGAATTGGCTAAGTCCCTAGAAGCGGAGTCATTAATAGTTAAAGGAGATTCTCAGCTAGTCATCAATCAAGTCAATAGAATGTGCGAGACCAAGGAAGATCAGATGAAGAGATACCTCAGAAAGTGAGGAGGCTTGTACAAAAATTTTTAGAAATGAGTTTTGTTCAACTCCCAAGGGAGGAGAATATGGAAGCAAATGCGTTGGCAGTGGAGCTCAGCGAGTTTGATGTCAAATACCAGTTAAGGAATGCAGTAAAGGCGCAGGCACTGGCGGACTTCATTGCGGACTTCATACCTAGCCAAGACGAGCTGGACAAGGACGAAGGAACAAGTAGATGGGTAATCAATGTGGACGGATCATCCACGGTGTATGCAGGAGGGATTGGAGTCATACTTAAGTCCCCAGAGGGTGATAAGTTAGAATATGCAGCCCGTCTACAGTACCAAACTACCAACAATGAGGCTAAATACGAAGCCATACTCAAAGGGAAAGAATTGGCTAAGCCCCTAGGAGCGGAGTCATTAATAGTTAAAGGAGATTCTCAACTAGTCAAAAATCAAGTCAATAGAATGTGCGAGACCAAGGAAGATCGGATGAAGAGATACCTCAGAAAGTGAAGAGGCTTGTACAAAAATTTTCAGAAATGAGTTTTGTTCAACTCCCAAAGGAGGAGAATATGGAAGCAAATGCGTTGGCAGTGGAGCTCAGCGAGTTTAATGTCAAATACCAGTTAAGGAATTCAGTAAAGACGCAAGCGCTGACAGATTTCATTGCGGACTTCATACCAAGCCAAGACGAGCTGGACAAGGATGAAGGAACAAGTAGATGGGTAATCAATGTGGATGGATCATCCACGGTGTATGCAGAGGGATTGGAGTCATACTTAAATCCTCAGAGGGTGATAAGTTAGAATATGCAGCCCGTCTACAGTACCAAACTACCAATAATGAGGCTAAATATGAAGCCATACTCAAAGGGCTAGAATTGGCTAAGTCCCTAGGAGCGGAGTCATTAATAGTTAAAGGAGATTCTCAGCTAGTTATCAATCAAGTCAATAGAATGTGCGAGACCAAGGAAGATCGGATGAAGAGATACCTCAGAAAGTGAGGAGGCTTGCACAAAAATTTTCAGAAATGAGTTTTGTTCAACTCCCAAGGGAGGAGAATATGGAAGCAGATGCGTTGGCAAGAGCAGCCTCAGCAGGAGGAGTTATGGACAAGTATGGCAAGATCCAATACATGCCAAGTATAGACTTCCTAGAAATACAACAAATTGGAGGAGAAGAAAATTGGATGAGTCCAATAATAATTTATCTCAAAGATGGAAGGCTTCTAGAAGACAAGAATGAAGCCAGAAAACTGAAGGTCAGGGCTGCTAAGTATGTCCTTATAAACGAAGCTCTATACAAGCGAGGCTTTTCTCAGCCCTACCTAAGGTGTCTAGCTCCGAATGAATCCAATTATATTTTGAGGGAGGTTCATGAAGGAGCACGTGGGAATCACTTAGGGGTAAGATCGTTGGTCCATAAAATCGTTCGTGCAGGCTACTACTGGCCCACGATTCAGACAGATGCTTAGGCTTATGTCAAGGTGTGCAACCAATGTCAGTGCTATAGCAACGTCCCTAGGTAGCTGTCGGAGTACCAGACCCCAATGATGGCCCTGTGGCCCTTCGCACAATGGGGACTGGATATCCTAGGTCTTTTCCCCCCCAGGAGCCAGACAAATGAAATTTTTGGTAGTAGGGATTGACTACTTTACCAAGTGAGTGGAGGCCGAACCCCTTGCAAAAATTACACAGCAAAACGTTAAGAATTTTGTTTGGAAGAATATTCTGTGTAGGTTCGGAATACCGACAGTGCTGGTATTTGACAATGGATGACAGTTTGACAATGCACCATTCAGGGACTTTTGTGAACATTTTGGAATCAAGAACCACCACTCCTCACCATCCCACCCACAGGCAAATGGACAAGCAGAGGTAGCAAACCGATCATTGCTGAAAATCATCAAGACTTGGCTCGAGGGGGCAAAGGGGATATGGCCAGACGAGTTACCAGGTGTTCTTTGAGCCTATAGGACGACTGTAAGAACCTTGATAGGAGAAACCCCTTTTAAGTTAGCTTACAGAAGTGAAGCGGTCATACCTGCAGAAGTTCATATGGTTAACCATTGAGTGATGAAGTATTAGGAGGAAGAAAATAGAGAACTGCTTCGCCTTAACCTCGATCTCATTGATGAGGTAAGGATGGATGCAGAGCAGAGGACAGTAAGACACAAGAATCTCATGACTAGGCAGCATGATGCCATGGTGAAACCCAAGCGCTTCAGCATTGGAGACCTCATTCTCAAAAGAGTTTCCTTGGCAACAAGGAACCCAGCTCATGGAAAATTGGGACCCAATTGGGAAGGACCGTATAGGATAATCAACTGCAAGAGGAAAGGGTCGTACTATTTGGAAGCTCTGGACGGACGAAAATTAAAGCATCCATGGAACGTAGAACATCTGAGGAGGTACTACCAATAATAAGCCTGGACGAGGGAATAGACATGGACAAGGTCGCAACTATGGTGTTTACTAGTACTAACTGTTGTGTTTTTATTACTACTATGGTGTGTGGTGTGTACCAAGAATAAAAATGCACTAGTTCTTAAACTTTTACACCGTCTATAAACAAGTTTGTGAAGGACGAGATTATGTACTTAAAAGTATTTTCCTAGGTACTTTCATAAGGCACTAGCTTCTAAGCAAGTGCTATATTTGTGAACAATGTTCATATAATGATATAGCTTGGATTTTCAATGTATTTTATGCATAAAATCTAACTCCCATGATAATAACCACAAGGGGGGCAAAACTCTAAGACGAATGAAAATCTCTGGACGCAGGGATGTAACGTTCATAAGCTTTCCTCAAGACGAAGATAAAGTAAAAAAAAATAATAAGCTAAGGCACAAAAAGCAAGTCCATGGACGAGCATCTGGCCAAGATATCCAGGTGTTCTAGGACGAGTCAAAAACTAGAAAACGTCTTTGACAAAAGGCAAAAGCTAAGTCTATGGACGAGGCCAACATTTGACAGACTTGTCATTGCTATCTTGAAAAGTCCGTATAAACAAGTCGTCCACAAAAAAAAAAAAATGAATGAATGAAATAAGGAATGAACAAATAAACGAACCTCAAGCATCATCCATAGAAAAGCACGTGGACGAACTAATTGCATCGTACATAAGAAAAGTATAAGGATGACCCCCTGATACTTAAAAGGTATGCAAATTTCAATAACAACAGAGACGAGAGCAAACACATCCATACAAAAACAAATAATGAATAAAAATAGACATTCATTGAAATAGAGAAAAAGGGTAGACGATCACCGTCCAAAAACCCTTACAAAGTAAGCCTTAAAAGGCAATTGTTAATAAACTCGTCTAGAACACTCTAGATGAGATAATTGTACTCAAATACATTTCAATAAAATAAAATAAAATAAAATAAAAAAGGAAAAAAGCAAATAACATTCATGTTAAACAGGTAAGGTGTTGGCATTGGGTTTGTCTTGAGAAGGCAATGTAGTGGCATTGTCCTCCATATTAATATCCTCTGAGCTAGTCTGGACGAGGGAGCTTGTAAAAGCTCCACCAAGGTTCAGTTGGATAGTGTTGAAGTCCACCTCAGGAAATTTATCCATGGCGTCCATCCTAAAGTCCTCGAAGCCAGCTGCGTAGTTGGCATCCATTGAATTAGTAAATTCTTTGGACGCCTTAAACTCTGCGACGGCGTCTCCTTTAGCTTTTTCAAGAAGGGCATTTAGTTCGTCATTCTTCTTTTGAAGGAAAGCAAGATGAGCATCCTTCTCTTGGACTTCAGTCTCCAACTCAACGACGCGATTTTGCAGCTTTTCTGCATCGTTCTTGGCCTTGGCTGCCACCTTAGCCCACCTTTTGGACTCGTCCTTTCCTTTTTTGACTGTCTTCTCCAACAGTATCCTCGTCTTGTCTAATTCAGTCGCTTGCCTAGACGTGGCGATGAACTTAGACATTGCCTGCATAGATTGAAGTTTTATTATAGTGCATGCATGAGCTAATAGCAAGATGAGACAAACATATGTAAAAATTACATACCTTAAAAAGATCATGAACACCAGAGTGCTCAAAATCCTTCAATGACATGTTGTAGCATGCCATAATGTCTTCATCTGTCATAACCCTCTCAAACTTCTCCCAAGCCAAGTCCTCATTTTCTAGAAGATTATGAAGCACCTAGTAAGAAGGTTGAGACGAGGCTGGGACATCGACTTTGGATGGGATTTACGAAGATAGAGGATCCTTAGGTTCTAGATCAACGTCTAGGATTTGAATAGAATGGTTGGGAGGGACGAGGAAAGAATTAGGTTGGTCATCCTTAGCTTGGACATCTTGAGGCTTAGACAACCTATGCCTTGCCCTTTTATCCTTACGCCTACTTGGAAGATTTCCCAGATCCACGCCTAATGAAAGACTCTTTCTTTTGTCACCAGTGGACGGACGAGGATAGGATTTCACCCCTACCCAGTTTCCTCGTCTGCCACTTCCTTACCCTTATTCTCCTTCATTGTTGCCATTCCTGTAAACAAGGACAAAAAAAAAATAAAAAAATAAAAAATAAAAAAAAAAGAGTGAAAAAAGAAGAAGAAAGGAGGTAGAAATTACGTCTTCAAATGGTGAGCTCGTGGGCAATAGCTTCAACAGACGGCTCTGGACCTAATCCCCAAGTAGCAAGATGCCGTAGACTGACCAAAAAGTAAAAAGTCCTGTCAGTGTAGAGACACGCATTTTGAACTCATTCCAAGTGGAACCTATCCAGGTAGGGTTGTCTAACACCTTTTTCAAAACAAAAAGAAAACAAAAAAATACGTTAGACGACCATAATCAAAAACAAATTTAACAAAGATAATAACAAGCATAGACATACCTTCAGGACGAAGGTTCCCTATCTCTCCTGTGTTGGGAGGGAATGGATCTTTGTCAACCTCAATAGGGCGTCTAGCCTAGAAACTAGAGATGAAGAAAAACTCCGTCTTCCACTTTCTATCTGAGGTGACCAAGGACTTTATTAACCTATAATCTTTCCCCCTGGCTGTAAACTGATAGAAACCAAGGGATTGGTTAATTTCGGAAGGCTTATAGCAAAAGAGGAACTCGTCCAAGGTAAAAGGACGATTCCCCTAAAACACCTCTCTTCACAAAACTTGCATGGCAACTATTAACCTCCATGCGTTGGGGTTGAATTGGCATATGCCTAAACCTAGTCTGGAAAGCAACTCCCTGGTGAAGGCATTGAGGGGCAACCTCAAACCCCTCAAAAGGTAAGCCTTGTAAATGCCAACGCCAAAACGGGGTTGACAACACCACTCGTTACACACAGGTATCCTAGGATTCAAACTCTCAGGGATTTGGTACCAAGTCTTAAGAAGACCTAACTTTCTCTCGTCTGTCTTAGAACCAACCCCAACGGCACAAGTATAAACTACCTCCTCCTCGTCTTGAGCAGAAGAAGAAAGAGCACTTATGCCAGCCCTAGAACCAGACTTAGCCCTCGTCCTAAGCTCCTCCTGAAATACCTCTAAAGGAATCCCAAGGACGTCAGACGTATACTCATCTATGGTATTTCCATCACTACTGCTATTGCTACTGCTACTACTACCACTACTATCACCAGAACCACTAAAACTACTTGGGGCTTGATACTCGTCTATAGCTTTGTCAACACTATCACTAGACGAGGAAAGGACCACTTGTGACATTCTTTAAGAATACTTAAAACCTGAGGATGAAGATGGAGAAAATACCTGGATCTAGACGAGGGAAGACTAGGGACGTAAGGAACTTCTAGACGGGGCGCTAAGACGAGGATGTCAAGGAAGAAAATTTGAGAAAATGAGGAGGGTAGTGGAGGAACTTCACTATTTATAGGCATTGACCCTAGTATACGAAGCTACGCGACCAGCCAAAATGTGACAAATGGCACATCCCTCGAAAAATGAGTTGACATGACTAGTCACCAATTAAATCATGACATGTGGCACCTACAGCAGCTGACATAATGACACATGTCCAAATGATGACATCAGTGGATGAGATCCCTAGACGACCCATGGACAAGGGGGCAACTAATGGGGTATAAAAAAATACAAGTCCAATTTCGTTTATGGAGATCGTTCAGGACCAGTAAGGTGCAGGGACGAGGCGTTGGATGGTTAAAGGTCAACACCAGAGGATGTCGCCCAAGGGAACCACTTACCACGTTCACAAGAGTCTCGTCTTGGGAAAGAGAGAACCTTTCTTGTGGACGAGGTACGCGCGACTTGAGAGCCTCAGGACGAGGTTTGCTAAGTTGAATTGCCTATGGACGAGGAACTCTAGACGAGACCTTGACACTTGGGAAAATCTCTTGAATTTACACTACGACTCCTTATTACACGCGTAACTTCCAGTGACCGTTACACGTGAAAAATGTAACTCCTAAACAGTTGAGAAAGTTATATTTGAACCCACACACCTCCTCATATCAGGGGGAGGTTATAAACCCAATAACTGCCCCTAAGACACTCTATAAACACTTATTCAGATCAAACAAATGTACGTTTTTTTACATCTCCTAAAAAGTTGGAACTCCAAAATAATAGAGAGAAAACTAACTTTGTCATTGAAGGGTTATTGGCTGGCAACCCCGGTCACCTTTGATCACTGTACTTTGTTTTTCAGACCATCAAGACAACCGGTAGCCCTCTTTAGTCTGAAGCATCCAGCCTACTGATTTTCTTCGCATCATCAGTATTTAATTTAATTTTTTCTTTTTTTTTTTTGTTTGTGTTCTTCTGATATGGGTTTGAGTTCTTGATTGTTGGGTTCGGGCTGTGAAGAACACAAAGAACAAGTTGAAGAACATGAATATTAAGAAAAAAAATTTTAATTAAAATTTTAAATTAATTAGATTTAAGGTTTTTCTTCAAATATAATTTTTTTTTAAATTTTTGACATGGCTTTTAAAAAAAAATTAAAATGCTGACGTGGCATATAAAAATGTCAAATAATATTTTTAATAATATTTTAATTGCCACATCAGCGCTACGTCAGCTACTGTCTGCCACCTAGGACTTTGCTGGTAGGGCATTGACGGTAGGGACAAAAACAAGATCACTTTTTTGATTTTAGGGACTAAAAGCGGTGAAAAAAAAAGTTAGGGACCAAAGTGAGAATCGCGTAAAAATGTAGGGACTAAAATAAGTTTTTCGCCCATTATCTTTCCATATATGTAAAACAAAATTGTATACCAACAAAAAGTTGTTGTTCTCTTATTTAAGTGAACAAAGTTTCTTTTTAGAAACTCTTCAAAATTTTTATATATCCAAAAAAATAAACTCTTTAGAATTTTTATATATCTCTTTCTTCAAGTGTGAATTTTAAAAATTTAACTATTAAATTGTATGTATCTCATATTTTAACATGCATATCAAATTTTGTTCAAATTTAATATTATTTACTATTTCATCAATAAGCTTATTTTTTATACATAATTTTATATTACAAAAATTTGAAATTTTAACAATTATTTGATGACATAGTACTTGATTTTTTATCTTCTTTTTACAAATATGAAGGATATAATAAGAAAATACAATCCAACAATTAGATTTTTAAAATTTTAACTCAATATAAAAATATGTGATGAATTTAAAGGATTTCTCTCCAATTTGTTCTATTTAAGGAAGGTATCATTTCTTTTTTTTTTTTATGAGTAGGGAGGTATCATTTCATGTGACCTGTCTTATGAGAGGTATACATTACAGTTTACAACTATCATCCATTACTAAAATTTAGATGCACAGTACAATGAATGTGAGATGTAAAAGTAATTTTTTTTTAAAGGGTTTTACTTTTAATGGGAATAAAACTATTTTAAGAAATAATTTTTTATGAAAAAATAAAAAATTGACGAACTTCCTCGACAATTTATTCAATTTTTTCTTAAAATCGATGATTAATATGTGCCCTAAAAGTCAACCATTAACAAAATCTAAGAAAGAAATATGATTTAAAAGCTGAAATTAGAAGTAAATTTATAACTTTTAATCTCAGTCATTAGTTCACTGTTACTTGAGTGTTGCACTAAATCCGAATCCCATTACTACTCTCTCTCTCTCTCTCTCTCTCTCTCTCTCTCTCAACTATTTCCATCCATTTATAATAACAAAAAAAAAAAGGACGATAACCCAGGAGAACAAGTTTATGAGAAGGCATGTTGACCACTGCTTGTATCTGTAGGTGTCCTTATGAATATAGTATTTTCCTAAAAATAATTTCATCATCCTTTTACCTCATAAATTTGCATAGATTGAGATTCAAAAGTGGAATATCTAAGATAGCGTTGGATGCAATACTATTTAAGAGTTAAGATTAAAAGTTAGAAATATAATTTTTAATCTTAATCTTTCGTTCAGAAATTTTTTTGAACTTTTTTATTTATCTAATTGTTCATATTAAAAATTAACTTTTAACTTTTAATTTTTAATCTCACCTCTAGGATGATATTGAACCCAAAGTTCATAACCTTTTAAAATATGGACTTTTTTTTTTGCTACAAATTAGTTTGTAGATAATGGCTGAATTGCATGTTTTTAATACACATGTCAAATTTTGTGCTAAAACAGTTTATAAACAAAGAGTGAATAAATCTCCCTTGATAAATACTTCAGGGAGTTAATGTAATATATATAGAATGGTTTGTTACAATTGATAATTACAAACACGTAAAAGATAGTTTACAAAGTAGATTACAATTTGCCTTTATCTCTATCCGAATGATGAGCCTTATCATTATGCAATATGCCTTTATCTCTATCTAAATAATGAGCCTTATCATTATCATGATGGTGTGCTACATTATCTTTGTCATGTGCCAATCAAATGTTGTTTATTATTTACTATAAATTTATTTTTTATACATAATTTTATAAGGGATTATGTTAATGGATGTCATTAGGGCAATTGCTAATAAACTATAATAGAAAAGTTTTGACACCACTTTCATGGAAAATAATGAAATATAAAAGGCTATTAACAACATTTATTGTTTTATCATTCTTCCAATAAAATATTTCTAAAAATAATTTCTAAATCAATACCCTTAACATTTCCCATTTTATAATACAAAAAATTAAAATTT
This sequence comes from Castanopsis chinensis, assembly GCA_032878915.1. Classification (NCBI taxonomy): domain Eukaryota; kingdom Viridiplantae; phylum Streptophyta; class Magnoliopsida; order Fagales; family Fagaceae; genus Castanopsis; species Castanopsis chinensis. Next base: position 8,710,759 of record JAVQMG010000106.1, read on the forward strand.
AAACATTTAATTAATGACATAGCCAGTAGTCTTTGATTTTTTGGGAATTTTGTAAGCAAGGAAGTATAAAAAGAAAATGTAATCTAATAATAAATTTGTCAAAATTTACGTCTAATAAGAAATATTGAGTAAAATTATGGCCAAACTTTGTCCTTAAAAGTGCTCAATATCCTTGAAAATGAAGAATAAAACCATAATGCTACAAAGGTCATTCATCTTTTGATATAAATTTGGTTTGGAAAAAATGTAAGCAACTTTTATGTAGTCAAATCAAAACTATTGTCGCAGTCAAACAATTTCACCAACCTATTTATATATCCAATCAATTTATGAAATTTTGGCTTGGCAAGTAATAATAAAGCACTTAAAATGTTTTGATCAAGTATAACAACCCCCCCCCCCCCAACGGTTGTAGCATTTTTTATAAATATACAACAATTTAAAACCAAGTTTAGGTAAGACTTAAGAGTCCCTGTCGGCCTGTCCTATACTTGAAAATAACATTGCTATGGCAGATATATTCAGAGCGGATTTTAGTTGTTCTTCGTCTCCATGCTTCGCTATTTAGCCTTCATTGGGACAAGGTAAGCATATGCTGATTTAGACGTCGTCACAGCACAACAATAAAAATAAAAAATCCTTTGCTTCTACGTAAACCATTTTAGAAACTCTGTAATTATAAATGGTACAAAGACTTTTGCTTTCTGGACATCTTCTATAATAACATTGGCTCCACTTCAGCACCAAACTCTTTACCTACTGCAATTTTTTTGATAGCTATGTTTCGAAAGTCTCTTGCCTTCTACTTCAATATAAGTTCTTCTAGTAAAGAGGATAGACTTTATGGCCTTCAATTGCGTTGAAAACTTAACACATAAATATAATATGGTTGGTCATCAAAACTTATCTCAACAACCATAGGTTTTTTTAGAACTGAGCGAAAATGTCAAAAAGGTGAAGAATCATTCAATCATGCTTAACTGTTCATTACATGAGAGAGGTCGTGAGGAAGAGAGGGAAGCAGCCCCCCTCTACCCAGCTGTTCCATCCCTAAGGTTCAGATTTGTGAGATTGTCGCAACCTAGAATGGGTTTTGCGGTGGTCCATTCAATCACCTTGATGTTATGGCATTGTTTGGAACGACGCCTTGTCCATTTAGCTTATGACCTTTAGAAATTTGATGAATGCATATCATGCTTAACTGTTCATTACATAATGCGAAGTCAGGTCATGGCCATGGAAATTGGAATATGATAATTGATATAGGATAGGACTTATTGTCGTAACAACCGCAGTCAAAGGTATTAATAAATTCGTCCAATTTTTAAAGGTTTGAGGAAAATGATGATTTTTGTAATTCTAAGAGTAAAAACTGTTATAAAAAAAAAAAAAAAATCTGTTCATAATAGGGTGTTAAAATAAAATTAAAAACTTTTAATAGAGTTGTGCACGTGTGCTTGTGTTAGAGCATTTGCTGCAAAAATTATTATATATTTTAATATGAGAACCTACTTTCTCTATTCTATACACTCACTTTTTAAAGTTGTAAACTTGTAATAATCACATAACTTTATACATGGCATGATGTGGGTGAATTCGAGTTTCGCTGGCTAAAATTTCACACTTGCTGATGTGACAAATTGTTAGTCGTACGTAAAAAAACATAATGTCAATAATGGCCTCAAAAGGGAACCAACACAAGTTTGTTAACTCAATGATTGCAAAAATGTTATCAAATTTTTTTTATGTAGCGTTGCGTGTAAAACACTTATTCATAAGAGTTGTAAATAAATTGAACTATTTATAAACAGCAGCGTGGTTTGTTAACTCATTTATTTAGAAAATCAGCCAAAGCTCAGACCTTAAACTCAACTATTAAATGAGTTAACGTCATACATAATAATATATTTCTAAACAAGTTCATTACTATCATGATTTTATTTATTTATTAAAAGGCAGGTTTGATTTGAGTGTAAATATAATAAACTTATATAAATTTGAGATTATATATTGTATAAATTTGTAAATAAGTTTATATAAAATATTTAACTATTATTTGTAAGTGAGATAATATAAAACCCCAAGTAGTTGTAAAAATTATATATAATTTCAAAGATTCATGAATCTAATTTTTACAACTGCACAAAGGAAACTCATTTTATCTAATAAACTTGAATAATTTAATTTCAACTATAAATCTTATTATATAAAGTCTACAGATGGATGTAAAAGTCCAAATAATACAATGTCAACTATAAATAGTAAAAGTCTAAATAATATAATTTCAACTATAAATCTTTTTATATAAAGTTTACAGGTGGATGTAAAAGTCTAAATAATATAATTTCAACAATAAATCTTATTATATAAAGTTTTAGACTTCTGGTGTCATTCCAGCAATTTTACAAACAGCCACATTGGAGTTGAAATGTTTGAGCAAACCATCTGTTTTGTCTGAATTAAAAAGTAAATATATATATATATATATATATATATATATAAATTAAATTTTAGTCTTTTTGACTAGAGAATAACAAACGAATATATGCATTTTAGGGCTTGGGTCAGACTAGAAGGTTAAAACTAAAACATCCAAATCATCAGGTTACAACTAACAGATTGGCCATAACCATCACGCTTACCAAATCATCCAAAACCTCGAAATTACAACTAAAATCAGTGGCAAGGCATTTTCTCGCTTTTAAGATCAATAACCAGCAGGTATCTAAGAAAAGTGAAATACTACAACCCACATTGCGATTGCAGGCATGCTGAATACATGATTTACCTAATATATCTGTAGATTGAAGAAGAAGAAGAAGAAGAAGAAGAAGAAGAAACTCAAATGGGGCTGGCAGTTTGAGTTTTCCAAATGTATATTAATGAAAACACAGACGTGACAAGAAGGTTAAACAAAAAAATCAATACATTCAACAGATCCCTTTGATCAATATTCCCAATCACTAAATATACACTTGCTGCCCTGACTTGACCTAATCCAACCTCCATTTTGTAGTAGTAAGATGCCCAAAAAGAAAGCACCAAAGGTTAATTCATGTGGCGCTGTGCTTTTCCTTTCACATCCATGAGAAACAATCAAAACTGTCATCAATGCCTCCTCATGTTTTTGTAGTCCCTGAACTAGCCCCCAAACCCCAGTATATATGCTACCTGAACTGTTAGCCTTTTTGAATCATAACCGTTGACTAAAGTACATGTTCATTAAATATCTTGAAGGATTGAAGCCGCTCAAAATCACTGCAAAGAAAAAGAATTAAATTCAGATGCAATAGAAATAGAATCCAAAGCAAAAACACAATCAGGAGTCACATTCAACACTTACAAATAGGAGAAAGGACAATGACAGCACCAATGGGATATAGGAAGAAAGTGGTCCTCTCCAGAAAAGGCAATACTGCAAAACAAAATATATCACATCTCAATTTACATGTGATTTGGTCTCCATTTGTAAAACTAAAAGGCCAAATCCAGGCAAACAAGTTGATAAGACATGTTTCAGCCACAAGAAATTCAAATTAATTAATTTTGTTTACAGAATGAAATAAAGAATCCACTAAAGCATGCCATGGAACCACATTGGTTTAAAAATCATTCCAAAAGCATAAATTCCAAATATCCATAGAAAATGAAGTGGACTCAGGAATGATATTAAAGGAAGATGCAACACTTGCCATCTTTACCATAGAAAAACGCAATTTAAGCCTAACCGCCACTCAACATTTACATCCAATGATAAATTTTGATTGCACCATTTGGAAATTCATCAAATTTGATCATCTCAGTAGAGACACAAGACTGCTTTTGTACTCAATTCCAATACAATTTCACTATGTTCAAAAAAGCAACGGATCAAACACCAGGGTAATCTGTTCATAGTGATGACACCTATTACATGAAGCACCATCTGGAACCAGATATTCCTTGTTTACTCCCCCCACCCCTGCACGGGGCCTATTTCCCTCTCCCCAAAAGAAAATGGAAGAAAAAAAAAAAACAAACACAGAAAAAAATTGAATGCAAAAAAGCAAGACTTACCATCATAACCTAAAAAGTTGAGATAATGGTAGTAGGAACCAGCCACCATGTAAAGCAGGTTTGATAGCAATATAGGAATGAAGCCATGGGCGACCAAAAGAGGTGACAGAAAGTAATGTATCACTGCCACAAAACTGAGAGATCAGTAAGAGCCATTAACCAAGTTTGAAACTAAAGAACAAGACACATTTTTAAGAAGTGATTACCATAAAGCAAAACAAACATTGGGAAGAAAGAGTTGCAATGAACATCAAAAGCATACAGCCTACAACCAAAAAATTCAGCACAGAGCAATTAATTAGATTTTAAAGTACATAATGAAGGTAGAAGTGAATGCAAAATTATTATGTGCACAATTTTTTTTTTTTTTGAGATAGAGAAACGTTAATATTGAAAAAAATAATTCATTCAATATTATCAAAACATAAAAACAATGAACACATTTTTCGAGAAAAAAGTGAGGATTTATTTTCAGGATAAACTTGGTTGAACGGAAATTAGAATTAAACTTGTAATGAATCACGAAGCAAAAGTTTCCTGACTTGCCATTCAACCCGTTGCTCAACCACATGACTGTTGGGAGCCTCTTCGCGAAGGTAAGAATTAGTCAGGAACCTGCATGGAGTTTGAGATGCATTTGTCATTACAATACTGCACAACATCAATTCTATCTTTAAGACACTAGAAGCACAATAGTAAGGTACCAAAAGCAATCATTTTAATATTTATGTCAGCCCATTTTCCTACCTAATTCCAAATTACTTGACAAATTATTTTAAAGATCAAATATTACCCCCCAAAAAAGCATATTTCTTCAACTGAGTACTTATATTATTATAGGTGAAAAAAGAATTATTCCTGCCAATTATTTAATTTACAAAGACCTGGATTCAACATAGATTTCAAAACATATCATAGCAATTTCGTCACAATCATTACTGCACAACTATTTATCTTGTTGTCTTACCCTAACAAACAATTAGTCCATGGTTGTTGCCTGAACCAGATGCTGTTCAGACTCTCAAACAACCAGACAACTCAACCTGGCTTACATCAATAGCCAGGCAACCATAGCCTCTGCAGTTAAAGCAGAGGACTGACTGTCAGCGCATGTCATTCAAGGGACCTGAATGAACCCAACAGCACAGACAGTCCACATCCCATACAATCCTGTGCAATTGGGGAAAACATCAACCCAATGGTTAAACCAACCTTGTAACAATTAGGCAGCATAGACCATATAAATAAAATTAAAATATGTATATGAATCAATTTGGCTAGAATTAGCAAAAGTCTGCATAAGATCGAAAGAGACAAATATCAAAATTGGGAAGTACTAAAAACCTCAGAGCCTGGGTAATAGTGGATCTTTAATCTCAATCAGTAATGTAAGCGCCAGTTACGCATCTTCCATGATAACATATTGAGTAATGTAAAAGCAAATCAGAGTGATTCACACCATTGGTGCCCAAGCAATTTCAAAATCCCCTTTATTTTTTAGTAAGGGGCTCAAATTTCAAAATTGGTTTAGATAATATAATATATAAACCACTGTAATAATTCTTGTGATTTTTAAGAGAAAAAGAGATGAACATTGATAAAATATCACCACAAACAGACTGGCCTTAGCAAATTTAGAAGCACCAGATAAAAACATTGCAATATATCATGCTTTACAAAGCTAATAACGGCTAGGAACCGTTAGCACCTCCATAAATATTGGCATCACAAATTCACAATTAAGAGATAAGACACGAGACAAGAATGAAATATTATTTAGTAGGAAGTGCTCTTACCAACAACATGTAGCCAGAACTACTCCAGTTACTAAAAAATGGAAAAGCAATACTGAGATAACAACATAAACAGCATGTGCAGCACTATGGTCATACCTGATATAAAGAAAGATAACAAGACTAGAATCAGCACAGTTTAAACAACTTATAATGCAGAAATTGATTGAGCAGTCTAGGAGTAATATCTTACACATATACTTAAGATTATATCTCTTATTTTGTGATGCTAATACTGAGCAATTACGTTATATCAGAATGGTGTTGACTTGTTTTGAAACTGCTACAGGTCTGAATATTAATTTGGGTAAGAACAAGGTGGTCCTGATAGGCAATGTGGATAATTGGCGGAATTAGTTGATATTCTTGGTTGTAAATTGGGAGACTACCAGTGACTTATCTTGGGATGCCTTTAGGAGCTTCTTTTAAGGCGAAATCAGTGTGCAATTCTATTTTGGAGAAACTGGAATCCATCATTGACTATCAGGTTGGAAGAAACTTTATCTGTCAAAAGGGTGGCCATTAAAGAGTAGGCTTTCGAGTTTACCATTTTATTATCTCTCTTTATTTACTATTCCTACTTGTGTGGTCAAAAGGTTGGAGAGAAAATATATTTAGAGTGCCTCGAATGAGAAGTTTAAGTTCCCTTTGGTGGCATGAGACACATTTTGTACTCCTATTGCTACATGCGGATTGGGGATTCAGAGGACAAAGAGTTTTAATCAAAGCCCTGTGGGAAAGTGGTTATGACAGTAAGGGAATGAGGTAAGACATTTATTGCAACGGGTTTATTGCTGCGAAATATGGAATGGAATAGAGTGCTTGGACTTTGAGTTTAGCTAGGGGACCCCACGAGTGTATCCTTGGAGAAGTTTGAGGCAAGATGGGGCACTTTGCAACTATACGTATTGTTTGAGGTGGGGGTTGACATTCGTGTAAAGTTTTGGCATGATGCATGGAGTGGGAGTCATTCTCTAAAAGAATTGTACCCTGGCCTGTATGCTTGCTCACTTGATTGGAATGCCTCAATCCATTCAATCATTGATAGCCCAATAAGTGGGGAAGTTCATGATAACCATGAGATTTCAAAGAGGAATTCATGTTTGAGAGTTAGGAGTAAATCATTCTTTCATGGATCTTCTACACTCCAGTATTCCTATGTGGAAGGGTGTGATGAGACGATATGGATATTGAAAGGGAGTGGTGGTTTTAAAGTTTGCTCTAATCATGAGGCTATCCAAGGTGCACCAGCTAATTATTTGCCCTAGAAGAGTGTTTTGTGTGTAAAGGCCCCTAAGAGGGTCTCACTCTTTGTTTGGACAGCAGCCTAGGGGACTTGTGATAATCTTATCAAGCAAGGATTTACCTTAATTGGATAGTGTTGCATGTGCTAGTGCAATGGAGAGACAATAAACCATTTGTTGATTCTTTGTGATATAGCCTATGACTTATGAAGCCTGGTATTTAGAACTTTTGGGGTCCAACAGGGTTTACCAATGAGGATGGCTAGCCTTTTGTTCGGGAGGATGAATCAGTTTGGGACACATTCATCATACATCTGGAACTTTGTCCCTTTATGTAGATGTTGACATTGTAGGAGTGACATAAGATAACCATACTTCTGGGGATAACAGATCATAGAATCAGTTGGAATCATTGCTTGGTCTCACGTATGGGGTCTTACAAATACAAAAACCATTCTATATTTCACAGAATCACTTAAGTTTTGTGCATAAATTTTTTGTAATTCATTTAGATTATGGGGTGCTCATCATCCTGAGAATGAAGTAACCTTTATATTAATAAAATTTTATTAATTATCCAAAAAAAATTATATCTTGAAACTTTATTTATTTATTTTGATAATTCATCTTGAGGCTTGGGTTAAAAAACTACATTGAAAGTGCCATATTGACTCTTTGTGCATATGAATATTATAGGGTCACAAATTTTCATACATTTCTTTGTGTGTGCGTGTGTATGGTTTTTGTTTTTGTTTTTTTGGGTTGGGGAGATACTTAGGTGGTAATTCTCAGGTTTACTTGTCTGCACTGTAGCAATGGCCCATATATTGAGACTAGTTGCATGTCTAATCTTTACATTTGGTCTTCTGTAGTTTCTAAAAAAAATTAAATTTGTAGTCCTGTTAAATAAGGAGTGCCTAAATGTAAAGCAACTTAATCTATCAATTTTTTCAAAGAACAACAAAGAGAAATTTGCAGCAGTTTCAGAGGTCCTTTGTAGGTGTACTTCCCTCTTCCTTTGTAGGTGTATTTCCCTCTTTCTTAAAGTATGCCTTATCCCCCACACCCCCCCCCCTCCCCCTTCCTTTTGTTTTTCTCTTTCAGTTGACAAATTATAGACAAACTATTACCCCCATAATCTCCAACTCAAAATAGATTGATCCTAGAATACTTATAAAAAGTGGAAGAATATTACTTGGCTACAAGGGCCTAAAGTTGATTTCCTTATTCTTCCTAAAATCAGAAAAGCAGGATCTGAAATGTGCTTTTGCAGTTAACCAAAGCTGTTCACACTACATCAAGCTTACTAAAAAGCCTTGATTTTGTTCAAACCCAATTGCTACCAAATACTTGACCATTTTAATTCAAACCACAACCATTAAATCCCAATAAAATGCTGAAATCAATACAATCTTGCATCAGATTGTAATATGAACATCTGTCCTACGTTTATAGATCTCAATCAGCTAAACAAATCAGTAACTCAGTTCAAAAGTGGTATTTCTGTCAATACTTTGTTGCACTAAAAAACTAGCCAGAGAAAGCAAGTAGCCAGGAACTTACGCAGCACAATAAGCCAATGTTGCAACTGTCAACAGAAAGCTGCAGATTACAACAAAAGCAGGATCATCACGTGCCCATTGATTCTTAGTTTCTGGGATCAAAAGCAGAGGTAAACTTCTCAGTTGTATCAACATTATAAGAAATAATGCATACTACCACATGCCCAGTGTTTACAGTCACTATAATTAAGGAAATACAAAAATGCCAACCAGTAGACAATTTCACAAATGCATTTACTCTCTCCTATATATTGGCTAACTAAATGATCTTCTCCATTATATATTTTAAGATAATATAAAAGCCCCAACCACTTAAGAGACACAACTGACTTGAAGCAACTAAACACCAAAAAGAGAAGTAAATAACAAAAAAGGTTTAGTTTGAACTTCAAAATTCTTTATAATTACACCAGGTATCTGATTTTCCTCATTTATTGTCATAACTTTTCAAATCATTGAAATATATTGTTGATAATTGCAAACTGTTAGTGCATTTGAACATTCTGTTAATTAGAAAACAACCAATCCAGATAATCACATGTATAGTCAGTTAGATGATTATGGTAGCCAGATACCACAATCTAACTCTACAGCACTGAAACATTCATGAACACAAACCAGATGACAGCTAGTAGATGATTATTCAATGGAAAGTGGACTTACGCTTGTGATACTTGGTGTGCTGATAGCTACATCCATTGTAAAGTTCAACATGCAAAACACAGAGTTCATAAAAAGTTGTTCATTAATAAACACAAAACATTTGATCCACAGCATTTAAAAAAAAAAAAAAACCTCTTACTTGAAAAGGATAACTACTATTAATAGTAAGAATAATATTAATAGAAAAGGTGAAAAACACTGACGATGAGCCTAAGTGCAGATACTTACACAACTTTAGGTGAGGTGCATAGGTGAAGCATTTGCCAAAAGGTATACTCAATATCCATTTGTTGCCACTAAATCATGCAACCAAAAGCAAAAATAAATTGATGAGAAAATCAAACAAGTTGAAGTAAATATATGAGTGATCAAGTGCAGGTATCAAATGAGTTCGAACATAATGCCCTTGCCCTGAAGAAGAAGAATAAATCTTTTCATAACCAACAGTCAGGGAAAGGTCCCAAAGAATCAAGTTGAAAATGAAAAAAAGTCTAGTACGGAAACCTGACAACAAATGGACACAAAAGTGTCTCAGGACTGAGAGCGTCTTACATGTGTTGGTATACATGTATAATCATTATTATAGAGTTTAAGATGTGGGAGTTCTCTTATTATCTTATGCTTTTTGTTGGGTATTATTAAAAGAGCATCCATATTATGTCTATTATGAGCCTAGTCTATTTTAATCACTGTTGTATAAATAATGATAGAGTTGTGTTTTATTGATTCAAATAAATTAGCTCAGATTAGGATGAATTATGATTAGTTTCATTGATAGATTACAGGAAGCTAGTATTTATCTAATTGGAAGTCATGATTTTCTACATGACAAATTGTTAGCTAATCTAACTTGGAGGACTATGGACTCCCTCAAAGTAGTCCATTTTTGGTTCCCTCAAAGCAACCAAGCAAGCAATGTCACAATATTCACAATAGAAAAAAGCAATTCACAGTGTCCTAGCAGTAAACAGAAGACATTTCCATCACTAAAACCTGGATTTGGAACTTCTTCTTCTTCTTTACTTAACCATTTCAGATTTTTATCTATTTGATTTATATGTCCTTTTAAAAATGGCATCACTCCATTCCTGTGTTGTTTCCTAGGGTCTTGCCCCGGCGCCCTGATTGGCAGCATGCCAAAAACACCCTAAGATCTACAAAAGCATCAAGAATCTGCATTTTTCATTTTCTCAGACCGTAAATTTGCACTCTCAGTGCACGTATTTTTCCGCAACCCAAAACAGACTAGGGTAAACATTACATACAAATTGAACTTATCTAGTGTAAAAACATAAAGAAATAAAACAGTGCACGAGTTATTGAATCACATGAATCATGATGTTTGCACTTACTAGCATGACAAAAAGGAAAATGCGATAGCAAGAAAATTATTGAATCACATGAATCATCATGTCGTTCACATAATGCTTCTATGTTGATAATACAAATAATTGACACAATTAAATGTACTAGTGACTGTGAGTAATCATACACAAAAAGATAGTTCAGCTTGAGCTTTAGTATTCGAAACCTTGAACCGAGAATAAAAGAACAAAATTCAAAGCTCATAGATAGAAACACAGCGTTGTGCTAAGCAGTCAAAAAATCAAAAATCACATTCACAAAGACTTAGATCAAACGCCAATTCTAGAAACAATGGTAATTAGAGAGTGTGAAGTATTCGTGGATCGAGTTCACGAACGTGAATATTGTAATCAATTCTGTGAAAATTGGGAATTAGATTGGCGTGGAAATCAGATCCGAAAAGAGAATGAAAATTTGAGAGAGAGAGAGAGAGAGAGAGAGAGAGAGAGAGACCTTGACAATTCGACGGAGGTACTGAGGAAACATGGGGTTAGCTCGAGATGAAGAGGACTGCGAGCGCCCTTTCGAGACTGTGGGCAACATCTCCTCTCTTTTTTCTTCTTCTTTTTTCTTACTCTTCTTCGATCGAAGAAGATCTGTGAAGTTTCCACAGCTTTCTCTCTCTTTCTCTCTCTCTGTGGGTTCGGATGATGAGGAAGGAAACGTAAAAACGACGACGACCTATGAACAAGTAAAGTTTGGGCCTAAAATTTTTAATCACATAGATGGATTTTTGGTTGGAATTGGACTTCGGCTACGGCCCAAGTTTTGGTTGATTATGTGCTTAATTACCTTTAAAAAAATTTTAAAAAAAAAAATTGTTCTTTTTTGCCATCCTATATGTACCATGTTATTACAGTGAGAAATTTTAGGGAGTAGCCCCAATATAGTAGCTAGAGGTTTCAAACCCAAAATCTCATGAATGCCATGAGACCCTAGGAACTAGGAGACCAACTTCTTGAGTTAAAAACAATTCTTCAAAGATTAGCAAATCACACCATCCATACTATTTGTCATAAGTTAAACCGCTACTTATCAAGGTAGTAAACTACAAGTAGTGAACAATCACTTTCACAAAGATTCGGTATTTTTTTTTTCCAATATTCGCAATCGACTATATCAAAATTTTTCTTTTTTAAAAACCTCTTCTTCTTTTTTCTAAATGCAATTATTCATTAACTACTTCCAGAATAATAAAAAGTTGCTTCCAAATGCACACCAAGACAATCTATCAGTTACAAAATTTGTTAGCATCTTAAGGTAGTGTTCGGTTCAAAGTAGTTTAAAATTTTGAGGGTTTTTTGTTTAGATTTCTAAGAATTCCCATGTATGGCTGCATATAGCTCAAATTATATAGAGATTGCCTTTTTAAAAGGTGTGAAGCCACATCCTAATGACTTATTAGGGGGAAAATCTTTTTTTTTTTAATCAATACAAGTGATACGATTGATTGCATGAGCTTACTCGAGTCCACAAGTATCTACAAGGACGAATGAAAGACATCAAATAGTTCACCATGGTTTGCTAGCATAGGACTCTCTTTTGCCCATTTGAGATGTGTAGTCACGTCTTTTTTGCTTCCTCTATTCCCTCAATTTTATACTTGTTGTGGGATTGATTTTCTCCCTAACGTTTGCTAGATATTGAAATTTGAATGTAGGCGAGAAATTTGTGTCATACAAGGAATGCAAAGAATTATGTAATTGGATCCTAAGATTTGCATCATAATATTTACAAATCCTAACTGGGGTTTGGATGCTCCTTAAAAGTTTTGAATTCTTACTCAATTTAATCTTTCTTTGAGATGTCATGTATTGAGTAATAATTCTACTAATATAACAATTTTCATAACAGTTAAGTTGACATATTATTACTAATTCTCATTTACATTTTTCACTGATATCAATTTTTATTTACTGATAACAACTTATAATCTCCAATGTCGTGAAAAATTTGTGGCTTTAGACATGTTGTCATGCTTACAGTGTACCCCTTAAAAAATGTGCAACTTACACTTTCCCACATTATTTATTGGGTAATTCACAATCTCCCTAAACAATAAAATCGACCTCCTTAAATATAGGAATTGACAAATAGGATTTACCATTTGTTTTTGGGTTAACACCTAACAAAATCTTTTAATACTCCATGCCAAATTTATAAACATATCCTTCTCAGCCAGTTAGTAACTTTATTTCATCTTAGCAACATTTCCCCAAAAAAATAAATTTGGAAGCATTTCTCCAACAATGTTGTACAATGGTCCAATGTAGCACTTAAAAAACCCAACTCAACATATATATATATATATATATATATATATTAATAGGTAAAGCTGAGTGAAAATTCAATTAGGTTTTGAATTGAATTTCAATTGTTGTCTAACTTTGCACCACTTATCCTATTTAAGTTTTTTTTTTTTTTTTTTTAATTTTTGTTCTAGGTGAGTTAATAAGATACAAAAGAAGAAGGATCTAATATAAATAAATTATCAAATACTCAATAAAAGAAAAAAGAAAAAAAAATAGTAAACTCATGTGTATATTCAAAAGAAATTAAAATTTAAAAAAAAATAAAAGAGAGAGTATAATTTGAATTAATATATACTTGTAATTGTAATTTTTTTTAATTGTATCATGCATATGCATGGAATATACATTAGTTTTAATTAATTGGTTAAACTAGTTTTCCTTGAAGAACATGGACTTAGGAGTTAAGATTTTGTCTCCATTGCCATCAAAATCATTCATCGCTAATATCCTCCTCTTTTATTTTTCTTAGAATCTCTAATTTTAACTTGTCAACAAGAAGGTAAGTAACATGTCAGAGCCAATAATTAGGGGATGTGGTGATTATTGTTACCATCAGAAAACCAATTGAAAGTGAGGGAGGACTGGACCGGTGGTGAGGGAGATCCAACTACTCTATACAAATGAATCCTTTCACAACATATTTGACAAAGGAGCAATAGTCGAAGAACTTGATGTGGAAAGCCATGGCAATGAAGACATCAACGGCCTTAAAAGCAACCGTGTAGAGAAGTGTAGAAAAACATTGAAAAATCAATTAAATATATATAATATAAATTTTAACAAATTTTTATATGAAATTATAGTGCATTTTCCGCTTGTGGAACCAAGTTTTGCATTAGAGGTGAAAAAAAACAAAAGGATGTAACATTTCTTGGTAGGAAACAAATTTATCAAAGAACATTATCAGAGATTCGAACATGAGTTGCTAGAAAAGCTCTCCAGGACAATTCAAATCTAGTCGGAGAAAAAATATAGGGTTCCAATTATGGATCAAATACTCATTCATGCAAACACAATATTTATATATACATACACATATATTATTGTGTGGGAGGACCACTAAACATTATTAATGCGATCATCCTGATATGTTGAATAATTGCTTGAAGTTAATACTATAAGATTCCTAAAACTTGTCATTTCAAAGATAAAAAGAATAGTTGGGTTCTATATATCAAAACATAAATAAAAATGAAAGGAAAGAATTCAAGCAAAATATTTATAAAAAGAAAAAAAGTCAGAGGAGCCATAAGTGATTAACAATGTTAACCCAATTTGAGCATTTGATCTCATGCTCGGCTGGTGAACCTAACTTTTATGTTACAAGCAGGATAATCACATATTGATGAGAGGGGGCATCATCTCACATCTTTTATGATCTCTCCTTTAACATATGCATCAGAGCATAAATGGTTAAGTCATTAATTAAAAAGTTTTTTTTATTAAAAAAAATTGTGTATGGTGTATGGTATCATATCATGTACCATATGATACAAACCTGGGACATATTCAATTAATAATTTATTTTTACATATTTATGCAATAATTTTCTAAAACTTTAAATAAATGTGTCATTCATAAATATATTTATAATATCCACCATTAAATTAGTCACACTAATACGCTATGTCTTGGTTGTGCTGTTAAGGTCCAAGACTCCTAGAAATGATGATGAAGGAAATGATCAAACAATATTAAAAAAGAAAAAAAGATGAAGAGAATTAAGACAAAACACCATTATAAAAAGAGGCATAATGATGATGATGATGAAGGAAATGATCAAACAATATTAAAAAAAAAAAAAAAAAAAGATGAAGAGAATTAAGACAAAACACCATTATAAAAAGAGGCATAGAGTGTGTATACGCCTTTTTTTTATTATGTATATGCACATTACACACTTATATTATTTATATTAAAAAAACTATATTTTTAGTTATTGGACTAAACAAGATATAGCTTAAGCTCATAAATTTACATGTTTATGAATTGGATGATCCACATCGACACGCTGAATTGTTACTTTTCATATGTATCATGTTGTTTTGACATGTTAGCTCATTGGAACAACGGCTCAAACTCTTACAAACTATTTTGCCTGAGTTGAATTTTAGGTTTACTCATTTTTCCTAGATAAAAAATCCTTCCCATGTCTGTAGATTAATAGGTTCAGTTCAAAATTTGAAAAATTATAAGATCACATAAAATTGATTCAATCTTACTTCTCTAAGTATTTGTAACTTATTTTTATAAGTCCAATAAACCAATACAAACAAACTCTCCCAAACAGCCAAAATCCTAAACATGAAAGAGTTTCGCATTCCTTTTTCTTCGTATCTAATCTTGCTCTTAGATATAAGTGTAAATTGCTTAGCCCAATAAGGAGCATTCTTGCACTCATCTTTCTTCAATTCTATCTTGATCTTGGACATAAGCGTAAATTGCTTAGCCCGATAAGGATGAATGCTCCCAAAGGAATCTTTTTTAGAATGTTCCTTACGTGAAATAAAAAAATGAAGAATTCCAACTTAACTGAACTAGACGAACCATATACAACAATCTTACTAAATAAATTAATTGGATAATGAGGTAAAAAATTTATTGCCTAGATAGCATTTGTTAGCTGTAAACTGTTAAGAAACTTATAATTCAAGGGTATTGCCTGTTCTCATTTATAAGGAGAACCATATGCAAATTTCCCTCCTCACGACACCTTGATTGTTTTGCTTAAAACATTTTACTTCGTAACAATTTTAAGTGTTTGGTGTATACAACATAAAATTTTCAACTAAAAAAAAGAACCACAATTGGTGCCTCCTAGTCACTAGATTGATGGTCAAACCATCAAGATCAGCGGCCCAATTACCTAATGAGAGGGAGGAGTGTCGCTTTGTGACTCTGTATGTTTTACAAAGTTTTGTTGTAAAATTTTTTACAGATTTTTATAGTCAATGGTTATTTATAGATTTGACCAAATTTTATAATGAAACAAACATTATAAAATTCTTACAATGAATCCTTTTGCAATAGATTTAACGAGTAACAATCGAAAAACTTGATGTGGACAGCCATGGCACTGAAGACATCAACGATCTTAAAAGTAACCGGGTAAAGGAGCGTGTAGAGGAGTGTATAAAACAGTGAAGTTAATTCCGTACCGTACCGGCCGGTACGGCCGGAATATTTCGTGCCGGTGCTTGGACCGGTACCGGAACTGGGTTGATTCGTACCGTCCTAAATACCGGTGTGTTTCGGCCATTCCGGCGGATTCCGGTGCTTTTCGGCGGTAAATTTGTTCCGGACCGGTACAAACTGAATGGGTTTTCATAAAAAAAAATTGTACTTACAGTGCCTCTTCACCATTGTTGAACCTTCATCCACCAATGAGATATTGTCAGATCTTGAGGCTTAAGTTCGCTGCCATCCCATAGTAGCTTCTTCAGTTTTTTTCTCTTCCTCATTGTTACTCTCTCTTTAGGAATTTTTTGTCTGGGTTTCTTTTTGGTCTGGGTTTTTAAGCATAATGTTAGCAGAGAAACCACTCTCTGCTAAGGGACGGATAGACTTTCCCCAAGTTAACTTTCACTTTTTTACACCTACCCACTTTCTCATTTTTATTAAAAGTTTTTTTTTTAATTATTATTTAATAAAAGTTACTAAGGGGCAGACAAGCCAACGTGGTTTATCTGCCACTCTTTGACTTTTTTATTTTTTGATTTTGGTTTTTTAATTTTTAGAAAATTATTTACAATTTACTATTCTTTTCTTTTTTTACCACTTCCACGTAGGAGGCTTTATTATGCTTTTTAATTTTTTTTTTTAATTGAGTAGTGAAATGGGCTAGGCATTAGCTTAAAATAATTTGAACAAAAAAGATAAAAATTTGAAATGTAATTAGATATATTAATATATATATATATATAATTTTTTATGTGTTGCGGTAAACCCGAAACGGTACACCGGTACTGACCGGTATCCGAAATATATCGTACCGGTGGTCAAACCGGTACAGTCTCCGGTACGGTATTGACTTCCTTACTATAAAAGCATTGCAAAATTTACTATGTATAATACAAAAGTTAACAAATTTGTATGCCAAATTTTATTTCATTTTCCTCTTATGGAAACTAGTTTTGCATTAAAGGTGAACAAAAGCAAAAGGATCTAACATTTCTTAGTAGGAAACGAATTTATCTGAGAACCTTATCAAAGATTGGAGCATTGGTTGCTAGAAAAGTTCCCCAAGACAATTCAAATCTCATCAAATAAAAAACTAGGGCTTCAATTGTGGATCAAATACTCATTCATGCAGACACATTGTATTTACATACACACATACATATTGTATTTACATACACACATACATATATTATTGTTTAGGAGGACCACTAAACATTTTTGATGTGATCATCCTTATATATTGAATAATTTTTCGAAGCTAATACTTTAAGATTCCTAAACTTGTCATTTAAAAGATATAAATAATAGTTATGTTCTACATATTAAAACATATAAAAAAGGAAAGCAAAAAATTCAAGAAAATTATTAAAACTATAAAATATATATATATATATATATATATATATATATATATATCTGTGTGTGTGAGAGAGAGAGAGAGGACAAGTAAACCGAGCACATTTATTGGGTTATGGGCCATGCCCGAGGATGAACAAACGCTCGAGGATGGTTAAAGGGATTGTATAAGCCTAAGTTAATGGGCCGAGGAGAAAGAAGGAGAGTGACGAAGCAGATAAGGTTCCCGAGGAGCCGGGCTATCTCGGGAGAGCTTTAGGGAGTTAACCATTTCGGGAAGATAAGTTTTAGGGAATGTTGCAAAGCTAAGCCAACAACAAATGAAAAAATATTTAAGAAGAAGGCTGTCACCACCACATTAAATGCACTGCACCAAATGAACATGTCGCATTTATGGAGAAATGACACCTGAACAATGTCATCCTAGCTCATAGCTCCTCACAAAACTTCTAGGAGATCCTGATGGGACAAGCATCTAAGGGATTTCCTAAATAATCAATAGGTGGAGGGCTGAGATGTAGAAGTGAGGGACTATATAAGAAAATGGCCACCATAAAAATGGGGCATGAAATCTAAGAAGAAAAGAAAGGAAGAAAACATTGTACACAAATAAGTTGGATTAAATATAAGAACATCACATCCTCGGACTTGATCGAGGAACATTATTTCCATCAATTTGTATTCTTAGTGTTATTGGCATGGATCCTATTTGATATGACCTGCACTTAATTTGCTAGGAAGTTTTCTTGTAAGACCCATTCTCTAACAAATATGTTGTTTTGAGCTCATTGGGCTATCATTCATTATTCTTGGTGGGCTGAAGTTCAAATTACTATCCTTACAATTGGCGCCCTCTGTGGAAAAATAGGGAAACACTTGCAACTTTAACTAATCAGTCATGGTGGGATCAGGACCATACAGAGAAGAATCTGTGGGGTCACAGTGAGAAGATCATTTTGTCAATCTTGAGAGAAGGAGAGACCATGAAACCAATCAGACTCCTGGTGTACAAGTTGACGTTGAGTACACAGATCATACTAGTAGGAGTCATTCTAGGACTAGGAGCCACGTTTTACATGATGAGGAAACTAGGAATCTTAGGTTGGAAATTGATCATTTGTGCAAGAAGTTGCATCGTAAGTAACGAGAAGCCTCTCCTCTTAGCTCAGAACCTGACTCAAATGAAGATTGCAGCTATGGCCACGGTCCAGAATACCCCTTAGTGAATCCTTCTCTATATATTCACACTTGGAAAGAGGGGAGCGATATCGCAGGAAGAAAGTTAAAAGTACGACTCCCAAGAGCACGAGGAATGACGCGATGAGTAGGTCGTTGCTCCAAATTTTCAAGTCACCGTTCACGCATAGAATTGATAGGGCTAAACTCTCTCGTCATATTACACAACCAACTTTTACCATTTACAACAGGAGGACTGACCCTGTAGAGTATGTCAGTCATTTCAACCAGAGGATTGTCGTACACTCCAGGAATGAAGCCCTGATGTGTAAGATTTTTCCCTCTAATTTGGGACATATAGTAATGAGATGGTTCAACGGACTAGATGAAGGGTCAATAGGCTCTTTTGAAGAGCTAACTAAGGCTTTTGGAGCCCGATTTGTTACATGCAACAAAGTTTCTCGGCCTTTGGATTCTTTATTGTCTATGGTGATGAGAGAAGGTGAGACCTTGAAAACCTGTTCAGATTGGTGCTGGGAAGTTTAATGAGATAGACATAGATTTTAAAGATGTAGCAGTAAGAACATTTAAACTAGGCCTTCCCACTGAGCATGACTTGAGAAAGTCTCTTACGATGAAGCCTGCGCTAAATATGCATCAGCTTATGGATTGAATTAATGAGCATAAACGGGGTTGAAAAAGATCATCAGCAAGGGAAAGGGAAGGCAAAATTGCTCCTCCCGACCATAGAGATTCTCGGGCAAAGAGATATACCCAAAATTGATCTAGGAGAGATTTTGTTAGTCACACTGGGCGCCCTAATGCTCAAATGGTCAACTAGGTGTTCAAGGAACTAGTTCATTAGATCCTAGAAAAGATAAAGAGTGAGCCTTACTTCAAGTGGTCAAACAAAATGGAAGGTATGTAGAGAGGGAAAATTCCTGGTCTATCACAAGCTAACACATCATGCCACCAAGTCCACAAAGTATGACTAATTACAAAGCATCATATACAGCTACTAGAAATTTGCCAAATTCTATTAAGGTAAAAACATGAAAAGCATGCATAATGCTAATCACATGTAATCGCGTGTAAGCAATGACTCAAGCAATTCGACGCGTATAAGCGATGACACAAGCAAACCAATCAAGCTGTTACATGTGTCACCAATTAGACTCCATCATGTGTCGCTCACCTACCCCCAAACTCCTATAAATAGAAGCCTTCCTAAGGCATTTGGACACACCAAGCTATCTAGATCACAAGTAGTATCAGAAAAGCATTCAGAAGTATTGAAACTCTGCTGGAATCAAGCCCTAAAGCCTCAAGGAACTTCAAGAACTTCAACCTCGAATACAAAGAACATTCGAAGCCGAATCATCCAAACTACTTGTCTAGATCTCAGAGGTTACTGGAATCAAGCTCAAAAGCCTCCAGAAACCTCAACAAACCACAAAACAGTGAAGCTCTAAGGATTCAAGCCTCTAAAGCCCCAAAGAACTTCCACTACAAGCCTTCAGAAAAGAAGAATGCACGAAGAACACACAAAGAACATAAAGAACACACGAAGAATGTGAAGAACAAAGAATTTCTAACAAGCTCATAGCCAGAGATTCATTGTAATTCCATTTCAAAGATCTTCAATCCATCCTTCAACCAAATTGAAGGATATCTTGTGTTCGAATCAAAATCACATCACAAATCTTCCAAGGAGATCGAATCAGAGGGTCACTCTTTTGTAATCACAAAGAATTGTACCACATATTCATCAATACAAATTTGCATTTGTGAAATTATTTTGCTTGTTTTATTTATTTCGAACTAAGAAATTTATTCTTCTATAAATTCTGGCACACCCGGTGGGACCTCTCTATCTCTCATCTCTTTCTCCTCCAAAAGAAAAGAAATTCGATTTGCTACCAGTTTCGATGGCCTCTACCAAAAATGCCCAAAAATCAATGGTTGATGCTTCCATTGCCGATGATTATGTCGACCCAATCACTCGCAGTCGATCCAAGGCTCTTGACTGACTTCAACCCTAACCAACCAAAGAAAGCAAACTTCATATTGTCATCTCCCTAGACTTTCTTGCAAATAGGAAAGCTACCGCTAAGGATTCATTTCATTTGGAGATTGATAATAAATCATCCACAACAAGGACCTTTTCTATCAACTCTTCACTCGTAATGAGAAATTTAAGGAATGAAGTGCCTTTGACTCATCCTGTTCCATCATTTACCCCATCACATATGGAGGTTATGCCAATGATGATGACTAACACCTCTACCATGGAAGAAAAGATGGTGGAAATGGAACAAAGGGTTATCCATCTCATAAAAGCATTGGAAGATAAGGATGTCAAAATTGCAACCTTGATGAACAAACTGGAGGTACAAGATTTGGGTGAATCAAGTCTTGGCCCTGAGTACCCGCCTGGCTTCACCTTGAAAGGAGAAAACACTAGGGTTGACAAGGAAAAATGAGTTAAAGAAACTTCTCAACATGGAAATTCCACCTCAATAGCCTCGTTATCTGTCCAACAACTACAAGACATGATAACAAATACCATTCGAGAACAATATGGGGGTTCTTCCACTAGTTCCCTCGTATATTCAAAGCCCTATACAAAATGCATCGACGACATGAGAATTCCAAATGGGTATCAACCTCTTAAGTTACTACAATTTGATAGGAAAGGCAACCCAAATCAACATATTGCTCATTTCGTGGAAACTTGTGAGAATGCAGGAACTCAAGAAAATCTCCTTGTAAAACAGTTTGTCCGTTCACTAAAAGGGAATGCCTTTGATTGGTATACAGACTTAGAACCCAAGTCAATCGATAGTTAGGAACAACTTGAAAAGGAGTTCCTCAATCGGTTCTACAGCACACGTCGCACGGTAAGCATGATGGAACTTACCAATACTTAGCAGTGGAAAGACGAGCCCGTTGTTGACTACATCAATCGATGGCGTTCTTCGAGTCTAGATTGTAAAGATAGACTTTCTGAAATATCTGCTATAGAAATGTGCATCCAAGGCATGTACTGGGGACTTCTTTACATCTTGCAAGGTGTTGGGGACATATTTTGTAATTAGCATATCCTTTGACAAAACGCACTTTACTTGTATTTGGGTAAATCTAAGTAGGTTCAAGATGATCATTACAAGTGGTTAAATTGAAGACATGAAGATTACTCAAGAACTGCTCAAGAAAAAGTGCAAACTGCAGGTCTCGATACCTCCTCGACAGAATCTCGATCTGTCGAGATTCATTAAAACTCGACAGATGTCCCGATCGATCGAGCTTACGGGTTTCAGATTATAGCCAGCAACGTTTTTATTCTAAAAGGCTATTTGTTTATGGGTTTGTATAATTCTTATTGGACTAGGAAAACCCAAGGTTTGTGTAAACCTATTTGGAATAGGAGAGCCCATTAAGCTCCTATTTAAAAGGAGGTGGAAAAAGAAAAACCTAACCCTAGACAGCTTCATAAGGTTTTCTTTTTGAAACCCTAGCCTCCTCCTACAGAAGAAAGAGTTCTTGCTGCGTTTCTTGTACGCCTTAGGGTTTTGTAACCAAGCAAAGTCTCTTGCACCAACATTGAAGATCTTATTGGTGTTTCTATGTGAAGCTGCTGCAAATCAACTACAACAATCAAAGGGTTGCTGTGGAGTTAGTCACGTATTGGGATTCGTGCAAAGGAGTAAGCCGCGTACTGGGATTCGCGCATCAAATTGGTTAGTCACGTACTTGGGAGCCGTGCATTGAAAAGGAGAAACTGTCACTACAGAACAAGTCCAATTGGGTATTGGGGTAAGAGTTCAACTGTAGGTTGGTGAGGTACTTGGGATTCCTTACTTGTAATTGCTTGTTGTGATAATAGTGAAGTTTCGGGAGTGGTGACCTTAAATCACCCGGTGGGGTTTTTGCCGTAAGGGTTTTCCCCATTCGTGAACAAATCACCGTGTTCTTTATTTTCCGCTGCATAACTTAGTTTGGTGATTTATTTGTGCTGCCACATGATATTGCATGTTAATTTGATTAATTAAAAACTGGGCTAATTAATTAATCTAAGTTATCACAAGGGGTCAACGCGTTTGTGGCCTATCAAGTGGTATCAGAGCAGGCACACTCTGATTAGGGTTTAATCTTTGATGTGTGATCCATTGACCCCTGTTGTCATGGAAACTCTTGATTGTTTTAATTTGCATGATCTTGTGTTGAATGATGATGATGATATTCATGATGCCTATTGCAAGCTTTATAATTTTTGTATGAAATCTCTTGAGTGTTCTACAAAATTAAAAGCTAAATTTAAAAAGGTCAAGCTTGAAAAGGATGATTTGATTGCAAAATTGGATGAAGCCACTAATTTGAATGAGAATTTTAAAAATCAAATTTCATCTCAGGTGGACAAAATTAAGAGTTTGGAAGAGCAACTAGTTGAATTTAAAACTGAAGTTGAAAAATTAACTAGTACCAAACTTGTTGTTGAGCCTAACTCAAAAGAAAAAGATTTTTATATTCCCCCATTCAAAAGGAATAATGAAGAGTTGAAGGCTAATATTGCTAGGATAGACAAAGGTAAACAATCTGATGTTAACGCTAAAGTTTCTAAACCTATGTCTAAAACTCCTCCTAGGTTGAATAAAAATTCTAATTTTGTCCCTACTTGTCATCATTGTCATATTGTTGGTCATATTAGGCCAAATTGTCCTAAGTTGAGGTCTCTATCAACCTCTAAGGTTAGACCTCCTTCTAGGAAGCCAAGTAGCTCTAAAACTGCTCATGTTTGTCACCATTGTGGTGTTTCTAGACACACTCGTCCTAATTGCTTTAAGTTGTATCCTCATAAGCAATTGTCCAAACGGTCACAGGTTTCCTCTCAAGGACCTACACCTTTGTTTGGAGAGTTATTAAAAGTCTTGAGCTTTTTAACTCAATTTCAAGAGAATTTTAATTCTTCTTTGTCCTTTAGTAGCCATACTAGTACACGTGCCTTTTCATCTTCACGGCCAAAGACTCGTGCTGTGTGGGTGAGAAAGGAGCCTAAGACTTAATTGTCTTTTCTGTTTGTCCTCTGCTTTAATTCTTTCTATCTGTAGTAGGACTCTCTTTGCTTGTGTTCTTATCTGCTTTTGAAATCATGCTTTCATGCATTTGCATTTCTTTTCTTGCCTTCATGCATATGTATCTTTCTTTCATGCATTCATGTTGTTTGTCTGTTTTTGTTTGGTTGTTTAGTTTTTATTTTATTTTGCTTTTCAAATAAAAATAAAAAAAAATTGAAAAATTGAAAAATACAAAAACAGTGTGAGTTAGTGTGCATTAGTTCGTGTGAACTTTTGAAATGGCCATTGAAACAGAGTTTTCTAAACTTTGTATCACCTATAGCTTAGATGAGCATTTTTCTGCACAACTAAGCAAGTGAGCTTTGTAACTCTTTGTTTGTGATAAGTAAGGTTAAGTGATCTCTTCTTCTTAACACTCATATCACTCTTTTTGACGGGTTGAACTAGAAAATCCTAAGAGAAAGGCATAAATAACCATCTCACCACTGTTACTCGCAAATCATAATATGACATCTGTATGCTTCGGCATAGCAAAAGTGCAATGTCAATGACACCTGTATGCTTCGGCATAGCAAAAGTGCAGTGTCAAAAGCTTAACATAATTGGGTATTTCTTTTCTTTCTCTTGTATGCCCATGCATGATATGCTTGTTAAAAAGAAAATATGCAAAGATATAGAAAGCAAAAAGATCAAAAATGCTTTAAAATATGGTTGCAAGCGTGTTTTCTAGGAGATGTGGGAGTTATAGGATGTACCTCGAAGGTGATAGTCCCCATCAAACGGTTATGATTGTGTGTGAGTTAAAGTGATTTTCTCATATCTCAAATCGTCATAACATTGAGACACATATGCAATCTTGCGATGTTTTCACACACGACACGCAATACTCTTTGCTATTCTTGATACATGTGCAGGTACAATGTGATTTGGCCATCACAAAGTTTACATGCTTTAATGTATGCTCACTAAACTGTCTGGACTTGTTTTTGAAATATAAAATTGGTTAGACTTGTTTAGTGTGTGTGTGCGTGTTTTGAGATACATGTGCATCAAAATTCGTGTTGAGAGATGATTTTGAGAGCTTAATGTGTTGGTTGTATCTTTGGTTGAGTTGCATGCATGATTGCATTCATGTCTGTGTTTTTCTTCTTTTGAAAAACTGTTTTTAAAGGCATCTCGACACCTTCTCGATACCTCTCGACACATAGCTATCTATCGAGATTCTTAGACTCTTTCTTATCGCAGTCTCGACAGATACCTCGACACCTGCTGGATCGATCGAGAAACTTTCTGTCTGCTCGATAGATCCTCGATACCTTCTCGATCCATCGAGGTATGCTCGATAGCTTCTCGACACCTCTCGATCCATCGAGATACCCTTGCATGCATTTCATCCTTCTTTATTTTGCATGTTTTTCCCTTTGTGTCCATAGCATCTTGTTTTTCTTTCTCTTGTAGGTCTATGGTTTCTTGTTCTCCTCGTTCCCTCTATATCTGTTTTTTGTCTTTCTCCGGTCAAGTCTTTTGGCCTTTTATATCCTTTGTCAATCGTGTCAAAAAGGGGGAGAAATTTGAGAATTGAATGTCATTCCTCAGGGGGAGTAATAGACTTAGGGGGAGAACTTCATGTTAAAGGAAAGAAAGTTTTTGTTATAACTAACTTAGGGGGAGAGTTAGTTTGATACACATTGATATTGATTGATATTTTTTTGTGTTGTGTATCTTTTGGTTTTGTAACCATTTTTACATACATGATGCTTATCCAGTGGTATATGTAATGATGTATGTGTTTCACTCTTTATCTCACATGTGTTGTTTCTTTTCTCTATTTATACACATGTTTCTTGTTTATTTAACTTGCCATTGTTTTCCGCATGGTACCTTAATGTGTTTTGTTTAGTGCCTTTTAGGAAAGACAGGTCAAAGCCAAGTTAAGATTCCGAACCTTCTTCTTGCAGTAACTTCCAAGGTTCAAATCTTTTAGACTAGGCTTATTTGTACTTGAGTAGAATGTATTCTAGGACATTCAATGTACTCTTGTGGTTTTGTCACGGATTGCCAAAGGGGGAGATTGTTGGGGACATATTTTGTAATTGGCATATCCTTTGACAAAACGCACTTTACTTGTATTTGGGTAAATCTAAGTAGGTTCAAGATGATCATTACAAGTGGTTAAATTGAAGACATGAAGATTACTCAAGAACTGCTCAAGAAAAAGTGTAAACTGTAGGTCTCGATACCTCCTCGACAGAATCTCGATCTGTCGAGATTCATTAAAGCTCGACAGATGTCCCGATCGATCGAGCTTACGGGTTTCAGATTATAGCCAGCAACGTTTTTATTCTAAAAGGCTATTTGTTTATGGGTTTGTATAATTCTTATTGGACTAGGAAAACCCAAGGTTTGTGTAAACCTATTTGGAATAGGAGAGCCCATTAAGCTCCTATTTAAAAGGAGGTGGAAAAAGAAAAACCTAACCCTAGACAGCTTCATAAGGTTTTCTTTTTGAAACCCTAGCCTCCTCCTACAGAAGAAAGAGTTCTTGCTGCGTTTCTTGTACGCCTTAGGGTTTTGTAACCAAGCAAAGTCTCTTGCACCAACATTGAAGATCTTATTGGTGTTTCTATGTGAAGCTGCTGCAAATCAACTACAACAATCAAAGGGTTGCTGTGGAGTTAGTCACGTATTGGGATTCGTGCAAAGGAGTAAGCCGCGTACTGGGATTCGCGCATCAAATTGGTTAGTCACGTACTTGGGAGCCGTGCATTGAAAAGGAGAAACTGTCACTACAGAACAAGTCCAATTGGGTATTGGGGTAAGAGTTCAACTGTAGGTTGGTGAGGTACTTGGGATTCCTTACTTGTAACTGCTTGTTGTGATAATAGTGGAGTTTCGGGAGTGGTGACCTTAAATCACCCGGTGGGGTTTTTGCCGTAAGGGTTTTCCCCATTCGTGAACAAATCACCGTGTTCTTTATTTTCCGCTGCATAACTTAGTTTGGTGATTTTTTTGTGCTGCCACATGATATTGCATGTTAATTTGATTAATTAAAAACTGGGCTAATTAATTAATTTAAGTTATCACAAGGGGTCAACGCGTTTGTGGCCTGTCACAAGGGATAAAGCCCCAAACATTTGAAGAGTTAGCAACTCGTGCGCATGACATGGAGCTGAGCATTACTAGCCATGGAAATACGAAGCCCCCTGTGCCTAAGGAAAGGAAAGAAAGAAGGGAAATAAAGAAGAGTGATAGGAATACGAAAAATAATGTCAAAGACTCAATGAATATCAACTCTACCCCAGTCAAAATTTCAATCGAAAAAATGAAGGCTAATGAGAAAAGGCCTGAAGGAAGCCAACGACGTGAGACACGTCGCTCGTCACTCAAGAAATGGGAACAAAAGGCGTATCCTTTCCCAAAGACTGATATGCCTGAAATGATAGAACAACTCCTCAAGCTTAAATTAATTGAATCGCCAAAATGCAAACGACCAGAAGAGATAGGGAAAGTTGATGACCCAAACTATTGTAAGTATCATTGCATCATAAGTCATCCAATTTAGAAGTGCTTTGTTCTCAAAGAACTCATCATGAAGTTAGCTAAGGAAAGGAAAATCGACTTGGATTTTGATGATGTGGCTGAATCAAACCTTGCAACGTTCGCTTGCAGGTCACATAGTTGCATATCTCCAATTATTAAGCTGGGGGCAAATACCACACTCATCTACTTTGGTTCTCTAGAGCCGATTCAAGTTTAGCTTTCATAAGAAGCATTTGACTATAACTCAAACAATGATAGAAGATTGACAATGGATGAAGAGGAAGGTTGGACAATGGTTACTCATAAGAGATGGAAGAAAACACAAGAGTTCCCTCTTCAATTGGTCACCCAAGTGCCCAAAAGAGCACAAAGCCTGATTCAACTTCGATTAAGAGGAAGGAACGATAAAAGGAAAAAAAGACTGGGCACAAAAATGAGTAACGATTCAGCACACACCCAAAACCATCAAAATCGTGTCACATTAAAAGAATTCTTCCCCAAAGGATTCTTTCAAAATAACTCAGCAGAAGACGTTCACACAGGCTCTTGTTATGAAATTCATGATGAAGAGAAGGATATGGATCATGGTGGACCAGGTGAGACTTTGGAAAAACTCCAATCTCAAGATGATGAAGTTGAACCCTTACAGTCCCCCACCTCACCAAAAGAGGTGATCACCCAAGCTCTTGAAAAACCGAAGATGAGCATTCCTTATGCCAACATGCTTCAACAAACCCAAGAATGTTGTGCATGCTCCCCAGACATGACTTTCAATAATGAGGATCTGTTGTTAGGCTCTAAGCCCCACAATCATCCACTTTATGTCTCTGGTTATACACGTGAGCAAAAGATAGATCGTATCCTCATTGATGGAGGTTCAGCGGTTAATATACTACCAAAAATGACGATGAGACGACTTGGCCTTACTATGGAGGAGTTATCACATAGTCGTTTAGTCATTCAAGGTTTTAACCAAGAAGGACAACGTGCGATCGGTATGATACACTTGGAACTACTTATTGGAGAATTGACAAGCAATATTTTGTTCCATATTATTGATGCCAAGACAACCTACAACATGTTGTTGGGACGTCCATGGATCCACGAGAACGGAATAGTGCCATCAACTTTTCATCAATGTTTCAAGTACATTCAAGGTGGAGTAAAAAAAGTCAATGCCGACTTAAAACCTTTTACTGAGATTGAAGCTCACTTTCCTGACGCAAAGTTCTACGTAGAGGATGGCGTTCCTAATGAAGTTCTCCTAGTTGAGATCCCGCCCACAGAGAGCAAGCAGAATGAAAAGAAGCATGTTAGATTTATCATTGGAAAGGATACTCCTTCCCCAAAAGAAGGTCCAGAATGTGGAGATAATCGTTCTAGTGGATCTACCAGTAATTCAGTAGGAGCAAAGATCTCGGCACCTTCTGACAATCCTCCATTTCTTCATTATGTACCATTATTACGCCGCAAGAAAGGACAGTCATCGTTCATGAAATGCCTTCAATCAATAGTAAATAAGGGAAGACCTCCTACAAAGCTCACGATGGAGGATGTAGCTATATTGAAGGAAAATCATGCTATGCCTTTGACTTCATTCACAAATCCTTTGCCCTCAAAGCCATTGAATGGATTCGTAAGGTCTTCGCAAATTTGACGAAACATGGTGTTCTACCAAATGAACGGACGAAAGGATGGTTCGACCCAAAGGCATATAGGCTTTTAAGCAAAGCAGGCTACAATTTCTCAAAACAAGGCGACCTAGGGAAACTGATTCCAAAAGTCACCAGAGAGAAGGTGCATGGCCTCAGCAAAACACAAAGGAAAATGCGACTTGAAGGGCATGAAATTCCTATCCCAAAGACCGAATTAGGTTATACTCCAGAACAACCGGCTCAGATATGGATCAAGAAAAGAAGCAATGCCGCAAGTTCCCAATACATAGCAGTGGAAGTCAGCAAAAGTTTAAATCAAAGAAAAGATCACTTTGCATTACATGTCTCGGTGTTTGATCGCATTAATGCCCCATCGTCACGAATAACGGTGTTCAACGGGTTAAATACAACTTACTTAACACAAAATTGGGACACTCTTGTTCATAGATCAGTCTTTGATTGATTGGGGACAATGAAAGGGCT
Source organism: Castanopsis chinensis (assembly GCA_032878915.1). NCBI lineage: Eukaryota > Viridiplantae > Streptophyta > Magnoliopsida > Fagales > Fagaceae > Castanopsis > Castanopsis chinensis. The sequence goes on from JAVQMG010000106.1 coordinate 8,740,219, forward strand.
TGTCAATAGCCATCCTCAAAATTCCATAAACTTTGAGGTTCAAAGGGAGGAGAAAGCTAATGATGGGAGCCGCAGTAGCATTCCTTCACGTATGAAACGTAGCTCTACCCTAGACATCAACACCGAAGGATCTCTTAAAGTCAAAAGGCGAATGGTTGTACACACAGGACAATCAGTTGTCCGCAATGAGAAAATTGAAGAAGTATCGTCCTTATTTCATATTATAGTAGAAGAAGGTACGCTCTCAAATGTTGAAGCAACCAATGAAGAAGTCGATGAATCTCTTCCAGCTTTGGAAGATGGAGGACAGGCTACAGTTGATGAACTTAAAGAGATCAATTTAGGAACAGCTGAAGAGCCCCGACCAACTTTCATCAGTGCGCTTCTTACCCCCGAAGAAGAAGAAGGATACTTTAAGCTCCTAGTAAAATATAAAGATGTGTTTGCTTGGACTTACAAAGAAATGCCTGGACTCGATCCAAGTATTGCTCTACACCATTTGGCAATAAAGAAAGGTGTACGCCCAATCAAACAATCCCAAAGACGCTTTCAACCGGAGCTTATCCCTTAAATAGAAGCCGAGGTCAATAAGCTAATTGAGGCAGGCTTCATTCGTGAAGTACAGTACCTGAAATGGATCGCTAACATCGTTCCTGTCAAAAAGAAGAATGGATAAATCCGGGTGTGCGTTGACTTCCGTGATTTAAACAATGCGTGTCCCAAGGATGATTTTCTGTTGCCCATCACTGAGGTAATGGTTGACACCATTACCGGTCATAAAGTTTTATCTTTCATGGATGGTTCTTCAGGTTATAATCAAATTCGAATGAATCCCAAGGATGAAGAGCTTACAGCTTTTCATACTCCTAAGGGCATTTACTGCTACAAAGTAATGCCTTTTGGACTAAAGAACACTGGTGCTACTTATCAACGGGCCATGCAAAAGATCTTTGATAATGTACTTCATAAATATGTGGAGTGTTATGTCGATGATCTGGTGGTTAAAACAAAAATGAGGGAAGACCATCTGGCAAATCTACAATCCGTGTTTAGCCGCCTAAGGAAGTATCAGCTTAAAATGAACCCCCTCAAATGTGCTTTCGGCGTAACATCTGGGAAGTTCCTTGGTTTCATTGTGAGGTATCGCGGCATTGAAATTGACCAGTCCAAAATCGAAGCAATCCAGAAAATGTTGGAGCCCAAGAATCTGCGAGAGCTTAGAGGCTTGCAGGGAAGACTTACCTACATACGGTGATTTATCTCAAACTTGGCTAGTCGATGCCAACCTTTCAATAGGCTGATGAAGAAGGATGTGCACTTCGAATGGGATGAGGCTTGTAGCAACGCTTTTACAAGTTTCAAAAGATACTTGCTTAGTCCTCTAGTTTTAGGTGCTCCTATCCCGGGAAAGCCTTTAGTGTTGTACATTGCGGCACAAGAAAAGTCTCTAGGTGCTCTTATGGTGTAAAGAAATGAAGAGGGGGAGGAAAGAGCCCTTTATTATTTGAGTCAAACTCTCAATGGGGTTGAATTAAAGTATTCTCTTATTGAAAAGACATGTCTTGCTCTTTTCTTTGCCATAGACAAGTTGAAGCACTACATGCAAGCATATACAGTCCATTTGATAGCAAGGGCAGACCCGATCAAATATGTCCTCTCCAGGCCAGTGGTTTCAGGTTGTATAGTTCGATGGGCAGTCCTGCTACAACAATATGACCTTGCATATGTCCCACAAAAAGCCGTCAAAGGACAAGCATTGGTAGATTTCTTAGGTGATCACCCAGTTCCCTCTGATTGGGAGTTCTCTGATGATTTCCCGAATGAAGACGTTTTTTATATTGAAGTAATGCCACCGTGGACGATATTTTTTGATAGGGCCGCGCGTCGAGAAGTAGCAAGAGCAGGTGTAGTGTTTATTTCTCCACAACGACAAATACTTCTATACTCGTTCTCATTAAGCAAACTTTGCTCCAACAATGTGGCCGAATATCAAGCATTAAGTATTGGCCTATAAATGGCCATTGAGATGGGCATATCACAACTTGAGATCTTTGGGGATTCCAAATTAATTATCAGCCAAATCTTGGAGCAATATGACGTCAAAAAAGAAGACCTTATCTCCTATTGCAAATATGCGAAGAAGTTGCTAGCAAATTTTGAGGCAATTACATTAGAGCATATACCAAGGAAGGAGAATAGACAAGCTGATGCTTTAGCTAATTTGGCTACCGCCTTAGCATTATCCCAAGAAGAGACTGCCAAAGTTGCTATTTCTTAAAGCTGGGTAGTACCTCTCGTGGTTGAAGAAGAAAAAGAAGAACAAGCCAGCATCATCTCTGTATGCCTTGTCGAAAAAGAAGATTAGCGACAAATGATCATTGAGTACCTTCAACATGGAAGACTCTCGGATGATATACGCCACAAGACTGAAGTTCAGCGAAGGGCTGCTCGATTCATTTACTATAAAGGAACTCTTTTCCGCCGTTCGTTTGATGGTTTATTCCTCCGTTGCTTAGGAGAAGAAAAGGCTAAACAAGCCTTGGAGAAGGCTCATTCTAGAATATGTGGTACACACCAATCAGGTCCTAAGTTACACTACAGAATCAAGATTCCATGGAGTATGCTAAAAAGTGCGAAGCTTGTCAGTATCATGCAAACTTCATCCACCAACTGCCAGAACCCCCACACCCAACTGTAGCTTCTTGGCCTTTTGATGCATGGGGGCTTGACGCAATAGGACCATTACCAAAATCATCTGATGGCCATTTGTACATCTTGGCTGCAACTGATTACTTCTCAAAATGGGCAGAAGTTGTGCCCCTTAGGGAAGTGAAGAAAGAAACGGCGGTCAACTTCATTCGAACTCACTTGATCTATCGGTATGGTGTCCCTCGATATATCATAATTAATAATGGCAAACCGTTCTACAATAAGCTAATGACGGAACTATGCGAGAAGTTTGTATTTAAACAATACAACTCCTCCATGTACAATGCCCCAGCGAATGGATTAGCTGAATCCTTTAACAAGACGCTCGGCAATTTGTTAAAGAAGGTGGTATCCAAGATTAAGCGAGATTGGCATGAAAGAATAGGAGAAGCATTATGGGCATATCGAACAACATTTCGAATGCCTACTCAAGCAACGCCATATGCTCCTATCTATGGAGTGGAAGCCATTCTTCCCTTAGAATGCCAGATCCCATCATTACGGATAGCCATTCAAGAAGGGTTAACCAAGGAAGAAAATGCCAAGCTTAGGTTGCAAGAATTGGAGGCACTTGATGGAAAAAGGCTAGAGGCTCAACAACGCCTTGAGTACTATCAAGCTCGTCTTTCGAGTGCATTCAATAATAGAGTTAAACCACGATCATTCCAAGTTGGTGACTTAGTACTCGCCGTTCGAAGACCTATCATCACAACTCATCATACAGGCAATAAGTTCACTTCAAAATGGGATGGGTCTTATGTTGTGTAAGAAGTCTACACTAGTGGAGCTTAAAAGTTGATTGATTAGGAAGGTGTAAGGATAGGCCCCATCAATGGGAAGTTCCTCAAACGCTTCTATGCTTAAAAAATCAAGGATTGCTCCTCGATAAGAGTTTAAACTGCCCACTGCAGCGCTACAAGGATACTTGATGTTTTCCCATTACCTTTGAAAGCATACAAATAAAGAAAAATTGATCCCCCTCTATGTCACCATTTGCGAGTGTGATGTAGTGGCTGGATGCTGTTGTCGCCCTTGAGGCCAAGGTCTTGGATTCGATTAGTGGTGATACCCACTATTGCGCAATTGGTACCCATTAAATGCCGTGGGGCGTAGGGCGAGGATTACACACGTGAGCCCTCCTTTTTTGTAAACTAAAAAATATATATATATATAATTAAAAAAAAAAAGAGAAAAAAAAATCTTTTGAACTACGTGATGACTTGATCCCTCTCGAGGGTATGTAGGCAACTTAGCATCTTTTGCTAAGTTCAATTATGCCTTAAAAAAAAGGGGGGTTTCATCAAATTGTGAAAAAAAAAAAAAAAAAAAAGCAGAGAATGAAGTCTTCTTTATTGATTGACAAAAGGAAAATAGTACAGGAGGAAAGTCCAGGACACATATGAAGGAAACTAAATAAAAAGATTACGACATCCATTTCAAGTCTTTCAAACTAGAAAAATTATCTTCCAACAGGGCTCATATCTTCTCTAAGGCCTCCATATCCTGGTCTTCAACAGCAGGAGTAGATTTAACTTCTTCAAGCTGTTCTTCTAAGGCTTGCACAAGGTCATCCTGTTCAACTTGATGGGCTTCCATTTGAGATAGTGATTGTTCTAATTGGACAAGCTCAGTTCGTAGGTCAACCATCCTCGATCTAATGGTATCAAGCTCGGTCTTCAAAGATGTTTTCTTGTGCAATGCTTCAAAAAGGAGACTCCAATTTCAACCTCACGTTGAATTAAGTTGGCAAGACTTGGTTGTTTATTCAAAGACTCTTTCATCTTCAAATAGTCTGCAACCCCCCTCACAGTGCTTGTCAACATGCTCACGCAAGTGTCGAGGGTCCACTCCGAGACTTTCAATCCCATTGTAGATTTCATTTATTTCAGATTGCAGGAGAATGTTGTCCACAGAAAGATTCAAAAGCTTGTTTAAAATGACATTTCCTAACATAGAAGCTCATTTCCTACGAACGGAAGAAATATGTGCTATGGCTTGAAATGTAGAGACTTCCGAAGGGTTGGTCAGATGCAAGGATGAGAGAAGAGTCTTTTCTATCTCAGTCAGAGATTTAGACGACATACCAGCATTAGAAAATTTACGTCTTTTGAGATCCAAACTCTTGCAGATGGCTTCAAAGTAGAAGACTCACTATTTGAAAGGAAATGTGCATAATCAATGGAAGTCCCTACGTTAACACCCTTCATTGGACTCTTCAAATTTGTCCAATTGTGGTCAAAATCGTTATGCACTGCCTTTTCAGAAATTTTAATGGCGTCTTTAACTGACACAACAAGCAAACCCTCAGGGCCTTGATTGCGAGTAACTTCAATATTTCCAAATGATTCTTTTGAATGATAGTCATCTTCAAAAGGATGCTGTGTAAACTTTAACAATGACTATGGAATGTATGGGTCTTACAATTCCCTCTTTCCCTTTTGAGACTTGTTGGATGTTATTGATTTAACATGGAAGGAGGCAATGTCAGTCGGGAGACCTATTTCTTTAGTAAAATCATTTCCGCAAACTCCTTCCCACCATTGTTTGTAGCTATGTCTGACTCGGCTTCCAAAGTCTGTGGCAAAAGCTGGAATAAGTACCTTAGAATCTGTGTTGCAGCAAGTGAAGGATTGGTAGAATTGTTACAGATCTTTCAAAGAGCTTGTGTGGGTTTCCTCCTTCAAATCACTCGGAATGTCTTGGTGAAACCCAAAGCGTCGACTAAATCTGTGAGGACTATATGCTTCTACAACGTGTTGGTTTTCACATTGAAGTGACAAATATCCTGAACGAAGACTCATAAAGTAGTCAGACTTCTAGATTGATAAATGATTGTTATCAATGAATGTTTGGTCGTAACTTTTCTTGAAAGCAGTCCTGTGCCAAAGGAAGTCGGTGGCAGTTCGTATATGCTTTCGGGCGGAGAATTCACTAAACAGAGAGGCATAACCTACACCAAAATATTTGGTCATCAAAGCATCTGACAATTTGTCATTGGTGATACGATTGCTCTTGAAAAAATGAGCTACCCATGCATAAACATAATGGACGGCAAAGCTAGCTCCAGACTTGCTCGGAGTAGGAAAGGAAGAAATAGTGTTAAGGCTGCGATAAATACTAACCAATACTGGAGCAGCAAGGCCAAATGTATGACCATTGGCCATGGAGCTAGCAATCTTGAAAGTGCCTGGACGGATGCTATTCAGATCCTTGATAAGGAAGACAAATATGCACAGCCAACAGGAAAGAAGTGCCGATAAATAAGTCTCTTCCCTTAAGTCACCCTTGACTTGAAGATCTGCAAAGACCTCGTGCTCTTTATCAGAGCATGGTCCATGCTCGTTTATCACGCCAAAGGGATTCTGACTACATTTGGGGATGGTCGTCCGCCTTGCTAGTTTCCTAGGAGTTGAGTACCTCCCATTTCCTCTATACCAAAAAGTAATCCAGTTGCGAACACTTATCTTCCCTTGTCTCTTTAGCCGATTTTGGAGGTGATGGTACGCCATAAAAAGGTAGCGACAACTGTACAGCAGATAAGACCATCCTTGGTCGTTGGTTCCCTCCAGCTCTTGGGCGTTGGGTACCACTTCATCATAAAAAGCACCTGTGCAAGGAAGTCCACCAAGAATGGAAAGAACCCATGGTGTGATGGAAATCTCCCCAACTGAGGTATGGAGGGAATTGGTTGAAGGACTCCAACACTCACAAAATGCCTTCATGAGATTCTCATCATAATCATATGTAAACAAGGAGGCAAAGACATCATTGTAAAGGTGAGACACATCAAGATGGTGTTTACACCGGCCAAGCACATCTTCTAGCTAATCCCAATAAAGGGAGAAATAAGAAAACCCTCCATTCACGCTAAAGGAAAAATCCCAATTGGCACGTTTTGCAATTATCTCTCGTCCCAAAGTGTTGTACGGCTTGGATTTGGTAACACTTTTGTGATGCGAAGCAAGAAGGATAATTGTCTCCAAGTTAGAGCCGTCATTAGGAGAAACAACCTGTGACCATTTCGGCAAATTGAGAGGATAAGAGTTATGGCCCCATCGCTCTGAAAATCTTCCAATTATGTGAGACAAACAATCAAAGTCGTAGCCTTTGCATCCTTGTCATCTTTCTCCTTACAAATGAACAAGGCAGGTTCTTGACCAATCTTCGAATCCTTGAAAAAGAGCATCATGATAGCCTTAAAAAAAAAATGGGGCATAGTTTCTCTTCATAGTATATATGTTGCCTGAAGGATTGACTTGTGCAACTTAAGACATACTTTGGGTGCCCTTATATAGGGGTCTTTAGAAGCTAATGGACAGAAGGAAAAAGATGCGAACAAAGGGAAAAAAAGTGGAAATTCATACTTTCAAAAAAATTCTACACCAAACCTTGAAAAAGGAAAGGGTAGGTTCCTATGGAAGGGGCATGTCATCTAAAAGCTGTTGCACTAGGCTTTGAAGGAAGGTCTAGGCCATCAAAGAATACCATATTGTTAAAAAAATTGTGCTACCAACCCTAGAGAACAGTAGAGGCACTCAATAGCTACCTGCGTCCCACCTCAGATATCATCCTGTTAGAGCAGCCATCGTCTTGTCAGAGCAGCCAGTGCCAAAATAGACCAAGAAGGCTATAAGTCCAAACAGAAAACTGCGACTTTCTCATCCAAATTTGTGAAAATCCAGACCTTATTTCACAAAACTAACACCATAGTAGTCTTCTACGGCCCTCGATATACAAAACCCAAAAAGGTCATCAACAATGGGGCTACCACGCGCCACCACAAACTCGTGATGACCAACAACTTAGTCCCTCAAAACTGTGCAAATCTATTCATAATCTCACAAAACTGACCCTACAGAGGTCTTCTACGGCCTTACATATACAAAACCTAAAAATTTCAGGTTCAGGCGGCATGCCACGCGCCGCCAGATGCTTCAGCAACAGTTCATGCGCTCCCACGTGCCACCCTCTCCTTCCACACGCTCTCACGCGCCGGAGCTCCTCTCACGCGCTTACACACGCCTTGCGTAGACACGCCCTCCAGCACTATGATGTCATGGATGACGTCACCATTAGACTCGGTTTGACCCGTTCGCCCTGATCTGAATCGGAATCGCCTTGGGAAAAAAAAAAAGCCTTAACCATGGTTGACTTTGACCGAAAGTCAAAAATTTCAAGACAGACCTATCCCACTCCATTTTTTGAGTACATTCCAATTTTGGAATCAGTTTCTTCATTCGAAACTCGAAAATTGTGCAAATAGTCCAATTTCCAAAAAGTTGACTATTGCACAAATCCTGACAAAAAGTCAAAAATTTCAAGACAGACCTATCCCACTTGATTTTTCGAGTACATTCCGATTTTGGGATCCCTTTATTCATTTGGAACTCAAAAATTGCATAATGGTCTAATTTCTAGAAAGTTGACTTTTGCACAAATCTTGACCAAAAGTCAAAATTTTTAAGAATGACCTGTCTTGCCCAATTTTTCGCGTACGTTCTGATTTTGAGGTCTATTTATTCATTTGAGAATCCAAAATTGCTTAAGTTGTGTGATTCTACAGCTGTTGGCTTTGATGTGAACTTTAACCAAAAATCGAGATGCTTAAGAAAAGCTTGCTCTACTCAGATTTTCACAAAGACTCTGTTTTTGAAATTAGCTTATTTGTTTGGAATTGAAAACCACCAATCTGACCCACTTCTCCAAAGTAATAACGGTGTCCAAAATTTAAGCTCTCAAGATCAGAATTTGAGATCATCCATTTGGTCTGGATTCCTTCAAGATTATCCTCCAAACTTCATCAAGGCTCCCCTTTCAAAGAACAGATGAACTCTAACAAATATGTCTTAAATTTGAAATTACATTGGTCACTACTTCAGCCTACCATTTCCATTCGGTGCCTACCAGTCTCCAACCTACCATTCCTATTCAATGCCTACCGTTCTAATCCACCATTCTCACCAAAAAAATTTCATCCGTCATTCTCAACTACCCAACTACCATTCTTCATCTCTTCGCTATAAATAGAAGGGCCGGATTCATCAAAAACTCAGCAAAAAAAAAAAAAAAAACACATTAAATCACAAAATGAAGATTTGCTTCTTTCAAATTCTCAAATCCTCCTTCTCACAACCATTTCTCATTGTGGCCTCATCATTCTCAACACCTAGCAACCAAAATTACTTCATGGTTGGTTTGAAATGAACCCTCTCATGGTTCAGTAGAAACCCTTCTCACAACATCATCATTGTTTTAGGGTCTAAACAAATTTTTTTTCCTCACTTAACGACCATATTTGTTCGTAAAGTTATTCATAACAAGGTCTGCATTGTCGTTCCATGCTTCCTTAGACTTGGTTGGCCAGGAAATCTAAGTCCAACAGAGACACCCAATCTTAAGATTAGGGCTCCCGTAGTCTCTCTCCAACTGCTTGCTCTCCCATCAGAAGCAGTGGTTCGGAGCAAACATCAACTCGGCCGGTTTCTAAAACCAGGATCGCAAGTTAACTCCACCTTTCATTTTGTTATGCTTTCCCAACAAGTGGCATTAGGTGAAGGTGGTGAAAGGTGTTGGGGTATCCTACAAATTGTCTCCCATCCAACACTTACAATGACCTCCAAGGTACCAGCTCATCAAAAATCAGCCTTTGGTGCTGGTAAATGGTCACCAAAGCCTTATTCCATGTTCTCACCAACATGTGGCCCAAAGGTCATCATTGCTGGTACCTCAAAACACACTTTTTGGAATTACTCCAACTTAAAACTAGCTTGAAGAATTTCAGAAGATATACTTCTGAAATTACTTCAACTTACTGTCCGTCAGCATGGTCCCATCACACATGCGCATTCAACGACTTGCTGTCAGACCTCATTCAGCATTTAGTCAATCCTGCATCCCAAGGTGTACTTCCCAAAAACAGCTACACCGGAGAATCCCCAACATACAGGGCCAGCGCCATGGTGTTTGCGTTTCACCCATTCACTTTGCTTCGTCCCCATCTTTTTCATCATCACCACCATCAGACCCAAAATCCATAAGCTTCTAAAATTACCTCAACTTAACCCAACTGATATCATAACACATGCACATTCAATCATTTTCCCACATGATCTCTCCGTGATCCGAAGTATATCCTTCGGATATAACTTCACCAGAAGTTCTTAAAAATGGGAGGCCAGCTCCACAGCTCTGCATGTTGTACCCAGCCAACATCCTCACTTCTTCTCCATCTTTAACACCCTATGATCACCACCAACGATCCAAAATACTCCTCTGAAATTACTTCATCTTAATCTTTGCCAATATGATTCAATCTTGCAAGTACATCCAACTTCTTGCAAATAACTTTCAGCTTCACCAATCCACTTCAAGTACCATGAAACACTCTTTTGAAATTACTTCTACTTAACCTCTATTGAGAAGGCTCAGTCATGCAAGTACATTCAAATACTCGCAGACCCCTTTTCAGTCTCATCAAAGCCTTTCATATGGGTGGGTCTACTCTTCTGAAATTACTTCATCCTGCTAAAAGCTCCACCACCTTCAAGCACTACATTTGAAGAGTTAAGCACCAAATTCATTCTTTTCGAGACTCATTCCCTCACCACACTCTGAAGCTGTGTACGTGAACGAGTCTCGAGGGGGCATTTGTAGAGGGGGAAAATTTTCAGCCTATCACAAGCTAACACATCATGCCACCAAGTCCACAAAGTATGGCTAATTACAAAGCATGAAAAGCATGCAAAATGCTAATCACATGTAGGCGCGTGTAAGCAATGATGCAAGCAAGTCAGTGCGTGTAAGCGATGACTCAAGCAATTTGGTGCGTGTAAGCGATGACACAAGTAGACCAATCAAGCTGTGACATGTGTCACCAATCAGACTCCACCATGTGTCACTCACCCGCCCCCAAACTCCTGTAAATCGAAGCTTTCCTAAGGCATTTGGACACACCGAGCTATCTAGAGCACAAGCAGCATCAGAAAAGCATTCAGAAGTATTGAAACTCTGCTGAAATCAAGCCTTGAAGCCTCCAAGACCTTCAAGAACTTCAACCTCGAACACGAAGAATATTCGAAGCTGAATCATCCAAACTACTTGTCTAGATCTCAGAGGTCACTGGAATCAAGCTCAAAAGCCTCTAGAAACCTTAACAAACCACAAAACAGCGAAACTCTAAGGATTCAAGCCTCTAAAGCCCCAAAGAACTTCCACCACAAACCTTCAGAAAAGAAGAACGCACGAAGAACACGAAGAATGTGAAGAACAAAGAATTTCTAACAAGCTCATAGCCAGAGATTCATTGTAATTCCATTTCAAAGATCTTCGATCCATCCTTCAACCAAATTGAAGAACATGGTTAATTATGACTCTACTTTTATGGGTTTTGATGGGAAGACAATTATACCAAAGGGCATGATTAGGTTGCCTATTCATACTGGATTTGAGGTGGTTGAAGTAAACTTCGTAGTGGTGGATGCTTATTCACCTTACACCACTATCCTAGCTAGATCGTGGCTCTATGCCATGGGAGTAGTGTCTTCGACTCTGCATATGAAGGTGAAGTACCCCTTAGGGGGGCAGGTCGAGGAATTGGTAGGAAGTCAAGCCATGACAAGGCAATGCTTAGTCGCCGCTATTAGACATCAGTCAAGGGAGGGAGCCTCGGCTTCCCAAAGGAAGTTTCATAGCAATTAGCAGAAGTAAGTGAACCCCTAAATACTGGAGATGGGAGAATGATGTGTGAAAGAGCATGAGATAGTCATCAGCATAAGATATGAGATGGTCATCAGCATAAGACAAACTTGTGATTAACAAGATAAGCTTTTCTTTGATATATGGAAAGTACATGAGGAATTTTTTTTATTAAAAAAGAAAAGAAAAAACCAACAATAACTACTCAAAAGATAAGAAGAGAAGGAAGGGGATATAGCATCTTCTATTAGTTGCTAGAGGAGGATTGGAGTGCTCAACCTCTACTTCTTTGGCCAGCTCTAAGGAAGCAGCAGTAGCATCAGCAGGTTGGGTGGCGGGTAGAAATGTAGGAGCAATAGCCTCCTTGGTGATTGGTTAGGCTGCTATCCACAAGGCTAGAGGGTAGAAAATATTTTCAGTCTTCCTCTGCTCTGAGGAAGTATCCATCCCGGCTAGATTTAATTCCTTGGTCAATACTAGGAGGCAATAACCTTGGCAAACCTCCATGACTTAGGCCCTTAGAGCATCTTCTGTCTCCTTCACCCCCAACATCGTAGCCAGCTTGCTCTGCTTAGGCTATAGCTTCCTCTTTCTTCTCCAACTCCTTCTGTTGGGAATCAATCTTCTCCTGAGCAATAGCCAACTGCTCCTCGGCATTACAAAGTTGCCAACATTGATCTTCAACCTGCTTCTTGGCGCCAGCCAAAGCAACCTCAGCACTCTTCCTCTCTCTATCTGCCTCGATCAACTTTGTGACGAGGTCTTTATTCTTTTTCTCGGTAAAGACTAGGTTTTTAATTGCTGACACCCAGCATGCCTCCTCATCTTTTAGTTTAGAGTGGGCGTGATCCACCCACTCTTTAGCTATGTAAATGTTTGTACTGCCTACAAAAAATGAAAAGAGAAAATGAGTTAGACTCTCAGTTAGAAGAATTTTTAAGTATGAAGCAAAACGAGTTGCAGGTTGAAATTCTTACCATGGCTAAGTCCCTTTTTCAAGGTCAAGAAAACCTCATGCTTCTTTAAAGTTCTCAAGTCGACCATGTCTTAAGGAAGGAGTAGAGGCTGCTCCAAGGCATTGGCTATGTAGCAAGCCTTCCCTTGCTGAAAATCCCTAATGGAGGAATCTAGGGGGAAAGGCACTTCATCCAACTCGAGCATTGGGTTCCATACTATAACCCTAGCATGGAGATCTGGCACTATCTCAGTGCTCGAGCCCTCTGCCGTATCTCTTCTTTGTGGTCTTTTTAGTAGTTTTTGCCCCTTTCTAGGGCTCTAGGTACTTAGGAGGTGGGATCTAGCCCTCTTCAGAAACCTCCTTGCCTTTCTTTTCCCTCTTCCTCTTCTTTTCTAGAGGCTCGACAGGGGAAGTGCTAGAAGGAAGGGGAGTTGAAGGCTTAAGATGGACAGCTACCTCGGGCGTGGATCCTCCCACATATGATTCCAGTAGCTTGAGTAGGGTGGTATTCTTGTGTTGTAGCACCATTGCTTCTAGTACATCGACTGTCTCTTAATTGCTGCTGACTTGGGCAGGGGATAGAGATCTTGGAGTAATGTTTGAAGATATATCACAATTTGGTCGGTCAAACACTTCAAAGTCGTCCTTTGAGTCCACCACTTCAAACACTCGGACTGTCTTTTCTGCTTGCTCCGAGTCTAAAGAAATCACCTCATTTTCGACTGTACGCTGGTCAAGCAGCTAAACTTGATGAGTCCCTTCAGGGGGAAGGCAAGTGATGAATCCAGGTACTGCAGCATCGATTAGGTGCAGCCAAGGATCCTTGGCTTTAATGAAGTTCTTGGGAGATTGGAAGCTAAAGGAGATGGGCTTATACTGGAGAATGTCGTGGGTAGTGCACAGTTGGTCGTCCTTGTGAAGGAAGATCTCGTATTGAAGAATTCTATTAAGATTCGCCCAGTTGACTAGGACGAAGTTTGGGGCTATAAAGTTCTTGTCTGTAAAAGCAAAAAAGAAAGGCATGATTAAAGGAGAAAAAGAAAAGAAAATGAAGACATATAGTTATTAGAGAAAAGAACGTCTACTAAAGCAAAATTTTCACTATCTGAGGGGGAAGGGATGGGTTACTTAAGCCTAGAACACCCCACCTGGCTGCCTATCTCACGTTAGATAATGTAAGCCATGGTACCATTCACTTGAGACGATCAAGAAATCTTGGTCCAGGCCCTTGTTTGATTTAGGGAGACACGAAATGAGTCTGACCGAGGGAATCCCAGTTTTGAGGTAATACCCAGTGTCTTTAAGGTATTGGTAGTTGTATACCCAGTTAACATCGTGATGAGTGAGGTTCATCCCCATATTATGATTAAGGGCATCAACACTACATTGTATCCTAAATAAGTTTAGAAAGCATTGGGTCAAGCAGAGTTTATGAGCAATTAAAAAAAATCTCTAGTTACCCTCCCCATAGGAATTTGCATTTCCCCTCTCTATAAAGGCAATCATAGGGATTACCACGGCCCTTTCTGGCCTAAAAGCATGCCAATCTCCTAAAAGGCGGTGTTGTATTGTAATCCAAGGTGATATATTATATCAATCTTTAAAAGCTTTTATACCCTCGAGAGTATCAACCAAACTAGCAAACCTACCCATCTAGGAAATAAAAAGAAAACTACTAAAGAGTAAAGATAAGAGTTATAAGCCGAGGAAGGAGAGGATCCTAAAATCTATATATGAACTAAATGGTACTTACAGGGAAGTATGTAAAGAGCACCTTGGATCACTTCTTTGAGAGACTAAAGATTTGGAAAATGGACGAAATGGACCCCACACATCCTTTATATAGGGAGACAAGGTGAGCGGGAAAATTCCTGCTTGAAATTTCATGGAAAATCCCTGCCTTAAGATCTTCATCGCGTCGTAGAATGTGAGGGACAAAACGCCATACGAAGCAATAAATAGGGTGTTATGAATGCCGAAGCACCAGAAGAGTGTTTAGAGCAGGTGAAAAGACGTTACCACATGGGAACATTCTTTAAGTGTGTAAAGCTTTGGAACAGAAATCAAAACCCCACTTTCATCAATGGAGAAAGAGATGGAGTTTTGAGAGGCTATTGTAAGGACAGGTAAACTGAGCACGTTTATTGGGTTATCAGCCATGCCTAAGGATAAAAAAACACTCAAGGATGGTTAAAGGGATTGTATAAACCTAAGTCAATGGGCCAAGGATAAAAGAGGAGAGTGATGAAGTAGCTGAGGTTCTTGAGGAGCCGAGCCACCTCGACAGAGCTCTAGGGAGTTAACCATTTCAGAAAAATAAGTTTCAGGGAAGGTAGCAGAGCTAAGCCAACAACAAAAGAAGAAATATCTGAGAAGGAGGCTATCACCACCACATTCAATGCACTGCACCAAATAAACTGGCCGCATTTATGGAGAAATGACACTTGAACAGTGCCATCCTAGCTCACAGCTCCTCACAAAGCTTCTAGGAGGTCCTGATGGGACAAGCATCTAAGGGATTTTCTAAAAAATCAACAGGTGAAGGGCTGAGATGTAGAATTAAGGGACTCTATAAGAAAATGGCCACCATAAAAATGGGGTATGGAATCTAAGAAGAAAAAAAATGAAGAACACATTGTACACAGATAAGCTGGATTAAATATTAGAACATCACATCCTTGAAGTTGACTGAGGAACATTATTTCCATCAATTTGCATTCTTAATCTTATTGGCATGGACCTATTTGTTATGACATGCACTTAATTTGCTAGGAAGTTTTCTTGTAAGACCTATTCTCAAACAAATATATTGTGTTAGGACATATGTAGTTCAAGTTGTTAGCATATGTCGCTATTTTATGTAATTGGCTTATCCTTAGACAAAACTCACTTTACTTGTAATTGGGTAGATTTAGGATGCGTTTAACACTTCAAGAAACAGTGTTTCAAGATCTAGTGTTGAAGTCATCAAAGTCTGTCCCAGAAACAAGCAAAGAAGTGCAAGATTTTAAAGCTCGACACCTACCTCGACACATGCATCTATCGAGCTTTAAAGAAGCTGTTTTGCCCTGAGCCTCGACAGCTTCTCGACAGATCCTCGACACCTCTATCTGTCGAGAATTAAAGAAAACAGATTTTCAGTTCTGTTTCAAGTCCAATCCGTGAATGTGTCTTTGGGACTTCTTTTCTCTTAACCCTAGACATATAAAAGGATTATTTTAAGGGCCGTCAAGATGATGCAAGTTACACATTCATTTAGAACTTCTTGTTCATGCAATTTGTGATCTGAAAGACAAAGTTCGTGCCCTAGTTCATCTCTGATGATTTGAAGAACTTTGCAGCCAACAACAACTCTCTCTCTCTCTAGTTGGTGTTTGAAGTCGCGTACTGGGATCTGCGCATCTAGTTAGTCACGTACTTGGGAGCCGTGCATTGAAAGGAGAAACTGTCACTACAGAACAAGTCCAATTGGGTATTGGGGTAAGAGTTCAACTGTAGGTTGGTAAGGTACTTGGGATTCCTTGCTTGTAATTGCTTGTTGTGATAATAGTGGAGTTTCGAGAGTGGTGACCTTAAATCACCCGATGGGGTTTTTGCCGTAAGGTTTTCCCCATTCGTGAATAAATCACCGTGTTATTTATTTTTCGCTGCATATCTTAGTTTCGGTGATTTGTTTGTACTACCACGTGATATTGCATGTTAATTTGATTAATTAATAACTGGGCTAATTAATTAATCTAAGTTATCACAAGGGGTCAACGCATTTGTGGCCTGACAAGTGGTATCAGAGCAAGCACACTCTGATTAGGGTTTAATCTATTGTGTGTGATCCATTTGACCCCCGCTGTTATGGATAGAGGACAATCTCTAATTATACCTCCTTTATTTGATGGCACTAACTATGCATACTGGAAAGTACGCATGAGAGCTTTCTTGCAGTCTTTAGATGAGAAGGTGTGGCAAGCTGTGGAGATAGGCTGGACCAAGCCTACAGAAGCGCCGGCCGACTGGGATGACGCTAAGATCAAGGCGACAAACTCAACAGCAGAGCATTGAATGCCCTATTCAGTGCAGTCACCAATGAGGAGTTCAAGAAAATTTCCTCAACTGAAACTGCTAAGGAAGCATGGACCGTCCTCCAGACAACCTATGAGAGCACCAAGGCTATCAAAGACTCAAAGCTACAGAGGCTCACCACACGCTTTGAAGAAATTAAGATGGAAGAGGATGAGTCGTTTGATGAGTTCTATGCCAAGCTTAAGGACATAGTAAACTCAGCCTTCAATCTTGGGAAAACCATCCTTGAACCCAAGATAGTGAGAAAAGTGCTCAGATCGCTGCCCGAGAGATTCCATGCTAAGATCACGGTGATCGAGGAATCAAAGGACATTGATAGAATTCCTCTGACTGAGCTGGTTGGAAACTTGCAAACCTATGAATTAGGGCTGACTAGGTTAGGCAAGTCAAGTAAGGGCAAGAGCTTGGCACTAAAGGCCAAGAGCAGTGATACGGATGATTCTTCAGATGATGAAGATTCCAAGATGAAGTCCTACATTATAAGGCAATTCAAGAAATTCATGAAAAATGCAAATGGAAAGGGCTTCAACAAAGACCGTAGACAATCCAGTTCTTCACAATTCAAGAATTCTGATAAAGCGAAGAAGGATGTCAAGGATGGCGGTCAGTACACTATTCCCGCTGGGCCAAAATGTTTTGGGTGCCAAGGCTTCGGACACATGAAACAAGAGTGTCCTACGTACCTTAAGAGCATAGGGAAGAGCAAGGCACTTGCTGTTACCTTAAGCGACATGGAGCCCGAGGACGATTCCGAAGATGAAGACGACGGAATCTTGAATGCCTTCACTGCCACCGTTAATCCTACTGATGGGGTTACTGAAGAAGTGGATGAAGAGAAGGAATTGGTGGATTCCAAGTGTGAGATTATGGATGATCAAGATGATATCCACACTGCCTATGAGAAACTGTACAAGCTTTCTGAGAAGCATGAGAAACTCTATAGGCTGGCCACCAAGAAGCTCAGTGATGTGGAACTCAACCGTGAGGAGCTGTCCACAAAGGTTGATAAAGTGAATCAAACCATTGGAGCACTGAGGTTCGAAAACAATTTTTTGGTTGAGAGGACCAAGAAGCTTGAAGCGGAGCTGTTTCAAGTCAGAGCACAACTGGAGAGGACGTCAAGTGCAAAGCTGGACGAGATGCTAAGTGCTCAGAGATTTTCTTCAGACCGTACTGGATTGGGGTATGAATTCTCTCTCTCTAATACTCCTACTGCTAGTATTACTGTGTTTGTTCCACCTGCTAATAACATTGAAACTGAAGATAAGAATGTTAAAACTGATTTAGCTAGTGAGAACGTAGACAAGGGCAAGTCCATCCTAGGAGTACCCCCTATAATTGAGAAAAGGGAATCTAGAAACCCTAGGAATAAGCAGGCTAACTCTCAAAAGCCCAAACAGAAGAAGCCACATCTCTGTTATCATTGTGGTGTTACCAGTCACACTCGACCAAATTGCTATAAGTGGCGTGCCACTCAACAGAGCAATGGCACAATAGCATCTAGGAGCTAGAATCAGCTTCAGTCTTCTCTCGCTCCTCTTGGAGACTTTCTTAAAGTCATCATGTTCCTTTTGAACTTGAATGGTTCATATTCTTCTCCCTCTTCACCGGTTCAAGAGTAGACCAAAAGGAAAGGTTCTTCCAAGGTGTGGAAGGCAAAGGGATCTAAGTGATTTTAGTCAACTTCTTCTTCTCTCTCCTGTTTTTGTGTGTTGCATTACTTATGTGTTTCTTTACTGTTTTGAGTCAGTATAGTTTTATGCATTGTTTTGCTTTACATGTTTTTGTTTGTGTGTTTTCAATTTTGTGTTTTATTTTTGCTTTTCTGATAAAAATAAAAAAAAAATTGAAAAAATTGAAAAATACAAAAACAGTGTGTGTTTGTGTACATTGGTTCATGTAAACTTTTAAAATGGCCATTGAAACAGAATTTTCTAAACTTTGTATCACCTGTAGCTTAGATGAGCATTCTTCTGCACAACTAAGCAAGTAAGCTTTGTAACTCTTTGTTTATGATGAGTAAGGTTAAGTGATCTCTTCTACTTAACACTCGTATCATTCTTTTTGATGAGTTGAACTAGAAAATCCTAAGAGAAAGGCATAAATAACCATCTCACCACTGTTACTCGCCAATCATAATATGACATCTGTATGCTTCGGCATAGCAAAAGTGCAATGTCAATGACATCTGTATGCTTCGGCTTAGCAAAAGTGCAATGTCAAAAGCTTAACATAATTTGGTATTTCTTTTCTTTCTCTTGTATGCCCATGCATGATATGCTTGTTAAAAGAAAATATGCAAAGATATAAAAAGCAAAAAGATCAAAAATGCTTTAAAATATGGTTGCAAGCGTGTTTTCTAGGAGATGTGGGAGTTATAGGATGTACCTCGAAGGTGATAGTCCCCATCAAACAGTTATGATTGTGTGTGAGTTAAAGTGATTTTCTCATATCTCAAATCGTCATAACATTGAGACACTTATGCAATCTTGTGATATTTTCACACACGACACGCAATACTCTTTGCTATTCTTGATACATGTGCAGGTACAATGTGATTTGGTCATCACAAGGTTTACATGCGTTAATGTATGCTCACTAAACTGTCTGGACTTGTTTTTGAAATATAAAATTGGTTAGACATGTTTAGTGTGTGTGTGTGCGTGTTTTGAGATACATGTGCATCAAAATTCTTGTTGAGAGATGTTTTTGAGAGCTTAATGTGTTGCTTGGATCTTTGGTTGAGTTGCATGCATGATTGCATTCATGACTGTGTTTTTCTTCTTCTGAAAAACTGTTTTTAAAGGCATCTCGACACCTCCTCGATACCTCTCAACACATAGCTGTCTGTCGAGCTTCATAGACTCTTTCTTATCGCAGTCTTGATAGATACCTCGACACCTGCTAGATCGATCGAGAAACTTTCTGTCTGCTCGATAGCTTCTCGATAGCTTCTGGATCGATCGAGGTTCCTTCTTGGTTGATTCTTCCTTCTCGACACATGACCTCGATAGCTTTATCTGTCGAAGTGCTTTTTCTCGATAGCTATCTCGATAGCAGGCTCGACACCTCTCGACACTAGCAACTGTCGAGAATTACTGAAGGTCTATATATAGGTTCTTCGCGTTTTCCTTCTCACTTCGCTCGACCTCTCTCGCTCGAAAGCTCCTGTTCTCTCTTCCAAAACACTTCTTTCTCCCTCCAAACCTCTTCCCAAGGCTTTCTCAAGTGTTTGTCTCGATTCTCATCACTTGGTAAGCGTCTTATCTCTCATTGTCATGCATTTCATGCTTTCTAAAACCCTAGGTTTTGTGTTCTTGAAAATTTTTGGGATTTTTCAAAATTTTTGAGGTTTTCATGAAATTGTTGAGTTGGTTTTATAGATTTGTTCTTCAAAACCACATGCATTGCATCACATTCACATTCTAATTGTATTTTCATGCATTTAGATGTGTGCCTATCTATTGTGTGCTGTTAGGTTTGGATTGGGCTGAGCCCATGATGTTTTTATGTTGCATGTCACATATTCATGCATTTTCCATGCATACGTTCTTTCTTTTCAGTATATTCTTCCTATATTGAACTGTTTGGAACTTTTCTGCTTGTCTCTTCTTCTTTCCCCCTCTCTATGGTTGCGTTAATAGTGTCTATGGCACCTAAACGTAAGTCCATTCCATCCCAGAACCCTCTTTCTGTCCGGTTCCATGATGAGAAAGCCCATAAGGATTTCTTGGAGAACTTTTCTAAACGAGGTGTTCATTCGGAACGCCATGTTGTCCTGGCAGACTTTGCCGACACCGACCTTCCCGATGTCATATGACAGGCCACAAACGCGTTGACCCCTTGTGATAATTTAGATTAATTAATTAGCCTAGTTTTTAATTAATCAAATTAATCATGCAATATCACGTGGCAGCACAAACAAATCACCAAAACTAAGTTATGCAGCGGAAAATAAAGAACACGGTGATTTGTTCACGAATGGGGAAAACCCTTGCAGCAAAAACCCCACCGGGTGATTTAAGGTCACCACTCCCGAAACTCTACTATTATCACAACAAGTAGTTACAAGTAAGGAATCCTAGTACCTCACCAACCTACAGTTGAACTCTTACCCCAATACCCAATTGGACTTGTTCTGTAGTGACAGTTTCTCCTTTCAATGCACGGCTCCCAAGTACGTGACTAACCAAATGCGCGGATCCCAGTACGCGACTTCAATTACCAACTATGGAGAGAGAGAGTTGGCTGCAAAGTTCTTCAAATCATCAAGGATGAACTAGGGCACGAACTTTGTCTGTCAGATCACAAATTGCATGAACAACAAGTTCTCAAAGAATGTGCAACTTGTTTTTCTGTGATCTCTCCTTTTACGGCCCTTAAAATAATCATTTTATATGTCTAGGGTTAGGAGAAAAGAAGTCCCAAAGACACACTCACGGATTAGACTTAAAACAGACCTGGAAATCTGTTTTCTTTAATTCTTGACAGATAGAGGTGTCGAGAGGTGTCGAGATAGCTGTCGAGGCTCGGGCAAAACAGCTCCTTTAAATCTCGATAGATGTATCTGTCGAGGCATGTGTCGAGATTTAAAATCTTGCACTTCCCAGCTTGTTTCTTGGACAGACTTTGACGGCTTCAACACTTAACTTTGAACCACTGTTCCTTGAAGTGTTAAACTCATCCTAAATCTACCCAATTACAAGTAAAGTGCATTTTGTCTAAGGATAAGCCAATTACATAAAATAGTGACATATGTTCACAGACTTGAACCACATATGTCCTAACATCATACACAGTCGGGCTTGGGAGTCACTGTGTAACGTCCCAGTCACATGTCCACTCGTGTTGATACAGGAGTTTTACTCCAACATACACGAGATCGATTCTTCAGTACCTCTTTTCTACTCTTGCATTCGAGGTACGCGCTTTGCAGTCACCTCAGAGTTAGTCTCTGAGGTTCTTCATGTCCCTAGGGTGGATCATCCTGATTACCCTAGCTGTGAGCGTCTCTGGACTGTGTCCAAAGACGAGATGATCTCGGCGTTCTGTGAGCGTCCTTCCTCTTGGGGAGATCATATGTACACACCATGTCGACCTTTTGCTAAAGGTCCTCGTTTCCTTAACATGGTGATGACTTTTGTTTTGCACTCACTTTCTCACTACAACTCTATCACAGAGCCTCGTGCTCAGTTTTTGTTGTCCCTCCTAAAGGATCTATCTATAGACTTTCCTTCACACTTTATCTTTTCCATCATAGATGTCTATAGAGATACGACCACCCGTGATAAGCTCATTTTTCCTTCGGCTATCACGAGGATTCTTCGTCGTTTTTCCGTCCCTTTCCCTTCGTCCGATCCTTACCATGTCATGTCTGCCATAGATGCCGCTACCGTAAAACGTACCGAGGCACAGTTTAGATCGAGACAGTCTGACGGTGCCACTCCTTCCTCCTGTCCGACCACCTCCAGATCCGCTCGAGCATTTGCTTCTTCTTCTTCGAGCGACGTCACATTAGGAGACATCATGGCGCAGCTTCAGCGCATGGATGCTCGCCTAGATACACTCTCCACAGAGCTGTATCAGGTGAACGTTCGTGTTGGTCGCATCGCCAGGCGACAGGCAACCATGGGCGGCTTTGCACCAGAGGCTTCTCCTCCGCCACCTCATGTGTCGACTGAGATTGAGGCTGATGATGATGGCGATGACGATGATGCTTCTAACGATGATGATGATGGAGATGCGAGCTCTTCGGATGCGATGTCTACATGACCTACCCTTTGTCACTCGTGACAAAAAGGGGGAGTAGTTTGGTCTGTATGAGAGTAGTCATGTTTAGGGGGAGTGTTAGCATAGGACATTTTTGTTAAGGGGAGTGTAGATTGAGGGATGTAGTGAGGTGATCATATGTATTTTTTTCTTTTTCATCTTTTCAGAGATACATTGATCATGTATTGACATACATTGTATTTATTCTCTTCTTATATATGATGATGTATGTTTTTCTTTCACCTACCTTTACATGTGTTGTTTCTTTTCTGTCTTTATACACATGTTTCTTTACTTGTATGCAATCTATTATTTCTGTTTCACACAAAGATGCCTTGATGTGTTTTGTTTATAAGTGTTTCAGAAATACAGGTTGTCAAAGTCTACTTGCCATAAACTCTCTTCTTGCAAAGTTTTTCAAGAGTTTGTGTTAGAATAGATTTTACTGTATATAACAAGTGAGTATGAGTTGAGTGATTTATGACTTCTCTCATATTTTCATTTGTTTGTTGTGGTTTTGTTACAGATTGCCAAAGGGGGAGATTGTTAGGACATATGTAGTTCAAGTTGTTAGCATATGTCGCTATTTTATGTAATTGGCTTATCCTTAGACAAAACGCACTTTACTTGTAATTGGGTAGATTTAGGATGCGTTTAACACTTCAAGAAACAGTGTTTCAAGATCCAGTGTTGAAGTCATCAAAGTCTGTCCAAGAAACAAGCAAAGAAGTGCAAGATTTTAAAGCTCGACACCTACCTCGACACATCCATCTATCGAGCTTTAAAGAACCTGTTTTGCCCCGAGCCGTGACAGCTTCTCGACAGATCCTCGACACCTCTATCTATCGAGAATTAAAGAAAACAGATTTTCAGTTCTGTTTCAAGTCCAATCCGTGAATGTGTCTTTGGGACTTCTTTTCTCTTAACCCTATACATATAAAAGGATTATTTTAAGGGCCGTCAAGATGATGCAAGTTGCACATTCATTCAGAACTTCTTGTTCATGCAATTTGTGATCTAAAAGACAAAGTTCGTGCCCTAGTTCATCTCTGATGATTTGAAGAACTTTGCAGCCAACAACAACTCTCTCTCTCTCTAGTTGGTGTTTGAAGTCGCGTACTGGGATCCGCGCATCTAGTTAGTCACGTACTTGGGAGCCGTGCATTGAAAGGAGAAACTGTCACTACAGAACAAGTCCAATTGGGTATTGGGGTAAGAGTTCAACTGTAGGTTGGTAAGGTACTTGGGATTCCTTGCTTGTAACTGCTTGTTGTGATAATAGTGGAGTTTCGAGAGTGGTGACGTTAAATCACCCGGTGGGGTTTTTGCCGTAAGGTTTTCCCCATTCGTGAACAAATCACCGTGTTATTTATTTTCCGCTGCATATCTTAGTTTCGGTGATTTGTTTGTGCTACCACGTGATATTGCATGTTAATTTGATTAATTAATAACTGGGCTAATTAATTAATCTAAGTTATCACAAGGGGTCAACGCATTTATGGCCTGACATATTGTTTTGAGCTTATTGGGCTGTCATCCACTGTTCTTGGTTGACTGAGTTCAAATTAGTGTCCTTACAATATATATATATATATATATATGATACAAACCTAGGACATATTCAATTAATAGTTTATTTTTACATGTTAATGCAATAATATTAAAAAATATTAAATAAATGTGTCAATTATAAATATATTTATAATATCTATTGTTAAATTAGTTACGCTAATATATTATGTTTTGGTTGTGTTGTTGAGGTCCAAGACTCCTAAAAAATATAGAAGAAGAAGAGATGATGAAGGAAATAATCAAACAACATATATATATATATATAGATGAAAAGAATTAAGACAAAACACCATTATAAAAAACAATGGCGTAAAATCTGTATTAGCTTTTTTTTCATAGTATGTATGCACATTGTAGGGTTGATGGGCCTAAGATACATGTTAGGCCACCCTAAGAGTGTTTGTAAGGTTGAAAACCCAACTCAACAGTACAGTTAGTCCGAGGACGCAGGAAGTTTCACCCATGAAATGATGTAAAAAGAGAAAGAAGCCATAGCCGGCCAAAACGCTCTAAGGCATGATGAGGATGGGAATGTCGAGGACGAGGGGAGTGATCTGGTAAATCGAGGGCATCATTATTGAAGACCTTGGGCACGAAGGCAAAGGAAGTGAAGGTAAAGGATAAGAAGGGTGAACGTAAAATATCTAGGGTAAAGCTACCACCACCGCATTGAAGGCTCTGCAACTACTTCTCTGGCTGCATTAATGAGGAAACGACGTCTGAGTGTTGGAATTCAGCCTAGCAGCTTCCACCAAGGACTTGGGAAAAAAGGGGTAATGGGACAAGTATCCAAATGGAGCACTTGATCCACATGTGGAAAAAAGGAAGAGAGAGTAAGGCAATATAAAAGGAAAATGGTAGAGAAAGAAAGGGGGGGGGGGGACACAGAGCATACACACACCAGAGAGAATTGTAAGAAAAGATCCAGCTATTGTCCTCGGCATCTGAACATAACAAGAACTTTCAGTCACGTAAAGGAAGGAGACATGCATACGTGACCTAGCTTCAAGTTCATGTTACCCAACATTTACAGACCTAGATTCGAAGCTCACTCTCTATAAATTCATTTTTTTGGGCCCTTTGAGCTAGTTCCCTTGGTCCAACCGAGGTCCAGTTTAATTTGTGCTCTTACAATTAGCGTCATCTGTGAGAATTCTTGTGTTCTGAGACTGGTAACGTGATGGAAGGTTCAGGCCCACACCATGCAGAATCTATGGAGTCCCAACATGAAGATCATTTTCAACTTCTGGAGCAGATGGGAGATCGAGAGGGTAGTGTGCACACAGGGCGCACTGCTAGGAGTCATTCTCGAGGTGGAAGCAGAGTCCTCCGCAAGAACAATGCTAAGGCCATGCAGAGAGAAATTGACTATTTGAAGAGGAAGTAGCATCGTGCGAAACGGAAACGAACACCTTCTGTTTCTGATCCTTCCTCTGATGACTCCCAGAGTAGTGGTTATAGACCTAGGTCAAGGACCCCTCCTAGTGAATCTTTCTCAAATACAACAGAGAATCTTCATGATAGGATGAGTAAGAAGTCTTCTTCCAGGGGCTTAGGTAGCGATGCCATGGGAAAGACGTTACACCAACTTTCTAAGTCGCCTTTCAAGCAGAAAATTGAGGAAGGCAAGCTCCCACGGCGTTTCACCCAACCAAACTTCACCATTTACAATGGCCGGACAGACCCCGTGAAGCACGTGAGCTATTTTAATCAGCGAATGGCAGTGTATTCAAAGAATGAGACTTTAATGTGCAAAGTTTTCCCCTCTAGCTTGGGACCTGTCGCAATGAGATGGTTTAACGGCTTGAAGACAAACTCTATTGATTCTTACATGGAGCTTACGATAGCATTTAGGTCTCGTTTTGTCACATGCAAAAGAGTACCTCGGCCACTGGACTCATTACTGTCCATGGCCATGAAAGAGGGAGAAACCCTGAAAACATACTCGAATAGATATTGGGAGATGCTTAACGAGATTGATGGTGACTTCGATGAGGTGGCAATTAATACTTTCAAGGTCGACTTTCCAACTAAGCACGACTTAAAGAAATCTCTGACCAAAAAGCCCGTGAAGAGTGTACGTCAGCTCATGAATCGTATTGATGAATATAAATGATTTGAAGAGGACCAGCAACAAAGTAAAGGAAAGATAAAAGTGATCCCTCAGGAGAGTAGGGATTTCAGGTCCGACAAGTACAATAACAAATGGTATCGAAGGGATTTTGCTGGTCAATCTGGTTCAGCTCCTTCTCGAACATTGAATGATATATTTTGTGAACCTGTGCAGCAAGTATTGGAGAAGATTTGTCATGAGCCCTACTTTAGATGGCCTAACAAGATGGCAGGGGACCCTATGAAACGTAATCAGAATCTCTATTGCAATTATCATCAAGAGAAGGGTCACACCACAGAGAATTGTAGAACCCTATGGAATTATTTGGATCAATTGGTCAAAGAAGGAAAATTGAAGCAGTTCATGAATCGCCTAATGGGCAAGGCAGTTAAGCTGGTTGGTGAATCAAGGCAGCAATACTTTAAGGCCTCCTCTGGGCACGATAAACATTATTTTTGCTGCTCCTGGTCGGACTAGTTCTTGCCCTACTAGGGTGATGTCGGTATCGCGACTTCCTGCCGAGGAACTTAGTCTCGAGCCGAAGAGGGTCAAAGGGAACCCTCCACCCATTTTGGGATTTTTTGAAGAGGACAAGGTTGGCACCATTCAGCCATATGACGATGCGTTGGTTATCATGCTGAGGATAGGGGATTATGACCTCAAAAGAGTGACGATTGATCAAGGGAGTGGGGCTGATATTATGTACTCAGATTTATTCAAGGGGCTTAATTTGAAACTTGAAGATCTTACAGCTTATGGCTCGCCGTTGATAAGTTTTGAAGGGAAGGCTATCATTCCGAAGGGGCAAATCTAATTACCTGTGCAATTAGGACCAGTGGTGCTGGATTAAGTTTTGTCGTAGTAAATGCCTACTCCCCTTACATGGCTATAGTGGCAAGACCGTGGTTGCGTGCCCTAGGGGCCGTCTCTTTAACTCTGCATGTTAAAGTGAAATTTCCATATGGGGAATCGATTGAAGAAATCGTCGGAAGCTAGTCTATGGCAAAACAATGTATAACAGCAGCAATTACCCATCAGGCCGGGCAGGAGTTGCAAACCTCAGCTGGGAGAAGTTTGTAGCAGTTAACGTCTTTGGCCAAGCCAAAAGTGGTCGAAGTCGAGGAGCCTGTGTGTGAAGAGCTGGAGGAGATACTTATTGCGATGACATGGAGAAGTTCTTTCAGGTAGGAATTCAATTACCGCTCCAAAAGAAGGAAGAATTGGTCACATTTTTGAAGCAGAACATTGATGTATTCGCATGGAATGCTTATGAAGCTCTAGGGGTTGACCCAAATTTCATTTGCCATCATTTGAATGTCAATCCAACAGCATTGCCAAAGAGGCAGCCACCTCGGCGCTCATCTAGAAAGCATGCTGACGCTGTTAAGGAAGAGGTACTGAAGCTCACGAAGGTAGGTGCTATCAAGGAGGTATTTTATCCAGAATGGTTGGCACATACGGTAGTAGTGAAGAAAAAGAATGGGAAGTGGAGAGTGTGTGTAGACTTCACAGACCTGAATAAGGCTTGTCCCAAAGACTCATTCCTAATGCCCCGCATAAATCAGCTAGTGGATGCTACTGTAGGGCATCATCGGATGAGCTTTCTAGACGCTTTCCAAAGTTATCACCAAATACCCTTGGCCTTGGAGGATTAGGAAAAAACAGCTTTTGTCACGCTCACAGGAAATTATCACTTCAAGGTGATACCTTTCGGCCTAAAGAATGTTGGGGCTACTTATCAGAAAATAATGACGAGGATGTTTGAAGCCCAACTAGGAAGGACAATTGAGGTGTACGTGGACAATATGGTGGTAAAGAGTAAAACGGTTTCGGTTCATGTACCAGACTTGGATGACACCTTTCAAACGCTAAGAAAGCACAAGTTGAGTCTTAATGCATCCAAATATTCTTTCGGGGTAGGGTCCGATAAGTTCTTGGGCTATATGGTGACACATAGGGGGATTGAGGTCAATCCCGCTTAGGTCAGGGCAATCAACAGTTTATAGCCATCTCGAAATCCCAAAGAGGTGCAAAGGTTGATCGGAATGGCCGCGGCCCTCAACAGATTCATTTCTCGGTCTGCGGATCGGTGCAAACCTTTCTTCCAGTTGTTGAATAAGTGGAAAGGTTTTGAATGGACAGAGGAATGTGTCGTTGCCTTCCAGCAGCTTAGGGAATATCTTTCACGCCCACCCATTATGTCTCGGCCGGAAGTTGATTAAGTTCTATTTGTGTACATTGCAGTGGCAACCATGCTGTAAGTTTGGTGCTAATACGGGTTGATAGGAACATACAAAAACCAATCTATTATGTGAGTAAGTCCTTATATGAGGCCGAGGTGCGTTATTCGCCATTAGAAAAGGCAATCTTGGCCGTGGTACATGGTACGCGTAAACTCCCCCATTACTTTCAATCTCACACCGTGCTAGTCTGACCCAGCTTCCTCTCAAAGCCGTGCTTAGGAGCGCCGATTACACAAGTCGGATTGCTAAATGGGGCACCATTCTGGGGGCTTTTGACGTTAGATATATGCCTCGCACCTCGGTAAAAGGCCAAGTGTTAGCTGATTTAGTTGCAGAATTCACTGAGCCCACAATAAAAGATAATGTTAAAAGTATGGACATTGATGAAAAATCAATTGGCGTAATCATGTGTAAAGAACCTTCGGTATGGAAAGTTTATGTTTATGGGGCTGCAAATCAAAGGGGATCTGGTATGGGACTGGTAATTATAACCCCAGAGGGGCTTACACTGGAAAAGTCCCTGAGATTAGGATTTTCAGCTACCAATAATGAAGCAGAGTATGAGGCTTTGGTAAAGGGGAGGGATATGGTTCGAAAACTGGGTGGGAAGGCGATGCAAATGTTCTCGGACTCGCAATTAATTGTAGGCCAAGTAGAAGGGAAAGTGGAAGCTAGAGATTTGAGGATGCTGGAATATCTAACTCAAGTCAAGTTTTTATAGTCCAAATTCGAATCCTTTACTTTGTCACATGTTCCTAGGAATAACAACACACGTGCTGATTCTTTAGCAACCCTCGCCACGTCCTCGGCACAAGGTCTGCCTTAGGTCATTCTTATTGAAGACCTATGTAAGTCTGCTAGAATAAATGGAAGTATTATCCAAGTTCATCAGATCAGGGTAGGACCTAGTTAGATGGACCCCATCATATTTTTCCTTAAGGATAATGTCTTCCCAGAAGAAAAAGCAGAGGTGGATAAGGTGCGTAGGAAGGCAGCTCGATTTTGGTTGTCCAAGGACCGGAAACTATACAAACGATCTTTTTCAAGCCTATACTTGCTGTGTATACAACCTGAAGCAACGGAGCTGCTTTTAGAAGAACTACATGAAGAAATTTGTGGGAGTCACATAGGAGGGAGATCTTTAGCTCACAGAGCTCTAACACAAGGATATTGGTGGCTGAATATGTAACGAGAAGCTCAGGACTATGCGAAGAAGTGCAACCAATGTCAACGGTTTGCACCCAACATCCATCAGCCTGGAGGTGTGCTTAATCCTTAACCAGTCCTTGGCCTTTTGCATAATAGGGCTTGGACATTGTAGGACCTTTCTCAAAGGCGCCTGGGAATAGGAGGTGGTTAATTATGGGCACGGACTACTTCACCAAGTGGGTAGAAGTTGAAGCCCTATCCAATATTAGAGACGTTGATGCGAAGAAGTTCGTTTGGAAGAATATTGTCACTCGGTTTGGAGTCCCTCATACTCTCATCTTGGACAATGGTTTGCAATTTGACAGTAAAGCTTTCAGACGATATTGCTGTAACCTCGGCATAACTAATAAGTACTCTACTCTAGCTTATCCTCAAGGAAATGGGCAGACCAAGGCAATCAACAAAGTTATTGTCAACAGGCTCAAGAAGAGGCTAGATGAGGCCAAAGGCAGATGGGTGGAGGAATTGCCTCACGTGTTGTGGACATACCAAACCACGCCACGGAGGTCCACGGGAAAGACACCTTTCTCAATGGCTTATGGGGCCGAGACTGTAATCCCTTCAGAAACTGGATTCCTAACGACGAGAACGAGTTCTTTCACTCCTAGCAATAATAACAAGTTACTAGAAAGAAGCCTAGATCTAGTTGAAGAACAGAGGGAGAATGCTATGATCCAGCTGGCTTTTTATCAGCAGAAATTGAAACAGGGGTATGATTCTCATGTGAAGCCAAGGCCATTATCTCCAGGGGATTTAGTATTAAGGAAAGTCTTGGGCACTGCCAAGAACCTAGCATGGGGAAAACTGTGGCCAATTGGGAAGGACCTTATCGTATAACCTCAGTGGCTAGCATAGGGGCTTATTACCTTGTAGATCTAGATGAAAAATTCGTAAAACACCTTTGGAATGTAAGTAACTTATGAAGATACTATTATTAATGAAAGGCATTTCTGCCGCTTTTGTTCCGTTATTGCTATGGTGCACATAGTGTTATATTCGTATTCAAAAGTATCAAACAAAAACTTGGTCATGTAGGCTCCTCGGACCACATACCTGGTGGAAATTGATATCAACATTAAGTATCAAACAGAAACTTGGTTATGTAGGCTCCTCGAACCACATACCTGGTAGAAATTGATATCAACATTGTACCAAACAGAAATTTGGTCATGTAGGCTTCTCGGACCACATACCTGGTGGAAATTGATATCAACATTAAGTATCAAACAGAAACTTGGTCACGTAGGCTCCTCGGACCACATACCTTGTAGAAATTAATATCAACATTAATTGTTAAACAGAACCAGGGTTACATCTGATCCTCGGATCATCTACCTTAGGGAAATTAACATATCAATATTAATTGTAAAATAGAACTAGGGTTACATCTAATCCTTGGATCATCTACCATGGAGAAATTAACATATCAACATTAATTGTTAAACAGAACTAGGGTTATGTCTGATCCTCGGATCATCTACCTTGGGAAAATTAGCATATTAATTGTTAAACAGAACCAGGGTTATGTCTGATCCTCGGATCATCTACCTTGGGAAAATGAACATATTACTTGTTAAACAGAACTAGGGTTATATCTGATCCTTGAATCATCTACCTTGGGGAAATTAACATATTAATTGTTAAACAGAACCAGGGTCACGTCTGATCCTCAGATCATCTACCTTGGGAAAATTAACATATTAATTGTTAAACAGAACCAAGGTTACGTCTGATCCTCAGATCATCTACTTTGGAGAAATTAACATATCAACATTAATTGTTAAACAGAACCAGGGTTACGTTTGATCCTCGGATCATCTACCTTGGGGCAATTAACATATTAATTGTTAAACAGAACCAGGGTTACGTCTGATCCTCGGATCATCTACTTTGGGGAAATTAACATATCAACATCAATTGTTAAACAGAACCAAGGTTACGTCGGATCCTCGGATCATCTACCTTGGGAAAATTAACCTACCAACGTCAATTGTTAAACAGAACTAAGATTACGTCAGATCCTCAGATCATTTACCTTGGGTAAATTAACATGCCAATATCTATTGTGAAACGAAACCAAAGTTATGTATGATCCTCGGATCATCTACTTTGGAGAAATTAGCATCCCAACACTAGGTGTTAAACGGAAATTGGGCTGCGTGGGTTCCTCGGACCATATGCCCCATGGAGATGGATGTCTTACCAAGTACCCAACGGATGCTTAATCATAAAGGGTTCCTCAAACTATGTACTTTATGAAACTTGGTTTTTACTAACCACTGGGTATGACGCCTAAGCTGCTCTTGATTCACGTATGTATCATTTCCTAGAACTTAATGTTTCTTAACCTAATATCTTTTATGCATTAGTATGGTGTTTACTTTTGAATGTCCCGAGCGAGCTAACCCTATATATGATTTACTCTAAGGGTCTTGTCCATTGTAAGAACTAAATGAAAATTCACGAGCACACTTAAAGCATTTTCATGTACCAAAATCCTGTAAGTTCTATTTTTCTTGCTCATTTATCTATTCAAATTTATCAATGAATACAAGGGATATAGGATGTTGTTTCATCACGTTGAACAAATACAAGGTAGGATGACACGACAATAGCAAATATAAGTCAAAGCTGAAATGCAAGTAACTGATTCTTTTCATTGATAGAAAATTTGTGCCAGTACATCCTCCACGAAACCATCGAATTACATCAAAGGAAACTGAAAGGAAAGGAAACTAAAACAAAAAAAAAAATGGGGAGAAGGCCGATCAGCGCTTTGTCTTTGACGGGTCTTTGGGGTCAGCAGGAGCCACCATTGGAGTCGAGGACCCTTCGGATATCCCTTTGCCCTTGGGACCCTCCTTGGGCACTATAGGCATAGTTGCCAGGACTATCTCCAAGGTTTTACTGGCCTTTGGGGCTGAGAGCAACTCCTTTGGCTTGTCAAGAAGTTGGGCATCTTCGGACGATGTCCCTTCAGCTTGTGTTGGGAATGGATGCTCAAAAGAGGCAGTGTCCATGACAACCCCTCCTAATGAAACCCCCGCTGCGGAGGAATTGGCATCATCCTCGGTCTAAACAAAAGTGGAGACTCGGATGGCCTGGGGTACATAGACATTTTCTGCCTTCCAGAGAGGAGATGAAGCATCAACCCCAGCTTGGGATAATGCTTCCTTCCATACTTTAAGGCAGTAATCCCTACATACCTCCGGCACTTGAACCTTAAAAGTTTCAGTGGTTTCTGCCACCCCCACCTCATAACCAATTTGTTTGGCCTGGTCAACCGCCTCCTCAACCTCTTGCACCTTGGTGATGGCCTCCTCCTTGGCGTTGATAGCTTCTTGCTTAGCCTTTTAGGACTTCCTCAAGTCCTGCTTAAGGCCCTCAATCAGCTTCTTTGCTGCGGCAAAATTCTCGTCAGCCTGCCTAAGCTGCAGTCTCTGTTCCTCAGCTTGCCTTTTAGTGGTCTTCAGTTGGGCCTCTAGGCCAGACCTTTCACTCTCTGCTTTGCTTAGGCTAGCTGAGGTCTCTTGTAGCTTCTTTTCCTTTATTTCAAGGATCGTTTGGGCATTATCAAGCCTCATTTCTCCAGCCCTAAGAGACTTGTAGGAGTTGGCAACGATTTTCTCCGCCCTGTGAGCAGATTGAACGGCCTGCAAGCAAAGTACAACAAAATGAAGATATCAAATACAAATTTTGGCTAAAGGAGAGAGGGATGGATATCCTTACCATAGCAAGCTCTTTCTTCAGCGTCATAAAGACATTCTGATCTCTCATCCTCCTAAGCTCACCCATATCCTTGGGCAGCAATATTGCCTGCTCTAGTGCATCTGCTATACACGCCATTGTTCCCTCATCGATATTCCTGATGAAGGCATCAGCAGTGACTGCCTGGTCATCCACGGTCATTTGGGGGGCCCAGACGGGTGCATGCATGGATGCATGAGGCTCGATCCTTCTATTCGACCTCGTTTGTACAAGACGGGCTTGTTTTCCCCCCTTCTCAGGCTCTATGTCCTTGACAGGGAGATCTCTTCCTCCCTCTACTGTATCCTTCCCCTTCTGGTGGTCCCTTTTTCTTTTATGGTCGGCGGGATCAACGCGTTGAGATTGGGTTGGGGGAGGAAGAGGAAGTTTGAGCGGAGGTATTTTCTCGGCGCCTTTATCTTTAGCCTTCAATTGAGGCACTTTAGGAGGCTCTTAGACCCCTACATGGGCCTCCAGCACATTCTTGAGGCTTTGTTTGGGTCTACGTTAAATACCCATGGTTTCAAGCTGTTGGGTGGTGTCTTGTGTAGTTAATGGGGGCACGTCGAGGACAGCAAATTGATCTTCAAGAGAAGGAAATCGATCAAAATCCTCGAACTCCCCTTCAGGATCTGAAACTTCAATAATCTCCTCTTCTTCCTTTATAAACGGCTGAAGAGAAGAACCTCCACCCAGTAAGGGTTGTGCCGAGGGGGTAGCGATAGGAATGCCCTCTGGTATGAGTTGCACCGGCTCAGTGATGAGAGTGCCTTGTGGGATGGGAGCACCCTCGGGGAGAAGGAAGTCGTCAACCGCAACGCTGATTCGAGGCAGCCGAGGATCTTTTGCCTTGATCACACACTTCGACGCTTGAAAGGCTGTTGAGATTGGATCGTATCCGAGGATTAGATGTGCTGCTCGAAGTTGACCATCCGAATAAGCAAACACCTCAGCTTTTAGAATCTTGTCTAAATGAGCAAAGCTGACAAGATGAGCGTGACGAGCAGTCACACGGGGATCTGCACAGTTATTTAAGGAAAGAATAAAGTAGAGGCAAAAAGAAATATGCAAAAATAAAATAAAATAGTAAAATAAAAAATGCATAGAATTAATACGGCAGAGGTATTCACCTGGTTCCCCCTCCCTCGTCGGGCAGGGAAGACCAT
This sequence comes from Castanopsis chinensis, assembly GCA_032878915.1. NCBI lineage: Eukaryota > Viridiplantae > Streptophyta > Magnoliopsida > Fagales > Fagaceae > Castanopsis > Castanopsis chinensis. The sequence continues at coordinate 8,774,476 of JAVQMG010000106.1, forward strand.
CATGCCAGTCCCCAGATATTATTAAAAAATCTTTATTTAAACCTTTGTTAGAATAGGGGAGGCACTGGATTAGTCTAACCTCTGCATACCTAGACTTTAGATAATATCCTTGCCCCTTCAAGTGGTGGAGGTTATAAACCCAATTTAAATCGTGATGGATGAGTCCTAACCCCATCTTCTCATTTAGGGCATTTACAACACCTAAAATCCTAAACATGTTTGGGGCACATTGGGTGGGAGATAATTTAACTGCTCTCAGATAATCTCTAGTGATCAGCCTCATTGGGATCCTCATCCCTCCCTCTATGAAAGCTATCATTGGGATGACTACCTCACCGGTTTTCCTCTCGGAATGCCATTCTCCCTCCTCACAATATTTGATGGACACTCCCTGTGGGATTCCGTACCTAGCCTTAAACTGCTCTATTTTTTCAGCACTATCCACTAGGGGTGCAAACCTACCCATTTTCTAAGAAGAGAGAGTGGATATGATGAAAGGGTTGAGAAAGATAAATGGTCGAGGATGAAGGAACGCAGAATAACAAGAAAGAAAGAATAACAGTAATGAAAGCGGAAGGTTGGGAGAACTTACTTTAGAGTGAAAAGGTCACCTCAGCTTAGATCTCGAAAGGTATAAAAACGCGTGTAGAGCACAAAGAAGACTGGATTTGTTGCACAAACTCTAGAGTAAGCAGAAAACTTTTAAATTGGCAATATTTATATCAATGAAAGCCATAAAGCGGGAAATTTCCCGCCTATGCCCCTGCGCAACGCTCTTCCGTTGGATGGACATCACGTGGTTGAACATGGGGAACACAGGCCCGCCAACATTTAATAAGCACGTATTCTACATACCGAAGCGCCAGAAGCGTGTTGTTCAGAATGAATTTCGAAATCCTCATTCCTCCTAGAGAAACAGAAATGAGGATCTCAAGGGGCTATTGTAAGGTCGATGGGCCCAAGATACGTGTTGGGCTAGCCCAAGAGTGCTTGTAAGATTGAAAACCCCAACTCAACAGTACAGTTAGTCCAAGGACGCAGGAAGTTTCACCCATGAAATGACGAAAAAAGAGAAAGAAGTCATAGTCGGCCAAAAAACTCTAAGGCATGATGTCCGAGAATGGGAATGTCCTCGGCCATTGGTGGCCGAGGACGAGGGGAGTGATCTGGTAGTTCGAGGGCATCATTACTGAAGACCTTAGGCACGAAGGCAAAAGAAGTGAAGGTAAAGGATAAGGAGGGTGAACGTAAAATATCTAGGGTCAAGCTGCCACCCCGCATTGAAGGCTCTGCAACTACTTCTCTGACTGCATTAATGAGGAAACGACGTCTGAGTGTTGGAATTCAGCCTTGCAGCTGCCACCAAGGACTTGGAAAAAAATGGGTGATGGGATAAGTATCCAAATAGAGCACCTGATCCACGTGTGGAAAAAAGGAAGAGAGGGAGGAAGGCAATATAAAAGGAAAACGGTAGAGAAAGAAAGGGGGGGGGAGAACACAGAGCATACACACACCGAAGAGAATTGTGAGAAAAGATCCAGCTATTGTCCTCGACATCTGAACATAACAAGAACTTTCTGTCACATAAAGGAAGGAGACATGCATACGTGACCTAGCTTCGAGTTCATGTTACCCAACGTCTACAGACCTAGATTCGAAGCCCACTCTCTATAAATTTATTGTTTTGGGCCCTTTGAGCTAGTTCCCTTGGTCCAACTGAGGTCCAGTTTAATTTGTGCTCTTACACACATTATATCCCTATTTTATTTTAACTCTTCTAAAAAACTATATTTTTAGTTATTGGACTAAACAAGATATGACCTAAGGTCATAAATTTACATGTTTATGAATTGGATGATCCACTGATCCACATCGACATGGTGATTTAATACTCTTCATATGTATCATGTTGTTTTGACATGTTAGCTCATTGGATCAATGGCTCAAACTCTTACTAACTATTTTGCATGAGTTGTATTTTAGGTTGACTCATTTTTCCTGGGTAAAATATCCCTCCCACGTTTTCCTTTGGCATTCGTGTTGATCAACAAGTTCAATTCAAAATTTGAAAAATTATGAGATTGCATAAAATTGATCCAATCTTACTTCTCTAAGTATTTGTAATTTATTTTTATAGGTCCAATAAACCAATAAAAAAAAACTCTCCCAAACAACTAAAATCCTAAACATGAAAAAGTTTGGCATTCCTTTTTCTTCAATTCTATCTTGCTCTTGGACATAAGTGTAAATTGCTTAGCCCGTTAAGGAGCATTCTTGCACTTATCTTTCTTCAATTCTATCTTGATCTTGGATATAAATGTAAATTGCTTAGCCCGATAAGGAGCATTTTTGCTCATATCTTTCTTCAATTCTATCTTAATCTTGAACATAAATGTAAATTTCCTTAATCTTGGACATAAATGTAAATTGCTTAGCCCGATAAGGATCATTCTTATCTTTCTTCAATTCTTTCTTGATCTTGGACATAAGTGTAAATTACTTAGCCCCGATAGGGATGAATACTCACAGAGGAGTCTTTTTTAGAATTGTTCCTTATGTGAAATAAATAAATAAAATAAGGAATTCCACCTTAACTGAACCTGGATGATCCATATACAGCAATTTTACTAAATAAATTTATTGGATAGTGAGGTAAAAATTTTATTGCCTAGACAACATTTGTAAGCTGTAAACTATCAAGAAACTTATGATTCAAGGGCATTGCTTGTTCTCATTTATAAGAAAAACCAAGATGCAAATTTCTCTTCCCACAACAATTTAATTGCTTTACTGAAAACATTTTACAATGAAACATTTTTAGGTGTTTGGTGCATGCAACATAAAATTTTAAATGAAAAAAAAAAAAAAAAAACACCAAAATCAGTGCCTCCCAATCACTTAATTAACATTTGGACAATTACCAAAATGAGAGGAAGGATGTGACTCTATAAAATGTTTTACAAAATTTTTGTTGGTAAAACCATTTTTACGGTCAATGATTATTTTCAATTTGACCAAATTTTTAATGAAACAAACACTATATTATTCTTTCAGTGAAACAAACTGATATATATATATATATATATATATATATATCTCTCTCTCTCTCTCTATTTTAATTTTTTTTTTTTTAAAAGACAACAAAAAAAACCAAATAAAAAAAAAATTGTGTATGCTCTGAAAAAGGACAAAAAAGTCATTTGCACTCAAGTCAACAACGTAAAAAAAATATTAAAAAAAAACTTACATAATTTTAGTACAACCGTACTGTACGATGACTCCTTAAGTACCGTAACTATTAACTGAACTTATTATTTAAAAAAGGGTCCGGTCTTGTAAATAGTAAACCATCTCCTTAAAAAAAAGGAAAAAAAAAAAAAAACCAACCATAATCAAATGCAAAAAATAAATCAATAAACTAACCAACTAATCTTAAGAATTTCTTTCTCCAATTCAAAATTTCAAATATAATTCAACTATCACTTTCTAATAATTTTTTTTCCCTTCTCTTCTAATTTTTTTTTTTTTTGTACAGATGCCTCAAAATTATTTTCATTCGAAAATATAACAAGACAATTTAAAATTAAAAAAAAAAAAAAAAAGAAACAAAAGTTGTTTCTTTCAGTTTTGGCTACTATTCCTAAATTATTTTTTTTGAAAGGTCAAAACCAATGCGCCAAAAACGCTCCGTTTTAATTAATTCCCGAGCAACGCCGCCATGTAGTTCTTGATTTCAATCTTGATCATGTCTTGCATCACTGCCAACAACTCTGGCGGAACAAGATCATTACTCTTCTTCAAAGGCGGTGATTTATTATTAACATTCTTATCATCAAAGACTCGGAGAGTCGGCGCCGAGTCACAACTAGTTAACTCGGTTTGCGACTCAGAAGTAGTTGTAGTAGAACTAGTCCCAGGCAGACCTAGAGTTAACAGAGTCGACGGCTCTTTGTTTTTGTTGATGTTGATGTCGATGTTGATATTGTTCTGACTCGGTGGTGGTGGCGGTGGTGGTGACTCGTCCTGCTGGGAAGGCATAATATAGATCGCGCCAGTTCTCGCTACAGGTCGAGTCACGTGCTTAGTAGAGATCGCCGGGTGGCCCGAATCGCTCACATCGGATCCGGACGGACTACTCGGGCTGTAACACAGGCCCGAACCCGAACCTGAACCTGAACTCGGATTCGATTTCTTCCACGACCGATTGAGTGAGTCGTCAGCGGTGGTCGTTGTAGTAGTGGTGGTGTTGTCGCTCATCGACGAGAACTTCCGCTTTAGCGTGGAGTTCTAGTGGTTCTTGATCGCGTTGTTCGTACGGCCATTGAGGAGCCTAGCTATGGTGGCCCACTTGTTACCGTACTTGGCGTGAGCCTGAACGATGAGGTTGTCTTCCTCCGCCGAGAAAGCGCGGTGCTCCACCTCCGGCGACAGCTGATTACACCAACGCAGTCGGCAAGACTTCCCGGACCGACCGGAAATCGCCTTGCTTATCACCGACCAGTTCCGAGCACCGTGCCTCTGCACCAATTTCCTCAACATCTCATCCTCCTCGGGGCTCCACGGCCCCTTGACCCGATCCAAATCTCTCTGCGTCGCTTCCATCACAAAAACCCTAACCCTAATTCCCAACAATTAATTTTGAGTTTGAGACTCTGAGAGAGAGAGAGAGAGAGGAGACTGAGAATTTTGATTTAGAGAGACAGACAGCCAGAGAGAGAGAGAAAGAGTTTGGTATTGAAAAGAGAGAGAGGGGAATAGAGGTATATAAAGGGAGGGGGTTAGGTAACTGATAGAACCGGTTAACTGAGACAGGTAATAGGCGTTATTGTAACAGGTACTAATGGGTAACCGGTTGAATGATGAGTATACAGCTGTTTTAAACCACCACGCGGCGTTTGCCACGTAAGCAGGTGGATTTGAGAGAATCCTCTAACGAAATTCTCGGCGATATTTTGGGGGAATTTCCTCCAGAGCGTGTTGGGGGTTTCCTAATTTGACTCGGACAGTTATGGAAGTTACTTCAAGTTCAAGGACCAAGGCTAGGAGGTTCTGGAAAGGTTTAAAATATCGCGAGAAATTGGGGGGAGAAGGTTTTGAAAAAGGAAGGGAATTTAATTGAGGATAAGTTTGACTGAGCCAGGCTGGAGAGCAATACTAATAAGTAAGAGATTTTTGTTTTAAATTTTTTGAGGATATTTTGTCTTTTTGAGGTTTTTTGGGACACACGGAAGTGATGACGTGGAGAAAACGACAAGAACGGTCGCGGAATTGGAGAGCGGATCATTACTGACAAGCTGTCAGTACAGCCTGTAATACTGGCGCACGGAGGTCATTCCAACGGCCTTGTCCACCGACACCAGCCGGTACACACCCCCTAAGTTTTGAACTACCAAAACTGTGACACTACTTTTTTTTTTTTTTTTGGGAAAACTGTGACACTACTACTAACACAGTAAGTCCATGCTGAAACATACATAGTGTCTTTGAATTTTTTTAATTAAATTAAAATTAATAATAATAAAACTGACAGTTTTTATTTTAAATGGTAATAAATTAACTCATATTATTTCATAATTGAGAAATTTAATTCTGAAGTTTTAAATAGTAATAAATTAAATTTTATAGTATAGTAAGTAATACACTTTTTTCTTAAAAAATGGTAATAAATTAAACATTCAGGATACAAAAAGTTATAAAAATTAAATTCTTTAACAAACTTCACACAAAACAATGACATTCCACTTAAATGAGTTAATATTTAATTTATTACTTGTTGAAAACTTCAATAATTAATTTGTTACTTTTAAAATTTTTAGGTCTAAGTTGTAGAGTTTTTAACCAAAAATAATAAATAATAAAGTTTAAAAATATAATTTTTCCTAACTATTTCTCATAATTTGTTTATAGCTTATCAATGTAGTAATTTTTTTATTTGTAATTCAATTGTTACAACAAATATGGGAGTAAAATCTTGAATTAGATTTTCTTCACAAAAGATGCCAAACTTTTTTTTTTTTTTTAAATTCCATAGTTGGGGTAAAGGGAGTTGAATCATACACATCTTCATTGGAAATACCATAATGTGCCAGTTTTTTCTTTTTTTTTTTTCTTTAAAAAACCATGAGGTACTAGATAAATTACAAAGTTCTTGACAATTGTGATTCAAATAACATTACTTTTATATGTGCCTATGATTTACACAGTTGTTATTACATGCCAATTATAATAGTTCATGTCTATAATTTTGAAAAAAATAATGATAAGATTTTGTATTAATATAAGTACAAATGGTTACCTAAAATTCGATTTTCTCGTTTTTATCAATAGTATCTAGTCTTAATTCTTAATTGCTATATATTTTATTTTATTTAAATAAATAAATAAATAAATAAAATAATCTAATTGTAAACAAAAGAGAAAGCCAAAAACGTTGAGGTAATAAAAAGAGCAAGTTCTTATCCAAAAAAAAACTTAATAAAAAAAATAAATAGGGCAAGTTTTTTTTTTTTTTTTTTGAGGGAAACTAAAAAAAAAAAAAGGCAAGTTGAGCGTACCAGTACTAACAAAAGCAACTCCACCACGACTTTCCTTAATTTCGGAGTTTGATTTTAAATTTGAATTTGGACGTTAAGATGTTAGTTATTTATTGATTGTATTAACTGACTTGACTGGATTGGATAAGTAGTATTATCGGGTTATGTATTGGTTTACCAACCCACCTAACGCCCCAGTTGTCGATGTGTCCATACTCTGCTCTCATTGGTTAAAAAAAGTTAAAAGGAGTTTGACTAAAAGCCCTTCGTTTCCTTAAATGGGAAAAACGTGTTTTATCCCAATTTGACCAAAGGTTGTTAATGTGGGATGTGGAAGTGACAATAAACAAAACACATTTTTTATTTTAAATTAGTCTCATCACATGCATAAATTGTGTTTTTTTTTTTTAAATTTATATATATAATTTTTATTTTAAAATTTTAATTTATAAATGAATAAAAGAATTTGAAAATTAACATGAAACTTTTTTTAGTGGTTCTATTTTGTAGAAAAAAATTTATTTTTTTTATTTATCATATATATATATATAATTTTTATTTTGAAAATTTAATTTATAAGTAAATAAAGTAATTTAAAAATTAACAAGAAAATGGTTTTATTTTTTAGGTAATGTTTTAATGGGAGTTAGAGTTACATTTTTATCAAATTGTCCTGTAGTTTTATCTCTACTTAAAATATTGGAGTTTAGGGGCATTTTTAAACTAAAAAATGTGGAATCCAAATAGGAAAATCCCTTAAATAATAGTATAAATAACCTTCTATGTTTCTTTAAATGGAAAAAACGTGTTTTTTGGAAATTTGACCAAGGTTGTTGATGTGGGATGTGGAAGCAACAATTAACAGAACACGTCTATTTTAAATAACTTCCGATGTTACTGGGATGTGGAAGCAGCAATTAACAGAACACGTCTATTTTAAATAAATTCCGATGTTTCTTGAAATGGAAAAAAACATGTTCTATCAAAATTTTACCAATGTTATTTGATGTGTGATGCGGAAGCGACAAGAAACAAAATAAGTCTATTTCAAATAACCTCTAATGTTTCTTTAAATGGAAAAAACGTGTTCTATCAAAATTTGACCAAGGTTGATGTAGGGTACGGAAGTGACAAGAAACAGAATACGTCTACTTCTAATAACATTGAATCCCTAATGAGAGATGATTTGAAATCCACTAGAAGATAGAGAAACAAAAGTATGAATTCCATTGACTGAATAATTGTTGAATATGACTTGGAAGCCTATTCAAAGGCTCCGTAAAACTTGCCAGACAATAAAATGTATTACATCAAATAAATTGTAATTAATACCTCACCATAATATGAACTAAATTTGACCTAAAAAGTATTAAAAGCACCTAAAAACAAGCAAATAAATACTCTAAACCTAAAATAACGAAGTTTACATTAAAAATATTAAGATTAACAAATTACACAAATTAAATTATAAATTTTGTCCTACATTAGATCTTTTCACTTGAAAATAACTTGTTCTCGAGTTGATAGTTAAGATAAGAAATCTTCCATGCCAAACAAACATGTACTTTGAAAACTTCATCTTATTTGCCTTCTTGCCAATGTTGAAAGTCATTGATTGAGCAAACAAATCAACTTGAATTTTCTTTTTTTGGTTTTCATGTGATTGAAAATATTATTCACCAAATAAGAGTCAATGATTGTAACAAATTTGTCCGTCCCAATAAAATTAATAGACTATGGTGTACCACCCTACAACTAAAATATTAGAATCACAAGATTGACAATCATCTGATTTGAGTTCATCGAGGTCCTTCACAATTTCCTTTTCTATTTATTCTTTAATGGTTTCTGCCATATTGGCTTCAAGATCTTTCTCTATAATAGGATCTTCAATAATCTCCTCCACAATCTTCATTTCAGGATCTTCTTCAATAATGAGATCATCATGAACCTTCTCACAAACTTTTATATTGTCTTTTTTGACTTCTACTTAATCTTCAAGGAAAATATTTTTTTCAACATGCAATTCTTCCCTTAATAGTGGAATATAGAGCTCTTCAAAATAATTTTTAAGTATGAACTTCTTGGCTAATAATATTGTTTTGTATATAACAAAAGTTCATCACAATTCAAAAGATAAAATTTGATAGCAAACATTTTTTTTGTCCTTGGCCATAAATGAATTTTGTCTTTATCTCATTGGGTTTTATCTTACTGTATTAATTTCCACTAACATAAGGCATAGTCACAAAGTTTAAATAAAATAATTTTTTTCTTAGAATATAAAGCAAGTTTAACTTTATATGTTTGATATATCTTATTTTACAATTCATTATCAGAGGTTGGTCCTATAAAAATATTGCATTTGGACAAGATGCACTAGTGTTCTCCCTTATCTAATTCTTGTATCTTAAACATTGTTGTGATAAAGAACTTGGTGTTCCCTAGATTATATTCTAGACTTTGCTGATCAAGTTTGAGTTTGGTATAGGCTGTTTATTGACTTATTATGTAGCTTAATGAATAGGCTGGGTCAAAAGTACAGCTGTATTTAGAGAGAAAACAAGAGTGAGCTTTTAAAAATCTCTACGTAATCACAAAAGTCAAGTAAGTTAAGCAAAACACAAGCTAAATCAAGTGTTTACATCTGGAAAGACACAATAAATGCGAAGCTGCCAACCCCCTTTTGAGGGCTTTGTGCTTTATTAATGCGCTTAGACTTTAGACTGTTTACATATCTAATGGATTAAGTTACAACTTACAATAACAAATAAGCAGACTGGCTGAGCAATAATATATGTAATGGTCAGTTTCACAAATACTTATATCGCTTGTACCTTTTGGCCCTTATCTCTTGGCCAACTCTCTTTTCTCAATTGAATTTCAACATATATAAAATAACATTTAGAACGCACGTAGATGGCCAAAAATGATCATATGTGCTATATATGTTTTTTACAACATTATAGCATAGGGCAGGTTTAGTAGTATTTTTCTGAGCATAACTTTTTAAAAAAAGTTTTTCAAACAAATATTTATAAACATGGTGCTTTCAAAGAATCTGTTTTGATTTGTTCCTATGTAAAATAATAAAAATTATAATAATAATAATAACTAGTCGCTAACCTGTGCTATGCAAAGGAAGTTTTGTGAGGTAGACTAAAATAATTTTATGAAAAATTTAAGAAACTACACCATTGAATGATTTGCTCTTATATGATTTCAATTTGTGTTACAATTTGACGAGGAAGTCATTGCTTGAAAACTTCTGCAAAAAAAATACAACATTCAATATTGATATTGCAAAAAAAATAACTCAAAAATTCAGATATTAAAACTTTTGAAGGACCAAAAAATATTAAAGAATGAGATGATTCTCTGCTTAGAAATTATTGAAACAAAACAAAATATATATGACTAAAAAATAGAAAATTATAAGAGAAAGATGGGTTACATTCAAAAGAATAATTTCAATTATTGCAAGCTTTTTTTTCTTGTAAAAAAAGGCTAAAGAGAATTTGGTGGTTCATGTACGAAAAATTATTTTTTAAAAAATACATGAAAAACCATAAAAAAAAAAATATATATATATATATATATATATATATTTTTAACAAAGTAGAGGAGAAGAAAATAACATAATAAGAGCTTATACCTCTGTTTGGATTTAAAAAAAAATTAGGGTTTGCTTTGCTTTTATAGTATTCATGATTAACCTAGCAAATTTGGAGATAAATTATCAATATTTGAGTTTGAGTTTGAGTTAAATTTGACTTGTTAGAGAGATAGAGTTGCACTCCTTATTAAGTTTGGATTAAATAAAATAATTTTTTTAAAAAAAAATTGATAATGATAAGTTTGAGTTTGAGTTTAAGTTGAACTTGTTAGAGAGATAGAATTTCACTCCTTGTTAAGTTTGGACTAAACAAAAATAATTTTATTTAAATAAAATGATAATTGCGGAAAATAGTTGCTTTTTAAAATATATATATATATATATATATATATATATATATATAAAGCAATAAGTTTTACTGGTGTAAACTCTAAACCAAAAAAAAAAAAAAATCACATGTGCAAAATCAAATACCAAAAGTGATTTCATACAAACTCATTAAAAGAGTAATGAGAATAATTAAAAAAATAAAAATGGAGTAATAGAAGAATTAAAAAAAAACGTAGTTTAAAAGAATAATAATAATGTAGATGACAAGAAAAAAAGTTCCAAGCTTAAGATGCGAGACTTGAGGCAAAGAGTAATTGAGGGCCCATTTGGCAGCATAGTTTTAACACATTTTAAACAATATTACAAATATTTCTACACACTTTTTCACTCACATGTATATCAAAAATACTCAAACAACATAATTCAAAATACTCTCTCCAACACCCCATCAATACCATAGCATCTAAAACAACTAAATTAAACCATGAAAAAAAAATACCATAGGTATTATGGTTGCATGGAGCCATGCTTGAGCTTTGAGCATGTTAGCAACAGCCAGCCACACCAAATTCATTATATGTCTAATTCAGTAATTCTATTAGCAGTGGCAAAAGCAAAAGCCAAAAATAAAAATCCTAAATATAGCTCTTTCGATTATCATGGCTCTTCATTCTTTTTCAGCTTGTACATTGTTTTATATATATATATATATATATATATATATATATATAGTTGTAGGATGGTGGATAATTTGTTGAGTTGTAATCAGTTTTCAACTCTACTTTGGTTAACCTATTGGTTTCCAACTATTTTTGTGCAACGTATGGGAATAATTTTTGGTTTCCAACTCTCTTTAGGCAACATATGAGTTAAATAAAAGTTAAATAATTTTGTTTTAAAAAAATAATATGATGTGACAAGCTCTGAGGAAGTTTCAAAAATAATTTTATTTAAATAAAATGATAATTTTATTTAAATATTGTGCTGACGTAAAAAATTGTAAAAACTTCAGTGGCTTCAGTTTTATGTATGTATGCATAATAATAATAATAATAATAATAATAATAATAATAATAATAATAATAATAATAATAGTTTGGTACTACTGTTTAAACAACAGTTTTTAGTGTTTAAACAACATTACACGTATTTAACTTAATTTTCACAAAATAAAAAAAAAAAAAAAAAAAAAATAGAAAATAAACAACCTTAATTTTAAAAAAATAATTACTAACTACCCCTGAGTTTGGGGTACAAAGAGGTCCAGAAGTTTTCAAAACTAACCATTTCAGTCCTTTGAGACCAAACGGACCTAACACCGTTATTTATCTTTTACTTTCCCGAATCAAAAAAAAAAAAAAAAAAAAACTCTTTAGGGTCCGTTTCCCTCTTCTCTCATCCCTCTTTTCTTTCACTCCCTCTGAATCCTTCATCCCTCTTCCACAAACCTTTCCTCTCAGTCTTTCTAACTGCCTTACTCTCTTCTGTGGTGTGCGGTAAGCGCGTTCATGGGTTTTAGTGTGGATCGGTTCTCTTGGTGGGTAACACATGGGTTTGCGAGTTTCGGTGTGGATCGGTTCTCTGGTCTTTTTTCTGTGGGTTAACTTACGTGTTGTGGGTTAGCATGGTTCGTGGGTTTCACGAAAGCGGTGAAGGTTGTTTTTGGATTTTGGTTTGGATTATTTGTGGGTCGGCGATGGAGGTTGTGGATCTTGGTTTGGGTTTTTTGTGGATTAGCAGCGGAGGTGTGGGTTTCGAAAAAAAAAAACGTTACTAAAAATCTTTTACTAAACAAACCCTAATTTTAAAAAATATATATTTTTGTTGCGTGTTTTCCGTTTTGATCGTTGGATTCATTCAAACACTGAGAAAAGGATGGAAGATATAGAGAAAGGGATGAGAGGAGAGGTTAACGACGTTAAATCCATTTGGGGACTGAAATGGTTGGGCAATGGTATTTCTCCCCCACCTATAATTTTCAAACACAAAAAAAAACCATATATATATATATATATATATATATATATATCAGTGTTTGTGTGTGTGTGTATATATATATATATATATAATTTTATCAATTTTGTTCTATAAAATTACATTTTCCCCCCTTAACAGTATCTTTGATTCTTTTTAGATTAAAGTTACAGTTATAAACTTATTTACAACATTTTTATAAATTCTTAAGGTACAAATTCTTATTGGTTTACGTCTGAGCTTATCACTTACACACTTTTTTACTTATCAATAATCACTCACTATATCAACAATATACCTCAAGCACTTTCCTCATTTTAAATGCCATTAAAAAAATTTATAGATCTAAAATCTAAAACAACATATACTAGCCCAAAAACATTTGTGCAACAACAAAAATCACTAATAGCAAGGCTAAAAAAATTAAGTCCAATTAACTAATTTTACTCAAACAAATAACTGGCCCTTTAAAAAATTTTAAACAGAATAATTTTTCCTTTAGCCAGTAGACGCACACATCTAAAACTCAAAAAAAAAAAAAAAAAAACAAAACAAAAAACAAAAAAAAAAACCCTCAACAACTAAGAAGCTGCCGAGCTAGAGGTCAAAGTTGTCCCCTTTAACTCAAAGTCCTAACTCCATCCCTGCTCGAACACTTTTTAAAAGATATTCAATGGAGCATTTTTGCACTGTCTTCTGCTTCTGCATATTTATGAATAGAAATTAAAACAAGCCCGGCCATTGTTTTCGTTATTGCTGTTTTTTGTTGTTGTTATTGTTGTTTATTTATTTATTTATATTTATTATTTAATTTTAATTATCAAATGACAATGATATGTTAAGGTACGTACTACGTATATGTCTTTTGTTATAGCACGATTAATGGAGAGTCAACTATTATATGATAATATCAAGACCAATTAGCAATTGTAATAGGGAGATTATAATCTCCCTATTATAATTCTTTGTAAGTCGATTCTCAAAATAATAATAGTAATTCTTTGTAAGTCTATATTTCAATATCCTTCAATTTTTTTACGTGTGCATGAGATAAAAACATTCAATTTTCTCTAAAATGGAACTTTTATAACCATTGATTTTTTTATTTTTTATTTTTCCCCTTTTAAATGATAAAGAATATTTAACTCCTAAAAATCTCCACAATCTGACACTTATTATCATGACTCAAAATTCAAACCTCTTCCTTTTAACTGAAGTCAAATATAGAATTTCACACCACCAATATCCAGCTACACAATAGATTGACTATTATGAGCTCAAAATGATGGTGAATTATGGATTTTAAAGAAGCATGCACATATATATATTGAATCATCCAATTGGTGAAGCTCTTATATATGGATGATCAATGGATGTATATATATACGCATGCCCTAGATTGGCTTCATATTTTGATAGATTAGCTAATATTAATTACGTACTGTTATTATGGAAAGAGGAAGAAAACACTTACTGATATATATATATATATACTTACTGATATATATATATATATATATATGAACTATGAAGTGTTTTCATTTTCATAAATTACAAGCAGGTTGTTAAGAAGGTTGTGCATTCCTCACAAGTCACAACATGTAGCAATAAAGCAAATGTAATAACTATTTTCACTGAGAATTTTGTATTATAATTTTTTGAATTCAGATTCTCTAGATTTTTTAAGGTACTCTGTCAATAGATTTTCTTATGTCCTAACAACATTTTTAATGATTTAATGATCTAGATTCTACCATGTCAATATTCCACTGACAATATTCTTAAAATAATAAAATGATGTGGCAAATAAAACAATTAAGATTATTGTTAATGGAATGCTGATATGACAAAATCTAGACTATTAAATCATTAAAGAATGGTTAAGATTTAAGGAAATCTATTTGGTAGAGTACCCTAGGAAATTTAGGTGTTCTAAATCCTAATTTTTTTGTTATGCCTATTAAATTGTACAACAAAATTTAGATTTTGTTTGTGAATCTTCCAAACTTAATAAATTAAATAGAAAGGTTGACTGTGTAATTAGCTAAAAAGAGATATATCACTATATTAGCACTAATTAACTATTTTTATTAGTCAAATATTCTCTTAATTTCTCCACTTTTTTCTCTTTTACTCTTTACTCCACATTTTAGTGTTCCAATCTTTAGAGAAAAAATAAAAATAGAAAGAAAAGCTCACTCTCTCCTCCTCATCAATAACACAGGATATATATCCTCCTCCACACATGACCCTTTTAATAATAACCAAACTAGTATATGTTAGTTCTATCTCATTCCAAAAGTGGAATAGATTGAAGATGGTATAATGTATAAACAAATAACTACACATACAATTTAACGTGGTATAGAGATTAAAGAATAAGCAAGGATGTTTCTCTTTGCCAATATATTGTCACACAATTTAATAATGTACATTGCATTCCCTAGGTACAGCACATATTGCAGCCTTCATTACGCATGGTGAGCAAGAATATATATACAAAACTCAGAGAATTAATAAGTGGGACTCAATCAAATGTTGGGGTTTTAATTCTATTTTAATGCTAAGATGAGAAAAAATATGATTGACCGTTGAAACTTGCTGAACCAAATGTTGTTAAAATAGAGGACAAATTTTAGTGAAACAATCCCATCTTTCAGCAAAAACATGCTGGTGCATTTAAGTTATTGTCAAATTGTTATATAGAAATATAGAATGTGATTTTGGATTATGGGTTTGCAATAAACATAGTATTATAAAGATGATTTTCACGTGGTTGAGAAAGATCGAGGACGTTTCGTTTGTGAGTCGTTCAATATTCATATGTAGAGCATCAACTACTAGTTGGATAATAAAATTAGACTTTGCTTTCCCTAGGCAATGCACATGTTGCTGCCTTCATTATATCCAAAATTGTGTATATAATGCCTAAAGCTTGAGAGCTATTAATTAGTTAAATAATTCCAATTATTGTATATATTAATGTCATCAAGGTAGGCAGGTAAAAGTTTGATGATTGCTTGATCAAGATCTCAGAAGATATATTGAGCTTTTGATATATTAAAAATTGATTACAAAAATATATAGAAATGAAAGAAATATAAAAGTTGTTCTCGTTTACATTTCTTAATGGTAAAAAAATACTAAAACTAAAGAGATGAAAGCTTACTTTTTATTTTTTTTAGACTTTTGCAAACCGAAAAGAGGGTTCACTCACGAATAAATAATTAAATTTATACAGTGGATCTAAACAAATTTATGTTGATGTGATTAAAAATGCATGTGTGATTATGAAATACACATGATCTGATTTTAGTAAATAAACAATGATGTAGAGGAATGTAATTAGCAAAAAAAAAAAAGAAACAATGATGTAGAGGATAATCTTAGATTGCATTTGATTTTAGGACGTCCTTAAAATTCTTAATCATATACTCGTTTATATAATTATATATGAAAAAAGAATCGTTTTATATTTTCCTCGTTCTTAATTGATGGTCATTCTTAAGAAACCATTAATTATTATGAGTTATGAGCACAAAGTTACATCATGTCTATACATGCAATAAATATGTAATGCCTCTCTGATCAACAAAGGCGATAGGACCTATAGACAGTATGACACACATTTGGTATCACAATAATTACAAGCAATTTGAGGCATATGAAATACACAAATCACGAGATTAATAAGATTCTGTGTTGCATGTCGAGGTTATTAACTAATATTAATATATTTTGTGATGATGCTAAATGAAATAATTTAATCTTCTATGACCACATTTATGCTCAGCACATGGTGCTTTCCTGAATCCGATTAAAGTTATGGTCCAAAATGATAGGAATATTTTTGAATTAAAATTGTCTACGTACTTGCTTCTCAACCTTTAAATTTATTTTAAAGTGATCTTAATTTTATCAATTTCGATTGTTACACCAACCTTTTCCAACCATTAGATAATAGTAAAGACCTTTTTAGTAATATTTTAAAGTATAAAAGAATGATTTTGAATAGAACTTGGTGAGGATGACAACTTACAAACTACCGACAATCTTTTTTTTTTTTTTCAAAAGGAGTGTTTGAACTGCAAGAGAGCATCTAGATTACCCATTAAAAAGTTAAAAGACTAATTATGCCTCACTTGTGAAATAATTTTAAGCAATATCCCTCAGTTGTGGACAAGGTGAAAGGACTAGTTAGTAGAGAGTGAACTAGGTCAGTTTATAACTAAATTAAATTAGAGAGGTTGTCAAACATTTAGCTTGATCCTGTGTTTAGTTCACATATATAAGCTGAATTTTGATAGAATTGGCTTAGGGTACATTGAGGTAGGATCTTCTATCGCTTCATCTTCTAAGTCCTTTGATCCTAAAATGTGTTTGTCTCACATCTAAGAATGAGGACATTAAGGTTGAGCAAGCTCAATTAGATAAGGGTATGGTATCAAATCAATAGGTGTAGATCTAGAGTCCGTTTGGTTGGAAGGGTGAAAAAGTGAGAGAATAGAAAATAACGGGAGAATAAAAAAGTAAGAAAATAGAAAAGATTTTAATATCTCTCCCTTTTGTTTGGTTGGAAGTGGAAAAGTTAAGAGATGGAAAAAGTGAATTTATATAAATTTACTCATACATCATTGTTAAAAAATGATGGCCAATTAAACAAAAAAGTGACATACCAAAAAAAAAAAAAAGCAATCTCCCAATTTATTAAAAAATAAAAAGAATAAATGCAAAATTGACCCTCTAACCTTCACAATTTTTCATATCAGTCCTCTAATTTTCATTTTTGTCAATTCAGTCCTCTAACTGTCAATTTTTTGTCAATTAAAGGCTCCGTTACTACTTAGTTATTGCTGTTGTCAGACCCATTAAAATGACGCCGTTTTGCTTTTTTTTTTTTTTTTAATTCGGAATTAAAATAAGAAAAATCTAAGAAAAAAAAGCCATTAAGGAGAACGACATCGTCGCTCCCCTTCCCCTGAAATCAAAAGAAAACCAAGAACCCAAATCCCTAACTCGTGAAACTTTGAGAGAGAGAGAGAGAGAGAGAGAGAGAGAGAGAGAGAGAGAGAGAGAGAGAGAGAGAGAGATTGAGTTCACCGCCACCACCCCACCATAAAATTTGTCATGTAAAATGCCTACTGGGATAGAAAGGAAGAGTTGGATACAGAGGAGCTTTTGGGGGTTATAGGCAATGAGCGCGTATTGCCCAAAATTCCAAGTGGGATTTCGAAGGAGGCAAGGGATTTCTTGAAGGCTTGTCTTGTGAGGAAACCCATGTTTAAGTTCATGGCTGAGATGCTTTTGGATCATCCCTTTCTCGCCAACATGGATGAACTTAAGCTACCCGCTGTTCCTAGTTCTTCTTGGACTGAGGCTGATTTTAAGCATGGTGGTTATTCTTTTTCGGATGACGATGATTCGACCTCTTATTCATTTTGTGCAGAATGTGTAGCAGATCGATGATTTTTCAGTGCATCGTTTTTTCAATGTAGCAGAACAATGATTTTGTGCATCTTTCTAATAGCCTTTGTGCATCGTTGCTGAACTGATAATGTTGGGATCATTCTACATCGTTCTGATAGCCTTTGTGCATCTCTCTTATTCTTATTCTTTTTTTTTTTTTTAATTTCTCTGTATCTATTTCTTTGATGATTGGAATTTGGTTTGAAAAAATTATGATTTCTCTTTTGTTGAACACTGTTATGATATATGGTTTTTATTCTTTAGGTTGAGAACCATATGGGTTATGTTGTAACTTGAGACAATCAAAAGACTGAGAGAAGACAATCAAAAGATTCCATTATGTGCATATTTTTTGCACTTATGAATTCTATGATGGCAAAATTCTATGCAAACTATGGTGTACTTATGAATTTGTATATTTTGTAACTTGCTTTTTGGCCAAGTCAAAGGAAATTACATCAAAGAATACATTCACATAGTAGGCAATTTTTCAATTTTCTTCTATACAAAATCTATCAGCATATTAGGAACAACATTCTCAAAAGAGTCCGTCAAAATGCCACCTGCCATTCAAAGTCTAGCTAGTTAATGTTGTTCCAAAGTTTGAAACAATGGCCACCAATTCCATACCGGACAGATTACATTACAACTATCAGAAGTAATCCAGTTTACAGCATAACAAATGATGACATATTGAAGTAAGAAAAATTTAAGGGATCTGTCTACATGCTAAAATTGTTTTGATTAGATGAAAATTGACAAACCACTAAGTGGCAGCAACAATTACATTAATATAAAACAAATCCACATTAGTGCCAGCAGCAGCAATTTTCATCTACCAAATTAAGAAAAATTGAAACAAATCCACCCCTGCCTTGCCTTTTCACTTTAACGTCACAAAATAATTTCAATATTAGTCAACTTGCTACAAAAACTAAATTGCCTTAATAGTTTGGCAATAACATCACAAAATAATAGCCGTGTGACAATGTTTGGCCAATTACATAACAAACTATGCCTAAGTTCTGAAGTACTGTTCCTAGAATTAACTAAGTTCTGCTCATTTGTTGACTATTAAAATTCCTGCAGCTTTGTTGACTACCATCAACTCCTGCTTTAGATCTCTTCGAGTTCCCCTCAATGTTGACAACCTGGATGTGAAAAGTATACAGGCATTAGAAGTTGACAACAAAAACATATAAAAGTAATATATGTGAACATTAGTAAATATCATTCTAACACAAAATATATTTGATCTAAATAAAGAGTTCAACTAGAAAGCAAAGCTGGATATGGCATCATTACTTTCAGATTTGTTTTTTGCTAAGTAATAATTGACATTTATCAGATAGAAGGATAACCTTGAGTTACACATTCATTTATGCATACAAAAGAATCCCTAAAGAATAGATCATTACTTTCAGATATATTATGTACTCAAGCCATTGGAATGTCCATCGAAATTTCATGGGGAGATGCATCTTAAACTATACAGCAGAAAGACTAGTCATTTTCTAAAAATTAACACTGTCCAGCAATGTTGTGCATCTCCAAATCCAATATTATGAGTCCCAGTGCAAATATGAGAAAATGGTCCAGAGCATATTAGCAAACCATCTAATTTGAGCACCTAGTTCAGAAATTTGAAATCAGGCAAACACAAATTAAGTTCTATGCTTAACATGTTTTCTTTCTAAGTTCTATGTAATACACAAAATTTTCCTATATTCCATTGCTGCCAAGCTATATATATATATATATATATATATATACATGTCATACATACATTTCTTTGTTGGCTACTAAATGCCATGTCTACTTGTACTCTAAATCCCATGAAGTGCTCCTCAGTGCTAGCGGCCTGCATGTGAAAAATATTAGCAATGTGCATAATTTGTTGCATTAAGGAAATAATTGAAATGAATTCAAATACCCTCTTTCCACCGCTACTTGTTGTCTTGCCTTTGCCCTTATTAGTTGTTGCCTTGCCTTTGCCCTTGGCAGTTGCTACTCCTGATGGTCTTTGATTGCTCCTGTAGGTCCTTCTGTTATGACCCAATTGATGACAATGTGCGCATCTTAAACTTGTGTGATTCCTCTTGGAGGAAGTATAGCATCTCCATCTATTTCTGACCACAAATCAGGACCATTGCATGGCTAAATGAGATGCAAATATAAAGCAATATATTTATCCTTTTTATAGAAGTCATGCACATAATCCTTAGCCTGTTCTTTCTAGAAAGCTATTATGTGCACTGCATGCTTATAAGGGATACCAGTCAAATCTCAACAGTTACAAGCACATGAACGTTTCTCCACATCAACCATAAATTGTTTGCCACCACTATTCACCTCCTACCTCATCTGACCAAATAGATGTGCAATCAATGCTAGCCTCTTTACATTTCTTGAATTTTTGCTGGTACTTATGACAAATAAGGCCTTGATACTTAGCCATTGTATCCCTATTCTTACGGATCCTAACCATGAGATATCTTATAATGGGTTCAAGCATATTGACCAATGGCTTCTCTCTTGGTTCCACAATCTTCGAATTAAAAGTCTGACAAAGGTTATTTAATAGCATATCACACTTTGGATAATAAGGAAAAGCGTGCCTAGCCCACTACAACGAAGACTTACTTCCTAAATCATCACAAGCTTCCTTGCTCACTATTTCCATTTACTTCATATAAATTTCAAATGCTACTCTTGTTAATGCCTTAGCTACCCCCCACAACAAGTCCTTTAACTCCTTTCCTTGATGATTCTTCTTGAAGTTAGCAAACAGATGCCTTACACACAATCTATTGTATGCTTCTAGGACCACATTAGCTTAAGCAGGAAGTAAAACTTTTTGTTGGTCTAAAATAAAGCACCATCCATGGTCTCTCACAGGCCCTATATCACCTATTAAATTCTCCAAAAACCATGTCCAAGTCTCCTTATTTTCTGTCTCAGCAACATCATAAGCAATTGATACATACCATCATTTCCATCTATAACCACAGTTGCTAGAAATTGGCTAGCAACTACACCCTTCAAATGACAAGCATCTAAGCTTAACAATGGTCTACAATGTCTAACAAATCCCTCTTTACATGCAGCTAAGCACACATAGACCCTCTTAAAAATATGACCAGGGATGGCAACTATGACTCTAGCTATGGTACCTGGGTTAGATCTTCTTAACTCCGCACAATAGCATCTGACCTTGGTTTATTGCTCATAAAGTCCCCTCTTACCATGCCTCTAACAATGTCTCTAGCTCTATATGCCTTCAACAAGGCAAGCTCCACAGTAACATCCTGCCCCACTGCAGCTACCAAATCTTTAGTTTTAAATTCAATATTAGTCCAAAATTGATCAACATACTTTTCTGCCACCCAATATGCAAAAACTTACCTACTATGAAAAGATCTAATGTATGTATGAGTATCATACAACGCACTAATCTGGAAGTTTGCCTCCTTATCAATACCTGCAGACACTTTCCAATGACAACCTTCAACACATTTATCCCTCACCCTAGTCTTCTCATTCTTTGACAACTTGATGCCATATCCATGCTTTAATTTGTAAGCTCGTGCAAACTCTTTGAACTGCTTGTTGTCCCTAAATGACATCCCCAACATAAACTCAGAATCCTTTTAGTATTCACTTCTGAATTTAGTAATTTTTCTTTTACTCAATATCAGAATTGTCGGGAGAATGCAACTGATCTGAGGATGCATAGTCAGATCCACTTGGAATTTCGTCCAACGGGCAATTAAAAAGAGTTGGAACTAGATCTAGGTGGGATAGTGATTGGTTTGCAAAATTAGGTAGGTGTGACAATGGATGGATGACATTTGTGAGTTCTTGGGAGACCTGATTGTTATGGGTTATGGTGGGCTGAATTGTGTAGTCATCCATAGTAATTTCATATAATTGTTCATTGGCTGGGTTATCATAGTCAGAGTCATACCATTCATAATCCACATCTCCCACGACACCATTCCCATCCTTGGCCCTAACACCATTCCCTTCATCGACTACATTACAACCCTCCTCAAACTCATCATCTGCAAGAACCTCATCCCATCCTCAATATTAACTTCATCAACATCCCCATTCTCCACATCAACTTCATTATCATCACAATCACCATCAATGTCATCAACACCCACACCCTCCACACCAACACCACAACCAACCAAATTTGCAACACCAACAACACTGACATCCCTAACTAACAATTGTTTCTAAACAGGGGTTGCATGTTCTACATAAATGTCTATTTTAGGATCAATGGGGTCAAGACACTTAAATAATTCATGAGTATCACCATTAGTAGACAAATATCTTAGGCCATTTTCAAGATTCAACCCAAGCACAAGATAATAAAATTGGACATAATCCAATATCCCCAACTCTGCATAATAATTCTTAACCTCTAGTACAGAAAAGCAATTTGAATCCACATTATCATAAACTTTCACCTTGCCACCTATATACTTCCTCTTCTTAACTAAGTGGTGCAATGCTCCATTGTAGTGAAGAACTAATATAAAATTATGACCAATCATCTTCCCTCTGAAAGTTTAAAATGAAAGAAGTCAGCACACATAAGTATTTTAGCAGACAAAGAAAGTGACAAAGACTATCCACTCAAAAAAAGAAAAAATAAACCATATAAAGTAGATTATCCCATTCTCACCTAACAGTCAACAAAGTCCAACATAAACAAACAAAATATAAAAAAAATACTTTTCAACAGAAAGAGGCACCAGCTTTATATAACACACAACTCATTGTTCTACTGCTACATATACCCAAAAAAAAAAAAAAACACACTAAAACTATTCTTGCGCTTATTCTTTGCTGGGTGAAGGTATTTATGAGAGAAGTGTTGGTGGGTGAAGGTATTTATGAGATGACCCATTCATATACAGATTAGTTTAGTTTAGTCATTATGCTGCAAAAATATACCTGCAAAGTGACTGGGAAAGAAGTGGAGGACAGGCGAGGAGGAGCTACGGTGAGGCAAGGCAGAGCACACCCATCACCGATTCAGTCAAGGCAGGGCAGCGAGGGTGGTGGTGGTTTACACGGGGAATTTTATGGTGGGGTGGTGGCAGTGAACTCTCTCTCTCTCTCTCTCTCTCTCTCAAATTTTCACAGGTTAGGAATTTGGGCTCTTGGTTTTCTTTTGATTTCAAGGGAAGGGGAATGAAACTAAATAGTAATGGAGCCTTGAATTGACAAAAAATTGAAAGTTAGAGGACTAAATTGATAAAAATGAAAGTTAAAGGACTAAAATGAAAAACGGTGAAAGTTAGAGGGTCAGTTTTGCATTTTTACCAAATAAAAATTATGTTCCAAAAAAAATCATGTCTAATTAAAAAAAAAAAAAAAAAAAGGCAACATCCTGGAAAGAAAAGAAAAAAGGCAACGTGCTCACCCCCACAGCCCAAGAAATCAAACAAGGAAAAAAAAAAGAAGAAGCAATGTCCAATCGTCTAGGATAGAAAAGAAAAAAAATAAAAGAAAGGAAAAGTAAAAGAAAGAGGCAACGTGCCCAGCACCAAAAAAAAAAAAGGAACTAGATAGGCACTTTTGTCCATTACGCAGCATCATTTTCTCCCTTAGTTTTCTCTCCATTTTGGGGAGAAAACTTTTTGGTGGATATGAGGAGAAAAACACCTAGGTTCCACCATTTATTTTCTTTCCTATCCACACAACCAAACACACTTAAAAAAGTTTTCCTTCCCATTTTCTTTCCAAATTTTTTCATCCATCCTATTTTACCTTTAAACAAACACACCTTTAGTCTCACAACCTATCTTTAGGAAGAAAAGTACCCCTCAAGCGACTTACTTTTGCTACCATTGTTGGTCTACCTATCCAAATTGCTTCAAGTTGAACTCTAAGAATTAAGTGTCTCAGCCTAGGGCAAGAGATCATTTTCCTCAGGTCAGAAGCTAAGAAAAACAACTTGGTGAGTGTTAAAAGCCATTAGCTTGTTGGCTCTAGGAAGCTAGGTTTGGAACTTGACTCACCTCCTAAGGAATGCAATTTCCTTCTCCTATTAATTTTGTAGATATTACATCCAAAACCTCCCCCACTTACAAAGACCAAGACTTAGGCTGTAGTGATGAGGAAGAATTCCAAAGCTGAGAGTCAATACTCTTGTCCTCTGTTTTAACACCTCCTATCTTTTGTTTTACATCGTTTGTTTTTGCATTTTAAGTTTTATTTTATTTTATTTGGTAGGTGTGTTTCAAATTATAAAACAACAAAAGAATTGAAAATTGAAAACAAAAATGAAAGAAAGAAAAAAGAGAGTAAGAGTTTTGTTTGAAAATTGAAAATATTTTATGTTGGAAAACATTTTACAACTAAGTAAATGAAAATCTTCATTTTGCAAACCCTTAGGCAATCTCATTTCACGAAAAAACAATCTCATTTCACGAAAAACCCCAGTGTTCTCCATTTCACTTATCCTAAGGGCACTTTTGTTTTACGGATGCCTTGTCTTCTTCTTTTTTTCTTGTTTTTTTTTTTAGTCTCTCATTTTGATTGGAGCTAAGCCTAGATAGTTTGAGGCAACATAGACTCCACTATATTATTGTACATGATAATAAAAGGCTGAAACATATTATTGGTCCCTGAAATTTACCAACTAGGCGTTTTTTATCTCTAATAAAAAAAAAATGAGCATCATTAGTCCCTCTATTAATTAACTTTCATTTATTTTTGTCGGGGACGTTTTTGCAACAAGGGTAAAAAAATGTGATATTAGCTCAAATCTCCTCTTGGGTTATTTAGAAGTGTTTATCCCCTTGGATTCTTTAGAAGTGTTTATTTATAGATGATCAAGCCCAAAATTCCAAATGTATAATGAACAAAGGCTAATGATGCTTTAACAAGAAAGAAATCAAAATGTCACAACTAAAATACAATAAAATGCAGAAAAACTACATAGAAACACAACAAGTCCAAAACATCGACCCACAGTCAGCAAGAAGAGGTAATTGAGAGAGGTTGTGAGGAAGAGGAGAAAGGTTCCCTTGTACCTATATTTAGGGTTGGGTCGATTTTGGACCTAACCTAGACTCGACCCGTCGGTGTCGGATGGATGGTGGAAGAACTCAAAACCGACTGCCGGAAAAATCGATCGAGTTGGTTTTAGGTGCAGGTGAGCGTTAGTCGGGTCAGGCGGGTAGCCGAAATAAAGAAAGCATCGAAATCTAAAAAAAAAAAAAAAAAAAAAAAAAAAAAAAAAAAAAAAAAAAGCGTTGCCAGAATTTGAATAAACTCATCGGAATCTAGAAAAACTCACCGGATTCTAAAAATTATCGCCGGATTCTGCATTTTCTCTCCAGATTCTACATTTTTTTGGCTAAAAATTGCTGGGATTTGGCCAGATCTCCTCGAATTGAAGCTTGATCTTGTTGGATCTGACCAATTCTAAGCTTGATATCATCGGATCTCCTCGAATCTAAGCTTAATCTTACCAAATACGGTCAAGTTCTCTTTAGATCTCCTCGAATCTAAGCTTCATCTTGCCAGAGTTGGCCGGATTTGTACATAACATCGGTTGGGTCAGGTGGCTCGGGTTTCGGAGAAGAAAACTCGCCACTGGACCCGCCGGCGTCGAGTCTTGGGCGTGGAAACCTGTAATCGACCCACAAGAGCGTCAGTTTGGGCTGAAATCTGGTGGAGATCGGGCAGTTTGGTCAGTTCGGCAGGTGTGGGTCGGGTCTGGACACCCTTACCCATATTTCCACCCTAAGTTTCAGAATTGTGAGAATGTCTCCTAGTTAAGTGGGCTTTAGCTCTCAAGTTCAGCCTTATAGGGAAAATATAGTTATTGCATTTTGAATCTGATTGGAGCCTTTTGTATTGAGTTTAGGGTGCTCTAAGTGACTAGTTTTTAGTCAATAGAAGAGGTTTTGAACCCTAAGGCTTCAATCAAAGAGGTTATGGTCAGATTTGCTTTAATTAGGTAAGAGGATTGGCTTGCTTTTTGCATAATTTGGGAAATAGAGTGGCCTAAATTCATGGGCTGATATTTTCTAGATATGCCAGGCCCTTGGAGTCTGCATTTGGTTGTTGCAACAGACAAGGGTAGCCACTTAAGGTCAACTATATGTTTTAGCCACTTAGGGTCAACTCATAGATCAAATGCATGAAGGATGAACAATTCAGATCAAGTCTTGTGTTTGACAAAATTTCCTTAAAGCAAATTTCATCCCTCACACAATCACTATGGTGCTTTGAGACTCACGGACGTCTGCCTCCTAAGATAAAATGATCTACAGCACGAAAACAAAGCACGCAAGGTCGTGCTTTGCAAATTACTCAATGTCTCTTGCTCTCTCTTTGACACAAAATGAAATGGACAAAATATTCTCACTCGGAGAGTTTTCTTTGAAAAGGTAGTTTTCATAAACAAGGGACAATGTAAAATTATACATTACTGAACAGGCATTCTGTTTCAGTAATAACTGTTGTACATAGACTAACGGACTCAAAAATTAAAATAATAAAATACTATTATTTGGACAAGTAGGCTCAGTCCACATACGCCAAAAGCCCAACCCAATGTTCAACTCATGAGCATTTAAACTCATATATTATCTATTTTCTTTTCTATGTGGGACTCAGGATTTTTCCCACTTTTAATAGCATCTTTAAGTAAGCATAGAAATATCAATTTCTTATTCACTCTATGCTATATTCCAACAATCCCCCATATGAATAGAAATTGATAAACACAATGCAAATGATGATGCAGATACAAAGAGAGTAGAAGAAAAGTTACTGTATCGGGAGAAGTAGCTTGTGGCTTTGAATTTTCTTTTGTGAAAAACTATCTGATATACTAGCTAACCAGTGAACATCATGTATTGAACTGTTCAACCGTTTGTGTATACCAAGACAATAGAATTCACACAGCTCGTTTTCGAACATATTTCGTTCTTATAGTTGTGTTTATTTCGGCCTTGAACGTATCCTAGTAAATTCATGAAGTCCTTTAGAGAATTCAGCCTTGAAACTTTCATGGAAGCAGCCCACTTCACACTCATATAGGTGATTTTTATTAAGGGTATCCTGCTATACCCCACTCAGAATTCCAAGATATAAGAATCATTAAAAGCAAAGCTTACCTTGAACATCGCTTATAGGCATCACTATTTCATTATAGGAATGGGAGGGGAATGTAATCTCCATAGTGATAAAAATAGTCTCCACGATTCAGTTGTCCCTTTGAACCTAGAACTTGGGATCTCCAGTCAACTAATTTGGGTTGCCATCTTGGAGACTTTTAAGTAATAGGCTTTAACCGCATTCCCCTCAATGAGCAATTTACTTGCTCTCTACTCAAACTTTTGGTTAATGGATCTGCTATATTCTCTTTCGACTTTGTGAAGTCAATGGAAATAATTCCATTAGAGAGCAACTACCTCACGGTATTATGTTTTCGACGACGTATCTGTCGAGACTTACCGTTGTACATATGACTTTATGCCCTAGCAATAGCTGATTTGCTATCACAATGTATACAAATAGAGGGCACAGGTTTCATCCACATTGGCATATCCTCCAGGAAATGACGAAACCATTCTGCTTCTTCTCCTACTTTGTCTAATGCGATAAATTATGATTCCATTATGGATCTAGCAATGCATGTTTGTTTAGAAGACTTCCAAGATACCGTTGCCCCACCAAGTGTAAAGACATATCCACTCATGGATTTGGTATCTTATATGTCAGATATTCAATTAGCATTACTATACCTTTCTAGTATAGCTGGATATTGAGTGTAGTGCAACCTATAGTTTAGGGTGTATTTCAAATACCTCAAAACCCTAACTAATGTCTTCCAGTGGTCTTCCCCTGGATTACTAGTGTATCTACTCAACTTGCTGAGAGCATATGCTATGTTCGGTCTAGTGCAGTTCATTATGTACATAAGATTGCCTATTATTCTCGAATACTCCAATTGAAATATGTCTTGCCCTTTATTCTTAGTTAGATGTAAATTTACATCTATAGCTGTTCTCATTGGACTGTCATCACATTTCTTGAATTTCTCAAGAACTTTCTTAACATAATGTGATTGAGATAAGACAAGTCCATTAGATTTTCTAGAAATTTTATTTCTAGTATCACATCTGCAACACCTACATCTTTCATGTCGAACTCACTAGTTAACATTCTCTTGGTAGCTTTAATGATATCATTATTGCTAACTACAATAAGCATATCATCAACATAGAAACACACAATGACATAGCCATTTGTAGTATCTTTAATATACACACATTTGTCACACTCATTGATTCTAAACCCATTTGACATTATTGCATTGTCAAATTTCTCATGCCATTGCTTTGGAGCTTGCTTTAATCCATAGAGAGATTTAACAAGCCTACACACTTTCTTTTCTTGACTGGGAACAATGAACCCTTCTGGTTATTCCATATAAATCTCCTCATTTAATTCACCATTCAAGAATGCTGTTTTTACATCCATTTGATGTATCTCTAGGTTATGCAACGCTGCAATAGCTATCAACATCCGAATAGATGTTATTCTTGTAACAAGTGAATATGTGTCAAAACGATCCACACCCTCCTTTTATTTGTAACCCTTTACAACAAGTCTTACCTTATACTTGTCAATAGATCCATTAGCCTTTAATTTCCTCTTGAATATCCATTTATATCCTAGAGGTTTACAACCTGGTGGAAGATCCACTAGTTCCCACGTATGATTTTAAAGGATGGATTCAATCTCACTATTGACAGCTTCTTTCCAGAAAGGCGCCCCAGGTGTAGAGATAGCTTCCTTGAAGTTTTAAGGTTCATCTTCTAACATAAAAGTTAGAAAATTGAGACCAAACGATTTTGACGTCTTAGCCCTCTTACTACGGCTAGGCTCAACCTCATTCCTCTCTTGGATCAACTCTTGATCATAAGAGGTACTAGACGTACACTTCGAAATTTCTCTTAAAAGAACTTGACACTAGTGTGGATTTGTAAGAAAATATTTCTTCAAAAAATACTGCATTCTTTGATTCAATAATGGTATTCACATTCATGTCAGGAACGTCAGATTTATGAATCAGAAACCGATATGCACTGCTATTATGAGCATGACCAATGAAAACACAATCCACTGATTTTGATCATATTATTATCATTTTAGGAATAGGGACAGCCACCTTTGCCAAACACCCCCACACCTTTAAGAATTAATAGGAAGGCTTTTTATTTTTCCATAACTCATATGGTGTCTCTTTGGTTTTTTTTATAGGCAATTTATTAAGAATATAATTGATAAAAAGAATAGCTTCCCCCCACAAGTTCTGTGGTAAACTGAAACTTATCAACATTGCATTCATCATATCTTTTAAGGTTCTATTTTTCCTTTCAGCAACTCCATTTTGCTGAGGTGAATAAGGTGCAGTGGTTTAATGAACAATACCATGTTGAAAACAGAACTCACCAAAAGGTGATTCATATTCCCCACCTCTATCACTCCTTAGAACCTTAATCTTTTTGTTGAGTTGATTCTCAACCTTATTCTTATATTGCATGAATGCCTCAATTGCCTCATCCTTGCTCCTTAGCAAATACACATAACAGTATCTAGTGCAATCATTTATGAAAGTGATGAAATATTTCTTACCACCTCTAGTTTAAACAGATTTCATGTCACATATATTACTATGTATCAAATCTAGAGGTTCAGTGCTTCTTTCAACCGATTTAAAAGATGCTCTAGCCATTTTAGCTTCCACACAAGTTTCATATTTTTTATTAAAATCAATTTTCAAATTTAGGCAATAAATTTAAATTGATTAGTCTATGTAAAGTATGATAATTAACATGACCCAATCTACCATGCCATATATTAGAAGACTCAAGCATGTAAACAAAAGATTCACCTTTATTATTATCAATAACAATCATTACATTCATCTTAAACATGCCATTGCTCAAATATCCTTTTCCCACATACAATCCACTCTTAAAGAGTGAAAATTTCCCAAACTCAAAAACCAACTTTAAACCATTTTTGCTCAACAATGAGCTAGATACAAGGTTCTTTTGAATTTCTGGCACATGCAGTACATCTTTTAAAGTAAGAAACTTGCCCATAGCCATTTTGAGCACAACCTTTCCAATTCCTTCAATCTTTGAGGTTGAGAAATTTTCCATGAAAATTTTTCTTCCATTACCCATAGGATTATATATAGAAAACATTTTCTTTTCTGAACATACATGACATGTAGCCCCAGTATCCACCCACCATTCCTTAGTATTTCCTCCCACCAAGTTCACTTCAAAAATCACAGCAGAAAGGTTCATGTTGGTTTGAGCCACAACTGGATTCACAACAATTTTGTTTGACATCTGTGCTCAACAAAATTCAAACAAATTGAATCCTCAACACTAGCCAAGTTTAAGAAGTAAATACTTATATTTACTTCCAAATATTACTGTGCAAAAAACAAAGTCAAGCCCAACTATATATATATATATATATATATATTTCCTTTCAACACCGAATTGCAGGAAAATAACGACACAGTACACAAACTAAACAAAAGAATAAAAAAAATTCCTAGCCAAGCAAATAACACAATAAAGCTTACTAACATATAAAATATTATCGGCCAAAGATATTTAATATATTATAAGCCAACAAAATATCAAACCCTAACAACGCAGGAACAGACCGCACAGGCCAGCGAAAAAATGAAGCAAAACCAATTAAACAAAATTTAAGAAGACAAATATCCTAATATAATATATTATAAATCAACTATCCTTCAAAATCAAAATTGTAAACACAATCCCAAATCAAAGCCAGTCAACCAAGAATTCATATAAGACAAAAGACTCTAATAAAAAATTATAAAAAGGAAAACTCTACCAATTTCAGTAAATCACGTAACCCACATTATCAAAATATCCAAGTACGCGATAAACACAAATCAGTTTTCTAAGTTTTGCGCAGTATATCTATAGTTACCGTTTAGTTTTTTACAACAAACACAAATTCCTTTCACCGTTAAATCACAAAAATAAATTAAAGAAAAATATTAAATCTGCTTTAAGACTGTTGGGTATTATTTCAACAATTTATTTTTGTGATAAAGCAAAAGGAACAATACACAGATTTAAGAATAAGCAATAACACAAATAGATATACAAGACAACAGTAATAAACAAATGCTGAATATATATAAAGAGAAATCTGCAAATAATTAAAAACTTACAGACCAAATGCTTGAAGGATGAACAATTCAAATCAAGTCTTGTGTTTGATACAATCTCCTTAAAGCAGATTTCGCCCCTCATACAATCACTGTGGTGCTTTGAGACTCACGGACGTCTGCCTCCCAAGATAAAATGATCTACAGCATGAAATCAAAGCACACAAAGTCGTGCTCTGCGAACTACTCAATGTCTCTTGCTCTCTCTTTGACACAAAATGAAATGCACAAAATATTCTCACTCGGAGAGTTTTCTCTGACAATGTAGTTTTTATGAATGAGGGATAATGTAAAATTATACGTTACTGAACATGCACTCTGTTTTAGTAATAACCATGGTTTTAAAAACCGGTACGGTGAAAAAATCGAAAAAATGACTGGTTATTGGTTTTCTGGTCGGACTGGGGTCCAACCGGTGACGTAATAAATAATTTAATTAATAAATAAATAATTATAAAAAGATAAAATTAAATAAATAAGAATATAGGTATAGTTACTGATATTTACTAAAAAAAGATATAAAATTTTAAAATTATTTTCATGTTAAATTTAACTCAAATTAAAAGAAAAACAAATTATCATTTTTTTAGAGGAAGAAAAAGAAGTTAACCTAAACAAACTGCCAAAAAAAAAAAAAGATTTTGGTTTTAAAGTTTTATAATCATATATAATTTTTAGTTTTTTTAACAAAACCATTATTTAATTTAAAAATTATTTATCTATGTTAATATAATTTCATATCTAAATATTTCTTCTAAAAAAATTGTATTTATTATAAAAATATTCTATGCTTGAATATTTCAATAACTTTACTAGTGTAAGAAGTGCAATTAATTCTTTGGTTGATTGACCAGTAAAACCCATTTAAGCCTTGTTACAATTTCACAAACTTATTTCTCATTAAAAATTAAAAAAGAAAAAAGAAAAAGAAAAAGAAAGTAAAGTAAGTTGTTTGACTCTCCCACCAAACCATCAACGTGGCAAGTATCCAACCACAACTCAAACCCACTTGCTCAAATCTCCATCTCTCACTCTGAACTGATTCAGTGTTTCTCACTTTCTCTGTTTCCTTTTTTTTTCTTTCTTTCTTTTTTTCGTAGGTTCTCCGTTCTTTGGTTCTTCAATGTTCAGCCTCTTCCCTTTTGTTTTTCCTCTCTTCCTCTAGCCAATCCAAATCTTCCATAGAAGCTCACCCTCTCCTTTCTGTTTTTTTCCCCTCACTTCCTTCACTTGCTGCTGACCCATCAGATTTGCCCAACCACCGACCCATCGAAGCTCTATGCTCGGTCAAAGCGGCAGTAAAACAGCACCATGATCAGCAACGGTGGGAATTCTGGGTTCATGGGTTTTGGTCCTTTTGGATTACCAGGTTTGTGGGTTTCCAAAATGCTTTTTTTTTGTTTTTGTTTTGGCTGGTGTTTTTGGTTCTCTTCGCATGGGTTTTTCTTTTTTTAGGCAGAGTGAGGACCAAAACGACGTAGCTTCAGTGGAAAAGTAACAGGTCATTAACCAGTTCGATCATGCCGGTTTCCGGTTTTCAGGTTGAACCTGACAGTTTTTACTATTTACCGGTTTTAAACTCATTTTCGGTTTTTTATCATAATCAGACCGAATTGAAGACCGACTCCCGGTTGGACCGACCGGTCCGGTCCAGTTTTTAAAACTATGGTAATAACTGTTGTGCACAAACTAACTGACTCAAAATTAAAATAAATAAAATATTATTATTTGGACAGGTAGGCCCAGCCCGCATACGCCAAAAGCCCAACTCAATGTCTAGCTTTTGAGCATATAAACTCATATATTATCTATTTCCTTTTCTATGTGGGACTCACAATTTGTACCACTTTTAATAGCATCTTCAAGTGAGCATAGAAATATCAATTTTTTATTCACTCTATGCTATTTTTCCAACATCCATCACTTTTGTTTTTATTTCCTTAGCACCTGTTTGCTTTGCAATATAGATTAGGCTTTGACTATTTTTTTTTTTTTTTCTAGAGCCTTCCATTAGGGGTACATAAGTACATTCTACGCCATATACTTCTTTGCTTCTTCATTAGATTACTTCAGTTGCTTCTCTCTTTTATTTCTCAACCACTTTCCTTTTTTGCTTCTTTCAACATGCCTCCTTCAAAATAATATGCCGAACACCCAAAAGAGCAGTGTGGGTGAGGTTTTGATGTCAACAAAAGAGGGGATCTTTGTTGGTGACAAGAAATTGGAAATAACTTGAAGGGCTTGGCCCCATCCATCGTTCTAAGAGTTACGATTTAAGTGAGCCAAATCGCCTTTACTGTATAAGAGAGAAATCCACTGGTAAAAAGCAAGTAGCCTTGCTGAAGACGATTAGAGAAGGTTCGTGGCAGCCCTCTGCCTATGCCTATGGGTTCGTTGGTGCCAATGGTGGGGAAGTGACATAGGCAGCCAAGAGGAAAGAACCTTCATTGCTAAGGAGCAAAGTTTTTTTGTAAAAGAATGATGAATTTTATATTTGTGATATGGTCAATCCATAGGTCGAAAGGGTGTTGCCACTTGAAGGCTTGGTGGAGCTCTGTCTTTATCGAAAATAGATTTTTTCGAGCCCGTCTATTTTACGGCACCGTGTGTAATCAATTTTTTATATTAGTGGGCTAACAAGGGCCTTGTAGATAATGAGTTTGTCTTTCATGAGCTTCATTACGCTTGTGTTGAGGATGCTTGACTCAGTTGGAGCGATCTCTAGAAGCAAGTGCTTCAGTAATCCAGACAACAGCTAGTAGGACATAAAATCCCCCAAGTTATGAACAAGGCCCGAAGGTAGTCACTAAATGTAGCGATAAAGTGTCTAGACCATTCTTTGCGTGAACTTGATAAAAATGGATGTGACACCTACCTTGGTGAGGTAACATGTTTTTTCCTGATCTCTTGGGTGTATTTGGCGACATGTTGAATAAATTGTGTCGTTGTTTGTGTAGGATGAATCTTCTTTGAGAAATCATAGACCCACTGCCATACAAAGAGCCATGAGGTTAAGGCGTTGTTGTAATTAAGTCCGAATTTCATATCAAAGTTGACTCCCCATTTATTCCAATGGTTACAAGGCATAGAAATCAATTCGTAGCATGACCACGCCCGATATTGAGTTGGCATTGGTGTTGGAAGTAGGACTAGCATACTTGATTGTAAACTTGTCTTAGGTCCATAGGAGAAGATGAAGATGAATGTGAGGCTATCTTGAACCTCTATGCAAATTGTACCACATTGAGGATGCTCCAATTTTCTTGATTTGCTTGATTGTTGGTTAATTTCATGAGATTATGTTTGCCAAGTTTATTCTTGATGAATCCACAACCATGACTAATGAGCGATATATCTGGCTGCCTTGGAATAGCATATTTAAGATGGAATTGAGCGAAGATTCACTTGGTGATGTAGTATAGGGGTGTGACATAGGTGTTGTATGTGCTAGCAGCCTCCAGTATTGTGTTCATGTGATGAATGCGAATAAAAATGTAGAGCCGCAAGTTGTTGTTGCTTCATACTTGTTGTGATGATAAGGAAAGTGTTGGCGAAGCCAAGACTGATGATTCCGTAAAGTGTTTACTCTTTGATCATAGTGCTACCCATCCATAATAGTTCTCACATTTTGGGCCTTGATAGGGCAAAGTAGACCATGATGGCATGAGATGACATTTTGTCATCATGTATGCTAAAAGTGATGAACAGTGCAACTTGTAAGCAAGAAGGAGGTTCTTCGCTGTGCAGCTATAAAATATGTTGTTCAACGAAAAATCGCTGTGCTGAGACGATTTTGCTTGTGGTGTATTGCAACCACTATTCCTTCTATATAATCGTCAACAGACTGAAGATAGCGCATAGACAGTAGCTCCGTTTGTTTGAGGATGAAGCCACAATTTCTTTGGCAACATAAAATCTATTGTGGGGAGTCAAAACTCGTTGCCAAGCCCTTTTCATGCCAATAGGGAGTGTGCCGTGTTGTTGTCTTGCATAGAATAAATGTACTTTGGGAGATACACCATTGTTGAGCAAGAACTTTGTAACTCACTTGGTAAGTCATATATCTTCTTCATGTTCTTTTCTTGATTGCATATAATAGTATATTGAGCCAGTTGTACTATGGTTTCTTGTAGGATGACTTTGGCTTAGAGAATTGTGGTGTTGTCATTGGGACTTTAATTTTAGAGATCAATCCTATTGCCAATGCATCATTTTCTGAGGTTGAAGCAACTGCGGATAGCAACATAGAACTGCAATAAATGGTACCATGGCCACCGTTAGTAACTTTGAACTCTTTTCGGTCTGTTTCTTATTGGCATTGGACATTTGATGAACTTGTCATCTTGCTATCTATGCGCAAGGCTAGGTCACTTTAAGTTTCGATGTTAAAAGATAACATCATAAGCTGTTGAAAAATTGAGTGCCTAAGTTGAAATTGAGTCTCTTTTGTCTAGTCTCATCACTCTTAGCTCATCTCAAGAGCATTGCAAGGCTTCTTTGGTTGAGCTTGGTGAGGAAAACATCAACAAACATGTACCTTCCTTTTTTAATGACTAGAGAGTGGTTGTACTAATTAAAATGCATAGGACTTGGTTTGTTCCTTTGGCTAAGGAGTGATTGCTCAAATGAAAAAGTGTCGCCAAAAACTTGATTGAGGATAGGCCAATTGTAGAGTTTCTTCTCTACTACCTCTATTGCATCATCAATACATGATTCAAGTGAAGCTTGGAAATTCAACTTGCATCTCTTGCCAACTGGATTTTTTTGAAGAGGCGGAAAGTTGTAGCCCCAAATTCACAGAGAGATCAATTGTAAGCAAGTGTTCCGAACATAATGGCTTCGGATATTGTTGCTAGTCTTGATCTCTTTCGAGTCTCCCTTTCTTTTCATCTCATTTGTTTCTTGAATTTGCTGAAACCTTGAGAACTCGAGTTGGTTCTAACATGTAATAGGGGCTGCTTCTTTGGAAACACACTCTCTTGTACTTCGCTTTTGGTGGGCAGTTCACTTGTGTGTATAGAGCAGCTCCTATGTACTAGTCTTTGTTTTAACTTTGAGCTTGTGTTGTCATGGTTGGTAGATACAATTTGTACTTTGCACAAAGAAACAAATTGTGATATTTGGATGTATATTTTGTATTTTGGAATGAAAAAAAAATCATGTATACCTCATGGATGTATATGGTTTGTAATTTGTACCTTGGAAATGACTTTGTGCCTTTCTTTGATAGGTTATGAGTATGCCT
Source organism: Castanopsis chinensis (assembly GCA_032878915.1). Lineage (NCBI taxonomy): Eukaryota > Viridiplantae > Streptophyta > Magnoliopsida > Fagales > Fagaceae > Castanopsis > Castanopsis chinensis. Next base: position 8,810,916 of record JAVQMG010000106.1, read on the forward strand.
TTGTTATCAAAACAACTCTTGTATGGCTATGAGCAACTGAGTATGTTGAGGAAAGCTTGTTTTAAAAGGTCATGCGCACCTTCCGATTGAGTAGCATTGCTTTGATAAATTGTACACATGCAGTCTCTTAAGAATAACTTATGCTTAATTGGATATGTTATGAACATGGTTTTGCTTTTGCGAGGGCAAGTAAGTAGACATGTTGCTTGGTTGTCATACCTTTGTGAAAAGGTTATGATGCAACGTATGCCTTGCTGTCTGTGCACCATTTGTTCAGCGTTTTATTAACGAGTAGATTTTGGTTTCAGAGACAACAACTCATATATATTGAAACTTGTCTTGCTGCTTAAAACTCGACTTATACTCGACGTATGTTAGGTTGCTACTTTGTTAGTTTTAAAAAGCCCCCACACATGGGCTGCATTTTTGCGAATTGTGGCTCATGGTGTATTTGTTTGCCATCATTTTATAGGGCGATTGCATTCTCACATACAATGCATAGGCTTGCTACTTTTTTGAGGAAGGGTTTTATCCTCGCATATAGTAAATTACCATGTGGCAATAAGGTAGTGATTTGTTGTGTCGACTTTCCCATATTCTTAACAGGTGGTTATGTCTTCGCATGTAGTGAATCATTGTGCTTGAACTATAAGAAAAATTTGGCTTTCCCTACCTTGTTAAGGGCGTGGCAATGAGGTCTTATCATGTATGAAAAATATGACATCTCGCTAGCTTCCTAATCATTTGGTAGGGCTTATCTTCGAGAACGTATTAACTTTTCTACTTTGTTGAGGGCTAGTTATGCCTTCGCAAGTAGGGGTATCGCCATAATGAAACGTCACATTGGCTTCCCAGCCATTTGATAGGACTTACCATTAAGAAAGTATGTGCTTGGCTTTTCCTATATTATTAAGAGTATTTTCACCTTTGTATGTAGAGGCTTCACCATAAGAGTAATTTATAGGCTTTCTTGCCACTTTGCAAGGTTTGCCATTAGGAGAAAACGTTGGCTTTCCCTACCTTATTGAAGGCATTGCATCTTCGCATGTAGGGGTCTCACTTTGCTTGGATAATATGATAGTTCATTGGCTTCCTAATGTTTCATAGGGCTTGCCTTCGAAAATTGGTATGAACGAGATAGATTATTGTCGCTTATGTCTTACACAAGATGCTTAGATGACAAATGATATGCTCCTTGATGGAGTTGGCAATGGCCACTCTCATTGCTTTCTTGAGTGGAATTGCTTCCGCCCACTTAATGAATTACTTAATGGTGGCCAAGACCTAAATGTACCCATTCAAGGGTGAATGGATAGGTTCAGCGAGATCAAACCCCTAAGTGTGAAACGCTTTGGGACACTTATGTCTTGAAGATTTATAGGATATGCCAAAAGCTGTTGATGCCTTGGTGGGATTTCTTCCTCCCGTAGTATTCTCCATACGACTTAAAGATAATTATTGAAAATAGGGGTCCTTCCATCTACTATGTAGAGGGAAGAATATGATTCCTCTTTATCAAAAATTTGTTGTGCCGCAGACAGCGACTCCATACTACACTAACTTGGCTTCAAACTTTGAGACAGTGATAGGCTAAGCATTGGAGATGTCAATATAGGGTTGTTCCATTTCCAGCACAACAATTTTTTTTCCAGGCTTCGGTTAGCCTCTTTGTCGAAGATACCTGATACCGCAGATAGTGGTTCAATACTTTGCTTACTTGGCTTCTAACTTTGGGAAAATGATAGGCTAAGCATTGGAGATGTTGGTATAGGGTTGTCACATCCCTAGTACAACTTCTCTTGTTAGCTTATATGCTGCTGCTTATTTCAGCTTCCACATTAATACTAAGATTCCACTCAAAAGTCTATGGAATAAATTTCCAGCAACTAGCTTGTGATTTTTGAGTTGTTTGACATCAATATCTAAAATGAGGTCTAGCAAAGCATTCTTCAAAGGTGCGTGCCAAGCCCCCTACTATTGGGCTTGCTTAAGAATTTTCTTTGCAAGAGTTGAGTGATAAGAATAATTTGCTTAAGGATAACACCATTAGTGCTTCCCTCTTCAAGCATAATCTTGAATTTAAGAATGATTAAGGCGTTGGCATGGCTTGAAATGCATGTGCTTGTCACAACTTGAGATATATAAACATGTCATGACTTGGCATGTACGAATCAACCATGATTTTGGATTCGTGCGCTTGTCATGGCTTGAAATGTATGAACATGTATTGGCTTGATGTGCTCAAATATGTCACAACTTTGGATGCATGAGTTTGTCATGGCTTGGAGTGCATGAACGTGTCACGGTTTGGGTGAGAGAGGATTAAGTTCAGATTTCCTTCATTATTGGATGTTTTAAGAAGGTTTCCGTTTTGCGCCCTAGTGCAAATGCGATTCACATTAGTAGGCAATAGTTATAGCTTAGTGTAGTAGCACACACGAATTATAGAAAATATTTTGATGGCAAGTTTAGAGTGTTGAAGTTATTTAAATGACATTAATAAATTTAATTAGCAAAGAGAGTGCTTAAAAGTCTTAGCTTAAACATGCATTGGCTCTAGTATGTCGCTCGTATGACTTCAAGCCTTGGATCATGAAATGTTGCTACTTGAAGAATTGGTGTGGAATATCTCACGACTTGCGGTAGGCCATTTGGCTATGGCCTTCAGCTATTTGGTGAAGATTTCATTTAGTGGAGACGTCAACTATTCAGCTGCAAAAGGGTGCACAACAGCATTTACACTCGTCTCAAAACAAGTTAATTACCAACGGCAACACCCATACACTCAGCGCTAATTGCGACAACAACAAAAACTCAACAATGAAGAAGACATATGTTGCGGAAATGTCGATGATTAGCTTTTAGAGTTGTCATTGGGGGTTCTTGGTTGAAATTGAAGTTTAGAACTTCTCTTTGTTAATTATTGGTCTTAGCCTTCCTTCCTTTCAAGGTCAAGCTTGCGACTCACTATTTTTTGCATTTTCAAACTACAACAAAAATGTTAACAAACATTATATAAAGCAAGAGATGTAAGATAATTTATCCATGAGAATAATAGCAAAAAGAGGATAAAAATGAGTGGAAGAAAATTTTTTCCTTTGAATACGAAAATTGATTCTCCCTCTATCTTCAAAATCCTTCACTTTTTGGATGGCTTCCAAAGGTTGGAGCAATTTCGTCCCTCATTTTGGAGCATCACCAGCAGCTTAATGAGCTAAGGATAGAACCTTTTTCAGCTTAACTTCACAATTCTCTTCTTGCACGGCAAAGCATCATATGGTTTCTCTTATAACGACAAGTTGGTGTGAGAAACACCATCTCTTTGCTAGTTTCACATCTTTGGAGGCATCATTTCTCTTGTTTCATTTCAGCTGCTTGACTCCCTAGCAGAGTTGCCAAAATGTCGCGGATGTTTTTGTGACAAAAGCCAAAAATGTGATATTAGCCCAAATCTCCCATTGGGTTTTTTAGAAGTGTTTATTTTTGGAGAATCAAGCCCAAAATTCCAAATGTATAATGAACAAAGGCTAATGGTGCTTTAACAAGAGAGAAATCAAAATGCCACAACTGAAAGACAAGAAATGCAGAAAAAGTACATAAAAACACAACAGGTTCGAAACTTTGACCCACAATCAGCGAGAAGAGGAAATTAAGAGAGATTGTGAGGAAGAGAGGAAAGGTTCCTTATACCCAAATTTCCACCCTTAAGCTTCAGAGTTGTGAGAATGTCTCCTAGCTGAATGGGCTTTTGCTTTTAAGTTTCAGCTTTATGGGGAAAATGTAGTTGCTGCATTTTAAATCTGATTGGGGCCTTTTGTATTGAGTTTAGGGTGCTTTAAGTGACTGGTTTTTGGTCAATAGACGAGGCTTTGAATCCCAAGGTCTCAATCAAAGAGGTTATGTTTAGATTTGCTTTAATTGGGTAAGAGGGTTGGCTTGCTTTTTGCATAATTTGGAAAATGGAGTGGCCTAAATTCATGGGTTGATGTCTCCAAGACATGACAGGCCCTTGGAGTTTGCATTTGGTTGTTGTAGCAGATAGGGTCAACTACTTAGGGTTAACTATATGTTTTAGGCAAAAGATGGTAGTGTAGAAAAGTTGGGTCATAGTCAACTAGAGCATAATGTGAGAAACCTCGAAAGTGCCTCCAAAAAAAAAAAAAAGATTTGTGGAGTACTTTTTAGAGTACCTCTCTTTTTTGGGTAAGTGGTATGGAGTCACCACTAATTTTTTTTTATACAAACAAATAAAAAAAAATAAATACATGACTAACTTGTTCTCTTCAATGATTGAATAAAAAATTACATATTTGAAAATTTGAAAAATTACATGGCTTTGGGTCCTAGTTACAAACTACCAAATAATTACATGCCTTTTTTTTCCTAGTTACATTCTACCCAAAATAACACAAAGACAAGGCTAGATCTGCTTCTCCAAAGACCTAAATTCGGAGGCTAGGTTACGGAATGAGAAAGTGTTAGGCACTTATTCTGCCCAGATAGAGTCTCGTCTTCTAGACTCTTGTGACCTATGTACCTTTTTATGCATGCTATGAATGATATGTTATTGAACATGTGAGACAAAAACTAAATCACATAAGTTTATCTATGAATGAAGTCTCTTCTTTTGAAAAAGAATCAGATTTGTTTTGGTGATGATAAAAAAATGGTTTTGATTTGTCAAAATACTAGATCGGTTTTGTAGTATGTGAAAAAAAAAAAAATTTTAACTTTGTAAAAGATCAAATCTGTTTTGTGATGATAAAAAAAAATGGTTTTTAATGATAGAAAAATCAGATCTGTTTTTATATGTTTAAAAAAAATGAAAAAGTTTTTTTAAGAAGAGAATTTCACTCATAACATAAATTTATGCTACATTAATTAAATAAACAACCTCAAACACAATCATGTTTAATCTTTTTCTTTGTTTCAAAATCTGCATATGTTAAAGAAAAATCAGATTTGTAACTAAGAAAGATACAAATTAGTTTTTAATTTGTGAAAAATTTAGATTGGCATCCAATAAAGATACAAATCCGTTTTGATTTAAAAAATTTCAGATCTACATCTAAGAAAGATGTAAATCCGTTTTATTTTAGAAAAAATTCAGATCTACATCTAAGAAAGATGCAGATCCATTTTATTTAGGAAAAATTCATATCTACATCTAAGAAAGATACAAATCCGTTTTTATTTGAGGAAAAATTCAAATCTACATCTAAGAAAGATGCAGTTCCATTTTATTTTAGGAAAAATTCAGATCTACATCTAAGAAAGATGCAAATCCGTTTTATTTTAGAAAAAATTCAGATCTTCATCTAAGAAAGATGCAAATCCGTTTTTATTTTAAGAAAAAGAATTGGTTATATGCAGATCTTTGAAATTAAGAAAGAGATCATAAAAATTATATATATATATATATATATATATATATATAAAACCAAGATCACGCTTTAAAAAAACAATGGTGAAAAATTCATGTTATGGATAAAAACATTCATCAACATAAAAAGAAAGACATAAAGAAAAGGGTGATTGAAAAAAACCTCTTGCATGAGTACGCTTTATTCTTGAAATGATGTTTTAGGGTTCAAAGAAACTTATTCAATTATCTTTGAAATCTAAAAATCCTATTTTAAGCAGTAAATATCAGAGAGGATTAGCAAATATCAGCAATTTGAAAACCTCAAAACGTATGCCTCTCAGAGCGTAACAAAAAATGTGCTGAATTATAAGATCCAGTCTTTATTTATAGAGGCCAGAGGACTCTAAAAAATAGCCCCGAAGTGTAGAATGCGAGTCGGGACTCATCATTCTGTGAAAAGATTGAAAAATGTGTGTCTTATCGTCACTCGAAAGACGTTGGGCCAAAGCCCAAAAGGAGCCAATTCAGCACTTTTAAAGTGTCTTTCTGCACTCCAAAAGTGCCGAATGGTGCTCTTGGATGCCGAACACACTTTCGTGTTCGAGTGCATTTTGAACTCTCCTTCTAAGGTTTTTTGATCCAGTCCTTGCACTTAGACGTGTTTTCATCTTTAGTCTCTGATTTTTTTTTTTTTTTTTATCTCTTTTCTGGATAATTCAGGATTTTTAAGAACAATTATCTTGTAGATTATTACCCTAAAACAAATTAGATTATCCACAATTTTATTGTTATCCAATCATCCCTTTTATTCCTATGCATGCATCCCTATTTTAGACACCAATTATCAACCAATCACAAAATTATTTAATTAATTTTAATTGTTTAACCAATCAGAATTAATTTAAATTAATCATGTGTGGTTGACTCTACCTAGACACAATGCATGTTGATCGTGCAAACTTGATCATGTGATATCTTTTGATTCGATGGTTCGATTTAGAAACCAGACACACCATTGTGATCGTTAAAACCTTTAGATCATTTTTATGGTATGCAATGAATAAATTGATGCATGTAATGCAATCATAATTTTTTGGGTACGTGAATGGTCATTTAAGTCATTCTCCTTAATTAAATCATTGGTGCAAAATTGAGTGTCTATACATAAAAGTTGTTTTTAGGTGAAAATTTCAAGTACAAAACTTCCTCCATGAGCTTGAAGTACTACCAATGTCCCTTACCCAGTTGGTAGTATGCATGGGCTAGGCTTAAGCAAAAAGTCCAAAAGAAACCGACCCATGCTCTCCAAATCACATTTTCTCAATTTCCCCTTTATGTTGTATGGGTTTGGGTCATGCTTAAAAAAATAAAAAATAATATAATACATAAATTAGATCCATAATGAAGTTGAGCTCAATTGATTCAGGCTTGCAAAAATAAGTATCAATCATTTTCTTACTTACATGTTTAGCTAAGCAATGATAAGTATTTTTTTTAAGTGACGTATCGAACTCTTTTCATATTAAAAAATTTCACATCATCCCAGACAAATGCAAAGCAACCCTTTTTTTAAACCGACCCTGGTTCAAAACCAATTTGGAATGAGCTCTCCTTTCACAAAATCAAACTCAGATCTCTCTCTCTCTCTCTCTTATTATTATTATTATTATTATTATTGTTCCAATTGGGCAACTACAAGAACTCTCTATGTTCCATGTCCTGTAAAGGGCAGCCTTCACTTCGGTGGTTTTTTTTAAAAAAATTAGAAATATCTATCACTTTAGTGCTGAATATAGTCTGGTTACAATTACAATTTTTAGTCCAACCCATTATAGTTACTATAGACCTCCTCCCAATTTAAAAAAAAAAATTATAAAACCATCATTTATAATTTATTTATAATCTATATAAAATCTCTCTCTCTCTCTATATATATATATATTGGAGAAGTATTTGTAATAATAATCTATATAAAATGGAAAACATTTTACTTGGATAATCTTCTATTCTACGTATAATTTAACCGCGGTAATAAAAGTAGGTGTTGCCTTCTACAACTCTACAATACAAATACAATAGACACCGCTTTCGAATCCCAACTGGCGCTAAATTCACACGCACCTTCAATTTTAAACCCTTTCCATTCCACCCCACCAAAACCCATTAAACCCTTAAAATCCAAAACGAATTGCAAATTAGGGTTTGGTTTTTTGACGACGGCGAACATGATGAACAGACCCAAGGACGGCGGCAACCTTCAAGTGGTGGCGGCAGAGAAGCCGAAGCATGCGGCGGAGTCGAACGCGATTGTAGAATACACGCCGCCTGTTTATAAGGAGGAAGAGGAGGACCTCGAAATCAAGCTCCGGCGGATCATCGACAACGTTCCTGTCCGTGTCAGTAACACTTCCGGTAGCTCCGCTGGCTCAGGCTCCGGAGACTTCCACCAGGTTTGTTTTCGATTACTTTCAATTTATTAGGCTGAAGATTCATGTGCTAAATAGTTAAAATTTTCTTCTTTTTTTTCTTGCGAGCCATTGATTTGGGGATTTGCTGCATTTAGTTGCTTTGTCATTGAATTTGTTAGATTTCATATGTGGAGATTGTGTGTACGCATTATGGGCTATAGAATTACGAGGAGGGTACTGAATTTGTGTGTCCTGAGCTGGTTTTAGTTATGCAAGCACCTAATACATAGTGAATTGGTAAGGTAGAGTGGTAGAGGCGTAACCAAAAGTTTTGTTGGTGTGGTAGTAAAGGCATTTTTGGGGGGCCTCATTGTTGTTAGAGAATAGAGTAGGAAAGAGATTAAAATGATTAGTCGATTTGTGCCTGTTGTTAGTATTAAAGAGAGTGGTATTATAAAGATATTGATGTGAAAAGATATTTGGTTGAGGAATTTTAGCAGGTCCTCAGCTCTTGGACATGAGCATAAACCGCTTAGCTTGTCAAGGGTGAATGCCCCTAGATTACCCGGAAACTGGTTCTGAAGGGCGATGTAAGCTGCTCATAGGTTTTACTAGCTAGAGGCGAGTCCAAAGGGATCTTCTTTAGAAAGGTTCCCTTTGTTATCGGGAAAAAAAAAAAAAAATGGGTGCATCCCTTGGATGCCCGATGCAAATGCTTGGTTGTTTTAAGGAGATAAATCTCCAATAATTACATATCTAATTTGACCTATGGATGATGAAAGCTGCAGAAGATGAGGAGTTGGCTTGTCACTCCTTGGAGCCTAAGCTGATTATTAGGTTAGACAATAGGGGCAATAAATTGAAATTCATATAAAGAAAAGCGTGGAAAAAATTTAAATTCCTTTGTGTAAACCTAGCCAAGATTTGTACACAGGTGCTGTGCTGGAGCAAAAGTAGGGGTTACCATTAAGTTTTGCTATTTTATATTGATGCCCTCAATGAATTTGGTTGAGCACTATGTGTGCTGTATCTAGTATAAGAGATTCGTTTGTGTATTGATTATCATGATTATTCCATGTGACTAGGTGTTACTTTGTATGGGCACAATCAATGAGGTTGATATTGATGAATGAACGGGAATCCACTGGTGGAAACATGGAGCACCTTTAGGCTGTATGTTTGGGCTTAGTGTGAGGTGTGATTGAGGAAGATATCGTTTATTAAATTAGAATATGATGCTGAAATATGGATTTATAAGCCAATTCACATGATCACATGCTTTCTCAATGTCTAACTTACACACCACCCCCAGAGTATGACACTTCAGTCTACTGTCTAAACATTCATTAACAATAAGCACTGAATCCAAAATCTGTCTGCCACCAACAAAAGCATTCTATGACTCCGAGATAAGATTATCTAGCACCCGCCTCAATTTGTTTGCCAAAACCTTAGAAAAAAGCTTATACACACTGCCCACTAAGCTGATAGGTCTAAAATCTTTGATATTCAAAGCATTATTTTTCTTGGGAATCAGGGATAGAAAAGAAGAATTCAGAGACCTTTCAAACTCTGAGCTCCTATGGAAATGATTAAAAAAGGCCATGACATCTATTTCCACTACACTTCAGCATTTTTTAAAAAATGCCATAGTGAAACCATCAGGATTTGGGGCTTTATCCCCTCCATCTCTTGAAGAACCTTTATCACTTCCTTCTTAGAAAAACCCCTCTCTAATTCAAGCCGCTGGTCCTCCTCAATACTAGCAAACTCTAAACCATACATAGAAGGGCGCCAAGTATCTAACTCAGTGTACAAACTCTAAAAATGGACCACCTTTGAGCATACCTCTTCCTCATCCTCATAGAAGACACCATCCACCTCTATACCCCTAATATGATTAGTTCTTCTATGGGAGTTTGCAACTCGATGAAAAAAGCGAGTATTATTGTCCCCTTCCTTCACAAATAACATTCGGGATTTTTGTCTCCAAGAAATCTCCTCCGAAGAGGCAAGATGTGCAATCTCACCTTTAATCTGAATATGACGAGTTTGATCCTCCTGAGAAAGACTGGACAAGTCCTCCCTAGCATCCAAACCCAACAATTCAGATAAAAGACATTTCTTCCTAAAGGCCAGATCCCTAAATTCCTACTTATTCCACTTTTTCAAGTCTTCTTTAAGAGCTTTTAATTTATGAGCCAGAATAAAGCTAGGAGAACCCGAAAAGCAATACCCAACCATTGTCGAACTCTCTCTACAAAACCCTTTTCTTTCAACCACATATTCTCAAACTGAAAGGCACTCCGACCTTTACTAACACTACCAGCCACCACCAAAAGAGGGCAATGATCCGAAACTACACGAGGGAGTACCCTTTAAGACACACTTCCAAAGTGATCTACCCAATCCACCGATGCCAAGGTTCTATCAATTCTTGACATATAATTTGTCGTCGAATCTCTAAACCAAGTAAACGAAGCCCCTTCAAGAGGTAAGTCCACAAGGTAATTAGCCTCAATAAAGTCTGAAAAAGCAAACATAGCCGGACTAAAAGTCTCACAACCAAGTCTCTCACTCGAATGTCGAATGGTATTGAAGTCCCCAAAAACACACCAAGCCGTATTCCACCTGGAATGCATCCTTGTAAACTCCTCCCACAAAGCACCCCGCTGATTATCATCATTGGGCCCATACACTCCTGAACCAACCCACACAAAATCATCCACAACTCCCTTCAGTAAAACATTAACAGAAAACAAACCAACAACACTATCAACTTTTGAGGAAGGTGGTTTCATTCAGGGTTTTCAAGCAGGTCCTATTAATGCTACCAGCATCCGTGTTTCTCACCTTTTATTTGCTGATGATACCATTCTTTTCTGTGAGGCCTCTAGAGAGCAGATTCTTACTATTAGGTTGGTTTTAACTTGTTTTCAAGCTTTTACTGGTTTGAAGGTGAATGTGGGGAAAAGTGAAATTGTCCTTATTGAGGAGATGCGTAACATTCAATTTTTGGCTAATATTCTTCAATGTAGGGTGGGCAGTTTTCCTATGACGTACTTGAGTATGCCATTGGGAACTTCGTATAAAACAGCATCTATTTGGAATCCGATCCTTGAGAGGATGGAAAAGAAGCTTTCAGGCTGGAAGCGGTTTTATTTGTCAAAGGGTGGTAGACTTACCTTGCTGAAAAGTACCCTTTCAAGCCTTCCAACTTATTACCTTTCCCTTTTTACTGTCTCTAAAGCTGTGGCGACTAGATTAGAACGTATTTAGAGGAACTTCTTATGGGGTTCATCAGTTGAGTGTTTCAAATATCCTTTGGTGGCTTGGGAAAAGGTTTGTTTATCACGTGAGTTGGGTGGTTTGGGAATTCGGAATTTGGCGTCTTTTAATCTGGCCCTATTAGGAAAATGGCTTTGGAGGTATGGCCATAAAACCACTCATCTGTGGCAAAGGGTCATTGCCATGAAATATGGGGAGGGAAAAGGGGGTTGGTGCACTAGGGCTTGTCATAGGGCTCATGTTTGTAGGTTATGGCGGAGTATTAGTAAAGGGTAGGATACTTTCGCAAAGCATGTCTCTTTTGTGGTGGGGGATGGTTCTCGTATCCTTTTGTGGCATGATAAATGGAATGGAGATGTTCCTCTTAAATTGCTTTATCCTCAGCTTTTTCTGTGTTCAACCAATAAGGAGCTTATGAGTGAGAATGACAGAGTGTGGAGTTTAAGATTTTACAGAGAATTCAATGATTGGGAGTTAGCAGCTTCCTACTCCCTTCTTCATTTCATCCAAACTCGAACCCCTATGGGTGGAGGGTGTGACAGGCTTAGCTGGGATCTTAATGGAAGTGGGAAGTTTGATACTCGGTCTTTTTATTATAAGATTTGAAATGCAGCTCCTTCCACTTTTCCTTGGAAGGGCATTTGGAAAGTTAAAGTTCCTAAAAGGGTGGCTTTTTTCATGTGGCCAGCAGCTCATGGTCAGATTCTACTCTTGGATAATCTTATGCTTCGTGGTCGTCATTTGGCGAATCATTGTTGTATGTGCCGTTGTAATGCGGAATCTGTGGATCACCTATTACTTTTTTGTCCGATAGCTCATTCTTTGTGGATGTATATGCTTCGGTTGTTTGGGATCGATTGGGTCATGCCAGGTTCAGTTGTGGACTTATTATTTAGTTGGTATCATTGGCTTAGAAAGCGTAGTTCTGATATTTAGAATTTGGTCCCAATCTGTTTAATATGGATTATTTGGACTGAACGGAATCGGCGGTCTTTCGAGGATGAGGAGAAAACTGTGGTTCAATTATTAGAGTCTTGCCAGCAAACCCTCTTTGATTGGTCTCGATGTTGGGGTTTCTTGGATTGTTCTACCCTTACAGATTTTCTTTCGTCTATTAGAATAGATTAGGGGCTGCTTAAGCCTTTTTGTTTCCTTTTTCATGTGTTCACTACCGTGAACTCTATGTATTTTTGTCGTTTTTCTCTTATTAATAATATTCTCTTCTTACTTATCAAAAAAAAAATATTGTATTTTAACGCATTAATCTAAAGAAATTTAATTTTGAAAATTTTAATTATCAATATATAAGTTCTAATTAATCTGTTGAGGATCCATAACCGACCCAAAAAATTGGGATTAAGGCCTTGTTATTGTAATGCTTAAGTTCTAGCTACTCATGCTTCACAAAGTAGACCAGCAACTAAGTAGCCATGATTGATAAGAACCAACTATTAAGGGCTGTAATTGGTGCCAATTTATTTGGAGGAGAAAGTGCTTCTGCTTATAATGAAGGAATGAAGGGTAACTCCATGAGGAGAAAGTGCCTCCTCCGCTCATTATAAAGGAATGAGGGTTACTTCATGAGCTCAATTTGAATATGGGTATGTGGGTTGTTTTTTATCCATCAAAGAAAAGTTTATGTTCGGTGTTGAAGAGGAGAGGATGTTTTGAGCTAATCAGTTGGTGAAAATATGGAATAGGCTTTTTCAAGTGGCACCAGGAGCAAGGATGAAGAAGGTTTGGGCTTTGTGTTCTCCTTGTATGAGTTTGTGTGTGTATATCATATGGACTACTGGGTAGAGGTAACTAGCTATCAGTTGTCCATGTGGACTATTTTGCAGGTGCTTCATGTGTAAAGATGGAAGAGTTGTTGGTGATGACCTAGTTTATTTTGTGCTAAGTATAAGATTTATATCTTACTTAAAAAAAGAAAAAAGGTTTGGCATTGCAACTTCTTCGATTTGCGGATTTTGGGTGTCAATGAGCTCTAGCTCAAATGTTATTTCCTCCCTTTATAAGATCGAGGTTGAGGGTGAGATGATGGGTTCAAAATAGACTGGTGTGTGTAGATCAAAAAAATATGTAGATTATGGGTATTCTGAAGTTTAATGGAGAATGTTTAGTAGCAAGAAAGATAGATACCCAGTATACATAATGACATGCAAATATTATAATAAAATGCTTCTGGGCTGCAAGGGAGGAAATTTAACCCTTAGATTAATTTTGTTTGTTCAATTCCCAAATGTATGAGCCAGAAACTGATCTGACTGTAGATTGGTACTCAATTTATTAGGTCATTTGAGTCATTTGATTTATAGCTAACATTGGATCCAGCTCCATGCTAGTCAATAGGTCATAAATTCAGGTATGTATGGCGCACTCTAACACTATTAGAGGTGTTCATGGTGCGGTTGGTGTAACAGAGTATTTTGCACTGCACTGCAAGGGTCAGTTTCTCTATAAAACACCCACTGTGCTGCACCATGGAAGGGTGGTTGGCCGGCTGCACTGGGGTTGATTTTATTATGCTCAGTGCGGTGTGGCGTGGCTTGGTCGCTGTAGGCCAATCGACGGGAACAATGACATTTACTTGAGGGATGACCTGGCAAGGAAGTGTGATGCAACAAAATGATGGGAACGGTGATGAATGCTGAGATGAGGAGAGAGAGAGGCTGAGGAGATAGGGCTGGCATGAAGGGAAGAAACGAGATGAAAATGGTGCTAAAAAATGATGTTGTATGCTTTAATACACACACACAAATATATTATTTGATCACACATGTATATATTATTTGATCACACATGTATATATTATTTGATCACTAAAAAACATTGCTTTTATAGATTGCATTATATATATAATATAAGAGTTAAATAATATATAATATTTATATTCAGTCGGTTATTGGCTGGTTTCAAAACACAAGGCTGATAGCCAAGCCACTGATGTTGGTTTTGGGAAAAACCAATTGACTGCTGAACCAGAAGTGGTCATCAGCCACCTAAGCTGGTTGGTTCGATGTGGTTTCAGCCAGTTTCAGCGGCTCTGGCAGGCAAATGAACAGTTAAGTTTATGTATTTTTTTCCTTCCAAAACTAAATAAATATGTAAATTTATATACATGCAAGTGCATGTGTACGTGATTGTAAGTCAGAGGAAAGTTGGAAAGACCATCAGGTGTTAAGCTTTTGAAGGAGATGTGATGTTCAGTAGGATTCTTAATCCCTAACCTATTAAGAGGTGTTGCCATTTTTATTTTATTTTATATTTTTTTTAAATGAAGTGGAGCAGCACATTATGAGTGTTGTGCGATCGTAGAATTCCCATTAATTTAAAAGAAAAATTTTATAAGACTGCTATATGACCAGCTATGTTTTATGGCACCAAATATTAGGTTGTTAAGAAGGCAATACATTCATAAATGAGTATAGCTGAAATGAGAATGCTAAGATGGAAAAGTGGAAGTAGATAGGATTCGAAATGAGGAAATTTGCCTACAGATAGGAGTAGCTCTTATTGAGGAAAAGATGTGGGAGAGTTGCTTAAGATGGTTTGGACATATGCAGAAAAGAGCAATTTTATCTAAGTTGAGGGAACAAAAAGGAGGTGGGGAAAGAAGAAAAATCACATTAGTAGAAGTAATAAAAAAGAACATGTCAATTATGGGAGTAACATAGAATATGACTTTTGATAGAGTAGAATAGAGATAAATAATACACATGATCAACCCTAACTATTATGTCAAGGATCCATAGCCGACCCCAAAATTTTGGGATTAAGGCTTTGTTTGTTGTAAAAACAAAAGGTTGAACCCTGTCTATTATTGTATTAGTGATGCTTCAAATCTGTTCAAACTGTATTCTTGTATTATTATTTTTAGTTCAACGATAAACTAATTTTAAACATGTTGATATCATGTCTCATACTGCCAATGAGCCCTCCCTCAAATAACACCTCCTCCCTCATAAGAGTGGAGGCTAAGATTGTGGATTCTAATTCCACTTGTTATGTAAATAATCTTACCCAAAAAAAAGTTATCTAATATGTTACTTTTTGCATGATGTGATGTGAGAGAGGTTACGAATAATAGATGGAGAAGCTTGCTGATAAATTTGTACTTATTCCTTTTTTGGCTCTTACTATAGTATCGCCAGATGAGACGAAAAGAGCAAGATCGGCTTGCTAGGATGGATGCTGACTACCAGATAAAGAAAGAAGTGGCTGAATTTAATATGAGAAGGGAAGAAAGACTGAAAGCTGCTGAGGAACGTACCGCAAAGAAGCGTGCAAAACGTCAAAAGAAAAGGCAAAGGAAAAAGGAGAAGAAAATAAAAGTAAATTCAGGAGCAGAAGAGCCTCAGAAAGAAGAGTCTTCAGATGATGAAGGGGACTCTGATATCGGGGAGGCAGAAGAATGAATGAGGAGACTCTGATATTGGTGAAGAGGTAGTAAAATGAATGATTTAAGCTTTTACTGAAGTCTGATTTTCAACTCTTGTTCAAGATTTTACATAAGCATCTTCAAGTAAAAGGACACAATGGGTTATGCCACTTCATGGATTTCAGTTCCTGTATATGTATTCTACCTTTTGTCATTTGTGGAAGCTGAAGTCCCCTGTATTTACCTGTGGATTAGATAAAGTGAAAATAGTTGATTTAATTAAACAATTGCTATCCGTCTTTGCTGATGGACTGCTTTCTCTTCTATTCAAGAGCAGTTGTAGAAGATAATTGTTTTTTTTAGGTTCCCTAAACTTGGCATCGTAACAAGTCCAACATGCACATATTAGCTCAAAGTGGAAGCATTCTTTGCAGAATATTCTGGACTTCAGGAAATAATAAAATGGTTTGCAAAAAATAAAAAGAAAATAATAAATGAATTATTCTTGAATGTGCTTTTATGTACCTGTAAAATGACTTTTAGGATGCCAACTTAGGGTACTCCGATACACTATGTTTGCTAAAAAGACTCCCCCGTTAACAAGCATATCCAATTTCATTTTAAGCAAATAGTTTGCTAAAAGACTCTCCCCCTTTTAACACGCATATTCAATTTCATTTTAAGCAAACAGTGGATTTGTCAAAATTATTAAATAATTCAACATTATTAAATTTATGCTAGCATAACTTACATCTTTCTCTCTCTCGCAATAGGATTAAATACATGAGGACATACTTCTTTTCCTTGTTTAAAATTCCCCTTTTCTATTAGTATGAGTTGCGATTCGATCAAAAGACTTGACTGAGACATTTTTCATGTGTAGATTACAATTGTCATTGAACTGTTTTTTCTTATTATTTTAAGCAAGAAGAATTATAAAATTAAAATGGTAACTTTTTCTTATTTTTACCAAATATAATTTGGTGTGTGTAGATTACAATTGTCATTGAACTGTCTTTTTCTTATTATTTTAAGCAAGAGGAATTATAAAATAAAAATGGCTATTTTCTCTTCTTTTTACCAAATATAATTTGGTAACAAGCAGCTAGGTAAGAAGTTACCTAACAACAAAAGTGCTTTATAATATGACCAACCATATGTACAATCATTCTCACCTATTGCACTAAAATGGAAATGATCGATTTTTTTTTATATACTGTCCGGTAGTCTCTCTTTTTTATTCCCATAAAAGAAAGAACTTTTACATAATGGCTCATCACTATGTTGATTCCTATGGTTAAAACTTGAAATCACATTCAATTTCTATAAGGGTTACAAATTGTGTTGCAGTTAGGAGTGTTCGCGGTGTGATGCGGTGCAGTTTTGGACTATTTTTAGCACCGCACTTTGCGGTGCGGTTTAGCTAAAATCATAACTGCATTGCACTTTATTTTTGCGGTCACATGTGCGGTGAGGTGCGGTTTAAAATTTAGTCAAAACTATAACCGCACTGCACCTCATTTTTGCGGTCACATATATGGTGTGGTATATAAGATGCGGTTTGAATGATTTGAAGTTGGTATATTTTTCAAATTTTAGGCTTTTTCTACCCAGCCCAAAACTAATTTTTCCCTTTGTTTTGGTCCAAGTTTTAAACTATTGAGCTAGTTTTTCTTTATTTTTGGCTGACTTTCCTAATCAACACTTGCTAGGATTATCAAACTATTTTTTTAACTAGGGTTATTAAACTATTAATAATATATTTAATATTAAAAATATTAATATATATATAGAGATGGTGCGGTGCAGTATAGTTTGTGAGGTTTTCTTATTATAAAACTGCAAACCGCACTGTACCATGCGGTGCGGTGCAAAATTACTTGCGGTGCGGTGTGATTATACCATTTTGCCGGCGGTTTTGGTGCGGTTTTTGTAGTTTATGCGGTTTGGTGAACACCTCTAGTTGCAGTAGGGACAGTTTTTCTCTCACCTAAATTGGAAAAATTTCCTCCAAATGCACTCCTTAAAAATTAGACATGTGATTCTCACCTGACTTCTTAGCAAAGGACTTGGATTTGGAAAACTCATGGGCTTAAGAATTGAGCCTGATTTGTAGGTCCAATTTAGCTCAAGGGGTTTGTTTCAAAAAAAATATTTTTTGACTGTCTTAGTAAATATCTTATAAACTAGTAGTGGACTTGTTATTGGTTTGTGAGAAGCCCGCTCCATGATAAGGACGTCATGTATTACCTGACTTGAACCTGCACACATGGCTACATGAGTTTCCAAAAGGCAAATTAGCTCATTGGCTTATTTCCAACTAACCAATTTTAATATCTTTAATATGCAATTGAGTGATTTTTAAGTCGCGTCAACTTATTAAAAAAGTTATATATTATAGGTTCTGGTTAGTTCTGGTAGAATTTTTTATTGTTGAAGATCTTACTTGGGGTTCAATTTACTTGTGCACAACAAACTTATTGGTGTGTTAGTCTCTTGATATAAAAAAAAAAAAAATTATAGAGTGAATGTTATAAGTTTAAAATACTATTATATTTGTACAAATAAAACAATAAAATAGAGTTATAATTTAGAGGTGTGCAGCCAACCCGCCAAAACTGGCCTGACCCAACCTAACCCTACCCAACCTGTCGGGTTGAATCAGTTTTTAGGGCTTAGGGGTTGAGTTGGATTATAAAAAATTTTTTGATAACAGGTCGGGTTGGGTTTGGGTCATAAAATTCCAAACCCGTCAACCTAAAACTAGATCCACCCATATATTTAATATATATATATATATATTTAAAATATATTATATAATTAGTAAATTTTTAGAAAATAGCTAACTTTTTCTATCCTATATAAAAGCCAATTGTTCACACAAACCTTAGTAAATTATTATTGTTGTTTAGTCATTAGTGTTGTTTGCCTTTAAAGAGTTATATTGATGCTAATTTTTGAGTTTTTTTTAAAATATATTTATATTTATATTTTTTTCTTCTCAATTTAATAATAATAAAAAAAAATTTTGTCAAACTCATGGGTTCAACCCCAACCGAATTTGATCTAGTGGGTTGGGTTAGGTTGGGTTGAACTTATGTGACGGGTTGGGTTGAATTTTTTTTGACCCACCATAGTGGATTGGGTCAAAAAATCCCCTTAACTAGACCCAACTTGATCCGTGCACACCTCTAATTATATATCACATATTTTAATGTTATTTAGAGTTCATTCTAGTGGCAGCACATTGAGCTATTTGAATGCCATCCAAATATGTAGGCCATTTTTGTTGAGTAATACATTTTAAAAATTATTTACTAATATAGTAATGTTGAAAATCATTCGGTAAGATAATCGCTTCTTAAACTTGTCTCTCTAATAGATTAATTCGACCCTTAAACTCATCTTCCAAAATATGAGTTCTCTATGGATCATGTTCAGTCAACATGCTAATTAGATATAAATTTTAGGGTGTAATTGTCTTTAGAAAAGACTAGTTTCACTTCAAACATGAAAATCAACATTACACGGTGGAACGAGAGACGAGAATCAGAATCATCTCTCACAAAGATGAGTTTGAGAAAAGTTATTTAGAAAATTAAGTTAAAAATAATGTTACTTTATCAAATAATTTTAATTTTTTTTACTATTTATAAAAAAGGGCCCAAACTTGTGTAACAAATAGGGATGACAATTTTTTCCCGCCCCTCCCTGCTTTGTCCCGTGCAGGTTTTCTCCGCCCCGCAAAGTTGATGGGGCGGAGATGGGGCAAGATTTTAGACCCGCACTACGGGACGGGACGGGACGGGAATGGGTTTACAATTTTTAAACCCACCCTGCCCAACCCCACGTTAATAAGGGTTAAGTTGTAATTTTTTCATACTCTAAAACCCTACTATTTAAACTAAAATATAATCACCTTATTTTATTATACTTAACGTGGCTCTACCTCTTTTTTCTCTCTAGCAAAGTTGGAAGTAAGGTACCAATATCATCATCTTATTAGGAGTTTGGATTATTTTATTGTGTCATACTATGAGATTTTTTTTTTTTTTTTGTGACATTGTCTTGTTAAACATTTAGATAATATTATTTAGTTTTTGCTAAAAATTAGTTTGATTTGATAGGATAAATTTATTTATAATTTCAAGTATATTTTTAATATTGAAACATGTCATTTTGTTTAAAAAAATGGTAATATTTGTAGGGAAAATTAACAAGAAATAAAATTTTACTGTGTATGGCGGGGTTTCGCGGGTCTTCATGGGGCCTTAAGAGACAGGGATGGGGCAAGAAATTTTCCCCGTCATGCTAGCCAGGGCGGAAATGGTGCCAAAAAAATTTGTATAGGACGAGGGCAAAGATCCCATCCTTCGACCCGTTCTGCCCCCATTGCCATCCCTAGTAACAAAGGACAAATAATAAAATAAAATTGTTTGATTTGTGATTTTGCATTGTGACGGAAATGGGAAAGTGAAACACACACTATTGTCAATTTGTTCTCCTCACTGCTCGTCCTCAAGCCTTGTATTGAAAGACATTTTGCCTTTTCTTAAAATACTTTACTTTTTCTATTTTCTTTGTACAAATTTTTTTTTTTAATTTTATTTTTATGATTGAGAAATTTCCCATATTTCTTGCTGCTGCTGCCGTTTCAGTTTTTTGGTATTCACTGTCACTCTCTCTCCCTCCCTCCCAATCTCTCTCTCTCTCTCTCTCTCTGAAACCCTAATCACGATGGTAGAATCCAATCCTCGTCGTCGCTTAAACGTTCATCAAGCTCTCGGCGGTGGCTCAGGTCCTCTCTCTCTCCAAATCTATACATACATATTCATATTCATCATGCATATATACACAGCTATGTATGAATTTACGTATATTATACGCTCATCCATGAATCCGATTCTTGCTTTCTCATCGATTGCCATAATTGATTCTCTTTTCTGGTCTTCTTGTTAATTGATTGGTTGTATATAGTATAAAATCTTTGTTTTCTTGGATTCGATAATGGTAGTTGCCGATGTGATACTATGGAAGAAATGGTACGGTGGGGTTGTGGTGTTTATGTCAACGTCGACCTTGTGGTTCCTCTTCGAACGAGCTGGCTATAACCTTGTGTCCTTTGTGGCTAATGTTCTTTTCCTTCTTGTTGTCATTCTCTTTTTCTGGGCCAAATCTGCTTCTCTTCTCAATAGGTAATCTTCTCTTCTTCTTTATTCATTCTCTTGTTGTTTTTGGTCATTTCTGTTTTCTTGGTAATATTTTGTGATTCTGTTTTGCTATAATGGAAGATGCTGTTTGTTAGTGGGATAATCTTTCCTTAAGAAAAATTGACAAATCTTGATCACGAGGAAATGGGTATTTAATATTTTGGATAAGTTGTTGCAAAACACCACGGTGTTTTGCGTTTAAAATGAGTGTTTGTAAAAAAGCTATGAAGAATTGCTATTGCAAAATGGACTTTTGGGTTTTAAAAACACCCATTTACGCTCCCAAAATGCCTAACCAAACTGACCCTTTGTGAAACATTTTTTGCCATGAAGATATTAGTACCATGTTTATTAGGAATTATGCTGATGGATAGCTTGTGGAAACTAACCATCGAGAGGGCAGTATGGATAATTAGAGAGAAAATGTAATTTGGGTTTTTGGTTTAAGATTTGATTGTGATATGTGCTGTCCTGGGCTTTGCGTTTTTGAGAATTAAAATTTAAGGGTCGCATGGGCTTTTGTTATGGTAAGTGATTTTTTTTTTTTTTTGTTGGTGCTATGTGATTTAGGCCTCTGCCTCCCATTCCCGATCTGGATATTTCTGATGAGTCTGTCGTGAAGGCTGCTGATGCAATGCAAATATGGATCAACTCAGCATTGTCAATTGCACATGACATTGCACTTGGGCGAAATTTAAAGCTTTTCCTTAAGGTTTGGTGCTATTTCTGTGATTCCATGATATCTTTTTTTCCCCTCAAGAAATTAGAATTATTTACTTTTATTGGATACAAATGGTGTTGCATTTTTGTAAACTGGGTTTGGGGTTTCAGGTTGCTGTTGGTTTGTGGGTAATATCTTATATTGGTAGCCTCATCAACTTTCTCACTCTGGTCTATATTGGTGAGTTTCTTTGCTACCCATTATCTTTACAAATCCATTAATCTTGAAAGATTTGCTTAACTGTTGATTCAACTTCTGCAGGGGTTATACTTGGTCTTTCAGTTCCTGTAGTGTATGACAAGTTCCAGGACCACATTGATGAGAAGCTGTGCGTAATTCATAGAATTTTACAGACGCAGTACAGGAAAATTGATGATAACATTCTAAAAAAGATTCCTTTTCCTTCAAACAAACAAAAGAAGATACAGTAGGTAAGTAAAATCTGTGTGTGTGTGTGTGTGTGTGACATGGTTAGCCTTGTGTAAACATTGCATTCTGCACTATAATCTGCATAACCATAATCTGAGCAGTTACTTCATGGTTTCCTGCCAAAACTAATTTTAATCTATTTGTGCACTTCATTAGTTTGGTCGTACTAATTTTAGATAGTTTCTGCTAACATACAGTTTAAGTAGTGTGGATTGAAATACCTTGAATTGTTTTATGCTGTCTCTTTCAAGCCATACAGTAGTTGCTAAGATCTTACTAGGTATAAAATAGCCTGTAAGGGGATGGTGGTAATCAAAATATTATTATTGTTTTTGAACAGCCTATCACTAAGATCAATACATCAATTGGGTGCCATTATGCATATTCATTTTATTTCAATCGTCTTCCTAGAACCTAGTAGTTTTTATGTATGTATGTATCAAGAAGGAATATTCCACACTCTTTTTTAATATCTGCTAACTGAATGTGTTTCTAGACTTGTTTGATTATTGCACATTATGTGATATGTCATGCTGTTGAAGTCTTCAATGCACTCAATATCCCAAACTAATATAAGATCACAATTGATACTAGGCATGACTAATTCAGTTTTGATATAATTTTAGAGCATCAGACTTGGTAGGTAACTCTGTGTTGGAAGAGTTTATCAACAGCTTCAGAATGGCTATGCAAATTTTTATCCTGTCTAAAACAGTACAAATTTGGTTTCTTATAATGCACTAGTTATTTTTCTGGTAATGTTATAACTAGCATTTTTTTTTTTTTTGAATTTTTAATTTATAAAAAGCCATACTTGAATAAAGCATTCCTTAGAATCTTGATGGAAATAACTGCTGTTGGTCGCCAATGGCCATGAGCCTGTTGCAGAAGATTTTGAAGTGAAGCAAGCATGTTAACAACTTTATTCTTTCTCAATTATGATTTGATGCATTTAAGAAACTTAAAAATAAGGCCATTAAATATAGATTTTTGAATTATGGCAGTTTCTTTTCGCCCAAATTATACCCTGTTTCGTCCTATATCAATCAAAAGAAGCAAAGAAGGGAAATCTTCATAAAGGCAACAACAATTGTGGCTTTCAAATTGAGTAGTGAGTTTTCTTTCTACTTGAATTTTGTTATTGAAACTCCAATTAAAAGTAGACTCAATCCTCACCCTCTTCGTGTGTGAATTCTTCAAACCTAGTTGAAAGCATTTTCCCCCTCCCCCCTCTTTCTGTTGGTGTTTCTTCTGGTGGGAGCATTTTCCAAACGTATCTAGTGGTGTGTGATCTTGCTTGCCTTCCTTCTATAGTCACTGCCTTGAGAAAGTCACAGGCTGCTGGTAGATCTACTGGTGACTGTTTTGGAACCTGGGGATGGCACTTTGTGTTCTATCTAGGTCTCAATCTTACATACGTCACACCTCACATGGGTGGGGCCCATGTGGTTGGGAGGGGATCAAATCATTCATTCATTTGTTACATACATTTGTTAACTTAAAAGAAAGATTTACAATGGTGGTCTTCTTGTCTATCTTAGGGGTTGAGCTAGGCCCTGGCTACAGCCTACAGGCAACCAACAAATTCTCTCTCTCTCTCTCTCTCTCTCTCTCTCTCTCTCATTGCTTTGTCAATGAAAAAGGACATTAGTGATAGCAAATTGTGCTGTGCACGATGTTTAGGATTCTTATTTTTACTGAGGAATATTGCATAGTAACTAGCAAAATGCCCATCTTTGACTAAAAACTTTGCATTACAAGGCCTTTGTTTGGCACATAATTAAGTGTTCCTTGATTCTAATTTCGCATAAGGGGGAAAAAGAAGGGGAGTGGGGGAAATGGATTTATTCTCCAGGACACTGGTAGGATATTTTATTGACTTGGTTGTTGTTCATAATTATTGTTCTTCTGAGAATCTGAGTGGACTACTAAGCATTGAAAGTAAAGTAAATGAAATGTTTTATACAGTATAATGACAAGCTTACTGCTATACTGCCATGTCTCGGTGTCTGTCTTGTTTGGCATTTATTTATGTCTCTGTCTGACTGAAAATAATCGAGCGTCTCTAGTTTTGTCTATTATGAAAGATCTTCTCTATTCTTTGACCCAATTGCATGTTACCAGTTGTTTCAAATTGGTACGTCTAGCTTCATCCTTTGTATATGGTACAAATCTTATGTAATTTGGGTTAATGTGTTTGGTTATATTTTCTGCTCTATTAAAGAAATACTAAAGAATGTGTACATTTGGTGCAGGGTATCAAGTAGTGCTGCAGACCTTGATTAGGATATTAGAGATGGGTTTTCAATGTATGAAGGTTTTTAGACTTTCTGTTTGCTGGGATGCTGTCAGTTCGTCTTAACTGCCACTTAGCATGGTTCAAGGGGAAAAACAACCTCCCAGTTAGCATGATAATCGATCAGGAGTACGTCTGACACTAATAGCTACCACATTGGGGAGAATGTTCACTTTTTCTTTCTTTCTTCCATATATATATTTTTCAATTTGGGTTTTCTCCTGGGGATTCGTATTCTTAAAATTTTTGGTGTATCGCTGTTTGTCCTTATTGTTTGAAAATTTGGTTGTGCCTTTTCTGTTCATCTCCTCTGGATGAAAATATTTCCCTATGGTGAGGGGGAAACTCGTGCTTGGCAATGAAATCTGGAATTTTCAGACTCCCTAATGTGCCTTATGCCTATATTTTTCCCATAGTTTTTCAAATGTCATTTATTTGTCAAATGATGTTTTGGTGACTAGTTGTGCCTATGACCTCTAGCTCAGACGATCCTCTTCTTATAGTTATGAAATGGGAATGAAGGGTTGGGTCTTGGGCAGTAGACCTATTGGGTGTGTCTAATTTGAATTATAAGAAATTGTTATGAGAAATGTTGAAAGTCTGCACATCGCAAATGTGATTGTGGAATCTATGTGACTTTGTCAAGAAGATGACAGCAAAGGAGCTCTCTCTAGACCTTGTCTTATACTATGGTCATTGTTCATCAGTGAAATGAAAAGGGTGATGGTTATCAATTGCCAGTAAACTTGTTAGGGAAGGGAATGTTTGCAGACGATGATCGACCGTATAAGCTTCTCTTGGTTCCCGCCAGGCAGAATTTTATAGATTAGGGTACTTATGGTTTTAAAACCAAAATATGGCGTTGTGAAATACAAGCGTCTTTTAGGAAATAATTTCATGCAGCAATTGCATGAAATTGGTCCTTTAATAGAAATAATTTCATGCAGCAATTGCATGGATCATCCCTCTTTCAGAATGATGCTCCATATAGTCAAAAAAAAGAATGATGCTCCATACAGTTGTCCGTGCGGCAGGAAGGGGGACTCACCAATGATCATTGGTAGTCAGTGTATAGTTCAGCAATGATCATATAATCTAGTTTGATGCTGTTTATTTCAAAATATAGAATTGAACGGAGTTTAAGAAAAATGCGTGTTTGAGAGACACAGAAGGTGCTATTCTACTCTTGATTGATTACAGTTTGGCACTTGATGGCCCATAGAGCGTAGACGCGAGCGAAATCAAGTGAAACGTTTTTGCCTGCTACATATTAAGTATGCTAGTAATATTCTTGTAATTTTCTAACAAGCACATGAAGTAGCATTTCCTAGGATGCCCAAGCCTATCGTGTGCCTTTCTTCCTGTATTTTTTCCAAGTTTATCGAATTTAACAATCTTAATTATATAGCTGTGGCATATTGTCATGGTTGTGCTGTTAATCTTGTATTTTGCATTAGTATAATTACATGGATTTGCATTGCGGTGAATATGGAAGGTTTTGCACACTATAGACGTCTTTTTATTTTTAAGTGTGAAGGCACCCCGTAGATTGTTTCTTTTTATATTTAAGCGGTTAATGTAATCACCACAAATAGGAGCTCGCAACTAACACAAGTAAGAAATCTTATTAACAATCACAAGTACAATAATACTCGCAACAAATGATGCTGAAAAAACTAGGCTGTAAAGCACTCAAATAGAGAACCAAGACAGGTTCCAATATGTTTGAAAAAACAATACAGGTAGTAATGCAAAGAATCATCCAAACCAAGCTAGATAGAAGAATGGAAATTGAACACCTCAATGTCTGGTGCTTCAATTTGATGGGGTTGGGGAGAAGAAAGGAATTGTTGGAATCGTGGTTGGAATGGTGGGGATTGAAGGGATTGTGGTTGGGATGGTGGGCAGTGGAGTAGCTGGCAGAGGAGGCAGCGTAACCTTGGGAACCGTGGGCATGGTTGGCAGCATCGGAACTTGGGTGCTTGGCAATGGTGGCAATGTGGACTTTGGAACAGTTGGTTGAGTTGGCAATGGTGGCAATGTGGTAGTTGGTAGTGTTGGCAAAGTTGGCAATGGCGTGCTAGGCAGTGGTGGCAATGTGGCTGTAGGTAGTGTTGGCACTGATGGTAGAGGAGGCAATGTAGCCTTGGGCAAAGATGGGATTGTAGGCAATCCCAATGCTGGAGGTGGAGCAGCTGGTGTGTCCAAAAGATAGCGAGCTGCTAGGCACACGTCAAGTGACAGAATTATGATCATAGAGAGAAGGAA
Organism: Castanopsis chinensis; assembly: GCA_032878915.1. Classification (NCBI taxonomy): domain Eukaryota; kingdom Viridiplantae; phylum Streptophyta; class Magnoliopsida; order Fagales; family Fagaceae; genus Castanopsis; species Castanopsis chinensis. The sequence goes on from JAVQMG010000106.1 coordinate 8,837,282, forward strand.
ACAATACTTGGAAAAAGCCATGGTTTCAAGTGATAGAAGCAGCAAGTTCTCTCCAAAGCGATTTGCTTGTAGTATTGGTCAAGTGGTCTTAGACTCTTAATTGAACACTACATATAGCCGATGGTATTTATAGATTTCCAATGTTGATGGATTTTGAGCTCTAGGAAGAATTATTGGGAGTTTGATGAAATATGGTTGTAGGAAGCATGAAAGAAACATTAGTTAGTTCACCTTCCTAACAATATAAATTTGTTCTAGACTACTAACTAATCTATGGGTTGACACATAAGAAGGCTTTA